>CM065597.1:5456672-6656672 GCA_033119425.1 Bufotes viridis
CTCCAACAAGGACGACGCCCAGTGGAAGAATTCGCAGAATTTTACCTTTAACTAGGGGGATGCCTCTTTCCGGCACCGATTCCGGTTGAGACTTTCTGACCCTGTCAGAGACTTGCTATTATCTCTACCATTCCCACCATCACTAGATGTGGCAATCCAGTAGGCAATCAACGCTGATCGTCGAATTCGGGAACATCTTCTAGAGCGGGCCTCTCGCCCAGTATCATCCAGCCCATCTCCAAGACCCAGTAAACCGGCTGAGAAACCCATGGAACTGGGGTCCTCTCGTCTTACCCCTACTGAGAGGGCTTGTCACCAAAACGAGGGTCTTTGTCTATATTGTGGAGAAGTTGGTCACCAGCTAAAGAAATGCCCATTACTCCTGCCGGGAAATGACAAAGCCTAGTAGGAATCGAGGAGAATCCACTAGGTACTCTTCTGCCTCCTCTTAAAAGAAGTCGGCTTCTCATACCCATTTCTAATGAGTGGCAAGGGAGGGACCATCCTATTTCTGCTCTACTTGACTCGGGAGCTGCTGGAAATGTAATTGACTCTTCCCTGGTTCGACAGCTACAGATTCCAGTCTTCAAGCCGGAAGCAGCCATTTCTGTCACCGATGTGGACGGGTCTCTCCTTCAAGAAGGTCGGTCATTGTGGATGACACCCGGGTTGCAGGTAATGGTGGGGGCTGGTCACCGGGAGTTCTTAAACCTTTTAACCCTGGAGTTCTGATTGCTTCACTAGGTGCATTTGTCTGGCGTTGCCACTTGCATCTGTGGAAGTGTTGAGTGCGTTACCTAAGCATTATAACCACTTCCAGGACGAGTTCAGCGAGTCCATGCCACCCAGAGGACATCTGTATAATCTCACTGGGCCTGAGATTCAGGCCCAGCGGAATTATATAAAAGAGAACCTTGATAAGGGTTTCATTCGACCGTCCACCTCTCCGGTAGGAGCGGGATTCTTCTTCGTGGGGAAGAAATACAGCGGATTGAGACCCTGTATCGATTTTCGTGCCCTCAATCGAATTACGGTGAAGAATCGGTACCCTCTTTCACTTGTTGAGGACTTGTTCTCTCAGTTGACGGGGGCCCCCGAATCTTTACCAAACTCAATTTGCGGGGTGCATACAATTTGGTACGTATTTGGAAGGGTGACGAATGGAAGACCGCATTTAACACTTTTGTAATGCCTTTCGGTCTCTGTAATGCCCCCGCAGTCTTCCAGGAATTCATCAATGATGTCCTCCGGGATTTCTTGGGTAGATTTGTGGTCGTCTATTTAGACGATATACTAATCTAATTATCGGACCCGCAGACTCACCGGGATCATGTGTGTCAGGTTTTCCAGAAACCGAGGGAAAATCGCCTATACGCCAAACTCGAGAAGTGCCTGTTTGAGGTGAGAGAATTGCCCTTCCTAGAGTATATTGTCTCTGAACGAGGATTGGCGATGGATGCATCCAAGCTCTTAGCTGTTTTGGATTGGCCTCAGCCTAAGGACCTGAAGGGATTACAGCGTTTCTTAGGTTTCGCCAACTTCTTCTGCAAATTTATTAAGAACTTTTCTGAGGTGGGAGTGCCTCTCACGAACCTCACTAAGAAGGGGACGAACCCTTCTAAGTGATGAGCGAGGCTGGCGAAGCCTTTGAAATGCTGAAGCAGGCTTTCTGCTCTGCTCCAATCCTCACTCATCCAGACACTTCAATCTTGACCTTTTGTCCTCGAGGTTGACGCTTCTGAGGTTGGTGTGGGGGCGGTTCTCTCCCAGTATTCTGGAAATCTTAAAAAGGGTTCATCCTTGTGCCTTTTTCTCCTGGAAGCTCTCACCAACCAAATTTAATTATGACATCGGCAATAGAGAGATTCTGGGAGTTAAGTCGGCCTTTCAAGAGTGGAGACTTTGGCTAGACGGTGCAGAACATCCCAGGCCATTACGGTTTACACAGGCCACAAAAACCTTGAATACATCAAAGGTGCTAAGAGGTTATATTTTTACGAACCGGGACCCAAAAATGTTAAAGCGGATGCTCTCTCCCATTGTTTCTCAGAAACCATTTTGGTATGTGACTCTGAGCCTGAACCCATTATTCCTGTGAGTTGCTTCTTAGCCACTTTGAACACCCAAGGTATAATGGAGGATTTGTCGTCTTTTCTTCTGCTTTTACAGGTGTCCTCCTAACTAACCTTAAGGTTGGCTGTTTGTGCCTGTAAATTTTAGGCTCAGAGTCATACAACAGTTACATGATTCTAAGTCGACCGGGCATCTGGAAAAAAAAAATACCGTGTCCCTTTGTAAAAACCATATCTGATGGCCTAAGGTGTTTTTTGATATCAAAGCCTACATTCAGGCATGTAGTATGTGGTACTTTGCTTCCGCTACCTATTCTTTCGGCCCCATGGACCCACGTGTCTATTGACTTCATTCTTCTGGTTGTACGGTAATTTGGGTAGTGGTGGACCATTTTAGTAAGATGGCCCATTTTATACCACTCCCCGGATTGTCATTGGCTGGAGAGCTGGCAGATCTGTTTGTGAAACATGTCTTCCAATTACATGGGGAGCTGGAGGATATTGTTTCAGATATTGATTCTGGCATTCTTCCTGCTCTCGGTTGGGGATTGGGCTGTCATTTTCATCTGGCTTTCACCCAGAGACCAACGGGCAGACAGAGAGAACGAACCAGACTCTGGAACAATATCTCCGGTGTCTTGTGTCAGACTGCCAGGAGGAATGGGCAGCTCACCTCCCCTTTGCGGAGGTGGCTTATAACAACTCTGAACCTGCCTCTACCAAGATGTCTCCATTTTGGTGCGCGGGGGGCAGGGTCCCAAGACTCTCCTCTCTGGCAGATGCCTTCACTGACTTACTGGTGGTGGACCAATGGTTCCAGGATAGGCAACCCATTTGGTTGTTGGCGTGGCAGAATCTTCGTAGTGCGGTGGCTCAACAGAAAATATTCGCTGATCGTCATCTCACTGCGGAGCAAGAGTTTAAGGTAGGAGATCCAGTGTGGGTCTCCACCCAGAACATTCCCTTGCGCCAACCATCTGCCAAACTGGGGCCTAGATTCATTGGTCCATACCCGGTGACACAGAAGATCAGTCCGGTGACTTACAAGGTTGCTCTTCCTCCGTCGATTCGAGGAGTGAACACCTTTCATGTTTCACTGCTCAAATCGGCAGCCGAGTCAGCTCCCTTAATCCAAACTCCATCTCCACTGGAGGTTCAAGGGGAACCTGAATTTGAGGTCACTAAGATTTTGGACTCCCGTTTTGTCCAGAGGTCCCTCCAGTATTTAGTGGACTGGAAGGTATATGGTCCAGTGGAGAGATGTTTGGTACCTGCCCACCAGGTTCATGCAGATGAATTAGTGGCAGCTTTCCACCGTGAGAATCTGGGGAAAGCCCGTTTTGGAGTCTTCTGAGCCGCCTCCTCGAGGGGGGGGGTAATGTAAGACACTCTCCTGCTCTGCGATCCACTGGGGCTCAGCCTGCGGGGGACCCAGTTGGAGTAGCAGGACAGGACACGCATGTGGAATCTTCAGTTCCAACTCCTTTGCGGGCAGACGCGGTAGTGCGCCTGCATGGATGTCGGAGGGGAAGACCGCCGGGGTCTCAGAGGCAGATTGACCGGATAGGTTGCGGCACGCAGCGGCCGGTCCTGTCTCCGGTATCACCTGCAGGTTCCGTTCCGGCATCCATGCCGATGGAGCTATGTATGCTGCACAGAGGTAGATGTCAGCCCAAGAGGTGAGGATGGAGCGGCCTGTTCTTACCCAGATATGGCTGTCTCCTCTCTTTACTGGTCTGACCTGTTAATGGAGCTCCTCTTTATACCAGACTAATATTCCTCCTGAGCTCTGGCCCAGCTTGATGATTTTGGTTTTCAGAGCAGGGACAGAGATCTCCCTGTATCCGGTGGGAACCAGGGATTTATTCTCTGTCTTAGTCCATGTTTCTAGGAGGATCTGTATGTCAATGTTTTTTAGGCTTCGGGCAAAGACTGGATCGTGTGTCTCACATTCGAAGGCTAAAGCATTCAGGCCCTGTGGCTTCTAAGGCCACCAGGATATTGTCATGCATTAAATGAGGCATGGACTCGCGGGGCAGGGATATAATAGTACCACTTTACAAAGCATTGGTGCGGCCTCATCTGGAATATGCAGTTCAAATCTGAGCACCAGTCCATAGAAAGGATGCCCTGGAGCTGGAGAGAGTACAGAGGAGAGCGACTAAACTGATAAAGAGCATAGAGGGTCTGAGTTATGAAGAAAGATTGAAGGAATTAAAATTTATTTAGTCTTGAGAAGAGACGTCTAAGGGGGGACATGATTAACCTATACAAATATATAAATGGGCCATTCAAAAAATACGGTGAAAAACTGTTCCATGTCAAATGCCTTCAAAAGACAAGGAGGCGCTGCCTCCGACTGGAGAAGAAAAAGTTCAGTCTCTGGAAGCGTCAAAGCTTCTTTACTGTAAGAACTGTGAATCTGTGGAATAGACGTCCTCAGTTTAGAAACTACACTCCTCAAATTATTCAAAACTGATGTTACAAACTTTGTTCCACAAGAATTAAAGGAAAATTGAGGTGAAAATTCAAAATTTAACTTTTTTGGTAGTTTTTTTTATGTTGATTAATTTTTTCTTGCAACACAGTAAGGGTTAACAGCAAAATAAACCTCAATATAAATTACTCTAATTCTACAGTTTACAGAAATACCCCATATGTGGTGGTAAACTGCCCTATGGGCATGTAGCAGTGGTCAGAAGGGAAGGAGCACCATATATATTTTAGAGGCAGATTTTGCTATAATGTTTTTTAGGCGCCATTTTGCATTTGAAGAGACCCTGACATACCCCTACAGTGGAAACCCTCAAAAAGTGACCCAATTTTGGAAACTACACCCCTCAAAGAGTATATTAAGAGGGGTACTGAGCACTTTGACCCCCTAAGCGTTTAACGGAATTTTCAAACACTTGGCTGTAAAAATGAAAAGTTTCATTTCTTCCAATAAAATGTTTTTTTATCCCCAAATTTTTTATTTTCGCAAGGGGTAACAGTAGAAAAAGCACCTATAATTTGTTACCCACTTTCTCCTGAATACGGCAACAACCCATATATGGTGGTTTTAAACGGAATAAAATCTAGTTTTTGTGTTGCCATTTTCTGAGAGCCATAATTTTTTTATTCTTTGGGTAATTGTATTAGTGAGGGGCTCATTTTTTGCGGGATGAGATGACAGTTAGATTGGTACCATTTTGGTCTAAATATGCCTTTTGAATCATTTGGTATTCAACTTTTTGTGAGGCAACGTGACCTTTTAGTTTTTGGTAAAACTTTATTTTTATTACTTCTTTTTTAACTTTATTTTTTGTCCCACTCCGGGACAAAAACTTTTAGGGGTCTGATCCCCTGTACAATGCATTACAATACTACTGTATTGTAATGCATTGGCTGTAAGTGTATTACACTGTGTAATACAGGGAGCTGGATCTCACAGGCTCTCCCGGATGGCAACCACAATGCCTAAGAAAGGCATCGGGCTACCTTCCCTGCCATCGGGTTCCCGTCACAGCAGAGCGGGGACCCGATGGACACCTAGCAGGATATGGCCAGTGCTGCAGTCAGCGCTGACTGCGGCAGTGCAAGGGTTAATGTGCCGGCATCAGTGTTTTCACCGATGCTGGCTAATACAGCAGCGGTCCGGCTATGAATGACTGCCGGACCTCTGCAGATGATCGGGGGCCGTAGCTGTACGGCGCTGGGATCCTGTTCCCAGCGCCGTACAGGGTTAATGCCCATGCGACAATATTTAATTGCACAGGCATCTTTGCCCTGTCCTCGCCACTTGGTGGGCACGGTGGCCAGGCCAGGGCTGGGACATTGACCACGACAAATTTACTTACTTGTACATCAAAAAACAGGCGTAAAAGCAAAGTGAAAAACTACTCCAGTTAGGGGCTACCAGTCAGGGGCTGGAGTAGTTGTTTTCTCCAGGCGCACACACTGCCGGCGGTGCGTCTAAGTTATGAGAAACCATGTTCCTTGTCATTAATAAGGCGTTTTCTCCACGAGCGCAAGGGAAACAAAAGCCGTAGGATGCTGGTCTTTGTAGATGACTCCCAATCTCTTTTACATCCAGAGATTGATAAACTATGTGGCTTTGGGTGAGCAGCAGCACAAATCTTGCTACTGACGTTTTGTTACAATTATTTGCCTCACAGGGAATTGTCTAGACTGGATACAACTGTAACAGACCCTCAGCTGTGGTCAGTACAAGTTTCACATTTTGTCCTCATTGCTTCAGGTCTATACTTTGTAAACTTTCCACTTTCTTGCTGTTTCACGTCTGAGCTGCGCTCATCGTTTTTCCTCCTGACATAATTTAGTTACCTTATTCTTTGCAGAATTATGGCGGCAGAAGATAAAAAGTGCAATAAATTACAATTGTGCCTCTATAGGAAATTGTTAAATGGGGCTTGAACTACATTAATCTTTGTGCCGACATGTAAGCAAATACATTTCAGCGGAAAGCTGCAGAATAATGCCAAAAAAACATTTCCTCTGAGTTACTAACAACTACAAGCAGCGGAATATTCATAGGATGGAGGCATAACGTGAACATACTATATACATACGAATGGTCTCCTGCACCCAGAGCAGTTGTCAGGAAGAATTCCATTCCCACTGGTTGTCACTAATTAAAGAGCCGGTGTCCAGTCCCCTGTGAATAAAGTTTAAAGGCATGAGATGACAGGAAGAGAAAACTGTGTTAAATGTATCTTCCATTTACTTAAGGCCTCATGCACACGACCGTGTGTGTTTTGCGGATCGGCAAACCGTGGATCCGCAAAACACAGAAGCCACTCCGTGTGCATTCCGCAATTTTCGGAACGTAGCACGGCCCATTGTAGAAATGCCTATTCTTGTCTGCAAAACGGACAAGAATAGGACATGCTCTATTTTTTTGCGGGGCCACAGAACGGAGCAACGGATGCGGACAGGACACGGAATGCTGTCCGCATCTTTTGCAGCCCCATTGAAGTGAATGGGTCCGTGCCCGAGCCGCAAAATATGCAGCTCAGATGCGGACCAAACATGTGGTCGTGTGCATGAGGCCTTATTCTCACCTTTTTCACCATTTTGCAGCCTATGGCTGTATTAAGCACAGGAGAGATATTTGCACTTGTGATGCATGTAGCTCATGGTGGAAGTGATGTGAACAGCTATAAGATATATCAGGTCAGGACAGATTTTCATGTTCCCATTCATTGAAAGCAAGCATTGAGTGTTGCTGCAGATAAAAGAAGCAGATTCTCCTGGATCTGTGGAGCAGAGAAAGCAGCTGCTGTAACCCTGGGAAGCTATGGACATCACATTTTGTCTACATGTGTAACCTATGGGCTCTGAGTGGTTTCAGCATGCATGCTAAGGTAAGTTTTATTTATTAATTATCTTTGCATTTCTTATTCAGTTGCAACTCCAAAATTTTAGCAGAAAGGAGAGAAATCCTTTAGCGCTTGCCTTGCCTCAGACATTAATGACTTAGTGTACTGTATTACCATAAATTCAGAGATTCGGAAATAGATAGGCTTAACATGACTTAGGTGTATAAAAAGTTTACTAAACTATGATAAAAGGTATATACAAAATATAACATAGAGAGTAAAGTCAGTAACAGTCACCAAAGCTGTAAACTAATGAGCCAACTTCCTCTATGCCCATATCATACAAAGAAAGGGAGTGGTAGCAACACACATCTTACTTTGATAATGTATTTATCGAAGTTGAGCTCGTTGTTACATAGCTCGATTTTTCTAGCTTCCTGGTCCTTCCAAGCCCCTTCTAATGGTTTTTAGTGTGCAGTATGCACATACACTTACGTCACAACTCAGGAATGCGGCCAGGTACCAGGTACCATGAACTAACTACCTTACATGAAATAAAAGGACCACTTAATACCTAGCTACATACATAGACACCGTGAGATATGCCATACAGCTCTTAAAAGATGGAGGTCCCACCTCTGCAACCTGTCCTACACTTATCTACAGAAAGGTCGCCCCCCAACCCTCACCCTAACTCCAAAAGCAGCATCCAGATGAAGGATCAATGGAGAGATGTCTGTGCTTACTTTGTCCTTAGAAGTTAATGATGAGAGCTGCCTACATGCATAGCCTCCTCACCATTCATGCTCCACCTGGATGTGGCAACTGGTGGCTGCCCAACCAGACCAAAGTTCTGGAGATTGGTGGCCTAAGGAAGGGGTGGCATCTTCAACTATTTGATGTTTTGGCAAAGGTAGGAATACAACAGAGTGCAGGGACAATGATGGACTCATTGATGGACTGGGGAAATGATAACGAAACGCCCAACAAATATGAGGTATAAGATTCAGGTGGGAATTCTCCGTTAAGGCTACATTAAGATCAAATGTCTACATGTAGAATATTCACGCTGTAACTAAATTCAAGCTTAACTATTGGCGCGTTGATAGAAAAAAGAGAAGAGAACGTGGAATGAAAACCTCTAAATATCACAATTTAATGAACTCTCCTGTAATATAACTGAGCCCGGGTCTCGCCATTCAATACATGTCATGTGACAAACGCTGATGAAATTTCCAAAGAGAAACCTCAGTGTTTTTTGTTCGCTCAATATGACCTTTTGTCAGGGAACACTCGAGATGTGTCGCTCCAATATTCTGAACAGGCTTTTGAAGTCTCTAGTGGAAACATGTAGTAAATTATAATGCAAAGCTAGTGCTAAAGCTCTATCATAAAACACCCACTGCATGAATGTGAAAATACGAGCCAGAAATGATAGCGTCTCGCTAAATATTTTATTTCTCAGCTGCAGTGGAGGAACATTTTCTTAAACTAAAAGAATAGAATATATTTACCAGAGAATGCACCTCACAGAGGAGTAATGCCATTTCAAAGGTTTTTTCTTTTCAAAGGAAAGCGTCTGAAATCCTGGAAGAAGTCCTTCTAGTCCTTCTATGTTACATGTTGTAAAGAAACACGTTACATCTTTACATCCCAAGAGCATCCAGGGACAACATACAAGAAACAAAACAATCGACTCAATGTCAAGTCTATGTTCTACAAGAATTAGTGGAAAACATCCTTTGTGGCATGTACAATGCTAAGACTCTTCAACTACTTCCTGTTTTTCTTACTCTTTTTCTATCTTCAGTCATCCGTTTTTCATCTCTGCTTGTGCTCTTGTATTCTTTTTCTCACTTTCTGCCCTCCTCTTCCTCCTTTCATTCTTCTTCTGTCTTTACATCCTCCTTGCAGTCATCTCCTCTTATTGTTTCTTCTTTATGTCTCCATCCACTATTTCCTCCATCTTTTCCTTCTTCCATTTTTACATCCTCTTTCACCCTATTCTCCATTTTCTTCCTCATTCTTCCATATTCATGTCTTCCTCCACCCTCTTCTCCACCTGACCTGATCAGTCTTCCATCTTGATGCCATCCTCCGTCCTCTTCTCTATCTCCTATTTTTACATCCTCTTTCACCCTAATTTCCATTTTCTTCTCATTCGTGTAACTTCTACTCTTCCTCCGCCCTCGTCTCCTGATCCTCATTTTTCCACCTTCTCTTTCTTCAGTTGTACATCCTCCCTCACTATTTCACCATCTTTCCTCTTTCTTTCATCTTCACATCCTCCTCTATCATATTCTTCTTCTTCTCTTTTTTCCATTCTCACAATCTCCTCCAACCTCTTCACCATCTTTTTCTCTTTCTTTTATGTTCATGTCTTCTTCCATCCTTTTCTACAACTTCTTCTGCTTCTCCCAAATTTTTCTTCACCCTCTCTCTTCATTCTTCTAATTTTACATCCAACTTCACCCTTCTCCACAACCTCTCCTCCTTCCATCCTCACTCCTTTCTCCATTCTCTTCTCCATATTTTAATTTTTCCATCTTCGTGTCTTTTTTCCATCTTCTCTTTCTTCTGTTTCCAGGTCCTCGTTTAATTCCTCATCTGTCCCAATCCTTCTTCCTCCATTTTACTTTCTTTCTCTTCTATTTCTTCTCCTTTTCTCCTTCTTTTCTATTTTTTTTATTCTTTTCACTCCCCCTCACATTTTGTCTTCTTCGGTAATAAATGCAGTGGGGTAACTACCGCAGTAGCAACTGTGGTGGCTGCTACGGGCCTTGCATTATCGGGGTGCCCAGGCCACCAGGCCCAGGATGGCAGGAGGAGGGCAGATTATTTAATTTCAATGCATGCCACTTGCAGCAACAGAGGGCTCGGCATGAGAAGGGGAGGGGGAATGTAATTTTATTGGCAACAAAGCTCAGCACTGGAGAGACATAAGTGATAGTGAAGGACCTGATTGATATCATCATCATGAGACCAGTGCAGGAACAGAAAGCTCAGCAGTGCAGGAAAGAAGTGGTGAAGGTCCTGAGTGATGTCATCATTAGACATGAGCGAATTTAATCCCACAAAGTGGAATTCGATCCGAATTTCAGGATAAATTAAATTCGCCTGGGAGCCGAATTTCCTCATGCTTCGTGTCAGCGAATTCATTTAACCCGAAATAATGTAAAAAATAAAATAAAATCCTACTTACCTCCTCCATTTACTCGCGACGGGACGCCAGCCTCCATCTTGATTGAAGATCTCGGCCGAAATCCCTTGCGTGGTGACGTAGGACATCACCACGCCGGCCTGCGTGATGACGTAATCTCTTGACATGCGAGATTTCGCTCCAGATCTTCAAGCAAGATGGCGGCGGCCACACTGTTGTTACACACAGATGCCGCTATCATGTATGACTGCGGCATCTGAGGGGAACAATGACAGGGGGTGGCGCTATCGCTGCTCCCTGTCATTGCACCTGCTACTTACAAAAAAATGCGCTTCTCCGTCACAAAACAATTTTTTTTGTAAAATTCGGCGAATCAGCCAAATCAAACTTTTTATAAATTTGCTCATCTCTGGTCATCATCAATTTCATCATGTGACCAGTGCAGAAACAGAAAGCTCAGCAGTGCAGGGAAGAAGTAATGAAGGACCTGAGCGATGTCATTATCATGTGCTCAGCACTGCAAGAACAGAAAGCTGGTTCGAGATGATGAAGGACTGGTGATGTCTTTCATGAGCGTGCAGGAACAGAAAGCTGCAGTTCGGGAAGAAGTGATGAAGGACCTGAGTGATGTCATTATCATGTGCTCAGCAGTGCAGGAACAGAAAGCTTAGCAGTTCAGGGAAGAAGTGATGAAGGACCTGAGTGATGTCTTCTTCATGTGAGCAGTGCAGGAACAGAAAGCTTAGCAGTTCAGGGAAGAAGTGATGAAGGACCTGAGTGATGTCATCATCATGTGCTCAGCAGTGCAGGAACAGAAAGCTTAGCAGTTCAGCGAAGAAGTGATGAAGGACCTGAGTGATGTCATCATCATGTGACCAGTGCAGGAACAGAAAGCTTAGCAGTTCAGGGAAGAAGTGATGAAGGACCTGAGTGATGTCATCATCATGTGACCAGTGCAGAAACAGAAAGCTCAGCAGTGCAGGGAAGAAGTGATGAAGAACCTGAGTGATGTCATTATCATGTGCTCACCAGTGCAGAAACAGAAAGCTTAGCAGTTCAGGGCAGAAGTGATGAAGGACCTGAGTGATGTCATCATCATGTGACCAGTGCATGAACAGAAAGCTTAGCAGTTCAGGGAAGAAGTGATGAAGGATCTGAGTGATGTCATTATCATGTGCTCAGCAGTGCAGATGAGAAGTGGTGAAGATCCTGAGTGATGTCACAATGTGAGGAGTAGTGTTAAGCGTGAATATTCAAATCACAAATTTGTATTGCGAATATCGGCACTTCGAGAATTCTCAAATATTTAGAATATAGTGCTATATATTCGTATTTGCAAATAGTGTTGATCGCAAATATTCTAATCGCAAATTAATCGTGAATTTATCGCGAATATTGGCACTTAGCAACATCCCTAGCAAACAATAGGAAAGCTGCCTACCCCTTAATGTTGATCGTAAATATTCTAATTGCGAATTTTTATCACAAATATATTACATTGCCGATTGTCGCAATCAAGTAAATACCGACTGAAGATCGTTAATTCTAGAATTTGTGAATTTATGGCGAATATTTGGAAAAAAAATTGGTGAAATATTGCGAATTCAAATATTGCCTATGCCGCTCATCTCTAGTGAGGAGATGGAGCTCCTGGGCTGTACCTGGAGGAGAGGTTACTGGGTTCTTTTTCTTTAAAGGTTGTCAAAAACTACAGTAGGTCCTCTGATAGCCCATAATACCAGTATGATCATGCTGGGAGTTGTAGTTCTGTCCTCTTATACCCCTCTCCCTATAATTTTGATGTATGCCCTATAATAACAGTCTGGTCATGCTCGGAGTTGTAGTTCTCTCCTGTTATATTCCTCTCCATGTAATGTCAACTGATGTCCCATAATAGCAGTCTGGTCATGCTCTCTCTCCAAAGTCCACGGATGCCCTATAATAACAGCCTGAATATGTAGGTATTTTTAGTTCTCTCCTCCTATCCCTCTCCCTCTAATGTCCACTGATGCCCTATAATAACATTTCGAACATGCTGGGAGTTGTAGTTCTCTCCTCATATACCTCTCCATATCATATCCACTGATGCCCTGTCATAGTAGTCTGGACTGTGGTTCCCTCTTATTATAAATCTCTCTCTCTCTGTAATGACCTCTGATAGCCCATAATAACACTCTAGAAATTCTTAGAGTCACCCATGTGGCACGTGGCCCATCACTGCTGTGGCCAGCCATTGGCTGCAGTGATCACGTCCCCCCACATTAAAATGAATGTTGATGCAAGGAGAACTGGGATCTGGAGAGCCAGCGGTGGAGCTGGAACCCAATGGTGGGGATCAGGTAAGTATGATCACCATCGCAGGTCTGTTCATGGGGTGATCTCGAAGCATATGTGGTTGGTACTTGCTAAGGTCGCAGGGAAGCTTCCCATAGGATGTTGTATACATTTATAGACCAACCCAATGGGAAGCCAAAAGGGCACTCTGCCCTAGGTCATGCGCCCAGCCAGGGGGTCCAATCACACCATGCAGCTTGTGCCACATTCTGACCGACATGGCTCCTTATATCATCTTCTGAGTGGTGATGGCAAGCATCATCTGTCATCATCAAAGAGAGCCAAGACTTTCCTCGACCAATCTTCTGTGCCACAACGGCATCACTGCCCGGTAGTACCTCTCATCAGGGTTGGCATCTATTCTTTTCTGCCCTCTCCCTGCTATGAATAAAGCAGCATGGGAATGGAAGTGCATTGAGTAAGGGGCATTGGGAAGCTATGCTTGTCCCTGGCCCCTGTCTTGGCCCCGAGCCTACGCATGCGGGTGACGTACATGTATGTCGCATGTTGTTAGAGCGTTAAGCTGTTGCATTTTCTCTCCTGACACCACATTGCCCTACTTTTCAGTTTGAACATGGCTTGTCCAAGGCCATCAAATACGCCCCAAAGGAAAGTAAAAGCTAGTGATTTATCATCCGTCTCGTTCCAGGATGCACTTTATAATGCACGGTTGCACTGAGTGGTGTTTATAACAAGTGACATACTTAATTAACTTCTGCAAACGTCTGTTTAGAAAGATTCCATAGACATAATGGGATTCCGAGCACATCATGTTCTCTGCATTATGTCTTGTTTGTGTTCATATTTCATCGCTTGCTATAAAAGACATTATTTCAGCGCACTTTCCCATAACTGCCGCCACATCACAAAGTGGGTTCAAGTTCACCCTTTGAATTCTTGTCATCGCGTCCTGACTCTTTTTGTGGGGAATGCATCATTTTTATGGGGCAGAGATTCACTCGGTAAGTTATGGTTCAGGATCATAAAGCCGGAGAATAATGCAGAGTTAATCTGCGCAGGCTTCTTTCCTCTACTTCGCTAACAAAGACATTTATTTAACTTGACCCTCGTGAAAGACTCTCCAAGGAAACACGGGCGCGAAGAACGATAAGTGCCAAACACAAATTCATTTACAGAGAAAGTTAAGAAGTTATGAAAATCATTCTAAAATTACAATTAAATAGATATTACTGAGAGAGGGAGGTCACTCAGACTTGTAGCCAGAATCAGTCAGACTCCTTCTATATAGAGCGTTAGTCCCTGAATGGTCGCCAGAGATCAAGGAACCACAGCACCTTTAGGTTGGTCACCGGTCCTATGGAATCATCACATACAGCGCTGAGATGGTCGCTCACGTTTCATGCAACTTTGTATAGATCAATAGTACAGGAAAATATATCTTATCAGAGAACAGCTCCCTCCCTGCCCCTTTACATAGACTTCTATGGGCAGCATGTCTGTGTGTGTCTCTCTGCACTCTCCCTCCCTGCCCCTTTACATAGACTTCTATGGGCAGCATGTCTGTGTGTGTCTCTCTGCACCCCCCTCTCCTTTACATAGACTTCTATGGGCAGCATATCTGTCTTTGTCTCTCTGCACTCCTCCCTTCCCATTTACATAGACCTCTATGGGCAGCATGCCTCTGTGTGTCTCTCTGCACTTTTTCCCTTCCTCCTCTGCTCCCATTTCCATAGACTTTTATGCAAACCATGTACTGTATCTGTGTGTCTCTCTGCACTTTCTCTTTCCTCTCTGCACCTGCACTTTCTCTTTCCCCTTTCTATAGACTTCTATAGGCAACAGGTAATCTGATCTTTCAGGGAGTAGACAGTTCTGTCCATCTAAAAGAATGTTAGTTTAGGAGGAAAAGAGCTGGTAAGTGGGGAAAAAGGCCTTTTCTCTGATACCATATATTACATTTTTTTCCCACCTTTTATTGATTTATGCAAAGCTATAATGTCCCTATTTTGGTGGGTCCAGTCAACTCTCTACCTACAGGCGATGCCAGGGAAGAGAAGGCATACGTGAAATAAATCCTGGGAGATACACTGCTGTCTCCTCTCTCCCCAGTATCCCCAGTAGAAGCAGATACACGATGGGCTGAGCACGGAGGTGTATTGGGGAGTAGAGATAGCTGTCATCTGAATGGGCATCTCTAGGGAACATTTAAAGGGAGCATGTCCGCAGTTCTGTCCCCTTAAGACTGCAGATAGAAGTGTATAGGGGTAAACATACTTTAGAGGGTGCTTATTCCTGTTGTGTGACCATGGGCGTAGCTATGGGGGTGCAGAGGTAGCAGTCGCTACTGGGCCCAGGAGCCTGAGGGGGCCCAAAGACCCTTGTGCCGCATAGGAAGACACACAAAGCACTGAGGGAAGGGGGGCCCAAGCTGAACTCTTGCACCAGGGCTCATGAGCCGCTAACTACGCCCCTGTGTGTGACCAAAGAGAAGACGTTTTATTGCCCTCTGTCCTCAACTCTACAGTAAGTGCCATGGGGCCATTGGGGGGGGGGGGGGGTCCCTCCATGTGCAATGAAGCCTTTCCAATCCATCCTCTTTGTTGTGAGCAGGGACAGATCTAGTTACCAATAAGGAGACCACAACAGCCATGGCTCGGACCAGACGGATGGGTTGGAAAGCCTTGAGGGAGCCTGGGCCATCATAATGCTAGGAGCATTATAGCTTCTCCTCCATGGCTGTACAAGCGGCATCAGCATGGTCCAGGGTACTGTATGTTCAAAGAGTTTTACCCCTCACCTATCTACCTCTGTCAGCAGTTCTGAGGGGTCAAAACTAACAGACTTCCTCTAACAGTAGTTTATTACATATATAGTAACTTGGGTTGTATATGGGAAATCAGGAGAAGTCAAGACTTGGGTTGGAGCAAGGGTGGACCAAATACCCAACCTGTGCACCAGCCTTCACCCTCTCAGACCTCTAGTTACCCGGTGGACATAGCATTTGGAC
The DNA here is from genome assembly GCA_033119425.1 of Bufotes viridis. NCBI lineage: Eukaryota > Metazoa > Chordata > Amphibia > Anura > Bufonidae > Bufotes > Bufotes viridis. Next base: position 5,472,528 of record CM065597.1, read on the forward strand.
AGACCATGCAACTGCTTTTTAGCTCAGTCCTGGTTAGACCCACGTAATTGCTGCATAAAGTAAAGACACCCCCCCCCTTAAAAGTTTTACTAGTGAAATAAACTAGAAAAATCTTCACTTCTTTACTCTAAATTGACTCAGTTCAATGTTTTTATAATGTAATTTATTGCAATTGAAGAAAATAATTTGCTACAGAAATCCTAATTACAGCCGGCTTATGTGGATAATTATATGTAAGCCGCGCTTGAGTTAGATTACGTTCAAAGAAGATATCATGAGCATACAAGAGAGAAAAAATCCAGAATCATTCTGGTCGCGATGCTCGGGAGGTAATGGGAAGCAAATCCGAGGACGCTCCACAGCCCTACATCACAGTCAGAAAAGGCAATGGTTTCCTCGCATGGGAGCATCGTTTCTACATTTTTCCTCATTGTTATTTAACCTTTGATATCATAATTGTATAAAAAAAAAAAAAATCCCAGAGAACCCAAGACCGGGCCTCCATAAATGGTGGCTTTTAGAAATGTCTGACTAGTATAGAGATAATCCTTCCACATACGTAGTGTAAAAAATATGAAAAACATGTCCTCTTTCTTTAAGAGTCAACGACTCCCCCGTCCACCGGTGGTGTCTGGTATTACATCTCAGCTCCATACAATGCGTGCACAATTATTTGGCAAGTGAGTTTTTGGAACAAATCATAACTTTTCTGAATGTTTTCCAACTTCAAGCTTAAAGGGGATCTCTAGGAATAAAAAAAAAAAATGAAAATACTTAAATATTATTTTATAATAAATATATTCACAAATACGGTTCATTGCTTAGAATGGCTTGTTTTGTCTAGGGAGCAATCATTAGGAGAAATAAAATGGCTGCCGTCCTATTAGTACACACAAAACCTGTCCTAATTACACAGAAGGACAAGTTACTTTACCACAATGAGCCATAGTTCTGCCTCATCCTCCTCTCTGCTCTGCTTGTCAGGAATCATAATCCTGAATACAGGTGAATCTCTGTGGGAATGGAGATGACGAGGAGACATAAAGTACAAAGAGGAGGGTGAGGTGTGGCTAATGATCAGCAGCACTTGTTTACAGTCTCCATTACCATAGCAACACATTACTACAGCCTGTCCTGTCCGTCCTCTCTGTACGTCATGTCTCCTCATTAACTAAATTCCCCAGAGATTCAGCTAAAGTTCTTATCATCTGTATTCAGGATCATAGTCCCTGACAAGTAGAGAGGAGGAGGCAGCTCTTTACCTCAGTGTTGTAAAGTTACTTGTCCGCCTGTGCGATCAGGACAGGTTTTCTGTGAACTAATGCGACAGCCGCCATTTTGTTTCCCCTGATGATTGCTCCCCAGACAAAACGAGCTATTATAAATATTTAAAGGTATTTGAGATTTGAGATTTATAATAAAGTAATATGTAAGTATCTTTATTTTCTTAATTCCCGGAGAACCCCTTTAATAAACCTGAATGCTTATTGGGCTGAAGCAGATCAGATGATGTGTATTTGTGTAATGGGGGGGGGGGGCTTTATTAAAGTTTGATATATATTAGCCTCTGGCAAAATGAAAAAAAAAAAAAAAAAGATTTCACTGACTCTGAAAAGTCAAAAATTAGTTTTTTAGAGGGATGCAGCGATCTTGAAATTGCTAAGACATTGGGGCGTGATCACAGAACCATTTAACATTTTGTAGCAAATAGTCAACAAAGTCACAAGAAATGTGTTGAGAAAAAAAGAAACAAATTAGACTACTTTCACACTTGCGTTTGGTGCGGATCCGTCGTGGATCTGCACAAACGCATCCGTTCAGATAGTACAACCGCATGCATCCGTTCAGAACGGATCCGTTTGTATTATCTGTAACATAGCCAAAACGGATCCGCCTTGAACACCATTGAAAGTCAATGGAGGACGGATCCGTTTTCTATTGTGCCAGATTGTGTCAGTGAAACCGGATCTGTCCCCATTGACTTACATTGTGTGTCAGGACGGATCCGTTTGGCTCAGTTTCGTCAGACGGACACAAAAACACTGCAGGCGCCTCCAGAGCGGAACTGAGCCAAACTGATGCATTCTGAGTGGATCCTTATCCATTCAGATTGCATTAAGGGCAAAACTGATCCGTTTTGGACCGCGTATGAGAGCCCTGAACGGATTTCATAAACAGAAACTAAAACCCCAGTGTGAAAGTAGCCCTAAGATTAGAGAAGAATCAACCATGAAGCGACCAGGAAGCTAGGTAAGGAAGCCTGAAACCCGACCACCATTGAACAAGACATCAAGACTGGGCCAAGAAATATCTGAAGACATTGTTCAAAGGTTTCGTTGATGGTTGGGATGAAAGGGACTCTTGATGGAGCAGATGAAGGGCCGATGGGGGATCAGTATTGGGCACAGAGCTCCACTTTCAGACCCAGCACAGTGGAGGTGGAGTGCGGCTATGGGATGGGATTATTAAAGATGAGCTTGTAGGACCTTTTCATGTTGAAAATGGACTCAAATTCAACTGCAAAACCTACTGCCAGTTTTTAGAAGACACTTTCTTCAAGCAGTGGTCCAGGAAAAGGTCTCGATCCTTGAAGAAAACCATGATTTTTCTGCTGGACAATGCTTCATTGCATGCATGGAAGTCCTCCACTGCATGGCTAGCCGGTAAAGGCCTTACAAGAGGTTGAGCTGCAATATTACACACAACCTGTGGACTGATGTGGTGCTGTCTCTAAAGGAAAACCGCCATGCTTTTCAAATTGGACAGCCCCTATATGGCCAAATACAGATGTGGTCATGGAGTGCTGATTCCACATGATCTGATATGAATGACCTGTCCGAAGGTCATCAATATCTAAAAGTTGGACGACCCCTTTAAAGTGTTTCACAACATTGCATTTATTGCATTATACTCAACTCTGGAACCCCACCGATCGGCGGTTCTCTGATCCCCATTCTACTAGGTTCTAGGATGCGGACAGATGTGGAGAGGGCGCTGTGCATGTGCGGAGCTTTCTCTACTGGTCGCCTCACCAGGTGAGGCAGGGGCCTGACAGGTGGAGTCCCACGGGTAGGTGTCCCCCAGCTGATACATTTATGACATTTCATGATTTTTCTGCATTTTTCACCAGAAAATTACAAGAACTAAGATTCTGCAAAACATTTCCCGCCTGCTGACTTTGTGGATGATTGTTTCCCATCTAACTGAAGAACATCTCAGTGCCTTAATAGAGCCATTTATTATACATGAGATTGTGGCGGTGTTACCTCCTGACATGCGATACTACTTAGGAGGTGTTACATCGCATCTGCCAAGAGTTTCAGCATCGGAGGCCATTCCTCTAGATTCCTCTATGGCCGACAGCTTCTCCTGCTGAATTATACATAAGTGAGATAACTAGGAAGGCGTCACTTTAACTTCTGCACTTTTTCTGCATTTTCACCGTGACCGGTCTTTCTTCGTGGATTTCAATCTTTAGAGATACTTCTGTATCTCCTTCTCCATCGCTGTATATCTTGGCTCTAATGCAGGGATGGCCAACCTGCGGCTCTCCAGTTGTTGCAAAACTACAACTCCCAGCATGCCCAGACAGCCTACAGCTATCAGCCTACAGCAGGGCATGGTGGGAGTTGTAGTTTTACAACAGCTGGAGAGCCGCAGGTTGGCCATCCCTGCTCTAATGCATTAAAAACTGACACAACTTTTCCAATAGTTTTGATTGTAATCTTATGTCGTTATATGTACACAGCTCCTATGCTGATTCAGCTTCAAAAGTTCAGCCTGTGGCATTTCTCAACCTCAACAAAACCAAAATCTCATATTAGATATGAATAATGCTGCCATATACTGCAGAAATAAATAATGGTGATATATAATGCACACATAATTAGAAATGTCCCGAACTATTCGCTGGCAAACGGTTCCCGGCGAACATAGCTTGTCTCACGTTCGCTGCGGCGGGCGGACATATGCAATTTTCGCGTTCGCCCCTATACTTTATCATTGAGCAAACTATGACCCTGTACCTCACAGTCAGCAGACACATTCCAGCCAATCAGCAGCATACCCTCCCTCCCAGACCCTCCCACCTCCTATCTAAACGCAAGGACGGCATCCATCTTAGATTCATTCTGAAGCTGCAGTGTTAGTAGTTGTAATCGCAATGCGAATAATATAACCTGTATTAATCGCATTGCGATTACAACTTAGATCTGAGTTCCTAATGATTGTTGCTAGAATTGACGAATATAACGAATATAGCGCTATATTCTCAATCTTCGTTATATTCTAGCAACAACCATTAGAAACTCAGATCTAAGTTGAATTCGCAATGCGATTAATGTAGGTTATATTAATCGCATTGCGAATTCAACTTACCACACTCTGCGTCCACTACGTAATTTTCCATGGGAGTTTTGCCATGGATCCCCCTCCGGCATGCCACAGTCCAGGTGTTAGTCCCCTTGAAAGAACTTTTCTCATCACTATTGTGGCCAGAAGGAGTCCCTGTGGATTTTAAAATTTGCCTGCCTATTGAAGTCTATGGCGGTTCGCCCTGTTCGCATGTTCGCGAACATTTGTGGAAGTTCGTGTTCGCTGTTCGCGAACGGAAAATGTTATGTTCGCGACATCACTACTGGGGTGCATAGGGTGCTCCAGTAAAATTAATTCTGGGGCCTAGTGTACATCTACAAGCAGCTATTGTCACCAGTGACGGGCAACAATAAGGAGCTCAAGATGGTTGATTGTGGGGTCCCTGCAGCGACTTTGAGAAGGTAGGTTCCTGAGGACCGCGGCTGGCCTGTCCCTGTGCCTAGACGTCTTCTCCACCACCTGATGCATCTACAATAATGGACTCATAGGCGGCATAGATTCTGTACGCTGCCTATTTTTATGGAATGAAGTCTAATGTGCCACATGTCACTTGTGCAAGTGGTGAGGGACTGGGGGCCCACCCTTGCTCAGGGGCCCTCCAAAAGATTGACCTGCTCCCTATGGGACACTCCGAGACTGGCTAAATATATATATATAATTTTTTTCCTTTTTGCTGTTTTTCTTATTGTGCTGTATTATGCGTGCAGTGATACTGTAGGTGGCTGTAAATCAGTGAACATTCCACCACTTACCTCTTAGGATTCCTCTCCATACATCTCCATTTGCCATCATTTCTGGAGATACTATTAGATTATAATAAATGAGATCGGCACGTTTGACCTTTAGGCGTCTTGTCTTCTGTGTCTGTGATACTCGGAACCTTCTATTATAATGGCTGAACATTTTCTTATTAGATTCCTGTCTGATCTTTCCACAGTCATGAACCCTGACATTTCACTGACACTGCTACCTGAATATGAAAGTAAAAAGGTTTGGAATTTTTTAAAATAATTTATTTATTATTATTATTATTATTATTTTTTTTTGCAAACTATTTTTTAAAAATGTTTTCAGGAATTTGGGAATTGCTTGCATTATATTTTGTACGTGGCATTGGTTTTTTGTGCCAGACCAGGCTTGTCATATGTCCTAACAGGAGATGCTTAGCAAGTAATGGATCAGGGGCGTAGCTATAGGGGAAGCAGTGGAAGCGGCTGCTTTGGGGCCCAAACTCAGAAGGGGCCCATCCAGGAGGAAGACTAAAAGAACAGTATTGTAATATGACAATATGTACAGAGACACTGTAGAAAACAGACTGTGCGGTTGCTGGGCCTCATCTGGGAGCGTGATCTTGACTAGCCACAGGAGTGGGGAGTTGCACAGGAGTGGGGAGTTGCACAGGAGTGGGGAGTTGTGAAGATGTTTTCAAAAATTTGCTGTGGGGTCCAGTCATTTCTAGTTACACAACTGTGATGGATTATAAAAGGGGAAATGGAGGCAATTGCCCCAAGGCCTCCATCTTCACGGATTTCCTCTGCAGATATGAGTGAGGAAACCTCTGTCTGTTTGTAGTAAACAATTCTCCGCTTTGGTTTTTGGAAATCTTTGGGTTATGGGTGAAGATGACACCATTGCAGGGTCTCCTGTCATCAGCCAGGCCCAGAAGTACTTCTATCAAAATCTATACAAAGTAACAAGCCTCTTGAAGTTCACCAGAGAGATACATTTAACCCCTTAAGGACCGGGGGTTTTGGGATTTTTGCGTTTTTGTTTTGCGCTCCCTGCCTTCCAAAAGCCATAACATTTTTAAGTTTCCGCTCACATAGCCATATGACGGCTTATTTTTTGCGGGACAAGTTGTACTTTTTAACGCTACCATTTATTTTTGCATGTGATGTAGTGGGAAACGGGAAAAAAATTCCAAATGGGGTGAAATTGCAAAAAAAAAGCAATTTCACCACAGTTTTACGTTACAACGTTCGATTTGCGATAAAACTGACTGGTTAATTTTATTCTTCAGGTCAGTACGAATCCGGCAATACCTAATATGTATAGTTTTTCTTGCGTTTTGATAGTGAAAAAAATTAAAAGTGGGAATTTTTTTATTTTATTTTTTTGTCGCCATGTTTTGACCCCTATAACTTTTTTGTAATTATGCGTATGGAGCAGTGTAGGGGCTCATTTTTGCGGGGCAATCTGAACTTTTAATTGATACCATTATGGGGTGCGATGATGTTTTGATCACTTTTTATTCATTTTTTTAGGAAATGAAGCGCCCAAAAATGGCGAATTAGCCATTTGACGCTTTATTCCGTTTTATGTTTACCGTATGGTGAATATTTTTTAATATTATTATAGTATGGGCGTTTTCGCACATTGTGACACCCATTATGTGTAATTTTTTATTTTTTTATTTATTTTATTTTCATTTTGGGGAAAGGGGGTGATTTGAATTTTTATATTTTTTTATTTAATTTTTATTTTTAAACTTTTTTTTTTTTTTACCACTTTCTTATAGTTCCCATAGGGAACTATAAGATGCAATCATCAGATTGCTATTCTCATATATTCCAATGCAATAGCATTGGAATATATGAGAAAATCGCATATTTCCTATGGAGCCTATTACAGTCATAGGCTCCATAGGAATCATTGTGAGTACCCTAGGTTTCATTCACAGAAACCTAGGGTACTACATGCATGCCCGGCTCCCCTTGTGGCCATCAGGGAGCCGAGCAAAACCGAAAGTGAAACTTTCGGTTTTGCGCTGATCAGATGCCGTGGTCAGGATTGACCACGGCATCTGAGGGGTTAAATGTCCGCGATCGGCATCGCTGCCGGTCAGCGACATGAGCTGCGGGTGTCAGCTTGATGAATCAAGCTTTACCCGCAGCTCGGGCGCCCGCTCCGTGCGGGAGCGGGCGCCATCTTTAAAGTGCGGACGAAGGGCGTACATGTACGCCCTTCGTCCTTAAGAGGTTAAGTGCAGATGTAGCAAACGTTACCTTGACATTTGTTACGTTGTTAGGTCGTATCTCATCTCGTATCCAGGCCAGAGACTGTATATCATCTTGTTTCCCGACTAGAGGCCATATCTCATCTTGTATCGCGTCCAGAGGCTGTAACGTATCTTTTATTTAGGCTAGAGGCCATATCTCATCTTGTATCGCGTCCAGAGGCTGTAACGTATCTTTTATTTAGGCTAGAGGCCATATCTCATCTTGTATCGCGTCCAGAGGCTGTAACGTATCTTTTATTTAGGCTAGAGGCCTTATCTCATTTTGTATTCAGACTAGAGGCTGTATCTCATCTTAATTAACACATAAGGTCCAAGGACCAAAAGTCCCTTTAGGGGTCCTACATAATAATCATAAAACTACAACCTTTATTATAACTTATTAAAATAATATGTAGATCGTATTTAGTAAACCAATAGATAACTTAAAATTATCAGGAGACAGCTATGGGCTAACTTTAATGTATAAAATGCATATGTATAAACGGGTAACCTATATGTAGTGCTTACACAATGTGAGTGTGTGCGTACCCACTGTGCTGTTATTTAACCACAATATTACTGCCACTATCAGTTGGTGTAAAGGTACTACGTGGGACTGGAGACCTTTTCCAATGCCTATCCCCAATGTTTAGAGCGTACCACTCCTATTTAGCGTGTTAGATGGCGTATTAGTTGTATATTTATGGGTACCTCTTATCCGATTGTACAATACTGCTCAAGTGGACACTACGTTTCACTATTATGTGTCTTATACTGGTAGTGAAACACACTTCATCCAGTATAATTTACTGAGAAACTGACAAGACAGCTGCCAGTTCTCAGTTTATCAGATTAGTGGTGTTCCCTTGATCTTAAACCACCATCTATATACACACCGATTCTAAGTGCAGCCACTGGTCTCCCTATGCACTCACACAAAGTGACTGACGCTACTATCTGTCCCTCACTCTAAGTATATAGAGCCTTCTGCTGTCGTCTGGCTAAAATTCACATGCAGACACTACCCCACCCGAAATGTTTCACCGCGATGCGGCTTCGTCAGGGGAGTTGGGGTAATAGCGTCGGCGCGCCGCTAATTTGCATATTAAATACCCGATAGAAACCCTCCCTTCCTCTGACTGCAGATAATCATGTGTTCTCCACTATATTGGCAAGCTTCCAGCCAGTCAGAAAGTGCCAGGCCACAAGGAGGAAGAAAATCCCTCTCCTCCGTCGCTGCACACTGTAATCCCACCTCTATTATTCCCGTCACTATCGGAGGAAGCAAATCTCTATCTTCTATCGCTGCACTCTGCGGTCCCCACCCTATTGTTCGCGTCACCGCACTTCTCCTCCTATCGCTCTCAGGGATGGGAGGGCATCCTAATCTCCATGATGTTTTAACCCTCAACTTGCTGCCAGCAATTGAATAGTGATGACATCCTAGTAATATACATTACAGAGGAAGATGAGGTGAGTTCTCCTTCATAGGGGGGGTCAGGGGGGTTTAATCTATCAGTATCAAAAGCTACTGGTATACCATATGTCTACATACATTGAAAATGTATTAAAAAAATTATATTCAAAATCAAAGGCAGTCCACAAACTCGAAAATTGAAAGGCCCTAGATCAAGGCTGAATGGTTTCGATCCAGCGGGTCTATACCGGGACAAAAGTTGTTCTTGTATCTCATCTTATTTTCAGACTAGAGGCTGTATCTCATCTTGTATCCAGACTAGATGATGTATCTCATCTTGTATCCAGGCTGGATGATGTAGCTCATCTTGTATGCAGGCTAGAGGCCGTATCTCATCTTGTATCTAGGCTAGAGGCTATTTCTCATCTTGTATCCAGGCTAGAGGCCGTATCTCATCTTGTATTCAGGCTGGAGGTCGTATCTCATCTTGTATCCAGGCTAGAGGCTGTTTCTCATCTTGTATCCAGGCTAGAGGTCGTATCTCATCTTGTATCCAGGCTAGAGGCTGTTTCTCATCTTGTATCCAGGCTAGAGGCCGTATCTCATCTTGTATCCAGGCTAGAGGCCGTATCTCATCTTGTATTCAGGCTGGAGGTCGTATCTCATCTTGTATCCAGGCTAGAGGCTGTTTCTCATCTTGTATCCAGGCTAGAGGTCGTATCTCATCTTGTATCCAGGCTAGAGGCTGTTTCTCATCTTGTATCCAGGCTAGAGGCCGTATCTCATCTTGTATCCAGGCTAGAGGCCGTATCTCATCTTGTATCCGGGCTAAGGCCGTATCTCATCTTGTATCCAGGCTAGAGGCTGTTTCTCATCATGTATCCAGGCTGGAGGCTGTATCTCATCTTGTATCCAGGCTAGAGGCTGTATCTCATCTTGTATCCAGGCTAGAGGTTCCCAGAGAGTTCTAGAGACTCCTTTCGATTGTACAGTTTCCCCAATAAACTTCTTCTCTGCAGATTTGAGTGAGGAAAATCTCTGTCCGTTTGTAGTAAACAATTCATACTATTGCAGCAAGCAAACTGGCAAGTCACAAACAAAAGCCCCCGAAAAGGTCACGTTAAGGTTTGCTACATCTGTAAGTAGCCAATATCTACCTAGCTGTCTCCATAGGGTGGCCCGAATGCTTCAGACTTTGTGAGCTTGTCACACAGTAACATTTTAATTGAATTAGAGCAGAAAAAGAAATGAAATCTATTTTTAAACCTGGGGCAATTCCTTTTAGTCTCCAGCTGCCCCTGGTGGGAAGTATACCGACCCTGACAACATATATCTTCCCCATCCCACCACCACAACATAAAAGAGACTGTAAATCCTAATGACGCATGTGGATGTAAAAACTGAGATGAATATTTTCGAAGCTTTTATTGTAATGGATTTTTTCTAGACATTTTTTTAATTGACTTTCTGGCGCTGACTTATGAGTTTGCCATTAATAACGACATATGAAACAGATCTAATAATGATGTTATAGTGACGTAGTGCGCCATTATCTGGGGTATCTACCATAGGGGCCGCTGGTATGAAGCCCATAGAGAAGAATTATTCAGATCCAAGGTGAGGTGAGGGGGAATTGTCCTAGTAAAGATTTCCTGTAGTTTCTTTCAGAAAGGGTCTAGCAGGGACATGGCACTAATTTATATGTAACGGGCCTGTGCTTTGGTCTTCGGAGATCGTGAATATAAATGGACCAAACCTTAATTTCCCACTTTACACATTAAATACACAGCTGCAGCAAAGTGTATCTGTGAAAGTAATGATGTCTGTAAGTGATTTCAATATTAAAGGAAGGAAGAAGTTTATTGGGGAAACTGTACAATTGAAAGGTGGCTCGAGAACTCTGTTGGGCACCTCTAACCTGCATACAAGATGAGATACGGCCTCTAGCCTGAAAACAAGATGAGATACGGCCTCCAGCCTGGATACAAGATGAGATACTGCCTCCAGCCTGGATACAAGATGAGATACGGCCTCTAACCTGCATACAAGATGAGATACAGCCTCCAGCCTGGATACAAGATGAGATACTGCCTCCAGCCTGGATACAAGATGAGATACGGCCTCTAACCTGCATACAAGATGAGATACTGCCTCTAGCCTGGATACAAGATGAGATACGGCCTCTAGCCTGTATACAAGATGAGATACGACCTCTAGCCTGAAAACAAGATGAGATATGGCCTTTAGCCTGGATACAGCGTGAGATACAGCCTCCAGCCTGAATACAAGATGAGATACGACCTACAGCCTGAATACAAGATGAGATACGACCTACAGCCTGAATACAAGATGAGATACGGCCTCTAGCCTGGATACAGGATGAGATACAGCTTCTAGCCTGGATACAACATGAGATACGGCCTTTATCCTGGATACAAGATGAGACACGGCTTCTAGCCTTGATACAAGATGAGATACGTCCTCCAGCCTGCATACAAGATAAGATACGGCCTCCAGCCTGCATACAAGATAAGATACGGCCTCTAGCCTGAATACAAGATGATATACAGCCTGTAGCCTGGATACAAGATGAGATTCAGAGTCTAGTCTGGATAGAAGATGAGATACAGTCTCTATCCTGAATACAAGATGAGATACAGCCTCTATACTGAATACCTGATGAGATACAGCCTGTAGCCTGGATACAAGATGAGATTTGGAGTCTAGTCTGGATACAAGATGAGATTCAGCCTCTAGTTTGAATAGAAGATGAGATATAGTCTTTAGCCTGGATGCAAGATAAGATACAGCCTCTAGCCTGGATACAAGATGAGATTCAGCCTCTAGTCTGGATACAAGATGAGATACATCATCCAGCCTGGATACAAGATAAGATAAAGCCTCTGGCCTGGATACAAGATGAGATTTGGTGTTTAGTCTGGATAGAAGATGAGATACAGCCTTTAGCCTGGATACAAGATGAGATACAGCCTCCAGCCAGGATACAAGATGAGATACCGCCTCTAGCCTGGATGCAAGATGAGATACGGCCTCCAGCCTGCATACAAGATAAGATACGGCCTCTAGCCTGGATACAAGATGAGATACGACCTCTAGGCTGGATTCAAGATGAGATACGGCCTCTAGCCTGGATACAAGATGAGATACGGCCTCTAGCCTTGATACAAGATGATATACAGCCTCTAGCCTGGATACAGTATGAGATATAGCCTTTAGCCTGAATACAAGATGAGATACAGCATCCAGCCTGGATACAAGATGAGATACGGCCTCTAGCCTGAATACAAGATGAGATACGGCCTCTAGCCTGAATACAAGAAGAGATACGGCCTCTAGTCTGAATACAAGATGAGATACGGCCTCTAGCCTGGATACAAGATGAGATATGGCCTTTTGTCTGGATACAAGATGAGATACGGCCTCTAGCCTGGATACAAGATGAGATTCGGCCCCTTACCTGGATACAAAAAGATGAGATACGGCCTTTTGTCTTGATACAAGATGAGATACTGTCTCTAGCTAAATACAAGATGAGATACGGCCTCTAGCCTTGATACAGAATGAGATATGGCCTCTAACCTGGATACAAGATGAGATACAGCGTTTAAACTGGATTCAAGATGAGATATGGCCTCTAGGCTGGAAACACGATGAGATACAGCTTCTGGCCTGAATACAAGATGAGATACAGCATACAGCCTGGATACAAGATGAGATACAGCTTCTAGCCTGGATGCAAGATTAGATACAGCCTCTAGTCTGGAAACAAGATGAGATACAGCATCCAGCCTTGATATAAGATGAGATACGGCCTCTAACCTGGATACAAGATGAGATACATGTTCTGGCCTGGATACAAGATGAGATGCAGCCTCTAGCCAGTATAGAATTTGAGATACAGCCTCTAGCCTAATTACAAGATGAGATACAGCCTCTTGTCTGGATATAAGATGAGATATGGCCTCTAGCCTGAATAAAAGATTAGATACGGACTCTAGCCTTAAAACAAGATGAGGTACGGCCTCTAGCCTTAATACAAGATGAGATATGGCCTCTATCCTGGATACAGGATGAGATACAGCTTCTGGCCTGGATACAAGATAAAATATAGTCTCAAGTTGGGATAGAAGATGAGATACAACTTTTAACCTAAATTTAAGATGAGATTCAGCCTCTAGTCTGGATACAGGATGAGATACAGCGTCTAGACTGGATACAAGATGAGATACAGCCTCTGGCCTGGATACAAGATGATATACAGCCTCTAGCCTGGATACAGTATGAGATATAGCCTTTAGCCTGAATACAAGATGAGATACAGCATCCAGCCTGGATACAAGATGAGATACGGCCTCTAGCCTGAATACAATATGAGATACGGCCTCTAGCCTGAATACAAGATGAGATACAGCCTCTAGCCTGGATACAAGATGAGATTCGGCCCCTTACCTGGATACAAAAAGATGAGATACGGCCTTTTGTCTTGATACAAGATGAGATACGGCCTCTAGCCTGGATACAAGATGAGATTCGGCCCCTTACCTGGATACAAAAAGATGAGATACGGCCTTTTGTCTTGATACAAGATGAGATACGGCCTCTAGATAAATACAAGATGAGATACGGCCTCTAGTGAGATATGGCCTCTAACCTGGATACAAGATGAGATACAGCGTTTAAACTGGATACAAGATGAGATACAGCCTCTAGCATGAATACAAGATGAGATATGGCCTCTAGGCTGGAAACACGATGAGATACAGCTTCTGGCCTGAATACAAGATGAGATACAGCATACAGCCTGGATACAAGATGAGATACAGCTTCTAGCCTGGATGCAAGATTAGATACAGCCTCTAGTCTGGAAACAAGATGAGATACAGCATCCAGCCTTGATATAACATGAGATACGGCCTCTAACCTGGATACAAGATGAGATACATCTTCTGGCCTGGATACAAGATGAGATGCAGCCTCTAGCCAGTATAGAAGTTGAGATACAGCCTCTAGCCTAATTACAAGATGAGATACAGCCTCTTGTCTGGATATAAGATGAGATATGGCCTCTAGCCTGAATAAAAGATTAGATACGGCCTCTAGCCTTAATACAAGATGAGATATGGCCTCTATCCTGGATACAAGATGAGATACAGCTTCTGGCCTGGATACAAGATAAAATATAGTCTCAAGTTGGGATAGAAGATGAGATACAACTTTTAACCTAAATTTAAGATGAGATTCAGCCTCTAGTCTGGATACAGGATGAGATACAGCGTCTAGACTGGATACAACATGAGATACAGCCACTGAGTGTGGAAGCAAGATGAACTACAGCATCCAGCCTGGATACAAGATGAGATACAGCCTCTAGCCTGGATACAAGATGAGACACGGCCTCTAGCCTGAATGCAAGATGAGATACAGCCTCTAGCCTAAATACAAGATGAGATACAGCCTCTAACCTGGATACAAGGTGGATGAGATACAGCCTCTGGCCTGGATACAAGATGAGATACGTGCCTCTGAGCCTGGATACAAGATGAGATTCGGCCTTACTGGATACAAACGATGAGATACGCCTCTGTCTGATACAAGATGAGATACTGTCTCTAGCTAATTAAAGATGAGATACAGCCTCTAGCCTTAATACAAAATGAGATCCGGCCTCTAGCCTGGATACAAGATGAGATACAGCCTCTAGACTAAATGCAAGATGAGATACAGCCTCTAGCCTGAATACAAGATGAGATATGAGCCTCTAGCCTAAATAAAGATGAAATACGGCTTCTAACCTTGATACAAGATGAGATACAGCCTCTAGTCTGGACACAGATTTAAATACAGCTTCCAGCCTCTGATACAGGATAAGATATGGCTGGTACATGGAGATGCATGTACTGTTCTATATGGTATCGCGTATAATGGCACAGTTTGCCCACAGATGTGTACAGCTTGCTGGCCATAAATTCTGGATTGGTGATTAATCTGTTGACTGACGCTAGCCTTGAAAAGTGTTCTACTCTGGAGCATTATCCTGGTGAAAAATGGGAAGCCCTGTCATGAGGAGGAACAGGTGGTATCAAGATTCAATCTATGCATATCATTGAGCTGTTAGTTTCATCCTTATCACTACTTTGGGTGACCGACTGTCCTATGTGATAACTCCGAACATCACTCCAGTAGTTGTCAACCCTGCATGAGAGGAACACGTGTGGAGGCAAGATGTCCTGCACATATCGCTGAGCTGTTAGTGTCCTTGTATCATGAACTAGAGGCTCGGCAGATCATCATACCAGCAGTTGTGGCAGTGTGTCGCCCAGAGGCAGGATTAGGCGCTCATCACCAGTCCTCTATACTCCAGCCGACTGTTGTGGGATCCAACCAGAACCCGGATTCAGCTGTGATACGGTTCCAGTCCATAGCAGTCCATGTTTCTCAGATTCACAATACCACTGTAGAGGAAGTGCCTGCAGCTGTCAATGGACTGACACATAATGGTGCCGTGACACCAAATTTCCTTTTGCTAATTATCCAGCCTTGATATAACATGAGATACGGCCTCTGAACCTGGTATTACAAGATGAGATACATCTTCTGGCCTGGATACAAGATGAGATGCAGCCTCTAGCCAGTATAGAAGTTGAGATACAGCCTCTAGCCTAATTACAAGATGAGATACAGCCTCTTGTCTGGATATAAGATGAGATATGGCCTCTAGCCTGAATAAAAGATTAGATACGGCCTCTAGCCTTAATACAAGATGAGATATGGCCTCTATCCTGGATACAAGATGAGATACAGCTTCTGGCCTGGATACAAGATAAAATATAGTCTCAAGTTGGGATAGAAGATGAGATACAACTTTTAACCTAAATTTAAGATGAGATTCAGCCTCTAGTCTGGATACAGGATGAGATACAGCGTCTAGACTGGATACAACATGAGATACAGCCACTAGTGTGGAAGCAAGATGAACTACAGCATCCAGCCTGGATACAAGATGAGATACAGCCTCTAGCCTGGATACAAGATGAGACACGGCCTCTAGCCTGAATGCAAGATGAGATACAGCCTCTAGCCTAAATACAAGATGAGATACAACCTCTAACCTGGATACAAGATTAGATACAGCCTCTGGCCTGGATACAAGATGAGATAGTGCCTCTGGCCTGGATACAACATGACAACATGGCCTCTAGTCTGAAAGCAATTTGAGATACAGCCTCTAGCCTTAATACAAAATGAGATCCGGCCTCTAGCCTGGATACAAGATGACATACAGCCTCTAGACTAAATGCAAGATGAGATACAGCCTCTAGCCTGAATACAAGATGAGATACGGCCTCTAGCCTAAATAAAAGATGAAATACGGCTTCTAACCTTGATACAAGATGAGATACAGCCTCTAGTCTGGACACAAGTTTAAATACAGCTTCTAGCCTCTATACAGGATAAGATATGGCTGGTACATGGAGGCATGTATGTTCTATATGGTATCCTTTGGCACATTTGCCCACAGATGTTACAGCTGGGCCCATAAATTCTGGATTGGTGATTAATCTGTTGACTGAGCAGCCTTGAAAGTGTTCTACTCTGGAGCATTATCCTGGTGAAAAATGGAAGCCCTGTCATGAGAGGAACAGGTGGTATCAGGATGTCCTATGCATATCATTGAGCTGTTAGTTTCCTCATATCACTACTTGGGGTGACCGACTGTCCTATGTGATAACTCCCCCGAACATCACTCCAGTAGTTGTCAACCCTGCATGAGAGGAACACGTGTGGAGGCAAGATGTCCTGCACATATCGCTGAGCTGTTAGTGTCCTTGTATCATAACTAGAGGCTCGGCAGATCATCATACCAGCAGTTGTGGCAGTGTGTCGCTCCAGAGGCAGGATTGAAGCGCTCATCACCAGTCCTCTATACTCCAGCCGACTGTTGTGGGATCCAACCAGAACCCGGATTCTTGTGATACGGTTCCAGTCCATAGCAGTCCATGTTTCTCGTTCACAATACCACTGTAGAGGGAAGTGCCTGGCTGTCAATGGCGGACACATAATGGGTGCCGTGACACCAAATTTCCTTTTGCTAATTCCCTGGAAATGTACCGGCAGAGACAGGGCTGTTTAATGAAGGGGGCACTTGTGTCTGGATAGTGGACAATAAAACTGTGGGTGCTGCTTTTCAGTAGCTTAAACCCTCCTATCTCCTGGCGGGCTATCTGGGCCGTCTGTAGGCTGTTCGCCGTGCATGCCCTCACGTAACCACTGCTCCCAACACACCTCCTAACAGCGAGGTCAGAACGAACTAGATGGCGGGAAATTCTTTAAAACAAACATCCTGCTTCTCTCAGTCCAATGATGCTCTTCCTCCAAAGTCTGACAACTGGGCAAGATGTCTTTGAGTGTGTCGTAGAATCATGCCTAGCAGTCACCGATCTGTCACCAAGAGGTACATTACCCAAAAGTAGCCTCTGAGAGACTTTTTATAGGGCACTGCGCCTGTAATCATTTTACAGCAATTACCTTTACCTCGGTGCAGGATTTTTAGTCAATGAGTTTATCTATTTAAAAATCTGAAATTTGGATCTTTAAGCAGCATAATTTCGGTGCAGATTCTCTGACCATATGTCAGGATGAGACCTTCACCCTCTTTTTGTCACTTTTTTCAGGACCTGTCTCCTTCCAAAATTTCCTGGGTGAATGTAAATGTCTTCTTTATCTGTTCTTACAACGTTACAATTGAAATTTTGGTGAAATAAGGGACATTAGTAATTTTCTCACATTTCGTTAATCTCCTTTGAAGGATTCAGACCACGGTGTTCATTTACTCCAGATGTGACGCCCGCACTGTCAGCTTTGCCTTTAATCTCTCCCTGAAGCCAATAATAAGAGATAAGTCATTGACAGCGGTTGCCAGTCTGAGGCTAATATGTATATATATATACTTTAGTATGAGGAGATGATTCTGGGAGGTCTGGAAGCTGGATTACTCTCTTATCTGCTGTGCAAATGACAAAGATGTCCTAAAAACGTCAAGCTGACTTTAATTAAAAATGCAAAACGATAGGACAATATTTGGCGCAGATACCGTCAGTCAGGAGCATCGTGCGCGACGCCGCAAATTAGAAAAAATAAGGCAATTGTAAATAAGATTCGATTTGTTTTTCTCACGTTTAATTAGTGCGTGTCGCACAAAGACTCTATTATGAACTAATTACTTTCGGCAAACATTGCTGGCAAGTTTAACGACAGATTTCAGGGAATTTCTGCTCATTTAAGTTTTTTTTTATTTTTCCCCCGAGGAACTTATTTAGCCTAAATACATTAAAATGAATAATTCAATTAATGGAGAAGTGAAGCAAAGTGGATGAACGGAGAAGGATATTGAGGCAATTTATCAAAAATTCAACTTTTTTTATTTTGCGCCACTCTGGACACGGTCTTAAGTAGGCGGGCCTTATCAGGAGGGTGTGGCTTCCAACCTCCTATAGATTTGCTATAATTTATACCAGAAAAAAAGTGTAAGTTAAAGCGCCAGCTCTCCAGCACCTCTTACACTGGAGTATGAGATAAATTCCTCCCACTGTTAGGGTGCATTCACACGACTCTAAGTGTTTTGTGGTCTACAAATTGCGGATCCGCAAAACACGGATACCGGCTCTGTGCATTTTGCCGCATTGGCCGGCGCTATATAGAGTGGAGAAGAGGGGGTGAACATGGTAGATCAGACTTTAGAGAGTAAGGAAAGCGTCCAAGTCTTCTAGGACAGCAGAAAATCACACAGGCTGTACTTTACCAGAAGGTAGATGTGGAAGAAACCAATTTACTATGAGATGTGTTATGCTGATAGTCCATGCCTACTGGACCCCACTGCTCCTGGTGGTCTATCCCCATTGGCATATCCTGTAATTCGCCCACTGGCCTGGTATTGCCCATATGGCACAGGTAGGTGAGTGGTAGGGCCTCGAGCGACTTGAGAGACCTGAGCTTAAGACATGTCCTCCTAGTAGGATATGTCGAACTAACCTCTCAATTTTACATCAGTGTGAGGGTTTAGTACTATCTCAGAGTGCACCTGTCTTTTTTATTGTTAAGTTTTTGATTTTTCTCCACATCCACATAATCGTTACCTTATGTAGGATGGTTATTGTGGTACTTGTAGTCCGTTGCTGGCATCTTCCATTGTATGCATTTTTTTGCTGTTGATTGCCCCTAGCAACAGACTACAAGTGCAGGATATGCTCCCCTATATACATGCACAACTGCATATGGGTTTGAGCATATCCTGCCTGTTTAACACCACATTTTCTAATGGTTTGTATACCCATTGGCATCCTCATCTGCCTCAGGTACTTCATACTCATTAGAGCACTCGGTCTGGGTTTCAGCTAGGTCTTTGTGGACTGCACGTTCTTTCTTTAGCCTCACCTGGTGTTCTTAGAGGGGTGCACAGTAGTCTTGGCTTCTTACAGGACCAGCGAGCACACTTCCTGGGCTCCCAGCCTATGGCAACATTCTCATGTGTATTTGAGGCATCCTCCAACAGGGGCAGATGCCGATGCCGATGCCTGAACAATAGATTCTAGTTAGCCAGTTTCCTGCAAAGGTGCGCTATAGTCTTGTTTTCCTGCCTACATACCAAACTCTGCCTGTTCCCGGATTTAACTCAATGCTGCCTGATCTGACCACTGCCTGTCCCTCATTCATCCCCTGTGCTCCCTGCCCTGACTTCAGCCTGTCCATGACTGCAGTTTTGCCTGTACGATTGGTTCACCATATCGGTGTTCTCTTGACCTCCATGGATCAGCAGCCACTAAACATAGACTTCTGCAGGAGGTAGTGGCCAGGCGGTGCCCTGCAGAGGAGTCCAAATCCCTGTATAGGGGTTAAAGGGTAAAGACCATGGAGGGGGCCATTTAGGTAACGCCCAAAGGAGTAGCCCTGTCAAATCTGTTTACCGAGTGCACAGTAGATCCACTTTTGCTTCCGTAACAAAATGTTTTTTGATGTTTATCCCTATTTAGAGAACAGTTCAGACAAGGTCAGGCTGTATCATCTTTCAAAGCTCCACTGCTTTCCAGTGACCCCTTATCCCTTCAGCAAAACTGCAACTTACTAGTCAATCCAAGCAGTGTGCTGCAGACAGAACAATCTGTGAGACCTCCTCAATATGTCCAGTTGCTCCATGTGTCCATGTGGGATGCTTGGTGGGGTCACTGAGTAAAAATAATTAGACGGGGCAGGCAGGGAGCCTACTGGGACTCACCCAAAGAACCTCATTCGCAAGATCTGTCTCTGCAAAGAAGAGCTAAAATCATCAGAAGACTGAAATAGTTTGACATGAGACAACCAGAATCCATCCACAAAACTCCAATGACTGTTGCAGGCCTGGACGATGACCTGGGATAGCCACCATCCATCAGAATAGATGAAATGTGACCACAGATCATCCTTTGCTCCTGCAGCCTCACGTCCATCCAACAACTGGCATCTCGAAAACGTGATCACCAGTTCTCCGGTGTTTTTATTACTTTTCACTCATCTCTTTGCTTTTCTTACTTTCTCACTCACTCTGTATTCTACACAATCATCTTCTCCTTTGCACCATTTGTATTTCTTCTTCTGCCCAATATTTATGGAAGTTATCTACATAGAGAAGATTAAGTTCTGATTCCTTGTCTATGGCTATGGCGAGGTGGTGATTGACTGCGTGGTTTGGAGTTGGGCGAAGACCTTAATTATTTTTATTGTGAAGCGCAAAGACAAAAACAGATGAAAGTAGAAATTTGTTGATGTTAGGAGTCATCTCCATTGATTAGGTTTGCTGGAGTGGAAAACTCACATTTCATATTGATACAGACTCTGCCGTTGATGAATCCTTTTGTATTACCGCGGTGTCGACGTTTTATTATTACTTGTTATGTGGAGAAATACACCATCTTTCTCCTGAAATCCAGCCAGGAATCTTTAAATGACTATTGATGTTGTGTCTGCTTATCCATAAACATCGCAGGTGCAGCCGTAATGAATGTGTCACTTACGCACTTTGTAAACTCCACAATTAATTGTTCATTTCTCAAATTGCAATGGAAAAATAGGTCATATATCGCGTCTGATTATCTGTGATAGAAGTTAGCGGCTTCTCAGAAATCTCTCACTGATCAGGTTGTGCGTATTCTTCACTTCTTAAGATGCTTCCTCGGGAATAGGGCCATCATGCAGTCATCACTGGAGATGTCCTCTAGTTGGACTCTTATTTCAGCTCAGTTTCTTATTCCTAAGGGCAAATACAAGGCAATTCACGGGCTTCAGTGATTCCTCTGACTCATTTCAAGGTCTCCAATCTCAATAGTAAGAATTGCCCTCCATGAGGATGTACTGGGAGGACCTATTTTACATATTTTTGCCAAAATGAAGTAACTTTATGGAGACGATTCGGCTATTGTGTTGTACTTAGAGCTGACTTAATTCTGTGCATTGGCTCGTGTCACAGTGCAGTTTACTGTGACAGTTGTGGCCGTGTAGGCTGGCTGCAGGCTCTCTCGCGTACTGGCTGCAGGCTCTTTCGCGTACTGGCTGCAGGCTCTTTCGCGTACTGGCTGCAGGCTCTCTCGCGTACTGGCTGCAGGCTCTTTCGCGTACTGGCTGCAGGCTCTTTCGCGTACTGGCTGCAGGCTCTCTCGCGTACTGGCTGCAGGCTCTTTCGCGTACTGGCTGCAGGCTCTTTCGCGTACTGGCTGCAGGCTCTCTCGCGTACTGGCTGCAGGCTCTCTCGCGTACTGGCTGCAGGCTCTTTCGCGTACTGGCTGCAGTCTCTTTCGCGTACTGGCTGCAGGCTGACACCTGTGTACTATGGTTGCTTGGCACTGCGTGCTGGCTGCGGTGTGTGTGAACTGTGTTTGTTACTTCAATGTCTGCATCTGTCGTTCCGTTACTGGTGCCGTGCAGGCTCGCTGCATACGCTTTGTGTACTGGCTGTGAGATTTCCCATGGATGCTGGTTCTATGATGCGTGCTGGCTGCGGCCTTGTGTGTGAACATAGCCTGAGTATGAATGTATTTGTCTGTTTCAGTGTGCGGATCTGTCACCCCTTGTTGCTGTGTAGACGGCTGCCTGTAACCTCGTACTGGCTACAGTTGTCCTGTGTATGCTGGTGTCCTTCTGGCGTGCTGGCTGCAGCATTCTGTGTCTGGTGTGAACTGACACCTGTGATTGTATGTTCTATGGTTCTGTTACTCCTTGTTGCTGTGTAGATGGCTGCCTGTAACCTTGTACTGGCTACAGTTGTCCTGTGTATGCTGGTTGTCGTTCGAGTGTTCTGGCTGCAGCATTCTGTGTCTGGTGTGAACTGACACCTGTGATTGTATGTTCTATGGTTCTGGTACTCCTGGTTCTGGTGCAGTTAACATTCCCTGGTCTGTTCCTCGGTGAGGCTCATCAGGTGCCCTGTTATGCAGCTATATCTATCTGTGAGCTGTGGGGCTTGTGGTCAGTCTATCTTCTGCCTTGCTGGGTGTTGCACCTTGCTGCTCATCCAAGGGTCGGCCTGTCTTGTGCCTTACTGTATGTAGCTCCTGCCTGCTGACCCAGGGGGTTTTGCCATCTGCCTTTTGTGTGGTGTCATCTGGTAAAGCATTAGTGTTGATGTTATTGCCTTGTCTGATCTTCTGTACCTGTTCTGTGCCTTGATCTACTTTGTCAATGTTAGCCTAGCAGGGCTGTATCTGCATCTGATAGCCTGGCACAGCTAAACTGGTTCTGATCCTGCCTGTTCCATGTCCAGCCAGGCAGTGCCTACTGCTTCTGTTTCTGTGCCAGTCCTGCCTTTGTGAGAGGGCCCCTGGGTTCTCCAGAGGGAGGATCTCTAGTCTGTGTGCAGCTCTGCCTGAGACCACCATGCTTCCATTCCACTTGGGGTCCAGGCATCTGCTTCTGTGCTGGTTCCCATTTGTCATATGATCCATGTCCTGAGTTTGGTTGGGGTCCAGTCCTGTGTCTGTGGTTTTCTGCAGGTAGCGGTCAAGTATTTTGGGACCTTCCTGGAGGTGCGACCAGTGAGCCCTCGGCCCAGTTTATCCCCAGCACCAGGGGCTCTGTGAAGAACGTGGCTCACTGGCTCTCTGCCCTCTGGGTTTTGCCTCTGGTCTTCCAGTGCACTTGGTTCTGTGGTAGTGCTACCACTATTACCCTTGCCTGCTGTTACTCTCATGTTCCTATATTACATGTGTAATAAAGTACTCTGTTGGTCCCTGGTCTGTTTTTGTCTTTGTCCTGTTTGCAAGATGTCCTGGCGGTCTGCCTTTGGGCCTCTGAAATGTGACAGGGAGATTCACTCATCCAGGAAAATGGATATAGAAACAGCTCCATATCTAATAATAGCATCAATGCAAGTGCAAACTTTCCAATAATGAGAATAGCAACCCTAATGGATATTTCCATCTCTCAAAGTAATGGCATATCAGTGGTATATGGCATCACTTTATGATTGGTGGGGGTGTGGCCTCTGGCACCTTTACCCATCCTGAGAAGAGCGGCTCCATTCAAGTGGAAGTTGGTGGCTGCAGCTGGCTAGAATGGGATCCGTAGTTTTAAGAATCAGTTCTTCACTCGTCCACAAGTAAATATGGTCTTTCCCAGTCAGATTCCAGGGTCATAGACTGAAATATGGTCACATATTGAGATCAGCAGCACCAAAGAAACAGTAAAGTAAGTAGTGAGTGGTGGAGCCAAGGGTCATCACCAGGAAAAGGGCTTATGTCAGGCCAGAAGACGTGATGGGTCTATAGTCAGGAACAAAGCTAGGAGAAGACCACCAGGTACTGTCACAGTGGATTGTAGCATGTTCCTATAACCTTGTATGCAGCAGGTTAATGTGCTCCCTTTACTAGGTTAGGCTTTCTGTACTAGATATAGGGGGTTGTAGTAATAGTTTTCACATCGTCCTGTTACCAGAGATAATTTACTCTGACGACCTCTATAACCCTCTGGAAGTCGCTAGGTCGGTAATCTTCACACTTTCATGGGGATTTTAATGTCTTTGCAACTCTTCAAATCATTCTTCTTTACTTGGGTAGAAAGGGATGCAAATGAGCTCTTAACTAGTGATGAGCGGCAGGTGCCATATTCGATAGAATATTCGTTTCATATTCGTCGAAATCGAATATTCGTCATTATTCTAGTTATCACGATTAATATGCAATTTAAATAATCGTGTATTGCGATTTTAACTTAAGGCTGCTTTCCTATTGGTTTGATATCTAGAATTAGCGAAGATGACGAATATGACGAATGTATTCGTCATATTCCTCAAAACGAAGATAACGAAGTATTCTACATCTTCGTTTTGGCAACCTTTTCTTCAACTTCGATAATTCTAGCAATCAAATAGGAGGGTTGACTATAGAGACAGCTGTGTTTAATTCGCTATGCGATTATAATTTTTTTTTTTTTATAAATAGAATAATTATAATAATTATCAAGTAATATAATTATTCTATTTATTTAAAAAAAAGCAAAGTAATATAATCGCATAGCAAATTAAACACAGCTGTCTCTATAGTCAACCTTCCTATTTGATTGCTAGAATTATCGAGGTTGACGAATAGGTTGCTAAAACGAAAATGGAGAATACTTCGTTATCTTCGTTTTGAGGAATATGACGAATAGAATATGACGAATAGAATAATTATAATAATTATCAAGTAATATAATTATTCTATTTATTTAATACTACCAAGCCAACCATAGTAAACCAGGTCTAAGTTGAAATTGCAATGCGATTAATTCAAGTTATATTAATCGCATTGCGATTTCAACGTAATTCTCAAATCCGACAGTACATTTTAGTATATGGAGACGTTCCCATGGTGATGGGGACGCTCCATGAGCACGGAAGTCGTCAGAAGCGGCAACGGGCACTGACTGGAGCAGCCAGGAAGCCAGGAATCCTGAGGACAGGTAAGAACTACTTTTGGGAAGTGGGAAAGAAAAAAATCTAACTAAAAAAAAAAAGAATATTCGAAATAGCGAATTTATAGCGCTATATTTGAAATATTCGCGAATTAGCGAAGTGCCGATATTTGCTAAAAAATTCGCTATTCGAATATTCACGCTCAACACTACTCCTAACAAGCTTTGCCTCTGATGCCACCAGATGTAAGGCAGCTATCCTATAAATCAATGTTCAACCCTGTAAATAGGCTTTGTGCCATGGCTCGGATATTAAGTAAGCCAGCATCTCATCTGTAGACAGGTGCTTCAGGGTAATTAGCCCTCATCAGTGCAGAGCAGAGAGGACTGGCTTAATTGGGTGAAAGGCCTAAGTCAGGATTTGGGGGTTCTATCTCTTCTTGGGGAGAGAGCACCTCAGTCGGTGTGAGGAGACTTATAGGCCATACATTCTCCTCTGGAATTCTGGGAAGAAAGGGTTGCAAATGAGCTTTCAACAAGCTCCGCCTCTGATGCCACCAGATGAAAGCAGCTATCCTATAAGTCAATGTTCAAGCTCGGATATTAAGTAAGCCAGCATCTCATCTGCAGTACCCCCAAAATCCTGACTTAGGCCTCTCATCCAGTTATGCCAGTCCTTTCTGTTCTACACTGATGAGGGGCAACCACCCCGAAACAGTTGTCTGCAGATGAGATGTTGGCTTATTTGTTTGAAGGCCTATTTGAAGGGTTGAACATTGACTTATAGGATAGCTGCCTTACATCTGGTGGCATTAGAGGCGGAGCTTGTTAAGAGCTCATTTGCAACCCTTCCTTCCCAGAACTCCAGAGGAGCATGTATGGCTTATAAGTCTCCCCAAGCCGAATAAGGGGCTCCCTCCCCAAGGAGAGATAGCACACCCCAAATCTTTACCTGGGGAAAACCTACCTCCCCATTCTATCTGATAACACTGTGTGCATGTGTCTGTAGATCTTTGTGACAAGGGGTGGATATAGTTAGTTATTGGGAGGTTTCAGAGTCTGTGATGCGGGAAATTAGAAAAATGTCAGCATTATCTCTATCTTTGTGCTGATAGTTGAGGATATTACCTTGAGGCTGTGAGCAAGGACCCATCCTTAGACATTATAGAGTCTTACAACATGTTAGTGTATGTTTGATATGTGTGAACTGCCCATCTTATGGGAATAAAGTGCTTCACTGGGGCCCGCTCCTATTGCCTATGTTCGGTGGTCATGAGCTGCTTTCGCGACAGGTACCAGGTTAACAATAAAGGGCAAGGAGAAACATCCAGGGACAACCCTGAGGTCAAGCAAGTCTGCAGCAGAAGGTATTGCAGGAGAGGACCATATGTGGCTCCTGGTGGGAACTGCTGCTCTCCGCATGGATTCATCTCAGGAGCCGGAGGTTATATGGAGCTGTAATACAGCTATGTACATTAAGCTTTAGACAGGAAAAAGGGTGAGAGGGGATGTAAGTCTATAGGAATATGGATTTGTGTGACATACAAGATGTGTGGTAAGCTCCCTGACAACGGTAATGGACACAGTAATGGCAACCATAAGTGTTGTCATCCAACCTCTGTTTTTCATTGAGTGGAGAAAGAAGCAGCAGCCAGACTGACACATTTCACCTACCGTAGCTCTACATGACATCACGTGGACATAAGAAAGTTGTTGAGAAATGTTTGAAGATGAAGCGATAAGATCATTTTGATCTCCTCGAATACTCCAGATAAGAGATGGAAGATTATAGCAAATAATATTAACGATTACTGCAGGGGAATTATTGATACTTTGTGACCTTATGTCAGGAGAACACTGACAAACATCATTGTCTCCAAAAGTGTCCAGAAATGGGGGAAAATACAAAGAATATTCTCAAGGGGGTCCAGTCCGGATTATATTCCTAAATACAATATTCCTTTGCTCAAAAAGTGACAAGGACGGATTACGAGGTGCTCATCCAGTCAGTCCACGAGAAGGAAGAGAACTGGCTACAAATTACTCACTCAGTATGTGAATATTTTCATAATTTCATGTTTCATTCAATGAGACGATGTTCCAGTAATTACTGTGAGCTGTAGGTCGACTTCCCCACGATGGTGCACATGATCTTCATGGAAGAAAAAATGTAAAAAAAAAAAAAACATTGTTTGTGGCGATTAAAATTCTAGCAAATCTTCATCGATGAATAACTGGAAATGCAGCACGAGCTGAGAGTACAACGTACGGTGAAATCTGTATGTATCATCTACAGCTGTGATGGCTAACCTCCGGCACTCCCAAGATGTACATGTGCTGGACTCTTCTCAGAACTTCTCAGAAATGATGGGCAAGTGCGCATGCGCCGAGGGTAGGGAAACATTATGGGCCAGTGCGCAAGTGCAGCATAAAGGGACAGATTCAAGGGCTTCTGTCACCCCACATTTAGCAATTTTCAGTAGCGGACATTAGCTATTTGCTAATGTCAGCTGAGTCCAAACATATCACGCTTACCTTTCTCTGTGCTGCAATTTCTGTAAATATCGTACTTTTATATTATGGAAATTACTTCACTACCAGCAACTTGGGCGGTTACTTGCTGGTAGTTACTTGCTGGTAGACGCCGCATTCTCAGACTGTAAACACGCCCCCTCTCAACTTGATAGACAAGGCCAGCGAGCGCTCTCCTCCTCCCGCTGGCCCTGTCTGCCCATGAAATCCCGTACCTGCGCCGTAACGTCCCTCATTCGGCGCAGGCGTTCTGAGTGAAGGACGCGTGCTTGCCAGCTCCTGCAACGATGACGTCAGACTACACCCGGAAAAGAAGACTGCCGGCATCGTGTGTAGTCTGTCGTCATCGGCGCAGGCACACTGAGGAAAGAGCTGGCAATTTAGCCGCTCTCGCCTGCGCCAACTCCTACTCTCCTCTACCTCCTTCCACACCCGCAAACGTCACTTCCGGTGCGGCTGCATCACAACTGTAAATGACGAGGGTATGGAAAGTTCAAGGGTAGGGAAAAATAACGGAACACCGGAGGTTAGCCATAACTGATCTACCGTATGAGGGGAAGGTGGAAAATTTCCAAAAAGTGACTCAGAGGGACTGTTACTGCCCTTCCCCCACAAAGATAAGAAAGGAAATGGAGACTTCTCTGCCAAAGTGGAAATATATTTGTAAAGTACTGTATATCTTTTTGTGATTTTATGGACCTCTTTGGTTGTAACGGATTTAGTTTAAAGGAGAGTCAACCTGCGCATATGGCAGGTAGTGACGGACCCAGTAGAGCTGCAGTATGGAGGAAGAGCTCAAGTCCATGGACCCTGAGCATGAGAGCAGAAGGGAAGCCTGAGATGGAGGCATCAGGGAAGCGGGGGGCGAATCTAGTTGATTGGGGTTCTGTCGGCCCTCCACTATTTCAGACATTGTCTTAACTTTAAGAGTAAAGCTAAATAACGGTGATAAATAAAATGGATAT
Source organism: Bufotes viridis (assembly GCA_033119425.1). Lineage (NCBI taxonomy): Eukaryota > Metazoa > Chordata > Amphibia > Anura > Bufonidae > Bufotes > Bufotes viridis. The sequence goes on from CM065597.1 coordinate 5,500,747, forward strand.
AAGACAAATCTTAGCCACGGTGGTGACATCTTCATCCTTCTCATCCATCATGAATTCGCTCCCAGTCCTCAGTCTGTTCTTGTGCAACAGGTGCTGAAGCATTAACTAAAACAACAGCAAAATAATCAATATGAAGGAAAGGGAAAAAAAAATAAGCTCCTTATCGTCTGCACAATGCAGAATATTGGAGGCTGCGGCGGCTGCAAAATCTGTTTGTTTTCACTAACAAACCTTGTCTGGATCCCCGAAGAGCGGAGAACGTCAATAAAATGACATTTGCATTCACATCCAGAAAGGTGAAATCTTTCTTCATGTCCTTTATCTTCATAGAAAACTTTACTTTTATGCCATGAAAAGTCTTTGCTGTAGATCTGTTCACCGCTCCATGTGGAGCGACCGCAAAACTGCAAATGTGTCACTTTCTTCATTTCTTTCCAAATTTAGATTGAAATGAGGCAAAAATGTATCTATAAAAAATAAATAAAAGGACTTTCCACAAAAATAAAAGAAGACAAAGTCATCCTCGTAGTAGTCAATGGTTCCTTCGAAAGGCTTTAAGGATGTGGATGGTCGAATCCTTAATATGGACAAGACTGGCCTGAAGGGTGTGTGACCTGTCCGTCACCTGTCATGGTCCTGGAGCATGCACTTGTGCTGACCTCTATGGGAAAGCTGCTCCTCCAAGCTGAGGCTAAATATAGCATTCATAGGATGCTAAGGGATCGTATTATGTGATGTAAATGCTCACTGTTAACTCAAGAAACTTTTCATAAATCAATAAAACAGGTGACTATAAGAAACTGTGTAATATACCTTATCAGAGAGAAACGCCTTGTTCTCACTCTAGCAGCTTAATCCTGCTCCCTTCTCCATAGACTTCTATGGGCAGAGTATGTGTCTCTTTTTGTGTCTCTTCTCTCTTCCTGCATCTTAATTTTCCTTTCCCATGCTCTCTCCGTAGACTTCTATTCTTTCTACATTGTCTCCCATCTACTACGTATCCCCTTTCCATAGACTTTTATGGGCAGCATGTCTGTGTGTCTCTTTGCACTTTTTCTCCTCCCCTTTTCATAGACTTCTATGTGAACCAGGTCCCTATGTGTCTAAAATCTATAGGCAACAGGTAATCTGAGTCCCCTTAGTCCCCCTGCATTGTCTTCTATGGGCAACATGTCTGAGTGTCTCTTTTTTGTCTCTTCTCTCTCAATGCAGCTCACTCCTTCTTTCCTCTCCCGTTTTCATAGACTTCTATAGGCAGCCTGTCTGTGTGTCTCTCTGCATTTTCTCTGACCTCCTACATCTTCTCTCTCCATAGACTTCTATAGGCAGCCTGTCTGTGTGTCTCTCTGCATTTTCTCTGACCTCCTACATCTTCTGTCTCCATAGACTTCTATAGGCAGCCTGTCTGTGTGTCTCTCTGCATTTTCTCTGACCTCCTACATCTTCTGTCTCCATAGACTTCTATAGGCAGCCTGTCTGTGTGTCTCTCTGCATTTTCTCTGACCTCCTACATCTTCTGTCTCCATAGACTTCTATAGGCAGCCTGTCTGTGTGTCTCTCTGCATTTTCTCTGACCTCCTACATCTTCTCTCTCCATAGACTTCTATAGGCAGCCTGTCTGTGTGTCTCTCTGCATTTTCTCTGACCTCCTACATCTTCTGTCTCCATAGACTTCTATAGGCAGCCTGTCTCTGTGTCTTTCTGCATTTTCTCTGACCTCCTACATCTTCTGTCTCCATAGACTTCTATAAGCAGCCTGTCTTTATGTCTCTCTGCGATTTCTCCCACTTCCTACATCTCCATTCTCCAGTTTGTATGTCTTCCCATAGACTTGTATGAACACTATATCTGTGTATGTCTCTCTGCACTTCCTCCTTCCCTGCCCTGCGACTCTCCCTGCACGTCCTGCCTGCTCCTTCCAGCTCCACTCTCCATTGACTTCTATATCAGGAATGTCTGTATGTATCACTCTATATATTTACTTTCTTTCATTTTTAAGTTGACTCATCATAGAATCAGAATAGAACCCCCTGGATGGTTTTGATGTTAACACGAACCCCTATGAGCTCTTCTTCACGGTGGAATATTTGGTTATTTTACCTTTATTCTTTCTGGAGGAGATTGCTGTAGAAGATAGACTTTTGTCAGATCCTGTTAACGGCTCTCATTGTCTCATTGATTTTCCCATCACTGTTTGTAAGAAAACAGCGTAATGGTAGGATGAATTCTAAGTTTTCATTCCACATATTAAAACCTTCTGGATATTCAGAGTCTTTAGTCATTTTCATCTACAGTTACAAAAATAGAAAGAAAATAAACAATTTTTGCAGATAAAAAAGAAGGAACTGAACAACGGAGAAAATACACTTCACTAATGACATAACGAGTAAAGTCAAATAACCTTTACTACTCATGTATTATACTCCAGAGCTGCACTCACTATTCTGCTGGTGCAGTCACTGTGTACATACATTACTTATCCTGTACTGATCCTGAGGTACATCCTGTATTATACTCCAGAGCTGCACTCACTATTCTGCTGGTACAGTCACTGTGTACATACATTACTTATCCTGTACTGATCCTGAGTTACATCCTGTATTATACTACAGAGCTGCACTCACTATTCTGCTGGTGCAGTCACTGTATACATACATTACTTATCCTGTACTGATCCTGAGTTACATCCTGTATTATACTCCAGAGCTGCACTCACTATTCTGCTGGTGCAGTCACTGTGTACATACATTACTTATCCTGTACTGATCCTGAGTTACATCCTGTGGTTATACTCCAGAGCTGCACTCACTATTCTGCTGGTGCAGTCACTGTGTACATACATTACTTATCCTGCTGATCCTGAGTTACATCTGTATTATCTCCAGGCTGCACTCACTATTCTGCTGTTGCAGTCACTGTGTACATACATTACTTATCCTGTACTGATCCTGAGTTACATCCTGTATTATACTCCAGAGCTGCACTCACTATTCTGCTGGTGCAGTCACTGTATACATACATTACTTATCCTGTACTGATCCTGAGTTACATCCTGTATTATACTCCAGAGCTGCACTCACTATTCTGCTGGTGCAGTCACTGTGTACATACATTACTTATCCTGTACTGATCCTCAGTTACATCCTGTATTATACTCCAGAGCTGCACTCACTATTCTGCTGGTGCAGTCACTGTGTACATACATTACTTATCCTGTACTGATCCTGAGTTACATCCTGTATTATACTCCAGAGCTGCACTCACTATTCTGCTGGTGCAGTCACTGTGTACATACATTACTTATCCTGTACTGATCCTGAGTTACATCCTGTATTATACTCCAGAGCTGCACTCACTATTCTGCTGGTGCAGTCACTGTGTACATACATTACTTATCCTGTACTGATCCTGAGTTACATCCTGTGTTATACTCCAGAGCTGCACTCACTATTCTGCTGGTGCAGTCACTGTGTACATACATTACTTATCCTGTACTGATCCTGAGTTACATCCTGTATTATACTCCAGAGCTGCACTCACTATTCTGCTGGTGCAGTCACTGTGTACATACATTACTTATCCTGTACCGATCCTGAGTTACATCCTATATTATACTCCAGAGCTGCACTCACCATTCTGCTGGTGCAGTCACTGTGTACATACATTATTTATCCTGTACTGATCCTCAGTTACATCCTGTATTATACTCCAGAGCTGCACTCACTATTCTGCTGATGCAGTCACTGTGTACATACATTACTTATCCTGTACTGATCCTGAGTTACATCCTGTATAATACTCCAGAGCTGCACTCACTATTCTGCTGGTGCAGTCACTGTGTACATACATTACTTATCCTGTACTGATCCTGAGTTACATCCTGTATTATACTCCAGAGCTGCACTCACTATTCTGCTGGTGGAGTCACTGTGTACATCACATTACTTATCCTGTACTGATCCTGAGTTACATCCTGTATTATACTCCAGAGCTGCACTCACTATTCTGCTGGTGCAGTCACTGTGTACATACATTACTTATCCTGTACTGATCCTGAGTTACATCCTGTATTATACTCCAGAGCTGCACTCACTATTCTGCTGGTGCAGTCACTGTGTACATACATTACTTATCCTGTACTGATCCTGAGTTACATCCTGTATTATACTCCAGAGCTGCACTCACTCTTCTGCTGGTGCAGTCACTGTGTACATACATTACTTATCCTGTACTGATCCTGAGTTTTACAGCAAGACACGGAGGCTCCTATTGCTATCTCCTTCTTTACTCTCCACCAATCAGCAGCAAAGAAAAAATAAATTTACATAATCAAGTAACCCAGGTAACAGTCCCGCCCCCTATAAAGTCCATAAAAGGCAGTCCACATTATAACTCTTCCTCTTTCTTTGCTGCTGCCACCAAAGTTAAGTCTCCTGCATTTTGCTTACAGTGTATATTATTCTCTATATATTTTTTCTCTTTTTCCTTTCTGGCATAACTTTTAATTTCTTTATTTGTGCCTCGGTTTATGGGTTTTTCCTTTTCAGGTTCCGCTGATTTGCGGTGTTTGGTTTCCCCTTATGTCTGGGACCACTGTGCTTGCCCACCCACTCCTTTTCCTTCCATGCTGGCTTATTTCCGATTTCCCTCTATAACTTGCGCCTTGTTGCTCCGCTCCCTGCCTCCCCCATTGCGTTCACTTACCAGCGTTTCCCCACGTCATCTCCCTTGCCTGCTCTCTCCCGCGCGCTTCCCGTTGCGGCCGCGACTTCTCGCGAGATCTCGGCATCCCCTGTCTCTCTTATGCCGCGATCTCGCGAGATTTGTGGCGGCCATTGCTTCGTCTCTCCCGGTCGCCTGCGGAGCTCCTCGCGCCATCGGGGTGATTAACCCCTGCACCGCTGCCTTCCTGCTGCGTTTTGTTAAGTTTTGTAGACTTCCCTGTGTTTTTCTACCCCTGTACTATTAGTTAGCCGGGGGGGTTTATTGTTAGCACACTTCTTACTTTATCATGGCCTCCCCTGTACCCATATCTGCACCTTCTTCCCCTGAGGTGCCTTCTCAGGATGACCCTCAGTCCCTGGCCATCCGGAGATCCATATCTGCTGCCATTTCTGCTGCCATGGGCTCAATGTCTTCTGTTATTGCTCAATCAATTTCTCAGGCCCTGGCTACAAATTTACCTGACCTACCCAGGGGCATAACTGAGGCTCACATGCCTCACATGGATAACCCTCCCATGGGAGAGGATACGACTGGTGTTAACTTGTCCACCACCGAAAGCGTGCACCGTTCACGCAAGAGAGCCCCTCCGCCCAGGGCTGAAAGGGCGCGTAATTGGAAGTGCGCTCGCGCACATACTGAATCCTCCGATTCGGAGGCCGATCCCACCTATGACCCCTTTTCCGACCCGTCCATCCCCTCGGACGAGGAATTGTCGGATTTAACCGTGGGCCCAGCTACCTCTGCTCCATCCACTTCCAATCCTGCAGAGCTGGTAGATCCTTTGGTCCTAGTGGACCCTTCGGGCGACTTACTATTTGACCCGAATAACCTTCATCACCCGCGGTCTGCGGAATGGGCCCCTCTTGAACATGTAGGTTCCTACCGGGAGCGATGGGTCCATCAGCCCCTGTCCAAGGAAACTAGGAATAAGCTGCGGGCTGAGTGTCCTAGGCCTAAAGTCCCGAACAAAGTATGAGACACCCCTGTAGTTGACCCTAAACTGGCCCAATTCCTGGCTAAAACCGGGTGGAATCCCCGTAAAGGCATGGACGCCTCCCTCCGGGGATGCCAGGACAAATTGCTGGATGCATTTGGGCCCTTAGCAAAAATTTTTGAGTTGGCCGAGTCGGCCAAAATTTCGGGGTCTCCAATAGATCCGGATGAACTCCGGGGCTGGGTGCAACACGCCATTTGTGTCACGGGCAATGCTAACTCTGCCCTTGCCATTGAGAGACGCAGGGCGATACTATTTAAAATAGATCCCAAGCTCTCCAACTTGGCCCTCACTGAAGCGGGCAAAGACGCGCAGGGTCTTTTGTTTGGCGACTCTTTTATTAAGGAGCTCGGCCGTTATGTGGGCGCATTTACGGCATTAGATAAGGCCCAATCTTCAATGAAGCGTGTCTTCCAGGGGCGGGTCTCCGCCAGGGCCGGCAGTACCAGGGGCCGTCTGTCCGGCCGCTCCTCCTTCTACGCCCGAGGCTCGGGCAGAGGCTCCTACACGCAGAGGCAGGGACAATACTCCCAGGACTACAGACCCTCGTCTTCCTCCTCGTTCTTCCCGTCAAGGGGAAACAGCTGGAGATCCAGACCTACCCGTGGTACCCCCTTCACACGAAGATCGTCTGGTAAGTCGCACCCCTCTTCCAACTTCTTTGGGTCCTTCTGTGGGGGGCAGACTCCGATGTTTTTTCCACAATTGGTCCCTAATCACGTCCGATCCTTGGGTTCTGGAAACGGTTTTGGGGTTCCACATAGAGTTGATTGCTCCCCCACACCTAGCGAGCTTATCCTCGCGACCGACTGCTCACCCTCCACTGCGTTGCCCTCTGGTGGAGGCGGAGCTTACCGATTTGCTCCTCAAAGACGCGATAGAACGGGCTTCCCCCGCCCTTCTAGGCGTTATAAGCTCCATCTTTCTGGTCCAAGAAAAAAGGGGGTCAGATGCGCCCGGTGATAAACCTGCGCGCACTGAATTCCATCGTCCGCTACAGGCACTTCAAGATGGAGGGCATCCATCTTCTCAGGGATCTTCTTCTCCCGGGAGATTGGATGGTGAAACTCGACTTGAAGGATGCCTATCTTACTGTACCCATTGCGGCATCCTCCAGGGACCTGCTTCAATTCCTGTGGCGAGGGACACTTTGGCGTTTCACCTGCCTTCCGTTTGGGCTCTCCTCAGCTCCTTGGTGCTTCACCAAGCTGCTTCGCCCGGTGGTGTCCTGGCTCCGCAGTCGGGGGGTGAGACTGATCATCTATCTCGACGACATTCTCATCCTCCACCAGGACAGGACGACCCTACTTCTACATTTGCAGTGGTCGATGGACCTCCTTTCCAGTCTGGGTTTCCTCATCAACAGGGAGAAATCTTGTCTTTCTCCCTGTCAGAGGATGGAATTTCTGGGCTTTGTGGTGGACTCCGTGTCGGAATCCCTCAGCCTCCCCACCACGAAATTGAAGTCGATTCGCAAGGAGCTGAGACATGCTCTCGCTCTTCCTCACCTCTCCTTACGTCATCTGGCGAGGCTCATAGGACTGTTGGCATCGTCGATTCAAGCCGTGTTTCCTGCCCTGCTGCATTATCGGGCCCTTCAGAGACTGAAGATTGCTCACCTGAGGGCTGGGGCCTCTTTTGCGGACCTGATCACGCTGGACTTGGAGGCGCGGGAGGAAATCTCTTGGTGGCTGTCCAACCTGCAGGCCTGGAACGGCAGGGCCATCTTTGGACTTCAGCCCGAATTCACGGTGGAATCGGACGCGAGCCTCCAAGGTTGGGGTGCCCACTGCGAGGGCGTTTCGACGGGAGGACGCTGGACTCCGGAAGAATCCCGCATGCACATCAACGCTTTGGAACTCCTGGCGGGCTCTTTCGCAGTCCGCAGTTTCACCAATGGGAGAGCGACCGCCTGCATCCGCCTTCGTATGGACAGCATCTCGGCGGTCCGGTACATCAACAAGCTCGGAGGGACACAATCCGCGACTTTGGCTCGCCTGGCCAAGGATTTTTGGTCCTTTTGTCTTTCCAGGGACATCATGGTCCATGCGGAATACCTTCCGGGGCTCCACAATTCCCGGGCGGATTTCAGCTCCAGATGTTTCTCGGACGGCAGCGACTGGATGCTGGACCCGGGGATATTCTCACGGATTGCCGACATCTGGGGTCCTCTTTCTGTGGACCTTTTCGCTTCCAGGATCAATGCCCAGCTGCATCGGTTCTACAGCTGGCGCCCGGATCCGGAGGCAGAAGCCGTGGACGCGTTCCTCCAGGATTGGTCGACTCCTCGGCCCTATGCCTTCCCTCCGTTCGCCATGATTCCGAGGACCCTGTTACAGATTCGACGTCAGCGGGCCGAAGTGGTCCTGATTGTTCCGTTTTGGACGTCCCAATGCTGGTTCCCGACTCTTCTGGAGCTTCTGGTGGATGTCCCGTTTTGCCTTCCCCTTCGGACCGACTCTCTCCGGGACCCCTTGGGGTCCTCGCACCCGCTCCTTGTCGACGGCTCTCTCTCCCTCCTGGCATGCCTGGTATCCGGTCACCCGGGGAGATCGAGGGAGTTTCGGACAGGACTAGACAGCTCTTGGACAATGCGTGGGCCCCTGGCACTAGGAAGGCCTATCGCGCGGCCTGGAGGTCCTGGGCTGATTGGTGCGTGGGACGGGACCTGGATCCCGTTTCGGCCCCTGTGACGGACCTCCTGCAGTTCCTCACCTCGTTGTTCGAGGCAGGTAAGGCTTATCGTACGATAAATCTCTTCCGTTCTGCCATTTCTTCCTCCCACAGGGGTTACGACGGGGTTCCTGCTGGCAAGCATCCCCTTGTTTGCCGCCTGCTGCGGGGTTCCAAGATGTCGCGCCCGCCTCGTCCACGTTTTTCAACAACCTGGGATGTGTCCGTGGTGCTTGCCTTTCTCACTGCTTGGCCGTCCAATGAGGAGTTGTCATTGCGGCAGCTTTCTGCCAAGCTTTTAACCCTTTTTTGTTTGATATCCTGCAAGCGTGTTTCGGACGTCCGTGCTTTGGATTTCGACGCTCGCTCTTTCACCCCTACTGGTGTGTCTTTCAATATCTCTAGACGGACCAAGACTAACATCCGTGAGGTCTGTTACCCGTATTTTCCGTCTTCCCCGGCCTTGTGTCCGGTGGCCTGTCTCAAGGAGTATGAAGCCCGTACTCGGGTTTTCCGTTCTCCTTCGGTCCCTAATCTGTTCTTGTCTATTCGTCACCCTTTTGGGCCTGTGTCCAGTCCTACCCTGGCGAGGTGGATGAAGTGGGTTCTTTCCTTGGCAGGTATCGACACGTCCATCTTCACGGCGCATTCGGCTCGTGGCGCCGCGGCCACCTCCATGGTGGTGGCAGGAGCGCGGTTGGAGGACGATCTGCGGCTGGCCGACTGGTCCAGAGCTTCTACATTCAAGGAGTATTATTTTCGGCCTCCTACTCATCCTTTTGAGCCTCTCCTTACTCAGCTTTGAACTTGCAATAGGAGCCTCCGTGTCTTGCTGTAAAACTGATGATTTTGCTAGTTCCATGACAGTAAAGTCATAGTTTTATTAAAGACACGGAGGCGAGTATTGCCCGCCCTTACCCGCCCTTTTATGTGGCTTTTGTTATCATTGTAATGCAATTGCTTTGTCATGCGGTTTCCTGTATGTTGTGGGCCATGTCCCTAATGTTTCCCGTTTCGGGAATGGTGTTTCTTACCTTTGTTTCTGCTCACCTAGGTTACTGATTCTTCAGATTGACGTCCGGAGGATGTCGGTGTTTGCTGTCCGGATCCCACGTCCTGGTTGATGGCTGTTCGGTGATTTCGGATCCGGCTGGACGGTTCGGTTGAGTGGAGTGTCGTTTCGATGGGGTCATACCTGGCGACCCTTGTTCCGGTGTTGTTTTTACTGGTTCTTTTCGGCGTCATTTGGTGCCAGTTGTTTTCCAAAGAAAGAGGAAGAGTTATAATGTGGACTGCCTTTTATGGACTTTATAGGGGGCGGGACTGTTACCTGGGTTACTTGATTATGTAAATTTATTTTTTCTTTGCTGCTGATTGGTGGAGAGTAAAGAAGGAGATAGCAATAGGAGCCTCCGTGTCTTTAATAAAACTATGACTTTACGTCATGGCACTAGCAAAATCATCAGTTACATCCTGTATTATACTCCAGAGCTGCACTCACTATTCTGCTGGTGCAGTCACTGTGTCCATACATTACTTATCCTGTACTGATCCTGAGTTATATCCTGTATTATACTCCAGAGCTGCACTCACTATTCTGCTGGTGGAGTCACTGTGTACATACATTACTTATCCTGTACTAATCCTGAGTTACATCCTGTATTATACTCCAGAGCTGCACTCACTATTCTGCTGGTGCAGTCACTGTGTACATACATTACTTATCCTGTACTGATCCTGAGTTACATCCTGTATTATACTCCAGAGCTGCACTTACTATTCTGCTGGTGCATTCACTGTGTACATACATTACTTATCCTGTACTGATCCTGAGTTACATCCTGTATTATACTCCAGAGCTGCACTCACTATTCTGCTGGTGCAGTCACTGTGTACATACATTACTTATCCTGTACTGATCCTGAGTTACATCCTGTATTATACTCCAGAGCTGCACTCACTATTCTGCTGGTGCAGTCACTGTGTACATACATTACTTATCCTGTACTGATCCTGAGTTACATCCTGTATTATACTCCAGAGCTGCACTCACTATTCTGCTGGTGCAGTCACTGTGTACATACATTACTTATCCTGTACTGATCCTGAGTTACATCCTGTATTATACTCCAGAGCTGCACTCACTATTCTGCTGGTGCAGTCACTGTGTACATATATTACTTATCCTGTACTGATCCTGAGTTACATCCTGTATTATACTCCAGAGCTGCACTCACTATTCTGCTGGTGCAGTCACTGTGTACATACATTACTTATACTGTACTGATCCCGAGTTACATCCTGTATTATACTCCAGAACTGCACTCACTATTCTGCTGGTGCAGTCACTGTGTACATACATTACTTATCCTGTACTGATCCCTGAGTTACATCCTGTACTATACTCCAGAGCTGCACTCACTATTCTGCTGGTGCAGTCACTGTGTACATACATTACATTACTTTTCCTGTACTGATCCTGAGTTACATCTTGTATTATACTCCAGAGCTGCACTCACTGTTCTGCTGGTGGAGTCACTGTGTACATACATTACATTACTTATCCTGTACTGATCCTGAGTTCCATCCTGTATTATACTCCAGAGCTGCACTCACTATTCTGCCGGTGGGGTCACTTTGTACATATATTACTTATCCTCTACTGATCCTGGGTTACATCCTTTATTATACTCCAGAGCTGCACTCACTATTCTGCTGGTGCAGTCACTGTGTACATACATTACTGATCCTGAGATACATCCTGTATTATACTCCAGAGCTGCACTCACTATTCTGCTGGTGGGGTCACTTTGTACATATATTACTTATCCTCTACTGATCCTGAGTTACATCCTGTATTATACTCCAGAGCTGCACTCACTATTCTGCTGGTGCAGTCACTGTGTACATACATTACTTATCCTATACTGATCCTGGGTTACATCCTTTATTATACTCCAGAGCTGCACTCACTATTCAGCTGGTGCAGTCACTGTGTACATACATTACTTATCCTGTACTGATCCTGAGTTACATCCTGTATTATACCCCAGAGCTGCACTCACTATTCTGCTGGAGCAGTCACTGTGTACATACATTACTTATCCTGTACTGATCCTGAGTTACATCCTGTATTATACTCCAGAGCTGCACCCACTATTCTGCTGGTGCAGTCACTGTGTACATACATTACTTATCCTGGACTGATCCTGAGTTACATCCTGTACTATACTCCAGAGCTGCACTCACTATTCTGCTGGTGCAGTCACTGTGTACATACATTACATTACTTTTCCTGTACTGATCCTGAGTTACATCTTGTATTATACTCCAGAGCTGCACTCACTGTTCTGCTGGTGGAGTCACTGTGTACATACATTACATTACTTATCCTGTACTGATCCTGAGTTCCATCCTGTATTATACTCCAGAGCTGCACTCACTATTCTGCTGGTGGGGTCACTTTGTACATATATTACTTATCCTCTACTGATCCTGAGTTACATCCTGTATTATACTCCAGAGCTGCACTCACTATTCTGCTGGTGCAGTCACTGTGTACATACATTACTGATCCTGAGATACATCCTGTATTATACTCCAGAGCTGCACTCACTATTCTGCTGGTGCAGTCACTGTGTACATACATTACTTATCCTGTACTGATCCTGAGTTACATCCTGTATTATACCCCAGAGCTGCACTCACTATTCTGCTGGAGCAGTCACTGTGTACATACATTACTTATCCTGTACTGATCCTGAGTTACATCCTGTATTATACTCCAGAGCTGCACTCACTATTCTGCTGGTGGAGTCACTGTGTACATACATTACTTATCCTGTACTGATCCTGAGTTACATCCTGTATTATACTCCAGAGCTGCACTCACTATTCTGCTGGTGCAGTCACTGTGTACATACATTACTTATCCTGTACTGATCCTGAGTTACATCCTGTATTATACTCCAGAGCTGCACTCACTATTCTGCTGGTGCAGTCACTGTGTACATACATTACTTATCCTGGACTGATCCTGAGTTACATCCTGTATTATACTCCAGAGCTGCACTCACTATTCTGCTGGTGCAGTCACTGTGTACATACATTACTTATCCTGTACTGATCCTGAGTTACATCCTGTATTATACTCCAGAGCTGCACTCACTATTCTGCTGGTGCAGTCACTGTGTACATACATTACTTATCCTGTACTGATCCTGAGTTACATCCTGTATTATACTCCAGAGCTGCACTCACTATTCTGCTGGTGCAGTCACTGTGTACATACATTACTTATCCTGTACTGATCCTGAGTTACATCCTGTATTATACTCCAGAGCTGCACTCACTATTCTGCTGGTGCAGTCACTGTGTACATACATTACTTATCCTGTACTGATCCTGAGTTACATCCTGTATTATACTCCAGAGCTGCACTCACTATTCTGCTGGTGCAGTCACTGTGTACATACATTACTTATCCTGTACTGATCCTGAGTTACATCCTGTATTATACTCCAGAGCTGCACTCACTATTCTGCTGGTGCAGTCACTGTGTACATACATTACTTATCCTGTACTGATCCTGAGTTACATCCTGTATTATACTCCAGAGCTGCACTCACTATTCTGCTGGTGCAGTCACTGTGTACATACATTACTTATCCTGTACTGATCCTGAGTTACATCCTGTATTATACTCCAGAGCTGCACTCACTATTCTGCTGGTGCAGTCACTGTGTACATACATTACTTATCCTGTACTGATCCTGAGTTACATCCTGTATTATACTCCAGAGCTGCACTCACTATTCTGCTGGTGCAGTCACTGTGTACATACATTACTTATCCTGTACTGATCCTGAGTTACATCCTGTATTATACTCCAGAGCTGCACTCACTATTCTGCTGGTGCAGTCACTGTGTACATACATTACTTATCCTGTACTGATCCTGAGTTACATCCTGTATTATACTCCAGAGCTGCACTCACTATTCTGCTGGTGCAGTCACTGTGTACATACATTACTTATCCTGTACTGATCCTGAGTTACATCCTGTATTATACTCCAGAGCTGCACTCACTATTCTGCTGGTGCAGTCACTGTGTACATACATTACTTATCCTGTACTGATCCTGAGTTACATCCTGTATTATACTCCAGAGCTGCACTCACTATTCTGCTGGTGCAGTCACTGTGTACATACATTACTTATCCTGTACTGATCCTGAGTTACATCCTGTATTATACTCCAGAGCTGCACTCACTATTCTGCTGGTGCAGTCACTGTGTACATACATTACTTATCCTGTACTGATCCTGAGTTACATCCTGTATTATACTCCAGAGCTGCACTCACTATTCTGCTGGTGCAGTCACTGTGTACATACATTACTTATCCTGTACTGATCCTGAGTTACATCCTGTATTATACTCCAGAGCTGCACTCACTATTCTGCTGGTGCAGTCACTGTGTACATACATTACTTATCCTGTACTGATCCTGAGTTACATCCTGTATTATACTCCAGAGCTGCACTCACTATTCTGCTGGTGCAGTCACTGTGTACATACATTACTTATCCTGTACTGATCCTGAGTTACATCCTGTATTATACTCCAGAGCTGCACTCACTATTCTGCTGGTGCAGTCACTGTGTACATACATTACTTATCCTGTACTGATCCTGAGTTACATCCTGTATTATACTCCAGAGCTGCACTCACTATTCTGCTGGTGCAGTCACTGTGTACATACATTACTTATCCTGTACTGATCCTGAGTTACATCCTGTATTATACTCCAGAGCTGCACTCACTATTCTGCTGGTGCAGTCACTGTGTACATACATTACTTATCCTGTACTGATCCTGAGTTACATCCTGTATTATACTCCAGAGCTGCACTCACTATTCTGCTGGTGCAGTCACTGTGTACATACATTACTTATCCTGTACTGATCCTGAGTTACATCCTGTATTATACTCCAGAGCTGCACTCACTATTCTGCTGGTGCAGTCACTGTGTACATACATTACTTATCCTGTACTGATCCTGAGTTACATCCTGTATTATACTCCAGAGCTGCACTCACTATTCTGCTGGTGCAGTCACTGTGTACATACATTACTTATCCTGTACTGATCCTGAGTTACATCCTGTATTATACTCCAGAGCTGCACTCACTATTCTGCTGGTGCAGTCACTGTGTACATACATTACTTATCCTGTACTGATCCTGAGTTACATCCTGTATTATACTCCAGAGCTGCACTCACTATTCTGCTGGTGCAGTCACTGTGTACATACATTACTTATCCTGTACTGATCCTGAGTTACATCCTGTATTATACTCCAGAGCTGCACTCACTATTCTGCTGGTGCAGTCACTGTGTACATACATTACTTATCCTGTACTGATCCTGAGTTACATCCTGTATTATACTCCAGAGCTGCACTCACTATTCTGCTGGTGCAGTCACTGTGTACATACATTACTTATCCTGTACTGATCCTGAGTTACATCCTGTATTATACTCCAGAGCTGCACTCACTATTCTGCTGGTGCAGTCACTGTGTACATACATTACTTATCCTGTACTGATCCTGAGTTACATCCTGTATTATACTCCAGAGCTGCACTCACTATTCTGCTGGTGCAGTCACTGTGTACATACATTACTTATCCTGTACTGATCCTGAGTTACATCCTGTATTATACTCCAGAGCTGCACTCACTATTCTGCTGGTGCAGTCACTGTGTACATACATTACTTATCCTGTACTGATCCTGAGTTACATCCTGTATTATACTCCAGAGCTGCACTCACTATTCTGCTGGTGCAGTCACTGTGTACATACATTACTTATCCTGTACTGATCCTGAGTTACATCCTGTATTATGCTCCAGAGCTGCACTCACTATTCTGCTGGTGCAGTCACTATGTACATACATTACTTATCCTGTACTGATCCTGAGTTACATCCTGTATTATACTCCAGAGCTGCACTCACTATTCTGCTGGTGCAGTCACTGTGTACATACATTACTTATCCTGTACTGATTCTGAGTTACATCCTGTATTATACTCCAGAGCTGAACTCACTGTTCTGCTGGTGCAGTCACTGTGTACATACATTACTTATCCTGTACTGATCCTGAGTTACATCCTGTATTATACTCCAGAGCTGCACTCACTATTCTGCTGGTGTACTCACTGTGTACATACATTACTTATCCTGTACTGATCCTGAGTTACATCCTGTATTATACTCCAGAGCTGCACTCACTATTCTGCTGGTGCAGTCACTGTGTACATACATTACTTATCCTGTACTGATCCTGAGTTACATCCTGTATTATACTCCAGAGCTGCACTCACTATTGTGCTGGTGCAGTCACTGTGTACATACATTACTTATCCTGTACTGATCCTGAGTTACATCCTGTATTATACTCCAGAGCTGCACTCACAATTCTGCTGGTGCAGTCACTGTGTACATACATTACTTATCCTGGACTGATCCTGAGTTACATCCTGTACTATGCTCCAGAGCTGCACTCACTATTCTGCTGGTACAGTCACTGTGTACATACATTACTTATCCTGTACTGATCGTGAGTTACATCCAGTACTATACTCCAGAGCTGCACTCACTATTCTGCTGGTGCAGTCACTGTGTGCATACATTACTTATCCTGTACTGATCCTGAGTTACATCCTGTATTATACTCCAGAGCTGCACTCACTCTTCTGCTGGTGCAGTCACTGTGTACATACATTACTTATCCTGTACTGATCCTGAGTTACATCCTGTATTATACTAGAGAGCTGCACTCACTATTCTGCTGGTGCAGTCACTGTGTATATACATTGCTTATCCTGTACTGATCCTGAGTTACATCCTGTATTATACTCCAGAGCTGCACTCAGTATTCTGCTGGTGGAGTCACTGTGTACATACATTACTTATCCTGTACTGATCCTGAGTTACATCCTGTATTATACTCCAGAGCTGCACTCACTATTCTGCTGGTGCAGTCACTGTGTACATACATTACTTATCCTGTACTGATCCTGAGTTACATCCTGTATTATACTCCAGAGCTGCACTCACTATTGTGCTGGTGCAGTCACTGTGTACATACATTACTTATCCTGTACTGATCCTGAGTTACATCCTGTATTATGCTCCAGAGCTGCACTCACTATTCTGCTGGTGCAGTCACTATGTACATACATTACTTATCCTGTACTGATCCTGAGTTACATCCTGTATTATACTCCAGAGCTGCACTCACTATTCTGCTGGTGCAGTCACTGTGTACATACATTACTTATCCTGTACTGATCCTGAGTTACATCCTGTATTATACTCCAGAGCTGAACTCACTGTTCTGCTGGTGCAGTCACTGTGTACATACATTACTTATCCTGTACTGATCCTGAGTTACATCCTGTATTATACTCCAGAGCTGCACTCACTGTTCTGCTGGTGGAGTCACTGTGTACATACATTACTTATCCTGTACTGATCCTGAGTTACATCCTGTATTATACTCCAGAGCTGCACTCACTATTCTGCTGGCTTCATGCCTGTTATCTGTAAGGTAAATATACTGCAGCCCCTTTTTTTCTGCTCTCTCTTCTTTTTCTCTTCTTTTTTCTGTTGTCATTTTTGGAGATTTGCGATCAGTCTCACATGATTAGAATGTGGACATATTTCTCATGATGGGAATTAATGGCTGCATGGATCTTCACTGTAATATTTGCAGTTATCTCTGAATCTGGCAATGAATATGGCCGAGGTTCCCGTTCTCATGAAGGTTTTCCTGAATTAGTTTTTTCCCCAGGTATATGTTAGTGGGGGGCCCGAGGCTCTATAATGGGGGGTCTGGAGAATCCAGCTGATAACGCTTGTGGGGTCTGTAATCATACTGATATAAATTGTCACTCAGCTTTTCCAGGAACAGATAACAGAACTGGATCGGCTGTGATGTTTAACATCCTGACCGTAGGGGGGATGTTTTTGGGGGGTAGGTGCTCAGGGTGGGTCTCTGCTGTGTCTTCTGTGTTCACCTCTTGTCGGCATCTCTTACAGAGTCACATTTTTATGCCGCAGACATGAAGCCGCGTCCTGCGCCTCGTCTCCAGATCCCTGCGGACGACTGCGCCAACTGACTGCAATTACATCAGCGCAGCGCCAGTATTTGCATGTGTAAATGCTCGACATTACAGTCTACGTCTCCTTTGAATAATTTGCCCGCACTTATCGCTTTCCGGAGCCGTTCCTCTGTAACTGCGCGTAATAACGTCCCGGCGACCCTCAGATCTAGAGACACCCACCCTGCCCCAGGTTATGGCGAGGCGCTGCAGCTTTGAGGGAGGCTCCAGTCACTGCCCTGGATAAGACAAAATGGTGTGCTGGCATCTGCCCCTGGCACCCAGTATCAAGGGCACATACCCCCTTCCCTGCCCCATCTGTACACGCCCTGGTGATTCATGAGGAAAGAGTTAAACCTTAGTGAATGTAACGAGTTTTCTGAAAATGAGATTTTCTGCTGTGTTCTAATATACTTTGTGGTTTCATTCCTATTCATGATCAAGATTTCTGCTTGCTGTCAGTGAATGAGATCAGTTAAATGTCTGGCTGCTAACTGGCGCATCTCCTACTGCCTGCCGATAAGGGTAGGGAGGCAAAATGATGGCTCTTTAATGAAACCCACTCATCCTGTATGGACAGAATACAGATTTTACATTTATTATATTATTTTATTATGTGATCTTTATTTTATTACTTTATGTTACATTTTAGACAACTGGATATAAACATAGTCCCCATCACACAACACAGCACTGCTATTGACTAGGTGATATGAAGGCATCTTTCACTTTACCGAGGACCTGTCCCTTCTCCTGACTAGTCTTGAGTGCGAATATTCGAATCGCGAATCTTAATTGTGAATATCCCCACTTCAAGAATTCTCGAATAATTAGAATATAGCACTATATATTCGTATTCGCAATAGTGTTGATTGTGAATATTCTAATTACGAATTTAATGCGAATTTATTGCGAATACATCCCTAGCAACCAATAGGAAAGTTGGCTACTCTTTAGTGTTAATCGCGAATATTTTATCATGAATATATTATATTGCCAATTTTCGCAATCAAGTAAATAATGACTGGTGATTAGGAATTCTCGAATTTATAGCGAATATTCGGCAAAAATTCACGAAATATCGCAAATTCAAATATTGCCTATGCCACTCATCACTACTCCTGACATGTATTATACAATTCCTTTATTATTCCTACAAGAAATTTGCGACTAAAATGCCATCAGTCAATAAAAGTCCATCTGTTTGTTACCTGCACAGTCTGGCACTGCTAGCACTGATTTGACAGTCAGTCAGAATGTGCAGGGACACACCCCCAACTGGTTAAACCTCTCTGGGCCTTAATTGCAGACTAATGGTAATTCAATCATTTAATTAATAACTTCTAGTTTGAATACTAAGGGTACATTCACACGACGACTTTTGTCGCGCGACATTTTTTTCGCACTATTGTCGCGCTACAATTTTTATAATGGGAGTCTATGGTGTCACATTGCGACATGCAACATGCTGCGACTGTGACGCGACAGTCGCAAAAAATCCATTCAAGATAGGTTTTTCTGCGACTGTCAAATCGCAGTCGCAGCATATCGCATGTCGCAATGCGGCACCATAGACTCCCATAATAAAAAATGCCGCGCAACAAATGTTGCAGTGAAGTTGTGCCCTATTTGTCGCGCGACTTATACAAATGTCGTCGTGTGAACCTAGCCTAAAAGAATGAAACAACATAGGATAATAAGAGTGGATGTTCCAGAATTGTTATTACAAGTGGTTAGTGAAACTGACATGTCAAATGAGGTGACATATCCTCTTTAACCCTTTCGCTACCAACACCGTACATGTACGGCACTGGAGGGACGTGCAAACATGGTTCCCGCTCGCATGTGCAGCAAGTGTCTTGGCTGGCGGGTCTTCGATGTTTCAAACAGCAGAGACCCGCGGCTAATTACAGCCTTTAGATGCTGTGATCAAGTAAAATCAGGGCATCTAAAGGGTAAAAAACCCAGAAACTCCCGCCTCCGGGCTTCTTACCGCCATCCTCTGCAGCCAATGAGGATGGCGGTAATTGATTTCAATGCACTGGGTCTCTCTGACGAGACCCAGGGTATTGAAGCTGCAATCCTTATCTTGTCACCAGGTGGCAGCCAACAGAAGAAATGAGCATTTCTCAGTAATAAATGGATTTTAAAAATCCATGATTGACAGGAATAAAAAAAATTTGATTTTGTATGCTTAAATACAAGCTTTAAAATCCTAACAAAAAAGTAAAAAAAAAAACTGTTAAAAAAACATATGAAAGTTTAAATCACCTCCTTCTCTGTATAATTATAAAAATAAATACATAAATAATAAAAAATATAAACATCATGGGTATCAACACGACCAAAAATGTCCATACTATTAAAATATAAAAATATTTTTCCAATACGGTGAATAACGTAACAGAAAAAAAGGTTAAAATGGCCAATTTGCTATTTTATTCATTGCTTCTGTTACCCAAATTTTTTTTATAAAATGTGATCAAAAAGACCAAAAAGCACTCCAAAAGAATATTAATAAAAACAACAGATTGTCCTGCAAAAAATGAGCCCCACACAGCTCAGTAGATATAATAAAAAAGTTATGGCGGGCAAAGTTTTTTATTCATTTTTACACTATTTAAACATAAAACCTATACATATGAGGTGTCGTTGAAATTGTACTGACCCAGAGAATGAAGAGCACAGGTACATTTTGCTACAAACGGAATGCAATGGAAACAAAACCTGTAAAACGGTGGAGAAATTTAATTTTTTTAATTTTTTTAAATTTAGGGGCCGGTGTGGGTACTGAATGAGTTTAGGGGTGTGGGGTCTTAATTTTGGGGTTTGGACCTGTGTCACATTAACAAATAAAAAATCTTGATATTAATAATTCAAAAAAGTTTAGATCCGTCAACAACTGTTCCTGAGCTACGCTCAGCTCAGATCCTCACCTGACTGCAGACCCTTTTCTATGCCCACCTGAGAACCCCTTCCCCATATATTAATCAGTAGGATTACATACAGCAGCAACTATTCCCCATGGACGACAACCCCTCCTGAGACACTATGTAACTGGACGGTGCGTAACTAAGTGGGAAAGGTTTGTATAGTTACATTGCTGAGATGAAGCGGGCACAGGCGCCATCGACAGCGTGGGCTGTAAGAGCCAACAGCTGAGACAGGAAATGGCTCCCGGCCCTTAAACCCTTAGATGCTGCAGTCAATGAGGATGGTGGGCTCTAAGCAGCTAGAGGGGGGAGGCTCTCTCGGTCCCCTAGTCAGTATCACGTCTATAATCCAGATCACGTATTCAGATCTCCTTGTGGGACTAAAAAAATATACTTAAAAAAAGTAAATTCATCATTTAAAATGACATTGTATAAATAATCATCTTTATTATAGAAAAAAAGAACTATTGGGCACTTATTCATCCCTTGCAAAGAATGGAATAAAAAGCAATCAAAGCTTTGCATGTCCTGGAATCTAGAATTGTACTAATGAAAACTTCACGTCGTCTTCGAAATATATCTATCTATCTATCTCATATCTATCTATCTATCTATCTATCTATCTATCTATCTATCTATCTATCTATCTATCTATCTATCTATCTATCTATCTATCTACTCTATCTATCTATCTATCTATCTATCTATCTATCTATCTATCTATCTATCTCTTATCTATCTATCTATCTATCGATCTATCTATCTATCTATCTATCTATCTCTCTATCTATCTATCTCTATCTATCTATTATCTATCGATCTATCTATCTATCTATCTCATATCTATCTATCTATCTATCTATCTATCTATCTCATATAGAACAAAACAAAAAGCTACAGAAAACAGGTATCACTGTAACCATATCGACCAATAGAATAAATTATTTAAAAAAAAATATAACATTCACTTGTATTTATTTATTTATTTTTTGCTAATTCTGCCTCCTATAGAGTGTGATAAAAAGTGATAAAAAATACGGGAATTATCTACCCCAAAATGGTATCAGTGCCATCTCCAGCGTACATGGAAGAAAGTAAAGTGCGAGCTACCCCTGCATTCTGATCGTCCATGTCCACGGCGCGCCCCAGACACGATACATTGTATCCATTCCTCCCAACCTTCATAGCAGGAATATTACAGAGAATAAACCGTTCTGTCTCAAATGGAAAAAA
Organism: Bufotes viridis; assembly: GCA_033119425.1. Classification (NCBI taxonomy): domain Eukaryota; kingdom Metazoa; phylum Chordata; class Amphibia; order Anura; family Bufonidae; genus Bufotes; species Bufotes viridis. The sequence goes on from CM065597.1 coordinate 5,522,475, forward strand.
CCTGAGCATTAAGGTGAATGTTAAGGAATAATTAAGATGCAGCCTCATGAAACACTGATAAAAGGAGATGGAATCCGTCTCCAAATCTCTTAACCTGGATGTCACATCTCTCTGTGCACAAATATTCCATCATTACAGCGAGGAAAGCGTCTGGGGTGAAAGCATTAAAAATGTTGTTAAGATATTAGTCACTGACCTCCGAAATCTACTGATTAACATTACTACATCTGAAAGGAGCAATGAAGTGTCCAGAAAACCACACATTACATGTGAGAACACGGGGTGCAGCGTACGAGATCCCGCACACATCACACCCTGCACTGCTATGTACAGTCCCTTATCTATCCACATATGTGTCGGCTTTCTAGTACTCATAAGTGCAGCTCTGGAGCATAATACAGGATGTAACTGAGGATCAGTACAGGATAAGTAATGTATGTACACAGTGACTGCACCAGCAGAATAGTGAGTGCAGCTCTGGAGTATAATACAGGATGTAACTCAGGGTCAGTACAGGATAAGTAATGTATGTACACAGTGACTGCACCAGCAGAATAGTGAGTGCAGCTCCAGAGTATAATACAGGATGTAACTCAGGATCAGTACAGGATAAGTAATGTATGTACACAGTGACTGCACCAGCAGAATAGTGAGTGCAGCTCTGAAGTATAATACAGGATGTAACTCAGGATAAGTACAGGATAAGTAATGTAAGTACACAGTGACTGCACCAGCAGAATAGTGAGTGCAGCTCTGGAGAATAATACAGGATGTAACTCAGGATCAGTACAGGATAAGTAATGTATGTACACAGTGACTGCACCAGCAGAATAGTGAGTGCAGCTCTGGAGTATAATACAGGATGTAACTCAGGATCAGTACAGGATAAGTAATGTATGTACACAGTGACTGCACCAGCAGAATAGTGAGTGCAGCTCTGGAGTATAATACAGGATGTAACTCAGAATCAGTACAGGATAAGTAATGTATGTACACAGTGACTGCACCAGCAGAATAGTGAGTGCAGCTCTGGAGTATAAAACAGGATGTAACTGAGGATCAGTACAGGATAACTAATGTATGTAGACAGTGACTGCACCAGCAGAATAGTGAGTGCAGCTCTGGAGTATAATACAGGATGTAACTGAGGATCAGAACAGGATAAGTAATGTATGTACACAGTGACTGCACCAGCAGAATAGTGAGTGCAGCTCTGGAGTATAATACAGCATGTAACTCAGGATCAGTACAGGATAAGTAATGTATGTACACAGTGACTGCACCAGCAGAATAGGGAGTGCAGCTCTGGAGTATAATATAGGATATAACTCGGGATCAGTACAGGAGAAGTAATGTATGTACACAGTGACTGCACCAGCAGAATAGTGAGTGCAGCTCTGGAGTATAATACAGGATGTAACTCAGAATCAGTACAGGATAAGTAATGTATGTACACAGTGACTCCTCCAGCAGAATAGTGAGTGCAGCTCTGGAGTATAATACAGGATGTAACTCAGGATCAGTACAGGATAACTAATGTATGTAGACAGTGACTGCACCAGCAGAATAGTGAGTGCAGCTCTGGAGTATAATACAGGATGTAACTGAGGATCAGTACAGGATAACTAATGTATGTAGACAGTGACTGCACCAGCAGAATAGTGAGTGCAGCTCTGGAGTATAATACAGGATGTAACTCAGGATCAGTACAGGATAAGTAATGTATGTACACAGTGACTGCACCAGCAGAATAGTGAGTGCAGCTCTGGAGTATAATACAGGATTTAACTCAGGATCAGTACAGGATAAGTAATGTATGTACACAGTGACTGCACCAGCAGAATAGTGAGTGCAGCTCTGGAGTATAATACAGGATATAACTCGGGATCAGTACAGGAGAAGTAATGTATGTACACAGTGACTGCACCAGCAGAATAGTGAGTGCAGCTCTGGAGTATAATACAGGATGTAACTCAGAATCAGTACAGGATAAGTAATGTATGTACACAGTGACTCCTCCAGCAGAATAGTGAGTGCAGCTCTGGAGTATAATACAGGATGTAACTCAGGATCAGTACAGGATAAGTAATGTATGTACACAGTGACTGCACCAGCAGAAGAGTGAGTGCAGCTCTGGAGTATAATACAGGATGTAACTGAGGATCAGAACAGGATAAGTAATGTATGTACACAGTGACTGCACCAGCAGAATAGTGAGTGCAGCTCTGGAGTATAATACAGGATGTAACTCAGGATCAGTACAGGATAAGTAATGTATGTATACAGTGACTGCAACCAGCAGAATAGTGAGTGCAGCTCTGGAGTATAATACAGGATTTAACTCAGGATCAGTACAGGATAAGTAATGTATGTACACAGTGACTGCACCAGCAGAATAGTGAGTGCAGCTCTGGAGTATAATACAGGATGTAACTCAGGATCAGTACAGGAGAAGTAATGTATGTACACAGTGACTGCACCAGCAGAATAGTGAGTGCAGCTCTGGAGTATAATACAGGATGTAACTCAGAATCAGTACAGGATAAGTAATGTATGTACACAGTGACTCCTCCAGCAGAATAGTGAGTGCAGCTCTGGAGTATAATACAGGATGTAACTCAGGATCAGTACAGGATAAGTAATGTATGTACACAGTGACTGCACCAGCAGAAGAGTGAGTGCAGCTCTGGAGTATAATACAGGATGTAACTGAGGATCAGAACAGGATAAGTAATGTATGTACACAGTGACTGCACCAGCAGAAAAGTGAGTGCAGCTCTGGAGTATAATACAGGATGGAACTCAGGATCAGTACAGGATTAGTAATGTTTGTATACAGTGACTCAACCAGCAGAATAGTGAGTGCAGCTCCGGGGTATAATACAGAATGTAACTCAGGATCAGTACAGGATAATTAATGTATGTACACAGTGACTGCACCAGCAGAATAGTGAGTGCAGCTCTGGAGTAGAATACAAGATGTAACTCAGGATCAGTACAGGATAAGTAATGTACGTACACAGTGACTGCTCCAGCAGAATAGTGAGTGCAGCTCTGGAGTATAATACAGGATCTAACTCAGGATAAGTACAGGATAAGTAATGTATGTACACAGTGACTGCACCATCAGAATAGTGAGTGCAGCTCTGGAGTATAATACAGGCTGTAACTCAGGATCAGTTCAGAATATGTAATGTATGTACACAGTGACTACACCAGCAGAATAGTGAGTGCAGCTCCGGAGTATAATACAGGATGTAACTGAGGATCAGTACAGGATAAATAATGTATGTACACAGTGACTGCACCAGCATAATAGTGAGTGCAGCTCTGGAGTATAATACAGCATGTAACCCAGGATCAGTACAGAATATGTAATGTATGTACACAGTGACTGCACCAGCAGAATAGTGAGTGCAGCTCTGGAGTATAATACAGGATGTAACTCAGGATCAGTACAGGATAAGTAATGTATATACACAGTGACTGCACCAGCAGAATAGTGAGTGCAGCTCTGGAGTATAATACAGAATGTAACTCAGGATCAGTGCAGGATAAGTAATGTATGTACACAGTGACTGCACCAGCAGAATAGTGAGTGCTGCTCTGGAGTATAATACAGGATGTAACTCAGGATCAGAACAATATAAGTAATGTATGTACACAGTGACTGCACCAGCAGAATAGTGAGTGCTGCTCTGGAGTATAATACAGGATGTAACTCAGGATCAGTACAAGATAAGTAATGTATGTACACAGTGACTGCACCAGCAGAATAGTGAGTGCAGCTCTGGAGTATATTACAGGATGTAACTCAGGATGAGTACAAGATACGTAATGTATGTACACAGTGACTGCACCAGCAGAATAGTGAGTGCAGCTCTGGAGTATAATACAGGATGTAACTCAGGATCAGTACAGGATAAGTAATGTAATGTATGTACACAGGGACTGCACCAGCAGAATATGAGTGCAGCTCTAGAGTTTAATACAGGATGTAACTCAGGATCAGTAAAGAATATGTAATGTATGTACACAGTGACTGCACCAGCAGAATATGAGTGCAGCTCTGGAGTATAATACAGGATGTAACTCAGGATCATTACAGGATAAGTAATGTATGTACGCAGTGACTGCACCAGCAGAATAGTGAGTGCAGCTCCAGAGTATAATACAGGATTTAACTCAGGATCAGTACAGGATAAGTAAGGTATGTACACAGTTACTACACCAGCAGAATAGTCAGTGCAGCTCTGGAGTATATTACAGGATGTAACTCAGGATCAGTACAGAATATGTAATGTATGTACACTGTGACTGCACCAGCAGAATAGTAAGTGCAGCTCTGGAGTATAATACAGGATGTAACTCAGAATCAGTACAGGATAAGTAATGTATGTACACAGTGACTGCACCAGCAGAATAGTGAGTGCAGCTCTGGAGTATAATACAGGATGTAACTCAGGATCAGTACAGAATAAGTAATGTATGTACACAGTGACTGCACCAGCACAATAGTGAGTGCAGCTCTGGAGTAAAATACATGATGTAACTCTGGAACAGTACAGGATACGTAATGTATGTACACAGTGACTCCACCAGCAGAATAGTGAGTGCAGCTCTGGAGTATAATACAGGATGTAACTCTGGATAAGTACAGGATAAGTAATGTATGTACACAGTGACTGCACTAGCAGTATAGTGAGTCCAGCTTTGGAGTATAATACAGGATGTAACTCATGATCAGGACAGGATAAGTAATGTATGTACACAGTGACTCCACCAGCAGAATAGTGAGTGCAGCTCTGGAGTATAATACAGAATGTAACTCAGGATCAGTACAGGATAAGTAATGTATGTACACAGTGACTGCACCAGCAGAATAGTGAGTGCAGCTCTGGAGTATAATACATGATGTAACTCCGGATAAGTACAGGATAAGAAATTTATGTACACAGTGACTCCACCATCAGTATAGTGAGTGCAGCTCTGGAGTATAATACAGGATGTAACTCAGGATCAGTACAGGATAAGTAATGTATGTACACAGTGACTGCACCAGCAGAATAGTGAGTGCAGCTCTGGAGTATAATACAGGATGTAACTCAGGATCAGTACAGAATAAGTAATGTATGTACACAGTGACTGCACCAGCACAATAGTGAGTGCAGCTCTGGAGTAAAATACATGATGTAACTCTGGAACAGTACAGGATACGTAATGTATGTACACAGTGACTGCACCAGCAGAATAGTGAGTGCAGCTCTGGAGTATAATACAGGATGTAACTCATGATCAGGACAGGATAAGTAATGTATGTACACAGTGACTCCACCAGCAGAATAGTGAGTGCAGCTCTGGAGTATAATACAGAATGTAACTCAGGATCAGTACAGGATAAGTAATGTATGTACACAGTGACTGCACCAGCAGAATAGTGAGTGCAGCTCTGGAGTATAATACATGATGTAACTCCGGATAAGTACAGGATAAGAAATTTATGTACACAGTGACTCCACCATCAGTATAGTGAGTGCAGCTCTGGAGTATAATACAGGATGTAACTCAGGATCAGTACAGGATAAGTAATGTATGTACACAGTGACTGCACCAGCAGAATAGTGAGTGCAGCTCTGGAGTATAATACAGGATGTAACTCAGGATCAGTACAGGATAAGTTAATTGAGTTAATTGAGTAAGGGCGTCTTATAGGCAACTTTCCTATTGGATTGGCTTGCTAGAATTTGCGAATATGTAGAATATAGTGTGATGTATATTCGTAAAAACGAATATTATTATTTATTTTTCACGGGTCAATTGAGTAATTTGACACAAAAAAATCCTCGATGCAAATTTTTTGCATCGAGGATTCGTTTGTGGCATGTGACCACGGAGCAGGAGTGAAGCGCTTGCTATTACTCACTGCTCCGTGGTCACCCGCCGACCCGTACCGCACTGTACTGTATTTTGGCACATCGTCAGGTCATAGTGCACGTAATCGTGCACTATGACCCGAAGCAGCGCGCGGAGAAGAAGATGGAGGAGCTGTGGAACGGCGCCCTTACAGGAAAGGTAAGGGCGCTGGGGACATGGCGAGGAGGGGGTGATGGTGGCACTGGGGGGAAGTTGGTGTTGCTGAGAGCGAGCTGGGGGAAATGGGGTGGCAGCTGGTGGCACTGGGGGGCACTGAGGTTCAAGAGGGTGGCACTGAGAAGGAGCTGGTGGAAATGGGGTGGCAGCTGGTGGCACTAGGGGGCAGCTGTTGGCACTGGGGAGCAGCTGGTAGCACTGGGGGGGGGGCAGCCGATGGCACTGAGGGGGCAGCTGATGGCACCAAGCGGGGCAGCTGATAGCACTGGGGGGAAGCTGATAGCACTGGGCAAGAAGCTGATGGCACTGGGGGGAAGCTGATGGCAGTGGGGGGTAGCTGATGGCACTGAGGGGGCAGCTGATGGCACTAGGGGGGAACCTAATCGCATGGGGGGGGGAGCAGATTGCAAGGGGGGGGGCTGATGAATGTTTATAAAGAAAAACACTCTTTAAATTTGTTTTTTGTTATTAGAGTACTCGATTAATTGTCGGATTAATCGATAGAATACTTGATTACAAAAATTGTCGATAGCTGCAGCCCTCGTCAAATATACTGCCACCTGGGGCCAAAAAGTCAATAATCATCTCTTTCTGCATCTCTGATAAATCGCCCCTTCTACCCATGACATAAACAAGGGAAATGCAGACAGCCTATCACACACCTTATATACCCACCGAGGGATATGTGTGCAGACAGCCTATCACACACCTTATATACCCACCGAGGGATATGTGTGCAGACAGCCTATCACACCCCTTATATACCCACCGAGGGATATGTGTGCAGACATACTATAACACCTTATATACCCACCGAGGGATATGTGTACAGACAGCCTATCACACCTTATATACCCACTGAGGGATATGTGTGCAGACATACTATAACACCTTATATACCCACCGAGAGATATGTGTGCAGACAGCCTATTACACACCCTATATACCCACGGAGAGATATGTATGCAGACAGCCTATCACACACCTTATATACCCACCGAGGGATATGTGTGCAGACAGCCTATCACAACTTATATACCCACCGCGGGATATGTGTGCAGACAGCCTATCACAACTTATATACCCACCGCGGGATATGTGTGCAGACAGCCTATCACACACCCTATATACCCACCGAGGAATATGTGTGCAGATAGCATATCACTCCTTATATACACACCGAGGGATATTTGCGCAGACTGCCTATCACACCCCTTATATACCCACTGAGGGATATGTGTGCAGACAGCCTATCACACACCTTATATACCCACCGAGTGATATTTGTGCAGACAGCCTATCACACCTTATATACCCACCGAGGGATATGTGTGTAGACAGCCTATCACACCTTATATATCCAACGAGGTATATGTGTGCAGACAGTCTATCACATACCTTATATACCCACTGAGGGATATGTGTGCAGACAGCCTATCACACCTTATATACCCACTGAGGGATATGTGTGCAGACAGCCTATCACAACTTATATACCCACCGCGGGATATGTGTGCAGATAGCATATCACTCCTTATATACACACCGAGGGATATGTGTGCAGACAGCCTATCACACCTTATATACCCACCAAGGGATATGTGTGTAGACAGCCTATCACACCTTATATATCCAACGAGGGATATGTGTGCAGACAGCCTATCACACCTTATATACCCACCGAGGGCTATGTGTGCAGACAGCCTATCACACCTTATATACCCACTGAGGGATATGTGTGCAGACAGCCTATCACAACTTATATACCCACCGCGGGATATGTGTGCAGATAGCATATCACTCCTTATATACACACCGAGGGATATGTGTGCAGACAGCCTATCACAACTTATATACCCACCGCGGGATATGTGTGCAGACAGCCTATCACACACCATATATACCCACCGAGGAATATGTGTGCAGATAGCATATCACTCCTTATATACACACCGAGGGATATGTGCGCAGACTGCCTATCACACACCTTATATACCCACCGAGTGATATTTGTGCAGACAGCCTATCACACCTTATATACCCACCAAGGGATATGTGTGCAGACAGCCTATCACACCTTATATACCCACCGAGGGATATGTGTGCAGACAGCCTATTACACCCCTGATATACCCCCCGGGGGGTATGTGTGCAGACAGCCTATCACACCTTATATACCCACCGAGTGATATTTGTGCAGACAGCCTATCACACCTTATATACCCACCGAGTGATATTTGTGCAGACAGCCTATCACATCTTATATACCCACTGAGCCAACTCAGCACACGTGACTTCCTTGATGATCTACACGCTGCTGACGTCGAAAGCAGAAAATATTTATAATAATGTGCCTTGACTGTGATCAATTGATACATTAATTTATAATGTATGTTATATGGATGCTATGTGACAGAATAGAAGCGGCACGTCTACTTCTTGGCTCAGTTCCCCGTTGGCTCCATGTGCATTATAAAGGAATGACAGAAAATTTCACATCTCTCCCGAATCTTTACATTTTCTCCTCAGAACATCCTTCTCTCTGCAAATTATCTTCTTGGTGAAGGCTTTATCCTCGCAGATCGTTACTGCAAACAAAACCGGCTTCACTTGAAAGGAGACGTTTAGAATCAGCGCTCTCCTGCAGGGGGCAGTGTTTGTCCATAGAAGACATTTATATGTTTCTATTTTCCTGCCTGTATCGGCGCTCACCGAGCTTCTCTCCGTGTCGTGTGCACAACAATTTTCCCAAGTTATTTTCTTGATTGATAATGTTGGCAAAAGCTAAATCACTTCTGTTTGCAAACTAGTGCTTGTATAAATTTACATCTGTATACCTGCTCAACAAAGAAATCTGCGTCTGGAGAGGCACTCGTTATGTCATCCTGTCACCACCTCACCTGTCCTGTAATATAATATTACACTACACCCCCAAATCAGCCTGTGTCTTCTCTGCACTGAGTGTACTTATAGACATAATTGTCCGCCCATTCGTAATATATATGGACGCGGTGTACGCGGTGTACTTCACCTGCTTTCATGTGGTGAGATCACAGTGCGGTTACGCCTGGCACCGATCTCCTGCACCAGCAGAGGACGCTAGTTTACAGCTGGTGGTGATTGAGTTTTCTTCTCAGTAGTGGGATATCCAGCTGTAGGAGAATAAAGCGCCAAACATCAAAGTTCTGCCATTTTCGAGCAAAACAAACCCAGTCAGATGAATGGGTTTTGATTTTTCGGGTTTCGTTGTGTGTAAGGGGGTAACAGAATGCAGAGCTGCAGTTATTGTGTTCTTATACAGGGTGGTGGCAGCATCTGCATCCTGCAGGGAACATATGGTAGAGAGCGGCAGAAGAGAGTCCGAAAGCAAGCAAAAGTCAAGATGTTTAAGGTTCCTGTGGGGGTGCACTAGTGGGGAGCAGCTGGAGAGACCAGTGAAGAGAAGGTGAGTAGGATGTGATCAGATTCAGGGTGTGACCATCTCTGTGGGTGGGAATGGAGGACCACTGCGAGAGGACAGAAGAGGAAGAGAGTGCTAGACGCTTAGAGGCGGCTGAGTGGCAAGTGTCAATGGGGAAGTTGAAGTCACCCATGATGATAGTGGGGATGTCAGCAGAAAGAAAGTGTAGGAGCCGGGTGTTGATGTGGTCAAGGAAGATGGTGGCTGGACCAGGGGGCAGTAAATGAGATCTACTTTGAGGTTGGAGACTAGATGTGAACAGAGTGTATTTCAAATGATGGGAGTGTAATGGAGGGTGGCAGTGGAGTTGGGCTGTAGGAGCAGTTCTCGGATAGAAGAAACCAACTCATCCACCATGTTTGCTGCAATGGATAGTGATGAGCAGCTGGGGCAATATTCAAAGTCGCGATATTTCGCAAATATGAGTTAGAATATTCGTCATATATTTGCGAATATTCGTATTTGAGATTATTCTCTTGATTGTGAAAAATCGGCAATGTATAAATCGCATAATGCAAATTCGTAACGCGAAATACAGGCGTGGGTCACTATAACTACATTTTTCAAGATGCTAGAAGTTTCCTAAGACTGGAGAAAATGGTTGGCACGGCAGAACATTACAATAGCTATAGGCAGATAGAGTGCTCCGATATATTCGCGATTGCGCAAATTAGACTATTTTTTTTTCACACTACGTGCAAATTCACATTTTAGCAGGTCTGACTACATATTACTGATTGGTGCACTAAGTATTGTTGTGGACTTGACATTGCAGCCTTCTCATTAGTCCACAATCAAGAAGCAGGGAGGATTGACGAATATCCGAAATTGCGAATATAGAGCACTATATACTAAATATTCGTGAATTCTCGAAGTTACGATATTCGTGATTAAAAGTCGCTATTCGAATATTTGCGCTCAACACTAGCATTGGTGGTGAGTGTGTGTGAAAGGAAATCCACTATCAGAGAGTCCAGCAGGGAAGGCAGTGTGAGAGGGAGCCAGTCATGTTTCTGTGAGACCCAGAAAGAAAAGAGATGAAGAGGTCATGAATGTAGGAGAGTTTGTTGCAGATAGAGCGAGCGTTCCATAATGCTCCTGCAATAGGGACCAAGTGAACAGGGGTCAGGGGAATGGTTTTCAGGTTTAGGGGGTTGCAGAAATTTGTAGAAGGAGATCAGTAGTGGGAGGTAGATGTGGTAATTGGGAATTTGCTGACGGGAGTCTGGATTTTTAGAGATTTTACTGACAATAAGGAGAAGCAGAGAAAGTGTTAGTAGGGGGGAGTAAGAGAGGGCATGAGGAGGTATCTGTGTGTGTTTGGGAAGGAAATTTTTTATGTTTCCAAATAGGTTTGTGCAAGCGGTCAGATGAGTAGGTAAGATGGGGGAAGAGATGAATAGTTCCTTCCTGGGTGAAGGAATGTGGGGGTATTTCAGCAGGTTTTGGAAAAGTGGAAAAGGTAATATGAAAAATTGAAACATTGTTTGCATCAACTATTTCTGTAATTACCTTTGGTTCCATTCTGGTATAATTCAATATGTACATTTAAAGAGTTGCACTTAAAAGATGTTGTATTGAAAAGACTACAATGCTAGTAGAAACCCCATTCACTCACAGCACAAAAACATTTGCACATTTTTATTCATGAAGCATGCTCTATCTGTTCTGGATGTATAAAATATCACAGCAGATTTCAGTCATTCATTCATTTCCATGCAATAAGCAATATCCGTGCCTCACCGAAATCTGCAACGTAATATATATGTAACACAAGAAGACTTAACTGTGGATTTCATTGAGGATTTTCCCGCAGATTTACTCAATGTGTAAACTCGCCGCAACAGTAGAATGTTAATTAATTATATTATTATTTATAATTAAATATTTGTATATAATGTTACAAAAAGTTCAGAATTCATTATTACTAATTACAAATAAAATAGTTAATAAACAGTTAAAATGACAATGACCTTAAAGGGGTTTTCCGCGACCAAGAAACCACCTTAATTGCACATAACTCACCTGTCATAGTTTTATTCCGGCCGCCTCTCGGCATGTTTGCCGTGCTACCGCCAGAACTCCGACCCTCCCCCATTTTAGTCAATGGGGCTGGAGCAGACCTCCGGCGACACGCGTGCACTAGCGGCAGCACGGAGCCTGCCGGAGAAGGCTGCCACTAGAATGAAACTAGCCTTAGCCATAATCTGCTGGGTCTGAGCAATCGCCATGTAAGACATAATATTTTTCTAGTTCGTACTAATGGTCAACTCTAGAATACACGTGTCAACCTGGATCTTCAGAGTAATGATGGAGGACGGAGGAAGATGGATCGGGCTGAGCAAAGTGGGTGAGGCTCATAGGTAAATCCTGATGTGGAAATTATGGGAAAGATTTGAGAGCGAAGGAATTGATGGGAAGAAGTGAATATTCTGATTTATTATGTTGTCAAAGGTGTAAATACCATGGAGACACCCTACCAAAGAGACTGCTCGTTTTATAGACTGCTAGGGCTGCCGTCTGTCTGCAGATACTACAGTCCTAGTGAGCACAGGATGGTGGAGTAGTAGTATTTGGTCTTTATGTGGAGGTGAGTCCTCTTAGAGTGAAGACGGCCATACACATCATTGCTGGATGATCAGATTTCTGCTACGGATCTGCACGAGGAGTCGTCAGTCGTCAGTCATCATTCCCATGTGGAATATCACTTACATCAAGTGTTTTATATTTGCTGAAAACTACGCTGAAAATTTCTGCTGCATGTGAGTGAGGTGCAGCAATCCCATTCCCTTGCATTGGAGACACTGGTCTTTGGAGTTGATTTGACATGGATCAAATTGGATCCGTGTGAACATGGCCTAAGTCTTCTTTCAATTATTTATATGATCATCTCTATAGGCATTTTCTAAAAGAAATCTAAGATTTGCTAAATAATCCACTTTAAAGAGAACCCTTCAGTACCATCAACCCCATTACACCAGGTATATTGCCTGACAGGGTTGATCCTGCTGATTAGATTGATATCCGACTTGCGAAAATTGGTTGGAAAATTCTGGAGAAAAAACACCTTTTATCCTTTATGAAAACAAGGGCTTCAGTACAATGAGGGGCATGACCCTTCCTGGAAATCTGAGGGGCTATGCCCCATCCCTCGTTGCACTGGAATCCTCATTTTCATAAAGAATAAGGGGTTAATTTATTAAGACCAGTGATAGTTCTGGGGTAGTGTTTAATTATTTCTAAAAAGAGGGCACCATTTTCTCAATCTGCTTATAGCACTAAAATACCTTGTTCCGGCCCTGTTCTTCTGCCAGCAAGTGTCATTCGGTGACCTGATTGACTGGTCTGGGCCTAACCTGTACCAGCAGTGTCACCAGTCCAGACTGCAGTCCTGTGCTGTGAAGATCTGCAGCAGGACCTGATTGTACTCTGCCACAGTGACAGTCAGCTACAGAAGCACACGCAGAAGTCAGCATTGGGGGAAGTGGAGGGGAGGAGGGTGAAGGGAGCAACACTACATACTAAGCAGCAGCAGGCACAGTCCATGGGGGAAGGATGGCACACTAAATAATAAGAAGCAGGCACAGCCCATAGTGGGTATTGCACACTATATAATAAGCAGCAGCAGGCACAGTTCGTGGGGGAAGGATGGCACACTATATAATAATAACCAGCAGGCACAGTCCATGAGGGGGTATGGCACACTATATAATAAGAAGCAGTGGGCACAGTCCATGGGAAAAGGATGGCACACTATATAATAATAACCAGCAGGCACAGTCCATGAGGGGGTATTGCACACTATATAATAAGCAGCAGCAGGCACAGTCCATGGGGGAAGGATGGCACACTAAATAATAAGAAGCAGGCACAGTCCATAGTGGGTATTGCACACCATATAATAAGCAGCAGTGGGCACAGTCCATGGGGGAAGGATGGCACACTAAATAATAAGAAGCAGGCACAGTCCATAGTGGGTATTGCACACTATATAATAAGCAGCAGCAGGCACAGTTTGTGGGGGAAGGATGGCACACTATATAATAATAACCAGCAGGCACAGTCCATGAGGGGGTATGGCACACTATATAATAAGCAGCAGTGGGCACAGTCCATGGGAGAAGGATGGCACTCTATATAATAATAACCAGCAGGCACAGTCCATGAGGGGGTATGGCACACTATATAATAAGCAGCAGTGGGCACAGTCCATGGGAGAAGGATGGCACTCTATATAATAAGTAGTAGCAGGCACAGTCCATGAGGGGGTATGGCACACTATATAATAAGCAGCAGTGGGCACAGTCCATGGGAGAAGGATGGCACTCTATATAATAAGTAGTAGCAGGCACAGTCCATGAGGGGGTATGGCACACAATATAATAAGCTGCAGTGGGCATAGTCGATTGGAAAAGGATGGAACACTATATAATAAGTAGTGTTGATCACAAATTTTCGATTTGCGAATTTTAATTGCAAATATTGACACTTCGAGAATTTGCGAATATTTAGAATATTGCAGAATAAATTCGCAATCGCGAATATTCTTTTTTTTTTTAAATACCAATTTATGCAAATTTTTATGTGAATTTTTTATATGCAAATTTATTATTTTCTTGACAAAAATAAAAATTTGCATAAAGGGTACGTCATGACATATCTTTTAAATACCAGTTTATGTTAATTTTTATGCAAATGTTATGCAAATTTTAATATGCAAATTTTCGCAATCAAGAAAATATTGACTGGAGACTACGAATTCGCAAATTTTTGATTATATGGCGAATATTCGCCCAAATATTCACGAAATATCGCAAATTCGAATATCGCCCATGCCGCTCATCACTAATAATAAGCAGCCGCAGGCACAGTCCATGGTAGGGGGTATGGAATACTATATAATAAGCAGCAGCAGGCACAGTCCATGGTAAGGGGTATGGAATACTATATAATACACAGCAGCAGGCACAGTCCATGGTAGGGGGTATGGAATACTATATAATAAGCAGCAGCAGGCACAGTCTATGGTAGGGGGTATGGAATACTATATAAAAAGCAGCAGCAGGCACAGTCCTTCGTAGGGGGTATGGAATACTATATAATAAGCAGCAGGCACAGTCCATGGTAGGGGGTATGGAATACTATATAATACACAGCAGCAGGCACAGTCCTTGGTAGGGGGTATGGAATACTATATAATAAGCAGCAGCAGGCACAGTCCATGGTAGGGGGTATGGAATACTATATAATACACAGCAGCAGGTACAGTCCATGGTAGTGGGTATGGAATACTATATAATAAGCAGCAGCAGGCACAGTCCATGGTAGGGGGTATGGAATACTATATAATACAGCAGCAGCAGGCACAATCCATGGTAGGGGGTATGGAATACTATATAATAAGCAGCAGCAGGCACAGTCCATGGTAGGGGGTATGGAATACTATATAATACAGCAGCAGCAGGCACAGTCCATGGTAGGGGGTATGGAATACTATATAATAAGCAGCAGCAGGCACAGTCCATGGTAGGGGGTATGGAATACTATATAATACACAGCAGCAGGCACAGTCCATGAGGGAAGGATGGCACACTATATGAAAGGCAGCATGAGTAGGCACAGGTTATCAGGTAAGACTAGGTGCACTATTGAGATCATATTATGGTAATCTGTTCCAGCATAGCAGCAGAATACTGGAATTGCCGGATTCAGTATAAGCTAAACACCACCGACATGGGTCCAGGCATTTTATTGGATGAAATACTGTTGCATGCAATGTCTTTAGCCCTTTATTTTTTGCTGGAATCTGCAATGGAGGCTCCTGGCGGAACCTCTGCAGCGGATGTGTTTATAGCCTTAGGGGTGCTATGGGTGGCTCAAAAGACTGCAGCCACAGCGCAGTTCATGGGCGGGCTGATAGGACTACAGTCTTATATATATATTTGTTTGTAGGTGAAAAGGGGGTGGGACAGGGAGGAGCCAGGGCAGGAAGTGGGAGGGGCCGGGAGCAGGTAGTAAGAAGGACAGTGCATGACGGCCCAGATTCGTGATCTGGGGCCCAATGACTTGTATGTAGGCAGTATGCCTGGTGTAATAAGGTTGATCCTGCTGACAGGTGCCCTTTAAATACCTCAAGTGATTAGATTTCATGTGTTCTGTTTGGGCAAAGACTCCCAAATGCTCTATCAATCAGATTTACAATCACAGCTTTGATGTTCTGAGAAGCAGCAATTGGGGAAAATTCCATCTGACAGCTGCAGACCATGAGCTGAATATCTGCCATTGTCTCCATCCTCATAGAATATTACATATCAGCTGTCTGATTCTATAATTACAAGTAAGTGTTGGAACCGCCCGCTCCTCCACCATGGAGAGGTCTAGACGCGGAGTAATGGATTTCAGCAGGACGTTCACAGATTGACTCGTGGCATTTAGGGCTCATGATCATTGTTGTTTTATGGTCCGTTTTTCACGGATCTGTTGTTCTGCATCTGATGTTTTTTTTTCCTCTCCTTTAAGTCCTCTTCTGTTCCGTTATTCCACAAAACATATCCGTATGGTTTCCGTATACGATCCATTCTTTGCGGATCGGAAACGGAAACAGTAACTTATTAATCACCATACACATGAGCAATATGGGCTGGGCATAGCATTCCTACAGTATGGATCTGCAAAATAAGGATGAAATACGGATGTGTTCTGTGTGTGTTCCGTATTTTTTGTGGACCCATTGACTTGAATGGGGCCTCAGACCGTGATTTGCAGACAATAATAGGACATGCACTACTTTTTTGCAGAAATGCTATGCGGACAAATGGAAACAAAATGCACATGGAGTGACTTCCGTATTTTCTACAGCCCCATTAAAGTGAATGGTTCCGCATATGCGTCACACAAATAAAAACCAAAAATACGGTCGTGTGAATGAGCCCTTAGGCTACATGAACATGACCATATGTGTTTTGCAGTCCACCAAAAAAAATGGATGACATCCATATGCCATCCGTTTTTTTGTTTTGTGGATCCATTGTAACAATGCCTAAAAAGGACAAGAATAGGGCATGTTATATATTTTTCTGTGGGACTATGGAACGGATAACACACGGTGTGTTATCCGTATTTTTTGCAGCCCCATTGAAAGGAATGGGTCTGCATCCCATGCGCAAAAAAAAAACAGAACGGACACGGAAACAAAATACATTCGTGTGCATGAGTCCTTAAGCTGAGACTTTATTCTCTGAGAAAAGAATTGATCTGTTGAGTAATGGCCCAAAGAAGTGAACACTTAAGGGTCTTGACACTTGGGTTAACACTTCTTAAAGGGGCTGTCCAGTTTTGAAAACTCATTTCCATACAGCCTATTAGGTAAGTCTGGGTTATTAGAGAGCGTCACCTGTTCCGGATAGTTAGCTTCAGCAGAGGAACATTTTCTAGAGAAACATGCACAAGGTTTCAAGCAGGTAAAAGTAGATGTACCCTGAGACAGAACCGTTCCCACTGCGACCTCAGAAGCATCGGCCTCCACAATGAAAGGTTTCATTCTGATTTGGTTGGGTAAGAATAGAAGTTTCAACAATACATTTTTTCAGTGTTTTAAATGCAACTGTTGCTTCAGGTTTCCAATTAACAATGTCAGCATCTTTCCTGGTAAGAGGTTTGGCAATAACAGAATTTTTTAAACAAATTTTCTATAATATTTGTGAATTCTGGGAGACTCTGGTTGCACCCAGTCATTAATTGGTTGAACCATAACTGGGTCCATGCAAAAAGAGTCTTGGGATATAATATTTTCCAAGGATGGCACCTCTTTGACTTCAAGCAAACATTTCTCTAACTTCACAGATAACAAATTTTCGCGCAGCATCTGTAAGACAAACTTAGCATGTCAAACACAGGAACTAAATTTGGAGGAGCACACCAAAATGTCTTCTATATAATCAACCAAAAATTATTCAACAAATTCCCTTAACAAATCATTCACCAAGTTTTGAAAGAAGGCAGATGAATTGCTTAGACCAAATGGCATCACCAAATATTCAGTGTCCCTCTGGTTTATTAACCTTTGTCTTCCACTCATTCCCCTCCTTGACGGAGATAAGGTTATAAGTCCCTCGAAAGTCTAATTTAATGAACCATTTCGCTCCCTGAATCTGGTTAAAAAGGTCCGAGATCAGCGGCAAAGGATAGCAGTTTTTGACCATGATCTTATTAAGCTCCTTATAGTCAATACTTTGAGACCGCCAATAATCTGAGACCTCCATCCTTTTTCTTGACAAAAAAGAATCCTGTCGCCATACGAGAAACAGGCTGTCAGATGTTACGCTTTACAAGACTTTCTTTAATGAAGCCCTTCATGACCTGACAAATTAAAAATACATACTTTTGGAAATTTGGAGTCTGGAATCAAGTCATTTCCGCAGCTGTAGTCCGTATGAGAAGGGAGAAAATCAGAACTAGGTTTAACAAACACATCTTGAAGTTCGTATTGAGATTCGACAAATGTAAAGGAATCATTTGCAATGAGGCCATAGATAAGGTAGAGAGATGATTTGTGCACTCTTCACCTCAACTCTCTTACTCCTGTTTATCAAATAATAACAGGATTGTGAACCTGTATCCAAGAAATACCTAACAAGACATCAACAAGTCATTCTTTCATAACCAAAAATGAACAAGTTCCAGAGTGGAGGACCCCTATGGACATGGTAATTTCAGTAGTACAGAATTTAATACCATCCTTCCCCATGATGCTGGAATCAATCGCCATCACCTGAACAGGAAAGAGCAATGGAGATAAAGGAGTAATGGAGATAAAGCTCTAGGGACAATGCAAATTCTCACTAATAAAATTCACAGTGGCCCCACAATCTACAAAAGCCTCTCCTGTCAATTTCTTATTCCCAAACTGGATACAAATGGGTAACATCATTCATTTTGAAGCAAAAATAAATACCCTTTTCCCAAATACCTTTCCCAGCCTCACTTGACTCTGGGCAATTGGGACACAACTTGACTTAGTGAAAAGTGAAAGCACAAGAGAAACAAAGCCCCTGACATCTTCTGGGGGGTTTTTGTTCGAGTGGAGGTGGCAGCAAACTTCATAGGTTCCTCCGGGTCAGTACGCTGTGCAGGGAGAGTAAGGACCAAATCTGGGGGGTAACTGGGACCCGGTGAAACCACACATTCCCTATAACGTTCCCTGAGTTGATAATCCAAACACACAGTCAGTGTCATGGTCTTGTCGAAGGTATTGGGGTTAGGGTAGCTGACCAGTAAGTCCTTTAAGGCCTCAGAAAGACTTTGAGGAACCTGACACCTTAAAGCGGGGTCATTCCAACAAAAGACCACACACTTAGATTCTGCACAATATTCCTCCACACTAAAGTGTAGTAGTTCATTATAGAACAGACCTAAAGCCAAGACGAAATTGTCAACCAAGGCTAAAGCAGGTGAATCAGTGGGAAGAGAAAACACCCACTCCTGGGGGTCTCGCTGTAACAGTGAAATAGGCAGTATGCCTGGTGTAATAAGGTTGATCCTGCTGACAGGTGCCCTTTAAATACCTCAAGTGATTAGATTTCATGTGTTCTGTTGGGGCAAAGACTCCCAAATGCTCTAACAATCAGATTTACAATCACAGCTTTGATGTTCTGAGAAGCAGCAATTGGGGAAAATTCCATCTGACAGCTGCAGACCATGAGGGTCTCTCTGTAACAGTGAAATAACAATCCCCACTCGCTGCTGTTCAGAACTTGAAGAAAAAGGCCTGAGTCTAAAAAAAAGTTTGCAGCCCTCCTTAAAGGGAAAAAACTAATTTTTGTCAAGATGAAGCTTGACTTTAAGTTCCATAGACGGGCCACGGAGGCATTACCTGGAAACCCCTGAATAGTATCCTGATTTTGGACCCTCTGATCTAAGTCCTGGACTGTCAGGGTTAGACTGGGCATTTGTTCTACTAAATAACGAAATGGATTCATAATGTGAAACACCCTAAGCCAGTGACTAACTTCTGGCACTCCAGCTGTGGTGAAACTACGACTTTCAGCATGCTCCATGTATTTCTATGGAGTCCTGAGAACAGCCAAGCAAATGTACTTCTTGGGAGTTGTAGTTTTACCACAGCTGGAGTGTCGGAGGTTAACGATCACAGCTCTAGGCAGTGACCCACAACTGGATGACAGTCCCTATACTGCAATATGTGAAGTGTGACACACAAACAGGGACAAAGAGGCAAACAAACACAATGAGAGTAGTCATACGGAAAAAGGGTCAGCTGCCACTCACGAGCCATGATGTTCAGGAGCCCAGCGCATTTCCTCATTAGCCCAGGGCTTCAACATCAGTGAGGGCCAGGCCACATTTCTGATTCCCCCTGCAACTGAACGCTGCTTCCATACAGAGACAGCATCAGCCGGGGGAACCATGACAGGTCCCCTGATGTTCACCCTTTTACTTCTGTATGGAGATTTGGACTTTGTTTCAGCGGCCAATAGGCCACTACCTCTAGGAGTACTCAACGTTCAGAGGCTATTGACACAGGCAGGTCAAGAAACTAGCCTGTGGCACTTAAGGGACAGGCAGAAGTATGGTCAGAGGTCAAGTAGAAGTCAGGACTGGCAGAGTTCATGCAATACAGTTAAACATAGGCAAGGTGGCACAGGGTCAATACTGACCAAGCAGAGGTCAAGTACACAGGTCAAAACACACAATAATGGCATACATTTGCAGGAACCAGACACCTTTCCATAGGGTACGGTACCATATATAGCCCAGGGAATGCTGTCATAGCCTGAGGGGAGAGCCAGGACAGGAGGCGCAACTAATAACCTGAGGGCCACATCAAGCTGGAGATATCCAAAGAAGGTAAAGTTCTATTGTGGACATTACAATCATCCTAGATCATGATGATCTACAGATGTCCAAAAATGTCCTGTTGTGAACATTACTCCCGCTGATCTGAGGTGGGGGAGAACAATGTATGGGAGATTTCCACGACTAGAACATTCTACTACGAACTTCAGGGCCACACTGAGCTGGAGAGGGACATGACACTGACCTGGGGTCACAATGAGCTCAAGATGACAAGGAACAGAACATTTTTATTAGCTTCTTTTGTGGTTCTATATTCTGGTTATGGATGCATATCTATTACATACTGTATATGATTATTACATATCAGAGGGTTTATAAATTCCAATGAGACAGAAGTACTGTATCCCCAATGTTCCAGCGCGTGCTCTCTGGATCCGCTCTAGACGGAGCCTGGACTCCAGCTGTGAATTCAGCTGCTCTTTCTGCCCCTTTCTCTGCAGGATTCCCATTGTTTGCACTGCTGGTGACATGGGTGACCTTCTTTTTGTGCTTCATTTGTTCCTCATTTCGGGTGCACTTAATGATTCTATTCTCACCTTTTTATTTATCAGATCCTGATAGTGCGGAGCCGTACGTTTCCATTCATTATCCTGACAAGTCACAGGCTATGTTACTGCAGCGTTAACAAATAACAATTAATTTATGCCAATGTTACAACATGTCAGAAAAAAACGCAACGTTTTACTTACTACTAGTCTATGAAACTAGCAAAATATATTATTAAATCGTTCTTAAAGGGAGAGGACTCCCATGATTTTCTTCCAAAAGACAAATTTTGGTAGTTGAGCTCCTTCTAAATATAATGTTATCAGTTAACACAATTAACCCTCTGTAACCTCTGACATCTAACTGTGGATCGATTCTGATATCCAGTTTAGCTAAAACATCACATAGCCCAACATAACGTTAAAAACTAGAAAAAAAATATCAGCAATGAACATACAATGGTTTAAATGGGTATTACCATCTCAGATATTGATGGCATATAGCTGGGATATGCAACCTCTAGGACCCTCTCCTGTCACCAGAATATCCCCCCCCCCCCACCCCCCTATCAAGTTTTGGAGAGTACACCGCACAAGCATGGTCACCCTCCATTCACCATCTTGGGAGTTTCTAAAATAGCTAAGCACTGACTTGGCTATTTCAGGTAGTCCAATAGCGGTGAATGGAGAGGTGTGGGATTGGGTCCGAGGGGTGGGACCCGCACCTATGTGACATTAATGACATATCCTGGTGATGTGGTATTCTAATGGATATATCATAAATCAAAAAGTTATTTAGAAGTGACTTTTCTTTTTTTTCTTGGCTCAGCGTATTTTTGGATGCGTGGAAGAAGATGACCAGATTTAAAAAAACTTGATTTCAGGATACTCCGTCATAAGATGTCTAGCATATATGTTTCTATGTTTGCCCAAAAGCAACTTAAGCAGGGAGGAATCTTAAGATGGAAAAAAATTATGAATATTCTAAAAAACGAATATATAGCACTATATTCTATATATTCGTGTTTTAGAATATTCGCATTAGGCGAATATTACATTGCCGATTTTTCGCAATCAATAGAATAATCTCGAATACGAATATTCATGAATATATGACGAATATTCTAATGAATATTCACGAAATATCGCAAATTCGAAAATTGCTCCTGCCGTTCATTACTATTGAATATAACTACAAATTTTAAGAAAACTTCCAGCTCACCCTTTCTGTTTATGTTTATATGATTTTTGTACTTTCTGGTAGAATAATAATATCATTGATGTATTGAAGTAGACATATATGAATTGTCGATTCAGATACATAGCTACAGTATTTATGTTAGGGCTACACAGTTGGTTTTGTACTTGTTGTACTACCAGCAAGTAAAGTACCCATGTGTAGGTCTTTGAAGCTAAGTTCGTTCCTCCCTGTTCAAATTAAGAAGGGGAGGTACTATAGGACATATTTCATATATATAGACCTACCTGGCAGTCTCACTTGCTGTTAGGACTAAGGACCTTATGGTCCGAAACGCGTCAACTTTTACCGCATGAGGTGTGTTTTTGTACCTGTCTTGACACTATCAAAATAAAGAAATCAAGATTCTGCACAAAATCCTGCAGTGCTGGACATCTCTTTTCTTCACCTGTATTGAATATAAGTAGTCAGAAATCAAAGTCTTTTGCCAACGTCAAGCAAAGATAAGACTGGGCACATCTGTAACTTCACTTACAATGAATGTGTCTTCTCTTACCTTTCCTCTTGGATCTACATACAGTACAACATGCTGTTCTGTAAAGTGAGATGACTAGCCTTTTTTTTTTTTGGAAAAAGAAGTAGCATGATTTTGTGATACTCTGTTGGGAGATGTTTTTGCTCTATGTGACTCTATGTGGCCACCCAGTGGTTGTGATGTGCATTGCATTGAGGATTCTGTCATCGCACTCTTAGGATCAGGACAAGCTCTTTAGTTGCCTATAGCCAGGGTGCCTCAACATAGCCAGTCTTTAAAATTAAAGGGGATCTCTGAGGCTTTACCAAAATTCTATGTTTCAGCTAACCTATGGAAGGAAGAGAGTTTCAGCAGTCCTTACCGTTCTGTTACTCCGCCAATTCCCCAATCTCAGCTGTGATCATGTGACCACCTGACTGGTTTTGCCCTCTTGCGCTGTAGTTTTAATCAGATGTGCACCTGTTTCCTAATGTTTAGCTCTATGATATACATGCAATTTAACATTTGGTCGAGGCTTCAGTGGAACAGCTTGCAGCCACACGATCACAGCTGAGATTGTAGAATCGGTGGTGCGAAGGAAAGGTAAGGACTGCTGATTCCTTCCACAGGTTGTAGCTGACACACAGAATATACCCTAGAATAGCCCTGTAGAACACCTTGAAGCATGGTAGCTGTGGAACAGATAGATAATTTATCCCTGCTGCCCCCTGACTTCTCCAGACGTCCCAGGAATGTCTCATTTATATGTTCCATTTCCTGGGTTTATTTTTATTTGACCAAGTCCCCAGTAAACTCTTTCATGAGCTAACATAAATTTATATATTTTTTTATAATTGTTTTGTCAAAAAACAAAAAAAAACAAAACTGAGAAATCAGCACTTATTATATTGGGGTAAGGTTATGTAATCACAAGATCTGGAGCAGAGGCCGTAGCAAAGAACAGAGCAGAGGTAAGAGTACAGGACAAAGCAGAGGATTGACCAGAGGACCAAACAAAGGACCAAACAGAGGATGGAGCAAAGAAGGGAGAAGAGGACTGAGCAGAATACTGAGCAGAGGATGCAGAAGAGGACAGAGCAAAATACAGAATAAAGCACTAACTAAAGGACAAAAAAGAGGATGGAGCAAAGGATTGGGTAAAGGACAAAGAACGGGATGGAGAAGGGGACAGAACAGATGACAGAACAAAGGACTGAACAGAGGATGGAGCACAGAATGGGGAAGAGGACTTGTAGTGCCCTGGAGCAGGGGTACTTTGAAGTCTGGATATTTGTGGACATTTGCTTATTTCCCCAATGCATAGTTATAAACTCCTTTAAAAGGTTTAACTTGCACTAATTAATACTATGTAACTGAATTTTATATGTTGTGATATTCATTTGCACTGTATCTGGAAGGCTCTGTGGAAAGGGTTAACGAATACTGAGAGACTTTTGGGACTTTGAATAATAAGCTGGTAATTTTCCATAGCTGCCATAGGGCTTAAAGAAGAGCATATTTTGGAGGGAAAAAGCCAGACTTGTTAACCACCAAAACAGAATACAATGGCCTTTTGAATTTCTGGTTTAGCTCTTTTGTTATGTCAGGAAACTTGTTTTTGTCTGGAAAAACTGCTGTGTAATTGCCATTGAGTATCAGTGAAGCTCTAATTTAAGTCTATGCCAGAAGGAAGTGGTAACTTTGTAATTGTTTGTGCTGAGTTTTTCCACTCCACCCCAAATGGATTATAAGGAGAACAGTCAGAGCCCCTAGTGTTCTGCGGTTAGGGAACATTGCTTAGAGGGGGAGACTCCTGCAAGTCTGCATGAGTGACCAGAAGAAGACACTGAGATGGGGACGCTGAGCCACGGACCATGGGTCCCCAACCCTGTGACCAAGGAGCCATCCAGACTACTGAGCTATAGACCGTGGGCCTCCAGCTTTTAGCCAGGGTACCAGCCTTGAGCGAGAGAGAGACAGCTAGCTTAGGCCTTACCTTAGCATCAAACCCTTCTTCTGCCAGTGAGGAGACTGGAGAAGCCAACCCTATGCCTCAACTGCATTATTTTACACCTGAATTCTTCCAGTAAATAAGCACACTGGTTACTGCAGACCCTAAATCTCTGGACTTATTTCCTATTGGGGTGCAGCATGCCTTACCATTCCCTCCGGGGATCAGCAACTCCAAACCTGGCCCCTACAGATGAAGCAAAATACTGAGCAGAGGATGGAGAGGAGGAGAGACAAAAAGGCAGAACAGAGGACCAAAGAAAGGACCGCACAGAGGAGGGAGAAGAGGATTGAGCAAAAGACTGAGCAGGAGATGGAGCAGAGGACTGGCTAAAGGATAGACTTCTGACAAAGCAGAGAATGGAAAAGAGAACTGGGCAGAAGAAGGAACATAGGGGGAGTGACAAGCAGAGGACAGGACAGAGGGGATAGAAGAGGATGGAGCAGAGGAAGGAACAAGGAACTGACTAGAGGGAACCAAAAAGGAAATGTTTCTAACACCGTATTTTGGGTTCTACACATTTCTATAACTGTCCACTAAACAAGTTTTTGGAATTTGGCACCAACCTGGAATCAATCTGTCTGGATTTAAGGAATTTTAAAGAAAAAATAATGCAATCATTCGTTATGTTGTAATTTTTCTTCTATTATTCTTATTATTATTTTTTTTTTTGCAGACAGAAGCCAGGAGCTTCAATGATGAGAGGGGCCAGTGGTTCTGGCCCAGAATTGGTTATGGGTCGGAAGAAGATGTTGAAGATTCTTTTTTGATAAAGAGAAGAGAATTAGGTTGTAGAGCATTGCTCAATCAGAAAGTCTGATAAATGGACCAGTCACTTCCTATCAGCCGCTTACTTTGTTCTTTAAGGACTTTATATTTTTATTGTAATGTCGTTGTGGTTTCTGTGCCCTCAGCGCGTCTCGCTGAATCCCCAGACTTGATGTATATTAAGGGCTAAGAAGGAAAA
The DNA here is from genome assembly GCA_033119425.1 of Bufotes viridis. Classification (NCBI taxonomy): domain Eukaryota; kingdom Metazoa; phylum Chordata; class Amphibia; order Anura; family Bufonidae; genus Bufotes; species Bufotes viridis. The sequence continues at coordinate 5,548,072 of CM065597.1, forward strand.
GAGCAGAATTGATGGCGTCTCCTGTAACTTTCATAGAGTTGTGGAGATTTGTTAAGTATGTGGTCAGCAGAGAAAGATGGATGATCCCTGTTACATCACCGCGCCGCAAAATCTAACGGATCAATCTGTTTTATATTGTTTTATATTACACATGTTCAACACAATGAGACCGAAAAGTGTCTGAACCCCAAGTCATAAACTATTAAATGTCTCAAAACATCTTCTGGCCCTCCTCAACAAGAAAATACTGTACCCCAAGAGTCAGCGTGTATTATTGTGTACCCCCAAGTGTCAGTGTCATTATCCTGTACCCCAAGTGTCATTGTCATTATCCTGTACCCCAAGTGTCAGTGTCATTATCCTGAACCCCAAGTGTCAGTGTCATTATCCTGTACCCCAAGTGTCAGTGTCATTATCCTGTACCCCAAGTGTCAGTGTCATTATCCTGTACCCCGAGTGTTAGTGTCATTATCCTGTACCCCAAGTGTCAGTGTCATTATCCTGTACCCCAAGTGTCATTATCCTGTACCCCAAGTGTCAGTGTCATTATCCTGTACCCCGAGTGTCAGTGTCATTATCCTGTACCCCAAGTGTCAGTGTCATTATCCTGTACCCCGAGTGTCAGCGTCATCATCCTGTACCCCGAGTGTCAGTATCATTATCCTGTACCCCGAGTGTCATTATCCTGTACCCCAAGTGCCAGTATCATTATCCTGTACCCCGAGTGTCAGTGTCATTTTCCTGTACCCCAAGTGTCATTATCCTGTCCCCCGAGTGTCAGGGTCATTATCCTGTCCCCCGAGTGTCAGTGTCATTATCCTGTACCCTAAGTGTCAGTATCATTATCCTGTACCCCAAGTGTCAGTGTCATTATCCTGTACCCCAAGTGTCAGTGTGTCACTATCCTGTACCCCATGTGTCATTATCCTGTACCCCAAGTGTCAGTGTCATTATCCTGTACCCCAAGTGTCAGTGTCATTATCCTGTACCCCGAGTGTCAGCGTCATTATCCTGTACCCCAAGTGTCAGTGTGTCACTATCCTGTACCCCAAGTGTCATTATCCTGTACCCCAAGTGTCAGTGTCATTATCCTGTACCCCAAGTGTCAGTGTCATTATCCTGTCCCCCGAGTGTCAGCGTCATTATCCTGTACCCCAAGTGTCAGTGTCATTATCCTGTACCCCAAGTGTCAGTGTCATTATCCTGTCCCCAAGTGTCAGTGTCATTATCCTGTACCCCGAGTGTCAGTGTCATTATCCTTTACCCCAAGTGTCAATGTCATTATCCTGTACCCCAAGTGTCAGTGTCATTATCCTGTACCCCAAGTGTCAGTGTCATTATCCTGTACCCCAAATGTCAGTGTGTCACTATCCTGTACCCCAAGTGTCATTATTCTGTACCCCAAGTGTCAGTGTCATTATCCTGTACCCCGAGTGTCAGTGTCATTATCCTTTACCCCAAGTGTCAATGTCATTATCCTGTACCCCAAGTGTCAGTGTCATTATCCTGTACCCCAAGTGTCAGTGTCATTATCCTGTACCCCAAATGTCAGTGTGTCACTATCCTGTACCCCAAGTGTCATTATTCTGTACCCCAAGTGTCAGTGTCATTATCCTGTACCCCAAGTGTCAGAGCATCATTATCCTGTACCCCAAGTGTCAGTGTCATCATCCTGTACCCCAAGTGTCAGTGTCATTATCCTGTACCCCAAGTGTCAGTGTCATTATCCTGTACCCCAAGTGTCAGAGCATCATTATCCTGTACCCCGAGTGTCAGTGTCATTATCCTGTACCCCGAGTGTCAGTGTCATTATCATGTACCCCAAGTGTCAGTGTCATTATCCTGTACCCCGAGTGTCAGCGTCATTATCCTGTACCCCAAGTGTCAGTGTGTCACTATCCTGTACCCCAAGTGTCATTATCCTGTACCCCAAGTGTCAGTGTCATTATCCTGTACCCCAAGTGTCAGTGTCATTATCCTGTCCCCCAAGTGTCAGTGTCATTATCCTGTACCCCGAGTGTCAGTGTCATTATCCTTTACCCCAAGTGTCAATGTCATTATCCTGTACCCCAAGTGTCAGTGTCATTATCCTGTACCCCAAGTGTCAGTGTCATTATCCTGTACCCCAAATGTCAGTGTGTCACTATCCTGTACCCCAAGTGTCATTATTCTGTACCCCAAGTGTCAGTGTCATTATCCTGTACCCCAAGTGTCAGAGCATCATTATCCTGTACCCCAAGTGTCAGTGTCATCATCCTGTACCCCAAGTGTCAGTGTCATTATCCTGTACCCCAAGTGTCAGTGTCATTATCCTGTACCCCAAGTGTCAGAGCATCATTATCCTGTACCCCGAGTGTCAGTGTCATTATCCTGTACCCCGAGTGTCAGTGTCATTATCCTGTACCCCGAGTGTCAGTGTCATTATCCTGTACCCCGAGTGCCAGTGTCATTATCATGTACCCCAAGTGTCAGTGTCATTATCCTGTACCCCAAGTGTCAGTGTCATTATCATGTACCCCAAGTGTCAGTGTCATTATCCTGTACCCCAAGTGTCAGTGTCATTATCCTGTACCCGAAGTGTCAGTGTCATTATCCTGTACCCCAAGTGTCAGTGTCATTATCCTGTACCCCAAGTGTCAGTGTCATTATCCTGTACCCTAAGTGTCAGTGTCATTATCCTGTACCCCGAGTGTCAGTGTCATTGTCCTATACCCCAAGTGTCAGTGTCATTATCCTGTACCCCAAGTGTCAGCGTCATTATCCTGTACCCCAAGTGTCATTGTCATTGTCCTGTACCCCAAGTGTCAGTGTCATTGTCCTGTACCCCGAGTGTCAGTGTCATTATCTTCAGGATCACTGCAGCCGGTGCGGAGGCTCTGGGAAGAGATCTCTGATTATGTATAGTTTCGCTGCACTGTATCCACTCTTCTGCTGTAATGTAATCACCCATGTTATAATGCACACGGCTTCTCGGCTGCTCCTGCAGGAAGCGGACGTATATGGCATGTGCACTGTCTACTAATGAGAAGAACTGCTTCAGCCTTGTTCATCTGCAACCTTGCCACTTCATAATGTCACATAACCGATTTCATCACCGAGCCATCACTAAATATATCTACCGCCCGGCACAACTGCTGCTGCAACTGGCGTCGCCCTGTCCCTGTTAGCACAGTATGGCAGACAATATGTGAATTTATTTCTGCCGCAATAATGGAACAGATGTCTGTCAAATAGAAATGAAATTACATGGAGGCCGGGGTAATTTAAATAAACAGCTGTCACTTCATGTAAAGCCGCCTCAGCTGAGTTTTGATTTATGTGTTTCCAAAAAGCTTGCTGCTGCATGCAAGGAAAGTTTTGTGCATTTAGAGAGTCAATGTAATCATTGCAGTCGGAAATATGGAGCTCCATTGGGGCTGAGTATGGTAAATGGACACTGTAATGTGAGGGGGGATCTAAATGCTTCTGCGTAGAGGGCGGAAAATCTACACCAAGAAAATGCGGAAAATCCAACCAAGAAGACATGGCCCTATAGGTTTATCATTAATGATGACGATGAATAATGAGGACCCGCCACCTCTGCTGTCATCTCCAGCTTCAGTAAATAATTATATTTCACATGAAATGGAACATCTTTACTAATAACTCTATGCTGCACCTTCCTCTATTGTTTCTACTAGTAGTTATGGAGGAAATAAGTACTGCCTCCCTACCTCACTCCATAAATAATGTATATACAGATAGTACTGCCTCCCTCTCTCACTCCATAAATAATGTATATACAGATAGTACTGCCTCCCTCTCTCACTCTATAAATAATCTATATACAGATAGTACTGCCTTCCTCTCTCACTCCATAAATAATGTATATACAGATAGTTCTGCCTTCCTCTCTCACTCCATAAATAATGTATATACAGATAGTACTGCCTTCCTCTCTCACTCCATAAATAATGTATATACAGATAGTTCTGCCTTCCTCTCTCACTCCATAAATAATGTATATACAGATAGTACTGCCTCCCTCTCTCACTCCACAAATAATGTATATACAGATAATACTGCCTCCCTCTCTCACTCCATAAATAATGTATATACAGATAGTACTGCCTCCCTCTCTCACTCCATAATTAATGTATATACAGATAGTACTGCCTCCCTCTCTCATTCCATAAATAATGTATATACAGATAGTACTGCCTCCTTGTCCTCCTGCAAATTATATTGGTACAGATAGTAATGCCCCCCTGTCTCTCCTGTAAATGATGTAGGTACAGATAGTACTGCCTCCCTATCTCTTCTTTTCTTTTAAATGATGATGGAACAGGCAGTATTGCCGTCTTGTAGCTCTCTGTAAATGATGTTGGTACAGACGGCATTTTCTCCTTGTATTTCCCTGAAAAAGATATAGGTACAAATAGTACTTCCTTCCTGTCTCTCCTGGTAAATGATGTATATGCAGATAGTGCTGCCTCCCAGTTTCTTATTGCAAATGATATAAATTCAGATAATACTGCCTCTCTGTCTCTTCCTGTAAATTATGTTGGTACAGATGGTACCTCCTTATATCTCCCTCGAAATTATGTAGGTACGGATAGTACTTCCTTCTGATCTTTTTCTATAAATGATGTAGGTACAGACAGTGTTGCCTCCTTTTATCTCCTTGTAAATTATGTAGGTACAAATAGTACTTCCTTCCTGTCTCTCATTGTAAATAACATAGGTATAGAGATGTCCCGAACTGTTCGCCGGCGAACAGTTCCCGGCGAACATCGCATGTTCGCCGGACCCCCCCCCCCCATACATCATCATTAAGCAAACTTTGACCCTGTACCTCACAGTCAGCAGACACATTCCAGCCAATCAGCAGCATACCCTCCCTCCCAGACCCTCCCACCTCCTATCAAAAAGCAAGGACAGCATCCATCTTAGGGTCCATTCAAACGTCCATAATTTTGGGTCCGCATCCATTCTGCAATTTGCGGACCCATTCACTTTCAATGGGGCTGGAACAGATGCAGATCCTCATCCGTTTTTTCGGGATCCGCATCCGTTTTTTCAGGATTCGTATTTTTCAGTATCCGCAATTCTGTTCCTGAAAGAAATAGAACATGTCTAGGGATAAGCAAACCCGTACAGTATAGTTCGGGTTCGTACCGAATTTTGGGGTGTTCGTGACACGGATCCGAACCCGAACATTTACGTAAAAGTTCGGGTTCGTTGTTCGGCGATTTATATGGCGCATTTTGAAAGCCTGCAAAGCATACTACAACAAATGTCATACTACTTGCCCCAAGAGGCCATCACAGCCATGCCTACTATTGGCATGGCTGTGATAGGCCAAGTGCAGCATGTGACCGAGTTTTTATTTAAGCTGGAGTCACGTCGCGCCTCACGTCACTCTGCTCTGATTAGTGTATTGAGAGGACGCAGCTGCTGTGAGGGCGAGATTAGGCAGGGATTAACTCAGCAAAAACACTTAATGAAGTGATCGATCTACAGCTGTGAATCATTCAACTTCTGCTAGTTAATTGCTCACTGTTTTCAGGCTGCCCAGAGCGTTTTTCTGTCACTTTTTTCTGGGGTGATCGGCGGCCATTTTGTGTCTTGTGGTGCACCAGAACAAGCTGCCACCAAGTCCATTAATTCATCGATAGTAGGGTTTTTTTTTGCTATGGCTTGGCTGTGCTTATTGTCTCCCCTAGAAACTCAAGATAGAATTTTCTATATTTTATTGAGAGGTGAAATTCACTTAAAAAAATAGCAATCCCCTAAATCTGGTGTTCCAGCTGTGGCTAGCCAAGTGTAATACTGTCTGGCAAAGAATATATATTTTTTTCTGGGGTGAAATTCAATTTCCAAAATGACAATACCCTAAATCAGTGGTTTCTGCTGTGGCAGGACAAGTTTTATAGTGTCTGTCAAAGGATAGCTTTTGTTCTGGGGTTAAATTCAATTACCAAAATAGCAATACTGTAAATCTGGTGTTCCAGCTGTGACTGGACAATTTCCCTAGTGTCCGTCAAAGTATATATTATTTTCTGGGGTGAAATTCAGTTGCAAAAATAGAAATAAATTAAATCTGGTGTTCCAGCTGTGACTGGACAAGTTTCATAGTGTCCTTTAAAGGATATATTATTTTCTGGGGGGAAATTCAGTTGAAAAAATAGAAATACCATAAATCTGGTGTTCCAGCTGTGGCTGGACAAGTAGTTTAATAGTAGCCGTCAAAGGATATATTTTGTTCTGGCACACGCTACTGTGCATCTCCAAGTGTAAATCTGTCCGTAAAAAGATACCTTTCATCCAGGGCCTAAATACTAGGCCTACAATTGATATTCCCCTAAATCAGTGGTTACTGCTGTGCCTGGATTAGTGTAAAACGCTACATTAATAAATAGGCAGATAGTGTTAGGGGCCTGTAAAAAAAGGCCTGAATTTGAATTCAATACATTGGGCCAAATATTTTTTTCCTTATTGTGGTGCTTGGTGAACGGTAACAATGAGGAAAACATCTAGTAAGGGACGCGGACGCGGTCGTAGTGGTGTTAGTGTACCCTCTGGTGCTGGGAGAGGACGTGGCCATTCTGCCACAGCCACACGTCCTAGTGAACCAACTACCTCAGGTTCCAGTACCCACCAGAATTTACAGCGATATTTGGTGGGGCCCAATGCCGTTCTAAGGATGGTAAGGCCTGAGCAGGTACAGGCGCTAGTCAATTGGGTGGCCGACAGTGGATCCAGCACGTTCACAACATTATCTCCCACCCAGTCTTCTGCAGAAAGCGCACAGGTGGCACCTGAAAACCAAGCCCATCAGTCTGTCACATCACCCCCATGCATATCAGGGAAACTGTCTGAGCCTCAAGTTATGCAGCAGTCTCTTATGCTGTTTGAAGACTCTGCTGGCAGGGTTTCCCAAGGGAATCCACCTAGCCCTTCCCCAGTGGTGGAAGACATAGAATGCACTGATGCACAACCACTGATGTTTCCTGATGATGAGGACATGGGAATACCACCTCACCGGAGTCCGCACGTCTCTGATGATGACGAAACACAGGTGCCAACTGCTGCGTCTTTCTGCAGTGTGCAGACTGAACAGGAGGAGGTCAGGGAGGGAGACTGGGTGGAAGACGATGCAGGGGACGATGAGGTCCTAGACCCCACATAGAATGAAGGTCGTGCCACTGACTTTCATAGTTCAGAGGAAGAGGCAGTGGTGAGACCGAGCCAACAGCGTAGCAAAAGAGCAGGGGGCAAAATCAGAACAGCCGCTTCCAAGAGAGTTCGCCTGCTACTGGCCACCGCCACCAGGGACCGAGCACCCCAAAGGCAGCTTCAGGGAGTTCCCTGACATGGCACTTCTTTAATCAATGTGCTGACGACAAGACCCGAGTGGTTTGCACGCTGTGCCATCAGAGCCTGAAGCGAGGCATTAACGTTCTGAACCTTAGCACAACCTGCATGACCAGGCATCTACATGAAAAAAGCATGAACTGCAGTGGTGTAAACACCTTAAAAGCAAGGAACTCACTCAGGCACACGTGGCTGAGAAAGGATGGACGAGCCGAAACACGTCCCTTATAAACCTTGCATTACCTTTGATATAATTAAAAGAGCATTCAGGCTGGTGGACACAGACAGCTTCAAACAGCTGATGGCGATGGCTGTCCCACAGTATGTTGTTCCCAGCCGCCACTACTTCTCCAAGAGAGCCGTGCCTTCCCTGCACAACCAAGTATCCGATAAAATCAAGTGTGCACTGCGCAACGCCATCTGTGGCAAGGTCCACCTAACCACAGATACGTGGACCAGTAAGCACGGCCAGGGACGCTATATCTCCCTAACTGCACACTGGGTAAATGTAGTGGCGGCTGGGCCCCAGGCGGAGAGTTCCTTGGCGCACGTCCTTCCACCGCCAAGGATCGCAGGGCATCATTCTTTGCCTCCTGTAGTCTTCTCCTCCTACTCGGCTTCCTCCTCCTCTGCTTCCACCAGCTCATCCAGTCAGCCACACACATTCACCACCAACTTCAGCACAGCCCGGGGTAAACGTCAGCAGGCCATTCTGAAACTTATATGTTTGGGGGACAGGCCCCACACCGCGCAGGAGTTGTGGCGGGGTATTGAACAACAGACAGATGAGTGGTTGCTGCCGGTGGGTCTCAAGCCCGGCCTGGTGGTGTGCGATAATGGGCGAAATCTCGTCGCAACTCTGGGACTAGCCGGTTTGACGCACATCCCTTGCCTGGCGCATGTGCTGAATTTGGTGCAGAAGTTCATTCACAACTACCCCGACATGTCAGAGCTGCTGCATAAAGTGAGGGCCGTCTGTGCGCGCTTCTGGCGTTCACATCCTGCCGCTGCTCGCCTGTCTGCGCTACAGCAGAACTTCGGCCTTCCCGCTCACCGCCTCATATGCGACGTGCCCACCAGGTGGAACTCCACCTTGCACATGCTGGAGAGACTGTGCGAGCAGCAGCAGGCAATAGTGGAGTTTCAGCTGCAGCACGCACGGGTCAGTCGCACTGCGGAACAGCACCACTTCACCACCAATGATTGGGCCTCCATGCAAGACCTGTGTGCTCTGTTGCGCTGTTTAGAGTACGCCACCAACATGGCCAGTGGCGATGCCACAGTTATCAGCGTTACAATACCAATTCTATGTCTCCTTGAGAAAACATTTAGGGCGATGATGGAAGAGGAGGTGGCCCAGGAGGAGGAGGAGGAAGAGGGGTCATTTTTAGCACATTCAGGCCAGTCTCTTAGAAGTGGCTCAAAGGGAGGTTCTTTGCAAAAGCAGAGGGCAGGTACAAATGTGGCCAGCCAGGGCCCACTACTGGAGGACGAGGAGGATGAGGAGTAGGTGGAGGAGGAGGAGGATAAAGCTTGTTCACAGCGGGATGGCACCCAACGCAGCTCGGGCTCATCACTGGTGCGTGGCTGGGGGGAAACGCAGGACGATGACAATACGCCTCCCACAGAGGACAGCTTGTCCTTACCTCTGGGGAGCCTAGCACACATGAGCGACTACATGCTGCAGTGCCTGCACAACGACAGCAGGGTTGCCCACATTTTAACGTGTTCGGACTACTGGGTTGCCACCCTGCTGGATCCCCGGTACAAAGACAATGTGCCCACCTTACTTCCTGCACTGGAGCGTGATAGGAAGATGCGCGAGTACAAGTGCACGTTGGTAGACGCGCTACTGAGAGCATTCCCAAATTTCACAGGGGAACAAGTGGAAGCCCAAGGCGAAGGCAGAGGAGGAGCGAGAGGTCGCCAACGCAGCTGTGTCACGGCCAGCTCCTCTGAGGGCAGGGTAAGCATGGCAGAAATGTGGAAAAGTTTTGTCTCCACGCCACAGCTAACTGCACAACCACCTGATACGGAACGTGTTAGCAGGAGGCAGCATTACACTAACATGGTTGAACAGTACGTCTGCACACCCCTCCACATACTGACTGATGTTTCGGCCCCATTCAACTTCAGGGGCTCCAAATTGTCCACGTGGCCAGAGTTAGCATTTTATGCCTTGGAGGTGCTGGCCTGCCCGGCGGCCAGCGTTTTGTCTGAACGTGTATTCAGCACGGCAGGGGGCGTCATTACTGACAAATGCAGCCGCCTGTCCACAGCCAACGTGGACAAGCTGACGTTCATAAAAATGAACCAGGCATGGATCCCACAGGACCTGTGCCTCCCTTGTGCAGAATAGACATTTATAACTACCTCCCCTTAACCATATATTCTTGTACTCCAGGGCACTTCTTTATTAAATCCTCTTTTTTTAATTTTACCATTATTTTGCGGGGCAACCCAAACTTGAATGAACCTCTTCTCCGTCTGGGTGCCAGGGGCATAAATATCTGAAAGTGGCCTTCTCCAGTGGTGGGTGATATGACACCTTATTCCTTGCTGTGGGACCTCTCTCCTCTGTCTGGGTGCTGGGGCATAAATATCTGAAAGTTGCCTTCTCCATTGGTGAGTGACATGAAGCCTGATTCTCTGCTTTGGGACCTCTCTCCTCTGTCTGGGTGCTGGGGCCTAAATAACTAAAAGTGGCCTTCTCCAGTGGTGGGTGACATGATGCCTCTTTTGCTGCTATGGGACCTCTGTCCTCGGTCTGGGTGTCAGGGGCCTAACTTTCACGTACTTGCTTGCTGTCTTGTTGGCAGACATTTAACACTTTTTACTGTCTAATGACCGCCCCATTGTCTGGGTGTCAGGGGCCTATATGTTGTTTAATTGCTTGCTGTCTGGGTGAGAGACATTAAACTCTTTATACTGTCAAATTGCCTCTCCTCTGTCTGGGTGTCAGAGGCCCACATAAATGATAATGGCCTGTTCCATTGCAGGTTGACCTGAGGCCTGTGTTGCTGTTACGGGACCGCTCTCCTCTTTGCGGGTGCCATGGCCCTGAGTCTGTGAATGAGGCCTGTGAACTGCAAGCAGACGTGAATCCTTTTTGGCTGTGATGAGAACATCAACTCCCATAGCATTCCCACCTGATGCCACCCCAAACTCCTATTCCACCTTCTCCTCCTCCAAGTTGCCAATTGATATTGGTTAATTTTTATTTATTTTATTTTATTTTAGTCATTTCTCTGTCCACATTTGTTTGCAGGGATTTACCTACATTTTGCTGCCTTTTGCAGCCCTTTAGCACTTTCCTGGGCTATTTTAAAGCCTTTTTAGTGCCCAAAAGTTAGGGTCCCTATTGACTTTAATGGGGTTCGGGTTCGGGGTGAAGTTCGGGTCGAGTTCGGATCCCGAACCTGAACATTTTCGGGAAGTTCGGCCGAACTTTTTGAACCCAGGTGTTCGCTCAACTCTATCTATAAGCGCACACCCATTGCCACTCGATTAGTACCATTAGGAGTATACCGTAATTGCTGAGAAAGCCCCATTGTACTAGTCTGTGTGGTGTGGTCTCCCAGGCCCATTTGTGCAAGAGCGGTCAGCACTACAGAACTGCGACGGTGGCCGCAACCTGTGGAAGTAATGAAGAGGCCACAGGATACAAAATAAGAAATATCTTGTAATTATGGAACAAACGTTTGTATCTTTTTAACTCAGATCTTCCAATTGAGAATACCCCTTATGGCACTGATAGCCCTGCTGTCCTGTCCCTCGCTGTGTGGGGAGTCACACAGCCACCATTCCCGTTTATCTAGATGGTGCTAAGCAATGAAATCAAGAACCCAAGCAACTTGAGAGACACAAATGAAGAGTGGAAACTAAAAGAATAATTAATTATAAAAGTAAATGGACAGATTTACATATCAACATGTATCAAGGTATCTTCTACCGGCGAACGGCTTTTTATCTGTGAACCTCCATTTTATGCCGTCATTATTCAGAACCACTAAACCGGCATGAAATATTTACAATAATATCAATTATTAATAGTCCATGTAAACATCCAGGCCATGAAAAATACATGCACAGGTAAAATAATTTCACTTTAATGAAATTGCCGGGCTGGATTAATCTATATTTCAGATCAATAAGAAAAGAAATCAATATTTGGCCGGCTCGTTGCTTTTAACCGCAGCGCAGTTTAGGAAAGTGCTTGTTACACTTCATTGAAATGATCGAGCAGCAATTGGTGCAGCATTATCTCCCTCAAAAGGATAAATGGGTTATCCATTCATGCAGGAGATGGGAACATCTGGTGACACATGTTATAGGCAGGTGCTTCGACAGCGAAGCTTCATCATTCGGCAATGAACAGATGAACAATGACAAACTTGATAAAGTACTCAGGGCTAAGAAACTGTCAAAACTCCAAACTTCTCAATTCCTGTAAATTAGAAGCAAAGCAAACTCAATGAAATGTAAAGGCGCCCTGGGCTGAGAATTTCATATTCCTTCCTTATGAATCTGCTCCATTGCATTTAAATAAAGTCGGGGGAAGAGAATAATTGTTAGAGCGGAGGTGTGAAGTCTTCATCCAGGATGCGGCTGCATTATAAACCCTCCTAAAGGCGTGGATCAGGATATACAGATCTGATATTTGCTATTTGATGCCAATCAACACTTTTTGTAACATTCTATCTGCTGCAAAAATGCTTTGTATAAGTATTCACACCTGGATGCTGGATCTTTGTTCTTTTTTAGATAAAATGTAACATTACACAAAGGAGCTGCGGAATTTTTGACACTTTTTTTTATTTTTACACCATTTAATAATGTCACTCAACCCCCGTGTCAATGGTGTAAAGAAGTAACTGCCCCCTCGCCCTTTATAACGGCTTGTGCCACCTCAAGCTGTAATAGTCTACACTCCTGGAGTGTTTTCCGCTCCTGTATATGGCTCCTATGCTTTCAGACACATTGATAGATTATGCACTGCACGCTCTGGGTCCTGCGCAGCCTCTCTACGGGGTTCTCATCAGGACTTGGCCAAACTTATCAGAATCCCTTAAAAGTAAACGTTTTGGGAAAGATTCACTAAAGACTGGCGTTTTATAAATTGTTCTGAATGATGAGTCAATTGGAGTAAGATGGGCAGAATTTATTAGTAATTATAGCCGTCTTACTAAATTTGGCACATTTCCCATGCAGATGTTTTGAATTTGAACCTAGGACCCCAGTGCTAACCACTAACCTGTCTATCATTATCTATCTATCTATCTATCTATCTATCTATCTATCTATCTATCTATCTATCTATCTATCTATCTATCTATCTATCCTCAGCATCCATCTGTATCGCTGTCCTGAGGATGGCATTGGCGATACAGATGACTATGGAGATTAGTGATTCCACATTGGAAGTGCTCATCTCCTTGTGCCCTGCTGCCGCCTCACACTTGTCACCAGGGCCTCAACTTACCTAATTGGCGGTGTGGCCCTGGAGGGAGGGGTTAGCTTAATAAAGCTATCATTTGGCTGGGCTGAAACATCGCACGGAGTAAATAAGAGCGTCCGCCACCAATCTTCACTTTATTTAGAGTGCTGCCTCATTTTTTGATTATCCATTGGATCTCTTGCCTACAGACTGGATAAATTGCAGCCATCTGCATCTATCTATCTATCTATCTATCTATCTATCTATCTATCTATCTATCTATCTCTTATGCAAGCAGGTGTGGACCACTGTGCCACTGACTGGTTATACCCTGGAGGAATGTGACTAAGTAACTACCTGGTCTTCACTAAAGCCTCTGATGATGAGAATAGGCTTGGGCCGTTAGGGTAGTTACCAGGTGCCACTCCAGAGCAGTCCCCGAATCAGTGGCAGCTGACCAAGGGGTCAGAGATATAGGTGCAAGCCCCGAGAGAAAGGATGTGGTCAGGAAGTCCGGAGTCATGGAAGGCAGCGATCAAGCGAAGTCTGTAATTGAAGTCCAAGGTCAGAGGCAGGTGGCACATAAGCAAGATTCATTAAATCAAGAAGCAGGGTCCGGTAAACAGAAAAGCAGAAACTTCAAAACACCTGCACACTAAGAACTAAACAAGCTAGTGACCAAGATTTAAATACTTCCTGCTACCCAGCCATAGGCTGGGTAGATAGAGGGCGTGTACATGCTGCCGCACAAGGGAGGAGAGACACGCCCTAACAACAGTAGAGGACTCAAGCAGGATGTAAACTCTGGCATGGAGCACAGATACAACAGTTAAGCTACCTGCTACCGGCAGGTCACAGAGAGATGAATGCTTCCATTGTGGAAGCGTTCATCTCCATAGTCATCTGTATCGCCATCCTCAGGACAGCGATACAGATGGCTGTGCTGTGGGGCAGGGGAGGGAGAGGAGTACCCCTTCTTTGTTCCTCTGATTGGCAGCCTATCAGAGGCCAGTGCAGGCAGCACAATGACGTCAATGACGTCATTGCGCCGCCTGAGCCATACAGTGCGGGACACAGGCCGGAAGAGGCCTGCATCGCATCGCTGTGTGATGGAGGTAAGTATAAGTGATTTTTTTTTTTATACCAGACTATCTGTTACTGCTACATAGGGGGAGCAGGAGCAGGAACCTGATACTGGCACATGGGAGGGGGGGGGGGGTTGGCACTTGATACTGGCAATGGGTGGGGTTGGCACTTGATACTGGCGCATGGGGGGGGGTTAGGCACTTGATGCAGGCACATAGGGGGTTGGCACTTGATACTGGCACATGGGGGGCTTGGCACTTGATACTGGCACATGGGGCATTGGCACTTGATACTGGCACATGGGGGTTTGGCACTTGATACTGGCACGTGGGGGGTTTGGCACTTGATACTGGCACGTGGGGGGTTTGGCACTTGATACTGGCACATGGGGGTTGGCACTTGATACTGGCACATGGTATGGGTTTGGCACTTGATACTGGCACATGGGGCAGGGTTGGCACTTGATACTGGCACATGGGGGGTTTGTCACTTGATACTGGCACAAGGGGGTTTGGCACTTGATACTGACACATGGGGGGTTTGGCACTTGATACTGGCACATGGGGGCTTGGCACTTGATACTGGCACATGGGGGGTTTGGCACTTGATACTGGCACATGGGGGGTTTGGCACTTGATACTGGCACATGGGGGTTGGCACTTGATACTGGCACATGGTATGGGTTTGGCACTTGATACTGGCACATGGGGGTTGGCACTTGATACTGGCACATGGGGGGTTTGTCACTTGATACTGGCACAAGGGGCTTTGGCACTTGATACTGACACATGGGGGTTTAGCACTTGATACTGGCACATGGGTAGTTTGGCACTTCATACTGACACATAGCGGTGGTTTGGCAGTTGATACTGGCACATTAGGGGGTTTGGCACTTGATACTGGCACATTGGGGGGTTTGACACTTGATACTGGCACATAGGGGGGTTTAGCACTTGATACTAGCACATGGGGGGTTAGGCACTTGATACTGGCACATGGGGTTCTTGGCACTTGATACTGGCACATGGGGGGGTTTGGCACTTGATACTGTCACATGGGGGAGGCACTTGATACTGGCTCATGGGTGGGTTGGCACTTGATACTGGAACATGGGGGGTTGGCACTTAATACTGTCACATGGGGGGTTTGCCACTTGTTACTGGCACATGAGCGGGGGCATGGAGAGGCACTTGTTACTGGCACATGGGGGGCATGGAGAGGCAATTGTTACTAGCACATGGGGGAAAGAGAGGCACTTGTTACTGGCACATGGGGGTGGAAGAGAGGAACTGGCACATTATTATGTGGCACTATGGTGGCTCTATGAGGTACTAGTATTATCAGGGGTATTATCTGTTTCTGCAGTATAGTGTTGGGGAGCACAGCAGCACAGTATTGGGAGTAGTAGGATGATTTGTCCAGAAGATGGGAGGATGATGGAAAAGTAGTAAACTAAGATTTTTTTGTTGTCAAACTGCCGAGATGAAAAATGGCAACAAGATGGTCGTCTGGTCTGAAGGTCAAGGACAGAGAACATCTACGTCTTCTATCTATCTATCTATCTATCTATCTATCTATCTATATCTCTCTCTCTGTCATATCTATCTGTCTCTTTACTATATATATGACTGCAGTCTATACTTTGCTCCTATCCATTGTCGCTGGTATTCTGTGAAGCTTCTTTTGTATTCCCCTGGGAAGGTTTTATTACTTCTATCTTCCCCTGGGAAGGTTGGTTCTGCTGCGTTATATCCGCCGATTAAAGATGTAATTCCTAGAGGTTAAGGTAAAGTAGAAATCCTATTATTTGGGGACATTACTCAGGTGTTTTAAGAAAATGCAGGCTGGGCATTAAAGTTTCAGGATTTGATTGTATTCCGGCGGCTTGTGAGATCTATCTAATTTCAATGTGCGTTCCACCTTTGTTTAATATCATTCAGGTGAATTTCGTTTTTCAGATATTAAATTTTAATGGTTAATGACTTAGGAGACACATTGGTGCTGTGTCAAGGATTCCCAGATATTACATTTATGAAAAATATAAGCTGTAAGTGAAATGTGCGGTTATTCTACACACCGTCTCCATTCGATTAAGTATCAATTTTGTGTAAGCAATTCCGGAAATATCAGCGCTGCGGTGGAGAATTTACACATATACATGGGGTCGAATATCAGCCTCACCTAGTAATGTGGTTACCCTGTACCTGCGGGCCGGCTTCTCTGTATATACTCATGTATAGCTTGTTTCTCACAGTATATAGCATTAAGTTCTTTGCATTCATCGTTATATTATGGTTTCTACAATGCTACAACTTCTATGATGCAGCTTTTTCCACTCCAGGCAATCAGGGGTTTGTCTTCACCCTCGTATTTTAACCCTTTCCCAGCAATCTCTCTGAAATTAACCATTCAAATTATTTATTACTAGACATTAGGCCCGTTACAATAATGGGCACTAGAACATTAGTTCTCACACTGTTATGAGGGATCTGTGGATGACACACTGTTATGGGGGTCTGTGGATGACACACTGTTATGGGGATCTGTGGATGACACACTGTTATGGGGGGTCTGTGGATGACACACTGTTATGGGGGATCTGTGGATGTCACTGTTATGGGGGATCTGTGGAGGACACACTGTTATGGGGGATCTGTGGATGACACTGTTATGGGGGGATCTGTGGATGACACTGTTATGGGGGATCTGTGGATGACACACTGTTATGGGGGATCTGTGGATGACACTGTTATGGGGGATCTGTGGATGACACTGTTATGGGGGATCTGTGGATGACACTGTTATAAGGGATCTGTGGATGACTCTGTTATGGGGGATCTGGGGATCTGTGGATGACACACTGTTATGGGGGATCTGTGGTTGACACTGTTATGGGGGATCTGTGGATGACACTGTTATGGGGGATCTGTGGATGACACACTGTTATGGGGGATCTGTGGATGACAATGTTATGGGGGATCTGTGGATGTCACTGTTATGGGGGCACTGTGAATGACACTGTTATGGGGGATCTGTGGATGTCACTGTTATGGGGGATCTGTGGGGGACACACTGTTATGGAGGATCTGTGGATGACACACTGTTATGGGGGATCTGTGGATGACACTGTTATGGAGGATCTGTGGATTGCACTGTTATGGGGGATCTGTGGATGACACTGTTATGGGGGGATCTGTGGATGACACTGTTGTGAGGGGATCTGTGGATGACACTGTTATAGGGGATCTGTGGCTGACACTGTTATAGGGGATCTGTGGCTGACACTGTTATGTGGGGATCTGTGGATGACACTGTTATGGGGGGTCTGTGGATGACACTGTTATGGGGGGGGGGGTTTGGCGGACACTGTTATGGGGGTCTGTGGTTGAAACTGTTATGGGCTCTTTGGCTGACACTGTTATGGGGGGTCTTTGGCTAATACTGTTATGGGGGATCTGTGGATGACACTATTGTGAAGGGGATCTGTGGACGACACTGTTATAGGGGATCTGTGGCTGACACTGTTATGGGGGGGATCTGTGGATGACACTGTTATGGGGGGGGGGGTTTGGCGGACACTGTTATGGGGGTCTGTGGCTGACACTGTTATGGGGGTCTTTGGCCGACACTGTTATGGGGGATCTGTGGCTGACACTGTTATGGAGGATCTGTGGCTGATACTGTTATGGGGGATATGTGGTTGACACTGTTATGGGGGGTTTGTGTCTGACACTGTTTTTGGGGGACGGTGGCTGACACTGTTATGGGGGGTCTGTGGCTAACACTGTTACAGGGGGTCTGTGACTGACACTGTTATGCGGGATCTGTGGCTGACACTGTTTTTTGGGGGGTCACTGTTTTGGGGGGGTCTGTGGCTGACACTGTTATGGAGGATCTGTGGCTGACACTGTTTTGGGGGGGTCTGTGGCTGACACTGTTATGGGGGGTCTGTGGCTGACACATTTATGGGGGGTCTGTGACTGACACTGTTATGGGGGAAGTGGGTGACACTGTTATGGGTGAATATGTGGCTGACACTGTTATGTGGGTCTGTGTCTGACACTGTTATTGGGGGGTCTGTGGCTGACACTGTTATGGGGTATATGTGGCTGACCCTGTTATAGGGGGGGGGGTCTGTAGCTGACACTGTTATGGGGGGGGTCTGTGGCTGACACTGTTATGGAGGGTCTGTGGCTGACATTGTTATGGGGGTCTGTGGATGACACTGTTATGGGGGGTCTGTGGATGACACTGTTATGGAGTGGTTCTGGGTCTGACACTGTTATGGGGGGTCTGTGGCTCACACTGTTATGGGGGGATCTGTGGATGACACTGTTATGGGGGATCTGTGGATGGCACTGTTATGGAGTGGTTCTGTGGCTGACACTGTTATGGGGGGTCTGTGGCTCACACTGTTATGGGGGGATCTGTGGATGACACTGTTATGGGGGATCTGTGGATGACACTGTTATGGTGGATCTGTGGCTTACACTGTTATGGGGTTCTGTGGCTGACACTGTTATGGGGGTATGTGGATGACACTGTTATGGGGGATCTGTGGATGACACTGTTATGGGGGATCTGTGGATGACACTGTTATGGGGTTCTGTGGCTGACACTGTTATGGGGGGGTCTGTGGCTGACACTGTTATGTGGGTCTGTGTCTGACACTGTTATGGGGGGGTCTGTGGATGACACTGTTATGGGAGTATCTGTAGATGACACAAAGCATTGTATGCTATGCTTCATCCACAGACTCCCCCATAGTGTCGCTGTTTATTGTGAATGTAATGGCAGCGGGGCCCCGGCCCTGCTGAGAGTAGAAATACTATGAATAACTGTACTAATAATAACGATTAGAGTTGAGCGAACACCTAGATGTTCGGGGAGTTCGGCCGAACTGAAGTCAATGGGGACCCGAACTTCACTTTATTATTTTCCATTATAACATGGTTATAACGAAAAATAATAGTATTAGATTTTTCGGATCTGAGTTTTCACTATCGTGAAAACTCAGATCCGATAGTATATTCTAACATAAAGGTGTTCCCATGGTGATGCGGATGCCTGACGTTAAAATATACCACTGGATCGGAGATTTCTCCCCATCACCATGGGAACGCCTCTATGTTAGAATATACCATCGGATCTGAGTTAGATCGTGAAAACTTAGATCCGACAGTATATTCTAACACAAAGGCGTTCCCATAGTGATGGGGACGCTTCAAGTTAGAATATACTGAGATGTGTGTACAGACCGGCCCCATGCTGCCTGGCAGCATCTGATCTCTTACAGGGGGCTGTGATCCGCACAATTAACCCCTCAGGTGCCGCACGAGACCCCCCTTGTTCACCAGAATTAAAATCATTGGTGGCCAGTGTGCGGCCTCCCCTTCCCACCCATTAAAATCATTGGTGGCCAGTGTGCGGCCTCCCCTTC
Source organism: Bufotes viridis (assembly GCA_033119425.1). NCBI lineage: Eukaryota > Metazoa > Chordata > Amphibia > Anura > Bufonidae > Bufotes > Bufotes viridis. The sequence goes on from CM065597.1 coordinate 5,567,391, forward strand.
CACCCCATTAAAATCATTGGTGGCCAGTGTGCGGCCTCTCCTCCTATTAAAATCATTGGTGGCCAGTGCGGCCTCCCTTCTTGCCCCCCTATTAAAATCATTGGTGGCCAGTGTGCGGCCTCCCCCTAATAAAATTATTGGTGGCCAGTGCGGCCTCCCCCCCCCCCCCGAATTAAAATGATTTGTGGCCAGTCAGTGCGGCCTCCCCTCCCCCCCTCCTTATTAAAATCATTGGTGGCAGTGGCCACAGGTTAACACCCACCCCCATCATTGGTGGCAACGGAGCGGTAGTTCTTATCGGAGTCCCAGTGTAATCGCTGGGGCTCCGATGGGTTACCATGGCAGCCAGGATGCTACTGAAGTCCTGGCTGCCACGGTCACTTAGCAGCCTTACCTGCGCTGTCTGTGTCCGCTCGGCGCTCCTTCTGCTGGTAAGTGACAGGTCTGTGACAGGTGACAGGTCTGTGTGGCACATTGCTTATGGCACAGACCCATCACTTACCACTGGGACTCCGATCGGAACTGCCGCTCCGCTGCCACCAATGATGGAGGGGGGAGGGGCGGGTGTTAACCTGTGGCCACTGCCACCAATGATTTTAATAGGGAGGGGGGAGGGAGGCCACACACTGGCCACCAATGATTTTAATACTGGGGAGTGAGGGAGGTCTGGCCCCCTGCTGCCTGGCAGCATCTGGTCTCTTACAGGGGGCTGTGATCCCCACAAAAGGGTTAATTGTGCAGAGCACAGCCCCCTGTAAGAGACCAGATGCTGCCAGGCAGCAGAGGGCCGTATATACAGACTTCTCAGTATATTCTATTTTGAAGCGTCCCCATCACTATGGGAACGCCTCTGTGTTAGAATATACTGTCAGATCTGAGTTTTCACGATCTAACTCAGATCCGACAATATATTCTAACATAGAGGCGTTACCATAGTGATGGGGACGCTTCAAGTTAGAATGTACTGAGAAGTCTGTATATACCGGCCCCCTGCTGCCTGGCAGCATCTGAACAGTGTTTGTTGAGTGTGTGCCAAATGCTCTGTGCGCCGCGCATGCGCAGTTGAGTTTTCGGAACACACGCAGGGACGTCAGGGACACAGGGATTTTATTAGTATAGATGGTACATTTGCAGATTTCAGCAGGTATGGGTCTGGCGGGAAACCATAGTATTATCACATCAGGCAACCACAGTAAGCTCCCGCTCTCTTGCTGAATCCTCACAATGAAGTTCATTAATATGTTCAAACTGAATATCATGGAACCATTGATTGGGAAGTCTAGAAACTAAATATCTATCATTAGTGTCATCTCTTAAATATACGCCACTTGTAAATCATTTACAGAACTGTCTCCATGCGTCTTCTTGTGAATTGACTGTGCAACTTGTAGATTTTCCCCATACTTGCTACAGATTGTTCCCATACATCTTGTTGTGGATTGTCTCCATGCATCTTGTTTGTGGACTGTCTCCTTGCATCTTGTTGTGGATTGTCTCCATATATCTCACTGTGGATTGTCTCGATGCATTTTGTTATAGCTTGTCCCCATGCATCTTGTTGTAGATTGTCCCCATACATCTTGTTATGGATTGTCTTCATGCATCTTGTTATGGATTGTCTCCATGCATCTTGTTGTAGATTGTCCCCTTTCATGTTGATATGGATTGTCTCCATGCATTTCATTGTGGATTGTCTCCATGCATCTCATTGTAGACTCTCTCCATGCACCTTGTTGCTGATTATCTTTATGCATTTTCCTACATCTTGCTGTGGATTATCTCCATGTATCTTGCTGCAGATTGTCTCCATGCATATTGCTGTGTATTTTATTAATAGATCTTTTTCTGGATTGTCTGAATGCATCTTTTTGTGGATTGTCTCCATGAATCTTATCGTGGATTGTCTTAATGAATCTTATTATGGATAGTCTACATGTATCTTGCTCAAGATTTTCTTCATGCATGTTGCTGTGGATTTTCTCTATGCATCTTCTTGTGGATATTCTCCTGGCATCTTGTAGTGAATCGTCTCCATGTATCTTGCTACAGATTGTCTCCATGAATCTGGTTTTGGATTGTTTCCATGCAACTTTTTGTGGATTGTCTCCATATATCTAATTGTGGATTGTCTCCATGCATCTTGTTGTTGATTGCATGCATTTTGTTTTGGATTGTCTCCATGAAACTTGTTGTGGATTGTCTCCATGCAGCTTGTTGATTATTTCTATGTATCTTCCTAAGGATCATCTCAATGCATCCCCCTATGGATTATCTCTATGTATCTTGCTGAAACTTGTCTCCTTGCATTTTGTTTTGGATTATCTCCATGCTTCTTGTTGTGAAGTGTCTCCGTGCATCTTGTTGTGGAGTCTCCATACATCTCGCTGTAGATTGTCTCAATGCATTTTGCTCTGGATTGTCTTAATGCATCTTGTTGTGGATTGTCTCCATGAATCTTGCTGAGGGTTATCTCCATAAATCTTATTGTGGTTTGTCTCCATGCCTCTTCTTGTGGACTGTCTCCTTGCATCTTGCAGTGAATTGTCTATATGCATTTTGTTGTGGATTATCTCCATGCATCTTCCTGTGGATTGTCTCCATGCATCTTATTGAAGATTGTTTCCATGAATCTTGCTGTGGATTGTCTCCATGCATCTTGCCACGGATTGTCATCATGCACCTTATTGTGAATTTTTTCCATGCATCTTGCGGTAGATAGTCAACATATATCTGGTTGTGGATTTTCTCCATGCCTCTTGTTTTGAGTCATTATCCTCCTTTTTGTTTCTATCTTCAACTCTTCAGAACATCACTTTTAAACAATAAAGATGAAAGATTCATCTCGTTTACTGATCCAATAGAGGAGAGTCACTTGTATAGGACCCTTCTTGACTAGCCAGAGTAAAGTCCTTGGAGGACCCAACACATAAATGCAACACACTGTCAGCACTCAATGGTCATTGTCTAATGCTTTTTTTCTGGGGTGGTACTTCAGGGGAATTAAACGCTTGCTGCCAAGTCCCCCCACAGATTATAACTGATGTGTCATCTTATGATTCAGAACTGATTGAGGGAAACTTATAACAAAAAGATATTGTTAAAATCAGAGATGTTTCTTAAGATAGCAATATAATGTGTGATTGTCGAGGTCTGACATCTATAACTGGGGGTGAAAGATGGGTTAAGTGGCCACCTGGGGTCAATGTGGTGTTTTTTGCAATAAATGTTATGGGGTTGTTGTTTTTTGTTTTTGTTTTTGCTGCTGCAGTCTGCACCAATTCTTTTTGTTGTCTGGTGCAGCTACCAGTGGTTGGACCCCCACAAATCACTGATTGATGCATTTCCTATAGGCCATGAATGATTTAGGGGTTGTGAATCATAAGAGTCCAGAACATCTATAGCCACCCAAGAGTATAGCTGTGGCAGTCCCCCTTAGACCCTGGTACCTAAGGAAGAACATTTGCTGCCTCTATAGCACATGTTTGGTGGGATGCTGGTACAGATTTTGCATTGTGGCAACAGTATATCTGCCTTTCTAGACTCCATTGTAGTACTGATATCAAGTGATTGGTTGTAGGGGTAGCGAGGCTTCATCTGAGAGCTGTGATACATGAGGCTCATTATAATCTGCATTCATCAGGGGTTAAAGTTCTCAGTTATTGCCATGAATCACAATCACCCTCCGCGTTCACATTCCCCATGGTTATTGCTTCCCGCGGCCGTTAGCGTTAATAAAGTTAAAGATTATTACGTCAAAATGCATTTTACAGCAGGAAGGAAATTAAAAACCATTTCATCTTTGTTTTTCTTCTTTAATATTCTGTTTACTCTTTAATATAAAGTGATTTTATTGACAACCTGTCATGTGACACCGGCGGATGCGAGGATCAGAGTCCCTCTGAAATGTGTTCAGTTCATTAAGAATAAAGTCACTCCAGTTCTAAAACTTCAGGAGATCATTCTCACGATTTGAGCCGCTAATAGCAGATGCATGGAAAAAAAACCTCAGTATGAACTGAGGGGCTCAATATAATGCAGAATAACCCAAACCAGCCTGATCCATCAGAAAGTATATCAGATTGGTAAGTATTGGCTAATTCAGTAGTGTATGGCTTTGCTTCCTAAGAAAATAAGTCTTATCTTTTTTTTACAGGATTTTACATTTATGGCTTGTACGTAGGGAAGGGAAAGATGTGGTATAAGTTTGTTTCATAACCCCAGAGACGCTATGATAAGCAGGGTCAGGGGGCAGGGGTGCAATTATAGGGGGGCAGGTAAGGTGGTCCAAAGACCCCTCTGCCACATGACACCAGTATTAAAAATGGCACTTGGAAGGTGGTAGCTCTGCACTGCAGCCCAGGAGCTTCACGCTACACTGGGGGCCATCAATCAGATGATCAGCAAGTATCTCAAGGGTGGGCCCATCCAAGTGTTGATGTCCTATTCTAGAGACATGCCATTAATGTGAAATCCTTAAAAACATTAAGGTTTGTCCCCTTTAAGGTTTCTCCACATGCTGCAAATTATTTTGCAATCTGCATGAACAAATCAAATATAGTGAATTTTTTGTTGCAAAATTTTTAGCATAAATGAGGGTGAAAACATCAGAATAGGGTGAATTGCAGGTCAACAATACAGATCAATTTCTGTACAACTTCTGCTGCGGGCTTTCTTGACTGGAGTAGAAATTATGGCCACTGGGAGCTCCATGATCTTCCCAATGATGCAGCAGTAGTGCCGTTACGCTCTTCTTCACAGTATGTCCCAGCACAGCAGTGCAGCCGCCCAGTAAGCCGAGAACACAGCTCCAGTGACTTGGGCCCATTGTCTTCAGGATCGATGGTGGTCCCAGAGCTCAGGCCCCCACAAATGCTTTGACATAACACTGGAATATGTGAACATCACTTTACATAAGAGCCATTTTAAAGTTTTGCATTACTTTAGCACCTTTTTCGATCACCTTTCCTAAAATTCACTGCAAATATTAGCAGAACAGGTAAATGATTGGGGCCATTTTTAGCCCGTTAAGGACCGGGCCCATATTCATTTTTGCATTTTCTTTTTTTTTTCTCTCCCCATATTCTGACTCACATATGAAAAGTGAATGCTAATGGGGTTGCTTGACTGCCAATGTAATTTTACTATTAGCCCTAATAGTGCTTACCCCCCCCCCCCCCAAAAAAAAAAGCCCCTTACCTGTTCACCAGTGCCCCTTTCCTGTATCAGGCTTTCCCGCTGCTTCTAGTCCCCTGAGGACAGGGAGTGTGACCTTCAGTCTGTCGGTCTCATGTGCACTGCTGTAGGCATTTTCTGCCCCAAAATATAATGAAACACCAGTGGCCAGGTAAGTGGCTTCTCTCTATAGACTTACCACTCTCAGGATGAAAAGTAAATTGCATTGTGGGTTGGACATGACCTTTAATAAATCTGCCTCAATAGTGCACAGAACAGAAGTTTGTAGCGGTCCGGTAAGGGAGAGACCGCAAGGCAGGATTCAAATATGGTGCAGCAGACCAGTAAGATGAACAAATGCCATTTTTTGTTGAACAACAGGCTACTGTCTTCTTCTATAATCCTATCTGATCCCCGCTAACCAGGGCGCGCTTTCTACAGCGCTCTGACTAATGTAACCTGCTCTACGCCCTACCACGGATCAGCACCGGTGCGCACTCACAGTTCTGGAGTTATTTGAGGAGGTCTGTGATGTAGTCTTTTCCCACAAGGTAGATGCTTGTCTTGTCTGGAACGTGGTGGCCCGTGTCCTCTGACTCCTGAATCTATCGCTTCCTTGTCTCAGCACATGGCCTGCTTCTCTCTCTCTCTCTTGATTACAGCTGCAGCACTTACTTCAGAGCCTATCAATCTGTCCCATACATAGCCAGTTTCTCAGGACTCCATCAGTAAGGGCCCATGTCTAATCATTAGTCTCTCATCTTGGCTCCTGACATGGCAGCCAACCTCACAGCTGCCAGGCCCACACACACTTGGGCCTCCAACCCCGGGAACTTCTAGCCCCTCCTACATGCTCTGTGTACCATAGAACACCAGCTTCCTCTTATTTAGCACCACAGTGCCATCTAGTGGTTGGAATATGTCATCGCAGTCTATGGAACACAATGTTGCTGATATCTGTGCAAAGAACAGTATTCTAGGGGCTGACGCCTACAAGTTCATAGTGTAATCTTCCTACATGTAACACAGCACAGTATATCACTCCCATTCTCCATGCAGCCAGAATCTCATATTCTAACATTCCTATTCTACAGGTAATTCATCACTTTAGTCATCCTGATGTCCAGGAGCTCACGATCTAAGGCTAAATGCACACGGTGGTGGAAAAAAAACAATTGTTAAAAACATTTGTGCATCTATATCTATTTTCTAGTCGTCCGTTTTTAATGGCCGTATTGCATCGTTTTTCATAATGATCCCAACCCCTGCGGTGCCCTCAGTACACTTAATGACTCCCATAATCGCCCCCAGCAGTGATAATGTCCTTTATAGTAGCCCCCGCAGTAATAATGTCCCTTATAGTGACCCCCAGCAGAAATAATGTCCCTTATAGTGGCCCCCTCAGTAATAATGTCTTTTATAGTGGCCCCCTCAGTAATAATGTCCCTTATAGTGGCCCCCTCAGTAATAATGTCTTTTATAGTGGCCCCCACAGTAATAATATCCCTTATAGTGCCCCCCCAGCAGTAATAATGTCCCTTATAGTGGCCCCCTGCAGTAATAATATCTCGCATTGTGGCCCGTGCAGTAATAATGTCCCTTATAGTGCCCCCCCAGCAGTAATAATATCTCGCATAGTGGCCCGTGCAGTAATAATGCCTATCACTGTGGCCCCCCGCAGTTCTAATGTCTCCCATAGTGGCCCCAAGAATTAGTAATGTCCCCCATAGGGTCCCCAAGAACTAGTGATGTCCTCTTAGTGGCCCCCAGCTGTAATGTTTCGCTTTAGCAAAATATTACAATAAAAAAAACAAATACTCACCTCATCCACTTCTCTTCAATTGAAAAGGACCTGCGATCAGTGGGATGATGTCACAGTGTGCTCCCAGCATTAGAGCCTCGTGATGTCATCACATTGAGCGCAGGTCCTTCATCAGGTCCTTCGGCAGGTCCTTTTCAATCAAGAGAGGAGTGACTGTCGCTGTGCGTGCAAGTGCAAGAGGTGATTTTTTATTTAACCTTTTTTAACCCTTAAATGACCATATTGTTCTAGTGTACCCGTGTTTAATGACCGCTAGACCGTTGCACACCTGTCTAAGTGGCTGTTAAAAACGGTCCCGTTGATTTCAATGGGGTCCATCTGGACGTGAAACTGGCTAAAAATAGGACATGTCCTATTTTGACGGATGCTGTTCACTGGTTTGTAAAAAAACTGGCCATGTGAATAGCCCCATAGACTTACATTGGTCCGTCAAACAGCCATTTTTAACTGCCGTGTGCATGTAGCCCTAATTTCCCTGATCACACACACCAGAGCAGACAGAATAGGAAGCCGACTAAGGGTGGGTTCACATCACCGTTATGGATTCCATTTTTGTTTTCCATTATAACATGGTTATAAACTTATAATGGAAAATAACGGAACCCATAAGACGGAAGTCAAAACGGAAGCCTTTAAGAGGCCTTCCGTTTTGATCCGTCAGAATAGAAGTCTATGGGGATCATAACGGATCTGTCCTGGTTCTCGTTATGCAAGACGGAACACAAAGTCCTGTAGACAGGACTTTTTTTTCTGTTCTGCATAATGGAAACCAGAAGGAACTGTTATGCTGCCCATAGACTTCTACTATGACAAATCAAAACGGAAGGCCTCTTAAAGGCTTCCGTTTTGACTTCCGTCTTATGGATTCCGTTATTTTCCGTTATAACTGAAAACAATGATGGAATCCATAACGGTGATGTGAAGCCCTAATAGATTTGTATTGCAGGAAACACAAGAACCCAGAAGACGAGGAGGAGACAGTGATCCACAACCTCCGGCACTCCAGCTGTTCTGAAACTACAACTCTCAGAATCCCCCTTTCACTTCTGTCAGAATTACAGGTACAGCTGAGCATGTTAACATGCTGGGAGTTGTAGTTTCACAGCTGCTGGAGTGCGGAAGGTTGCTGATCCCTGCTATAGAGATTCCATGCATATATCTCTCAGCGTAGGATTTGAACCCAGGACCTTCTTTCCACTCGTTAGATAACTAGATACCAATGTAGCGAACATTAGCTGTGCACTTAATGCATTAAATACAATGTAGCAGAAAACTCTAAATTGCCAATGTAACAAAAGCCATTAAAAAAGTCATTTTAGAGCTTAATGCAACAATGTATTCATTGTGTTCTGCTTTGTACATCTGTATAGTCGGAGTGCAGACATCTTACCTCTTCCGCTTGTTTCTCCATGATCTCTAACTAGGCATGCATTGAAATAGCAGGAGTCAGGCGCCGCTGCTGTAGGAAATGCCTTGTTTCAGTTTAATTTGCTGCCACTGATTTTATTTTTATTATTAAACAATCTGCTGAGTGATTTTGGTTATTTGCTTCCTCTGAATAATCACTCCAGAACTTCTCTGGAGGCTCCTGAAACGCCAACAAACAATTACTTTCATATTTTCGTAAAGCATTTAGCGAATATGTTTTTCTTTATTACTTTGCAAATGATTCCATTCTGGCAGCGTGAAATCTATAACGCAGCCGTTTCTCTCACCACCACCGGCGCTCCACGTATTGTCGCTGCCTGGAGAGCAGAACGTGTGGTCCTGCACAGTGAAGTAGTATTTTTCAATTACAGTGTCAGCTATTAATACCAGCTCTGCAAAGCCAACTGCTTATGTTCCAGTCACGACTTAAAAAGAAAATTGATTACACGTAGTTTCTGGATCTCAATCGACGGAAAGTGTCGGCTGTTTTTATGCCAAAAGAACCAACATCTGTCTGCTGAGTCAGGAGAATCCCTGTAAGGACAAGAATACAGTAATCCCTCAACTTCACTTTATTGTAGGGATGTTGACCAAACAAAATCAGGACAATATATTGTAGAGAGGACAATGGGGAAAGTATTGTGCGGAAAGCCACTGGAAAGTAAAGCATGCAAAAAAAGTATGAAAAAGAATTAGCAAACTGAGCTCCAATTACTAGATTATTGTGTATATAGAACACATTTATATACAGATTAGAGTCATTGTATAGGTACATTGCTCTACTTATCCTGTACTGATCCTGAGTTACATCCTGTATTTTACTCCAGAGCTGCACTCACTATTTTTCTGGTGCAGTTATTGTGTACATACATTACTTATCCTGTACTGATCCTGAGTTACATCCTGTATTATACTCCAGAGCTGCACTCACTATTCTGCTGGTGCAGTCACTGTGTACATACATTACTTATCCTGTACTGATCCTGAGTTACATCCTGTATTTTACTCCAGAGCTGCACTCACTATTCTGCTGGTGCAGTCACTGTGTACATACATTACTGATCCTGAGTTACATCCTGTATTATACTCCAGAGCTGCACTCACTATTCTGCTGGTGCAGTCACTGTGTACATACATTACTTATCCTGTACTGTTCCTGAGTTACATCCTGTATTATACTCCAGAGCTGCACTCACTATTCTGCTGGTGCAGTCACTGTGTACATACATTACTTATCCTGTACTGATCCTGAGTTACATCCTGTATTATACTCCAGAGCTGCACTCACTATTCTGCTGGTGCAGTCACTGTGTACATACATTACTTATCCTGTACTGATCCTGAGTTACATCCTGTATTATACTCCAGAGCTGCACTCACTATTCTGCTGGTGCAGTCACTGTGTACATACATTACTTATCCTGTACTGATCCTGAGGTACATCCTGTATTATACTCCAGAGCTGCACTCACTATTCTGCTGGTGCAGTCACTGTGTACATACATTACTTATCCTGTACTGATCCTGAGTTACCTACTGTATTATACTCCAGAGCTGCACTCACTATTCTGCTGGTGCAGTCACTGTGTACATACATTACTTATCCTGTACTGATCCTGAGTTACATCCTGTATTATACTCCAGAGCTGCACACACTATTCTGCTGGTGGAGTCACTGTGTACATACATTACTTATCCTGTACTGATCCTGAGTTACATCCTGTATTATACTCCAGAGCTGCTCTCACTATTCTGCTGGTGCAGTCACTGCGTACATACATTACTTATCCTGTACTGATCCTGAGTTACCTACTGTATTATACTCCAGAGCTGCACTCACTATTCTGCTGGAGGAGTCACTATGTACATACATTACTTATCCTGTACTGATCCTGAGTTACATCCTGTATTATACTCCAGAGCTGCACTCACTATTCTGCTGGTGCAGTCACTGCGTACATACATTACTTATCCTGTACTGATCCTGAGTTACATCCTGTATTATACCCCAGAGCTGCACTCACTATTCTGCTGGTGCAGTCACTGTGTTCATACATTACTTATCCTGTACAGATCCTGAGTTACATCCTGTATTTTACTCCAGAGCTGCATTCACTATTCTGCTGGTGCAGTCACTGTGTACATACATTACATTACTTATTCTGTACTGATCCCGAGTTACATCCTATATTATACTCCAGAGCTGCACTCACTATTCTGCTCGTGCAGTCACTTTGTACATTGCTCTACTTATCCTGTACTGATCCTGAGTTACATCCTGTAATATACTCCAGAGCTGCATTCACGGTTCTGCTGGTGCAGTCACTGTGTACATATATTACTTGTCCTGTACTGATCCTGAGTTACATCCTGTATTATACTCCAGAGCGGCACTCACTATTCTGCTGGTGCAGTCACTGTGTACATACATTACTTATCCTGTACTGATCCTGAGTTACATCCTGTATTATACTCCAGAGCTTCAGTCACTGTTCTGCTTGTGCAGTCACTGTGTACATACATTACTTATCCTGTACTGATCCTGAGTTACATCCTGTATTATACTCCAGAGCGGCACTCACTATTCTGCTGGTGCAGTCACTGTGTACATATATTACTTGTCCTGTACTGATCCTGAGTTACATCCTGTATTATACTCCAGAGCGGCACTCACTATTCTGCTGGTGGAGTCACTGTGTACATACATTACTTATCCTGTACTGATCCTGAGTTACATCCTGTATTATACTCCAGAGCTTCAGTCACTGTTCTGCTTGTGCAGTCACTGTGTACATACATTACTTATCCTGTACTCATCCTGAGTTACATCCTGTATTATACTCCAGAGCTGCACTCACTATTCTGCTGGTGCAGTTACTGTGTACATACTTTACTTATCCTGTACTGATCCTTAGTTACATCCTGTATTATACTCCAGAGCGGCACTCACTATTCTGCTGGTGCAGTCTCTGTGTACATACATTACTTATCCTGTACTGATCCTGAGTTATATCCAGTATTATACTTCAGAGCTTTACTCACTGTTCTGCTTGTGCAGTCACTGTCAAATACCTTATATTTTCTATCTCTGCTGTATATTCACCATAAACTGATTTCTACACCAGGTATTGCTCTGTTGCTTCATTCAAGATACAGAGGTTTTATCCGTATGCACATGAGCAGTTAAATGAACTGAGTGTCGGCCAAAGCCGTTATGGACACTGTTGCTCTTCTTTATTCCCCTTGCAGTCTCTCCCTCTTCTTCATTGACACATGGAGTGTAGATGACTGTACCGGACATTGTTCCTGTCAATCAATAAGAAGCAGGAGGTGCTCGCATAGGAAGCAGGAGAAGCAAGGGTGCACAGAGTGCCTTGGCCCTGCCCTTGTTGCACTAAAGTCCTAATTTGCATTTAGATTAGAAGTTCTTTTTGTCTAGAATGAAGAAACAATTCATTGTTAAAGGTCTGACTATATTCAGCTGTAAATGTGCTACAAGGCAGTGTTCCGGGTGTAACAGGGAATTTCCCATCATCGACATCACCCGTCTCACCATCATCATCCCCACCATCCTTACTATCATCATTCTCCTCATCGTTGCAGAGGCATTTACTGCAGCATTGTCTGTGTTTTATATTTTTTACTATTTTGCAAACTTTTGAAATAAATATTTCCATCGGGTTCAGCATCTTTGTTGGATGTGACAGGTTTAAAGATGAGGCCGAGTGCAGGAGCAGAGTTAATGTGTAGAGATGATCTATTATGCATCTCCTTCCATAGAGTCTCTGGAATTAACCTTTGTAAGTGCTGAACATTGCTGTTTTCTGCACGACTTTCACAGCATATTTTATATAAATGGCGAGATAAAATATCTGAAATTCAGCGATCCCATCTCCTTTGTCGGAAGCAATTAACACCTATAAGAAGTACGCTCCAGCCGGATGGCTGCTCTGGTGGAGTCTGTAACAAGGATGGTGACCTCAGAGCTCAGTCCTTTATCTATCCATCATATAGTTATTCCACAGGTCCTCGTCAGATGTAGATAGAGGGTCAAAAACTATTCACAGAGTTGTGAATCATTACGAGTTGCTGTACAGTGATGTAGGGACATTTTTGAAATTTTTTGATAATATGAATACAGTACAACAGACCCACAATGAGATAGGAAATGACTGCGTCGTAGATCAGCATGATGCAATCAGTTTGGGTCAGGACTGCAGAGGCCGATCTGGTACATTGGGTAGACACATGGGCTGCATTCCTTAGACTCAGAGCGGTCGTGTTCATCAGCCCTTGTGTAGAGGACAGAAGAGGGGGTGGGAGCAGGGAAAGGAGGTGGGTGTAGAGGACAGAAAAGGGAGGCAGGGGACAGGAGTTGGGGTGTAGAGGAAAGAAGAGGGGATAGGAGCAGTGCCCAGGAGGTCGGGTATGTGCAACGCGCTGGGCCGCAAGGGATATTGCTGTAAGTGTAATGGTGCAGTATGCCGAGTGGGTGTAGTAGTACTCACAGTTCAGTTGCTCCCTGAGCCAGCCATGCAGTGATGGGGAAGGCAGCACAAAATCCTTCGGGGCACTCTCAGTTGAAGGGAATACCAGCCAGATGGAAACTGAGGTGCCCTTGATGATAGTAGTGTTGAGGGTGCTTTGGCGGCTGGGCCCCTGTGTTGTTCGTGACAACAGGTGCAATTAAGAGATGTAGCATAAGAATGAGGAGTGAGGCAGTAGTTAAACTAAACAGGAACTTTACTTGTCAGATGTAGTAAGGCATCCAATATCATCACTTTGTCTTGTATACAGATGACAAAAATAGTAATGCTGCAAATCCAAATTAGCAGGCTCCTTGAGGTAAAGTATATATGTTAGCTCCAGCTCACTTTACAAGGAGAAGCTTGCTTACTTGTACTGTCTTCCTGATGTTGATCTGCTCACTCAACCTTGCAATGCTGTTTAGATCCTCTGTAAATAAGTATTCTGAAAGATGGCCTTTATGTCCGAAATTATGGTGGGCAGCTGGTAGCCTAGAATCTCTCCACCTAATGCAAAGGTGACTAAAACCTGATAAACGGCAGTTACCTTCCTTCGTCAATATTCTTTATTTCAGTAATCCAACAACCCCAGGGCAATCTCCCTCACGGCAGGCAAACACTTTGCTTCATTATTTAAACAGTTTGTGGTTTTCAGAGTAATAATCCACTTGGTACCCCGGAAGGGCAATCTACAGTGTAGAATCCTATAGTCCTAATCTTGGACTCAAAGGTTGATGTAAATTGGTTCCCCTGGGTTAGGCCCAGGAGGACAGAGACAAGACTGTCTCCTCTCCTTCCTTCTAACTCCTAATCTCTTAACCTTTTTACTAACTCTAACTTCCTGTAACAGCTGTATATAATTGGTGTGATAGAGACCTCAAGTGGTGAAAGTATGTAGTGCATGTTACCAGCCTGTAATATGGATTCAGCAGCGTAGACAAAAGAATAGTGCAAAATGACATCATAACATAAATAACAATTGGACCATACACACATATGGGGGACACTACATATGGAGGAAAGAAAGGGGGGACAGCAAGTAGGGTGTAGATGACAGGAGAAGGGGTGAGAGCAGGGGACAGGAGGTGGGGTGTAAAGGACAGAAGGGGAGGAGAATAGTGGATAGGAGGTGGGGTATAGCGGACAGAAGAGGGGATGGGAGTGTGGACAGGAGGTGGGGTGTAGTGACAGAAGCGGGCTGGGAGCGGTGGACAGAAGTGGGATGTGGGAGGGGGTGAGAGCAGGGGACAGGAGGTGGGGTGTAAAGGACAGAAGGGGGAGGAGAATAGTGGATAGGAGGTGGGGTATAGCGGACAGAAGAGGGGATGGGAGTGTGGACAGGAGGTGGGGTGTAGTGACAGAAGCAGTGTTGGGAGCGGTGGACAGGATTGGGATGTGGGAGATGGAAACAGGAAGTGGGGTGTAGATGACAGAAGCGGGGCTGGGAGCGGTGTACAGAAGTGGGATGTGGGAGGGGGTGGGAGTGGGGGATAGAAGGTGGTCTGGTGTGTCACTCCCTCGCCCCCTTCACTCTACAGATGGTCCTTGCTGGTTGGCGGAGGCTTGAACCTCTTATTGTATTTCATTGGAGGGCAGGATACTGTATGTCATAACAAGCTGGCGGCCAATAGAAAACAACAGGCAGTACTGGCAAATTGGCAATACAGTGCGAGTGCTGAGGATATCAGCACGAGAACGGCCATAGTTCGGTAGAAGCAGATTGATCCCACCCCTGATTTCAGTTTTGCTCCCCGCAGTGACATTGATGAGAGAATATTAATGTATCTTATTTCCAGAACCTGGTAAGTAAAACTGCAATCTATAACATCTCTGTATATTGTCTATATATACATGTTTAGTAAAGTCATCTGCAGTTTACCCATTTCATTTTCTTTGGGGGGGGGGGGATTCCTGGGAGGCAATATTTGGCTTTATTGAGGGTCCTGCTAAAACACATCTAAAGTCAAATAAAATGCATGGGAAAACAGGAGGAGATTTCTAAATCAACTCATTCTATCCGGCATATTAATGCAAATATGTATTTCCTCATTTTCTTGTGTGATTGTTCAGAGACCCACTGAGGAGCCGGCGCAGAGGATAGGAGTGGTAGTGGCTCTGATGAAGTGTGCTCCATCAGACTGTTACTGCCTGGGAATCGGTACAATGAAATTATACAGTAGTACTGAAGATGGAGGCCAGAGCTAAATGTAACAAAGTATTTTGTATAGAAAGCAATGTAGAACTGGAAATACACACAGATACAATGGGCTTTAAGTGCAATTCTTCTCTGGCACCAGCAAGAAATCTGGAGCCAGCAAGAAATCTGCAATTCTACACTTTAGTGAAATTGGCCTAGTGGGTGTTTGGTGATGGGTGGCTTGACTGTAGTCCCTCACCATACAGCAGTGTCTGTAGATGCTGATGTAGCAGGTCACGCCCCTGTCTAAGAGCTCAAGGCTTTACTTGAGGACAATTGGAGGAGTTATCTCTGGAGAATTATGTAACAGGAGCAGGAGCTCTGCGGGTTGCCTCCTCTCTTCTCTGTGTCCACACAGGAACTCTCCCTCTTGGCAGGGAGCAGGACCAGCCCGCTCCTAAAAAAAGAGGGCAGGAGCAGACTGGTTAACCCTGTTCCTGACAATCTTTGCCATCATTCCTTGCTGGTAGTTATGGTATAATGTATAATACATAGTACCAGGTCTGGGGTACTGTGTAAAAATCAAAAGTAAGAATTTGAAAAATTTCTTAAGGGAACTGAGCATTTTTATATATATATTTTTATGTCCTCATGGTCATAGAGAGCCAATGATTACTAGACCAAGTGAGTCTGCCGTGATTGATTTAACCCTCAGAGGAGATTTCAATTTTTCATTTTTGTGTTTTTAATTTTTCACTCTCCGCTCTACCGAACCATAACTTTTTTGTTTTACTGAGAGTGTATTTTTTGTGAGACAAGTAGTACTTTCTAATGGCACTATATAATATTGAATATGATATTGTGGAGAGCTGGAAAAAAAATTCCAATTGCGGTGGAATTGGAAAATAACACAATTCAGCCACAGTTGTATGAGGTTTTTTTTTTTTTTTTAGGCGTTCCCTTTGCGGTAAAATTGACATGTTAAAGGGGTATTGCCATCTTAATGATCACTGTTAAATCTGTTAATGATTTAACAGTGATTATTTTTCTAAATATGTTTAATTAACTAATTCCCACCCCTTAGAAGAAAATGAAGATATACTAACTGACTGTTGTCTTCCGTCTCCCCTGGTTATGGCCACCGCTCTCCTCCGAATCGCGGTGGCCGCGCTTGCGCAGACGACTTCTTCTTTTCTCCCGGTCGGGCCGCGCGCAGTCCTGAAAACCCACGACGACGACGCGCATGCACTATGGTGACTTCTTCTTATAGTATACTGGCCAGGAAAGAGTCACCAGGGCGCATGCGGCGGACGTGCGCGTTCAGTCCAGCGCGCGGCCCGGCCGGGAGAAGACGTCAATCAAGATGGAGCCCGCCCCCTGCCGAAACCAGGAAGTGAACGGCGCGCCAGGAGCAGGTAAGTATGAAAGAGCGTGATGGGAATACCCCTTTAACTTTAACTTAAATGTTACGACATTTGCCGCATGGGATAAATATGGTTATGCTTTAATAGTACCAGTGTTTTCACACGTGGCCATACCCATAATGTATATTTTTTTTATTGGCTATGTATTTTTATTTGTTCATCCAGAGTACCGTTATGCGCTGGCCCCCTCCTAGTGTTCAACTCCGTATTATATATTGAGCACAATATAGCAGAGTAAAATTCTGTGTCCTACCTGGTGAATTAGTAGGTAGTTCTTCCTAATATCGCTGGATCGGCAGGACGCTGGGATCCCGGAACGCCGTCTTCAGCAGCGCTGCTTCACACGTGCTGCCCCGGCCGGCAGCAGACACGCGCGCAGAAGCCGCTCTCTGTATGAGATGAAAAGAGGTGACGTCACACTCTCCACTACGAGTACCGTATCAGGACAAACTTTACCCTACGCGTTTCGGGGCCTTCGGGCTCCTTCGTCAGGGGTATTCCACTTCCCTGTCTGTACGGCTATTTAAGCTGCCCGTTTCCATGACGACCATGACCCTTGTTCATGTTATTATCCCGCTACTCTTCCACCAGGATGATCCAGACCTGAACTGAAACTTGTTATAGTGTTATTTTATTCTCTTAGAGAACCATTCCTCTACATATCTTAACTTTGTCCTTTTTAAAAAGCAAAAAGCTCCATTTCTTGGTTCAGTCCATTTGGGGCCAGGCTGTCCAATTTGAATATCCATTTGCTTTCCTGTCGTGACATATGTTTTATGAAGTCACCGCCCCTTATATCTCTTTTGACCTTTTCTATTCCTCCAAAATCTGAACCCCGAAATTCTCCATCATGATAATCAGCGTAATGGCGTGATAGCGGATGGTCCTTATACTTCTTTTTTATGTTTCTTATGTGTTCATTAATCCGGATTTTTAATTGTCGTTTTGTTCTACCCACATATATCTTTTTACATGGACAGGATATGTAGTAAATGACCCCCTTTGTGCTACAGGTGATATATTCCTCTATTTTGTATCTTTCCCCACCATTCCTTGTTTCTATTTCAAGTTTCTTGTTTTTATTTTTTAGTGGGCCAATGTCCCTACAATTTTTACACATTTTGCAGTGAACAAAACCCTTCCTGTTTGTTTTCCCAAGATTATGATTATAATTTTTCTTGTTTTTTATGGACGGAGCTATCAGATTTCCCAAATCACGTGCCTTTCTAAAAATGAAGGTTGGGCATATAGGGATTTTTTCTCCTATTAATTTGTCTTGTTTGAGGATATCCCAATGGTTTTTCATAATTCTCTTAAATTTTCCCACTCCTTCACTGTATGTGGTAATAATGGGGATTTTTAAGAGGTCCTCACTATTACTATTATTTCCGTCTTCTTTTATTTTAATTTTAACGGTGGCATTCTCCCCATATTTTTTCTCTTTATCTTTTTCTTTACTCCTATCTATTAATAGGTCCTTCCGGTCCATCTCCTTTACATTGTCAATTATTGGTACTAGATTCTCTAATTTATACCCTTTTTCCAAAAACTTTTTATTTAATTCCTCTGTTTCTTCCTCAAAGTGAGTCAATTTGCTACAGTTCCTGCGAACTCTTATATATTGGCTTCGCGGTATGTTTAATAGCCATGTGGGTAGATGACAGCTATTTAAAGGTATATAGCTATTGCTATCAGTCAGTTTATGGAAGGTTTTTGTCTCTATATTATTGTTTTCAATGAAATTAGTCAAAGCTAAAAAATGTATCTCCTTTGTACTCCAACTACATGTAAACTCCAAATAAAATTAATTTTTATTTAAATTATCTAAAAATTGTACTAGTTCAGTTTCACTACCTTTCCATATAAAAACTACGTCATCAATAAATCGACGCCAGAGGACCAGGTTCGCACCGAGGTTGCCAGATGGGAATATGGTGGATTCTTCCCATCTTCCTACGTACAGGTTTGCAAAACTCGGTGCGAACCGGGTCCCCATAGCGGTCCCCCACGTCTGGAGGTAAAATTCATTCTCATATTTAAAATAATAGTGAGTGAGAATAAAATTAATACATCGTCCTATAAAATTAATTTGAGTCTCAGGTATGTCACCCTCCTTTCTCAGGAAGTATTCAGCTGATTCCCGGCCCTTCTTATTTTCTAAGAGTTCGCAGGAACTGTAGCAAATTGACTCACTTTGAGGAAGAAACAGAGGAATTAAATAAAAAGTTTTTGGAAAAAGGGTATAAATTAGAGAATCTAGTACCAATAATTGACAATGTAAAGGAGATGGACCGGAAGGACCTATTAATAGATAGGAGTAAAGAAAAAGATAAAGAGAAAAAATATGGGGAGAATGCCACCGTTAAAATTAAAATAAAAGAAGATGGAAATAATAGTAATAGTGAGGACCTCTTAAAAATCCCCATTATTACCACATACAGTGAAGGAGTGGGAAAATTTAAGAGAATTATAAAAAACCATTGGGACATCCTCAAACAAGACAAATTAATAGGAGAAAAAATCCCTATATGCCCAACCTTCATTTTTAGAAAGGCACGTGATTTGGGAAATCTGATAGCTCCGTCCATAAAAAACAAGAAAAATTATAATCATAATCTTGGGAAAACAAACAGGAAGGGTTTTGTTCACTGCAAAATGTGTAAAAATTGTAGGGACATTGGCCCACTAAAAAATAAAAACAAGAAACTTGAAATAGAAACAAGGAATGGTGGGGAAAGATACAAAATAGAGGAATATATCACCTGTAGCACAAAGGGGGTCATTTACTACATATCCTGTCCATGTAAAAAGATATATGTGGGTAGAACAAAACGACAATTAAAAATCCGGATTAATGAACACATAAGAAACATAAAAAAGAAGTATAAGGACCATCCGCTATCACGCCATTACGCAGATTATCATGATGGAGAATTTCGGGGTTCAGATTTTGGAGGAATAGAAAAGGTCAAAAGAGATATAAGGGGCGGTGACTTCATAAAACATATGTCACGACAGGAAAGCAAATGGATATTCAAATTGGACAGCCTGGCCCCAAATGGACTGAACCAAGAAATGGAGCTTTTTGCTTTTTAAAAAGGACAAAGTTAAGATATGGAGAGGAATGGTTCTCTAAGATAATAAAATAACACTATAACAAGTTTCAGTTCAGGTCTGGATCATCCTGGTGGAAGAGTAGCGGGATAATAACATGAACAAGGGTCATGGTCGTCATGGAAACGGAACGCTTAAATAGCCGTACAGACAGGGAAGTGGAATACCCCTGACGAAGGAGCCCGAAGGCCCCGAAACGCTTAGGGTAAAGTTTGTCCTGATACGGTACTCGTAGTGGAGAGTGTGACGTCACCTCTTTTCATCTCATACAGAGAGCGGCTTCTGCGCGCGTGTCTGCTGCCGGCCGGGGCAGCACGTGTGAAGCAGCGCTGCTGAAGACGGCGTTCCGGGATCCCAGCGTCCTGCCGATCCAGCGATATTAGGAAGAACTACCTACTAATTCACCAGGTAGGACACAGAATTTTACTCTGCTATATTGTGCTCAATATATAATACGGAGTTGAACACTAGGAGGGGGCCAGCGCATAACGGTACTCTGGATGAACTAAGTAACCTCCACTTAACTGAAGCTGACATCACTGAAGGGATCAGCAAACCGTCAATTGCAGCGACAAGTTGTGGAACCTCCTGTGTGCTTTCAACATCCCCACTATTGGAGGGAGCGCAGTGGTACTTCTTTATTGTAATCAACACTAATTTTTATTTGTATTTTGGAGAAAGGGGTATGATTTAAACTTTTCCTTTTTTTTAGGTTTTATATTTTTAAAAACATTTTATTTTTACTTTTTTAAACTTGTTTTATTAAGTCACAATGGGTGGCTATAACTGACAATGATTAGATTGCCCATTGTGTTCTGGGATGGCTAAATAGCCATCATAGAACACTTAATTTACCCTATACCACTACAGTGCTGCCACCTGCTGGCCTATATTGGTATATTCTAGTATTAGCTACTGAAGCCTGCTTGAGGCTTTGGGCTACTACTATACCATAACAGGTTCCCCCATCTCATCCAGGGACCGCTGTTACGGGCACGAGAGTGTGTGGCTCCCACTTTCGGATCACTCAGATGCCATGGTCAAAGTTAAGTGAATGGGGCTGAGCTGCAATACCAAGCACAGCCACAAGTACGGAAAAGACCGCTGTGCTCACAGGAACGCAAGTGCGTTCTCGAACATCTGATCGGTGGGGGTCTCAGATGAAAGACCTCACTGATCAAATACTAATCACTTATTCAGAGGATAGGTCATTAGTTAAAACATTTTGGAAAAACCTCCTTAAGATGGGATTGTCTACAGACATGGAACTTTCTCTAACACCCAGTACACGTATTATGTATTATAAGTTGTGTCCACTATGAACCTTATCTTGAATTTTGGGACTCCTATTTTTCATGAAACATATTCAATATGATATAGTGACATGGTGCAAAAAAACCATAACAGGCTGCAATTCACATCACAGCCACTAGTTGGTCACACATAGACAAATATAGTGCAGACCTCTCATGGCAAAGTATCACAAAGTCATGTTTTAATAGTAGGTCATCTTGGGTCTTTCATCTCAGGATATGTTGTTCATTAAATCCTCACTTGCTGATGCAAAACAGGCGACTTCTCATCTCTCATATCTTCCCTATCCCACAACCCAAAACAACTTTTTAACACCTTTAATTCTCTTCTCCGTCCACCAGCGCCCCCACCCTCTCCTCTCATCTCAGCTGAGGATTTCGCCACATTCTTCAAACAAAACATAGTCAACATCAGAGAAAGCTTCAACACACAGTCCCCACAGACCCTCCACACAGCCGCTCCGTCCTCTTCTCCCAAAACCAGCTTCTCCGCTATTACAGAAGAAAAACTCTCCACTCTACTCTCCAAATCCCATCTCACCACCTGTGCTCTTGACCCAATCCCATGCCACCTCATCCCTAACCTCACCACAGTGTTTATCCCAGCCCTAACTCATCTCTTCAACCTATCACTAACCTCTGGTCTCTTCCCCTCTGCTTTTAAACATGCTACCATTACACCCATCCTCAAAAAGCCTTCACTTGACCCATCTTCTTTGTCCAGTTATCGCCCCATATCACTTCTTCCATGAGCCTCAAAGCTACTTGAGCAACATGTCCATTCTGAACTGTCCTCTCACCTCTCCTCCTGCTCCCTCTTTGACCGGCTACAATCTGGCTTCCGACCCCATCACTCAACCGAGACTGCCCTCACCAAAGTCACCAATGACCTACTACTTGCCAAAACCAAAAAACGTTACTCTGTCCTCCTTCTCCTTTACTTGTCCTCTGCCTTTGACACTGTCGACCACTCCCTTCTGTTACAAACTCTCTCATCTCTTGGCATCACTGACCTGGCCCTCTCTTGGATCACATCCTACCTCACAGACCGGACATTTAGCGTCTCCCACTCTCACACCACCTCCTCGCCTCATTCCCTCTCTGTTGGTGTCCCGCAAGGCTTCGTCCTAGGACCCCTGCTCTTCTCTATCTACACCTTCGGCCTGGGACAGCTTATAGAGTCCCATGGCTTTAAGTATCACTTTTATGCTGATGACACAAATCTACCTCTCTGGTCCAGACATCACCACCTTACTAGCCAGAATCCCACAATGCCTATCTCGCATATCCTCCTTCTTCTCCTCTCGCTTTCTAAAACTTAACATGGATAAAACAGAATTCATCATCTTTCCCCCATCTTGCTTACCCCCCCCAACAGACCTATCTATCCCAATCAATGACTGCACACTCTCCCCGGTCAACCAAGTCCGCTGCCTTGGAGTGACCTTGGATTCTGCCCTCTCCTTCTGACCACACAGCCAAGCTCTTTCCACCACCTGCTGCTTCCAAATTAAAAACATCTCCCACATCCGCCCTTTCCTCAACTTTGAATCGGCAAAAATGCTTATACATTCCCTCATCATCTCCCGCCTAGACTACTGCAACATTCTCCTCTGTGGCCTTCCTTCTAGCTCTCTCGCACCCCTACAATCTATCCTCAACTTTGCTGCCCGACTAATCCACCTCTCCCCCCGTTACTCCTCTGCCTCTCCCCTCTGCCAGTCCCTGCACTGGCTCCCCATTGCCCAGCGAATTCAGTTTAAAATACTAACCAACACATACAAGGCCGTCCACAACCGGTCCCCTTCCTACATCTCTGAGCTACTTTCCTGATACATCCCCACACGCAATCTTCGATCCTCACAGGACCTCCTTCTCCCCTCTCCTCTTATCACCTCTTCCCACACTCGCCTCCAGGATTTCTCCCGTGCTTCCCCTATACTCTGGAACTCGCTACCCCAACATATCAGACTCTCACCTACAGTGAAATCCTTCAAAAGAAACCTGAAAACCACCTCTTCAGACAAGCCTACGATCAGTGACACTGCTGCTTCTATACCGCCATGACCAGCTTCACCCTCGCCTACTGTCTCCATTCCCCATACCATGTAGATTGTAAGCCCTCACGGGCATGGCTCTCTCTCCTTCTGTACCAGTCTGTAACCTGTCTCGTTCATGCTTAAGGCAATTGCCTGTATTATGTATGTGCAGCGCTATGGAATGAATGGCGCTCTAAAAATAAATAATAATAATAATAATAATAATAATAATAATAATTAAATGAGTAGACCCAGAAAAAAATACACAGGAATCCAATTATCATTACAAAGGTATCTAGAGCTCATTTGATATTGACGTCTTTTCACTTTTTGAATTAATTATTGAATGTTATTATGCGACTTTTACTACCTGTGGTGCACTGCACACCAGGGTTTAGCTTCTTCTAAAGACTGTCAATCTATCGCGCATCAAACAGCAGAAAGCGATGAAATAAAGGATTGTACTAATTATAAGATATCATTAATAACAAATAGCCGCAAATGTTGGAAAATAAGGAAAAGGAAAGATACTTTAGTGGACAGCAATGATTTAGAAGACCAGGGTTTATGCTCCAAGACAAATCTACATCTATGAAGATCTTTCCTTATTACATGGTATGTAGCATATTGGGGAGCCAGTCAGCTGGACTTGTTTGACTGATAAAACTTGTTCCAATTTCCTAGCAAACCAGGTTAACCTGGATTACTACTCAATATGGTGTTTAGAGATTTGTGAATCATGGAACTTTTGGAGGTTTTGTCAATGGGTTAATTTTTGCTGTTATGGAGATATATTTGCCACATTTAAGTAAACAGATATTGCATCCCTCAGATGTCGCGTTCATCGCTGATCGTGACATCTGACATTAATATTATGGTCTAAAAATAAAAAATAAAATAATACTTACCTCATCTATTTGAACGTGAAGAGCCTGCCGCCACTATCTTAATTGAAGGTCCCATGCAAAATTCTGTGGTAATGTGACTAGAGATGAGCGAATTTCTCAAATTCAATTTGGTCAGTTCGCCAAACTTTCCGAAAAGATTTGATCCAAATTTATTCACGCCGAATCATGTTAAAACAGCTATTTTCTGGCTGCAAAGAGCCTGTATAGTGGTGTAGAACACTGTGCCCTGCAGAAACATGCGTAGGGAGTCTGCTGTGGTAGTAAAACAATACTGTGAGTCAGTATGACATGCAGATGACAGGCGTCACTCTTAGAATCATGGCACCCTTCACTTATTTGAGCAGTCAAGGAGCCAAAACTGAAAAAAAGAACTTGTGTGTGAACTCAGCCTTACAGGTCGATGGTAACGTCAAGTAGAAGCGCACTACTTTTACACCGTCGTCAGCTGATTCCACATAGATGTCTATAGAACCTGTTCTATTAAACACTTATACAAGTAGAGCCCCCCTGACAGAGTGGAGAGTGTGTCAGCAGGAAGTTTGTTTGTCACTGATTATTTTGCCCTTCCTCTGCTCTGTCAGAACAATAACCCCCCAAAAAACAGATCCTGTCTGTTGAGCATCCGCC
Source organism: Bufotes viridis (assembly GCA_033119425.1). Classification (NCBI taxonomy): domain Eukaryota; kingdom Metazoa; phylum Chordata; class Amphibia; order Anura; family Bufonidae; genus Bufotes; species Bufotes viridis. The sequence continues at coordinate 5,591,901 of CM065597.1, forward strand.
TTCACTCGGTCAGCATTTGGACAGTAATACATCAGTATTGCTAAAGCCAAAAAAAAAAAACAGGAGTAGACCAAACAGAGATGACACATGAATGTGATATTTGCATGTCTCCTGTGTTTTGTACCCACTCCTGCTTTTGGCTACCAAATCATAAGCCAATTCTGATGGGACCATACAGGCCTTACAGCTGCTACACAGACAGGATCCGTTGTGTGTCAGCCAGGCCAAAAAGGCAAATGATGATGTCAGCCAGGCCAAAAAGGCAAAAGAGTGGCCCAGTCATGGACTGTGGGAGAACAACTTAAGAAGTCCACAAAGTGGGCCTAGGAAAAAGTGTTGAGGTAGCAGCAGCATGAGGAGAACAAAGAGTGGGCCATATACATAGTGTTAAGGTGGCAGAAGCATGCAGAAGCCATAGTGTGGCCCAGTGACATATTGTTGAGTTAGCAGCATGAGGTGGCAGTAGCATGAGGAGGCCACAGGGTGGCCCAGTGACATAGTGTTGAGTTAGAAGCGACATGAGGAGGGCACAGAGTGGCAAGGTGACATAGTTTGGAGGTGGCAGCAGCAGTATCAGCATGAGGAGGACACAGAGTGGCCCAGTGACATAGAGTTAAGTTAGCAGCAGCATGAGGAGGCCACAGAGTGGGCATTTACATAGTGTTGAGGTGGCAGCAGCATGAGGAAGCCACAGAGTGGCCCAGTGACATAGTGTTGAGTTAGCAGCAGCTTGAGGAGACCACAGAGTGACAAGGTGACATAGTGTTGAGGTGGTAGCAGCAGCATACTGAGCAGGCCACATACTGGCAAGGTGACATAGTGTTCAGTTATCAGCCGCATGAAGAGGCCACAGACTGGCAAGGTGACATAATGTGAAGGTGGCAGCAGCATGAGGAGACCACAGAGTGGCACAATGTGTAGTGGCCGAGTTTGGGGTGGCCCCAACGCTACGCTGGGTCCCCTGGACACCATTGAGGTGTCACTATGTGCTACTGCTCTCCGGAAGGGATGGTAAGGTGTGGTGTACCCCCAATAGGAAAAAGTCCAGAGAGTTAGGGTCTGCAGCAAACCAGGGTGCTTCTTTACTGGAAGAATTCAGGTACAAAACAATACAGGCGAGGCATACGGCCGGCTTCTCCAGTCTCCTCCCTGGCAGAAGAAGGGTTTGATGCTGAGGAAAAGCCTGAGCTAGCTGTCCCTTTTTCTCCTTAGAAGGCTGGTACCCTGGTCCCAGGCTGGTGATCCAGGGTCTGTGGCTCAGCATCCCCATCTCAGCGTCTTCTTCTGGTCACTCAGTAGTCTGGCAGTCTTCTCTTCCAAGCACTGTTGCCTAATTGCAGCACACTAGGGGCTCTGACTGCTCTCCTTATACACAGTTTTTGCTAGACTAGAACCTTCTAGTGAGAGGGGTGGAGTGGAGAAACTCAGCACAAACAGATAAATTGTTTCAGCTCTCGACTTACATTAAAGCTTCAATGATACTGAATGGCAATGACACAGCAGGCTTTCCAGACAAACAAATCAGAGTTTTTTCCCTCCAAAACATGGTCTTCTTTAAACCCTATGGCAACTGTGGAAAATTACCAGCCTCTAAATCAAAGCCCTTACAGTCTCTCAGTATTCATTAACCCTTTCCACATAGCCATATAAATACAGTGATCATGAACAGGATATATATCACAACATATAAAATGCAGGTACACAGTATTAAACAGTATAAGTAACCCTGTCAAGAGAAATAAAGTAAGAAGTTTTAACTTTGCATAGGGGATATGGGCAAATGGCCACAAATGTCCAAATGTCAAAGTAGTCCTTGCTCTAGGGTACTACACATGAGGAAGCCACAGAGTTGCACAATGACAGAGTGTGGAGGTGATAGCAACACCATAAGGAGGCCACTGAGTGGCAAGGTGACATAGTGTGGAGGTAACAGCAGCATGAGGAGACCACAGAGTGGCAAGGTGACATAGTGTGGAGGTGGCAGCAGCATGGAGGTGGCAGCAGCATGAGGAGACCACAGAGTGACCTGGTAACAGAGTGGGGAGGTGGCAGCAGCAGCAGCATGAGGAGACCACAGAGTGACCCGGTAACAGAGTGTGGAGGTAAGTGGCAATAACAGTACCCACTGACGATGATGGGTGCAAGAAAGAGCACTTGGCATCAGATTTGTGGCATCAGGTGGGTGGCAGCATCAGACAAGTAGCTGAAGCAGGTAGCTAGAAGAAACCGGTCTCTTTTGTCAAGGTTTGGGTGAGGCAGCATGGATGATCTAATCTGATGCATCAGGCATTGGTGGGTGGAAATCCTGTCCGATCCACGCCAGTCTCTCCACATTGTGGGTGGACAGGCGAGTTCTCCTTGGAGTAACTATGGACCCCGCCACACTAAACACCCGTTCTGATGCCACACTACTAGCCGGGCAGGACAGCTTTTCCAGGGCAAACTCGGCCAGTTGTGACCACAAATCCAGTTTGGCTGCCCAGTAGTACAGCGGATCTTCAATGTGGGGTGGCAGGGTGATGTCCAAGTATGCCACTACCTGATGGTTCAGGTTTTGCTCCAGGTCTAGCTGCTGCTGCTGGTGAGTAGTTTCTTCACTTGGCGGGTTAAGAAAGCTGCTCATCATCGACTTTAGACTCAGGCTGCTGCTGATGGAGCTGGTGCTGCTCCTACCCCCCCCCACCCTGCCACAGCAGACATGGCAGTGGAACGAGAGTGCAGAGGCCCCCCCGGTCAGACCTACAAGAGGATAGACGATGGCGCAGATAGCCAGTGGCCAACTGACTACATAGGATGTCTCTACAGTAGTTCAGTTTGTCCTCCCTCTCAGTGGGTGTAAAAAAGGTCCCCATTTTGGACCAGTAACAAGGGTCCAACAAGGTGGAGAGCCAGAAGTCATCCCTCTGCCGAATGGTGTGAATTCGGCTATTACTACGTAAGCAAGTGAATAAGCAGCGGAAGTCCATTTGCGCAAGTGACTCAGAGGGACTCCCTGCCTCCATCTCCATTGCATACTGCCACGGTGTGCCTGGGTCATCTGCCTCATCTCCTTCTTGCTCCTCCGGCTGCTCCTGCTCCTCTTCTCCTGTCACCTGTGTAGAAAAACCACCCATTTCAGTACATATTGCTTGTGCACCCATGTGCTCCTCCAGTTCAGCCCTTACAGGGCTCATGTGGCCAGTAGATATAGGCACCACATCTCCTATCACCTGACCAGCCATTGATACCACCATCTGTTGGATGATTAGTGGAATGACATTGTTCATCCCGTAGTCCTGGCGACTAACAAATAACGTGGTCTCCTCAAAGGGACTGAGCTAACGGCAGGTGTCACGCATGAGCTGCCACTGGCTGAAATTGAAGTTACACAGGGGAGTACTCCTGTCCGCTTGGATCACCAAGAAATAGTTTATGGCCTTTCTCTGTTCATATAGTCAGTCCAACATATGGAAGGTGGAATTCTAACAGGTGGAAACATCGCATATCAGCCTATGTTGGGGGATACAGTTCTGCCGCTGCAGCTCAAGGAGGGTGTGCTTGCAGCGTATTAGTGGCTAAAGTGCATGCAAAGTTTCCTGGCTATTTTTAGGATGTCTTGCAGATGGGTGGAAAACTTCAGGAACAGCTTGACAACCAGATTGAACACATGTGCCATGGCTCAGCCCTCCTTGACACAGCGTCGACACTATGTTCTTTCCGTTGTCGCTCACCATGGTCCGATTTTGAGTTGTCGTGGAGAAACCCAGGATTTGACTTCTTGTTGAAGGACACGGAGCAGTTTCTTTCCTGTGTGACTCAGTTTGTCCAGGTAAACGAGGTGTAGAACATCATGACACCATCGTGCTCTGCATATGTGTAACTCCCCAGAGTGGTGTTACCACTCCTGCACCCTGCTACTGTCTTTATTGGGCTAATACAATGTCATATATGTGTTCTGTTCCAGGTTCACCACAATGTGCATCTATAATAATGTTGTATAACTTTTCATGTAATTTCCCTGGTTCACCAGCAGGTGGCAGCAAATATGGCAGATCTATCTTAGATAGAATGAAACTTACCATTCCATTATAACCCCCCCTCTGGAAAGAAGTGCGCTTGCCCTACTTCCTGCAGGAAGGGCGGGGACCAGTTAGAGATTGTCTAGTTTACCCCTAGACAAGGGAAGGGTGTGCAGGGGCATGTGTCTGCTTGACTTGCCCACGCCAGCCACAGCACCCTAAGCTTTTTCTGGCCATAGAGGCCAAAGCTTAAAGCCTCAGAAGCCAGGAGGAAAGTTCCCTGGCACAACCTAGAGTCAGACTACGGAGAAGAAGTGCAGCCTACAGAAGAAGCCAAGTTATCCAGTCAGCTTGTCAGTACAGCAGAGTGAGAGGAGCACCGTAACACACATAAAGAGACATTTGGCTGCACTACACCACTCGGTATGCCTACCAAACCTGAGATGCAAAATAGAGGGCCATTGGGGGGAGGCTCACGTTCCAATTTTGGCACTACGAAACAGGATCTACTTTTCGCCTGGAAGGCCCCCTCTATCTTTAAAACCCTCTACAAGAGACTTTATAGCATCTGCTTAATGCTGGAAAGTGTGAATCTGCATCAGTTGCAGCACTGTGGCAAAAAAGAGGTTAATTGGCCATCTTAGATTTGGGCAACCAGTATTGAGAGGAAGACATCCACCCAGCAGAGGGGAGGGAACCAAACTGCCTGCCTCCACAGAGAAACCATTTCTACAGCAGAAGGAACTAAAGTGCTCAGTATAAGTACCCAGGAGGACATAGAAACCAACTATACCCCCTACAGGAAGTAGAAGCTGTGGCCATCTTGAAAAATGGAAAATACAGTTCCTTCTTCCCTAGATCCTGAGAAGCAACGTCCAGAGATCTGAGTGAGTACTGCTGGGGAAAATAACCTTTCTAAAGACTGTAAGGGGCCATAATCTGCTTGCCAGAGCATCATACTCCCCAAAATCGAGCAGTTGCAGCGACTCTTAAAGGAGCCATGCCCCAATTCTGAAGCCGTTGCCCATAGCAACGTGCACTTAAATCCCATTACAGCTAACAATGACCCCTCTAGTATGGTTCAGGGTATCAGAAGCCATGTCTGAAAGTAAAGATGAACTTGGACTGCAGTGATCCATCCGCAGCCGCTGCAGCCGCCTGCACTATGCCTCCATCTATCCTGCTTCCAGAGCGGTAAAGGGGGATCCGTCCAGCCCAAGTGTGGGAAGGAGAGAGACTGCCCACCAAGATCCATCCACTCCACCAGTTAGAACGGGCCAGACCACTCTAAGGAAGAGCAGTAGCCTGACTGGAGCTTCATGATGTGGGGCGATGAGCCCGCGGTTCAACAAGTGGTCCCTGAGAGTCGGGCACCTGGTGAATCGGGAGTGCCCCCCGTGCCACTTCGTCGTCCGGCATCTCTGTGACCCCGACTTGCCTGATCCTGGATCTTGATTCCAGGCCTATCTCACCCACCCACATTCCACCTAGGCTTCCAAGTGAACACGGCCTTCTCGTACTGCCCCACTATCCACCTGAATCCGGAGGTCTTGGTCCCAGGCCTACCTCCACCATCCACGTTCCACCTAGGCTCCCAGGTAAACGCAGCCTTCTTGTACTGCCCCACGATATTCCAGTAACAGTTGCCATGGGAGATGCCTACTGGCCAGCCAGCAGCTCCTGGTGGAGCTTGTCTCATTGGGCCACCACCGACTTGCTGCAACTGCCTCTGCAAGCTGAGGTGTTGAGCTCCCTAGCCCTAGCAGGAGGTTCCGAATGGAGAGGAGCACCATTGCCAGTTCCAGCACGTCAGTCCTGACCAGACCGAGTGTGGCGACCAGTGGGCAGTGGGGCTTTGCTGCCAGACCACAACTAGCTGCACCAGGGCAGGAGCGACCCCTGATGAGCTTTAGCAGCTCCAGCAGTGAAGAGGACTTCAGATTCCTCCTCTAAGGAGCTGGCTTTCATTTAAGATAAAGAAAGTTTTAGACTATGGGAGCCACAACATGGACTGAACTTGAAGGGTGAGAACTTGTTGGACTATTTGTTTTGTTCCGTTGCCCTGTTCGGTCCTCAATGAGGTGGACATGGTTTGACAGGACTCCCCCCATCCGCAAAATACCTCCAAGTTGCACCAATCCCCTTTTTTTCTCCTTTTTCAGGTTAAGTGAGAGCCTCCTTTGCGTAAAGGGTTCTCATTAGAGTCGCTGCCATTTAATATCATACCTCATGTGGATTACAAATGACTTTTGCACTATTTGTCTAGTTTGGTGCACTTGACAAGCCAAGCACTTAAGGAAAAGCTTCTAATGTGAATTTGATTGCATGATATATTTGCACTGTATTTTTGCACTAACCTTTTGAAGTTTCAGCAATGTTTAAGCACCTTAGCCTATTGTCAGGACTCTTTTTATGGGTGCCACAATGTGATCCTATGCACTTTTAAATGGACTTTGGACTTTATATTGTTAGCTAGATAGATAGCGCCCATACTTCTTTGCTCATATGGACTGCCTCTGAGGACTTTAATACTAATGGTTCTTAGCTTAGACAGCCTAGGCATTGTATTGCATTGTTGCTACACAAGGGGGACCAAGTGGCAAGTCACAAGCATATCTAACGTCGTCAAGGGTAACCCCGCTGCTGATAAGTGTGTTTTTGTCTATGTTATAATGCCTTGTGCAAAGCCTTAAGGAAATTTTTGAAGCTACCTGTTTAGTCATCAAGGTGACCGTGCGGAAAGCTTTATATAGACCTTGGTTCTTGGAAGGGAATACAGGATGAAACCACCCTTCTATTTCTGGTCATCTCATAGCATCGTGGAGGGATTACAGTACTTAACACCTCCACACTTCCAGTTGTACTAGGAAATTTGGTGTGGATACCGTGCTGTACTATTGCTGCATCAGTCTACGTATAAAGTTATAGTAAATAGTCTCATGCAGCGCTCTAACTTTCATTAGGTACCCTTAGAGCACACCCTAAGCAAAAGCCAGGGGCGACTTGGTTTTAAGTAAGGGGGTATGTAACAACCCAGAGCTGTGTTACCACCCCTTCACCCTGCTAAACATGCCCATGCCAGCCAGAGCACCCTAAGCTATTCTATCCATGGAGGCCAAAGCTTAAAGCCTCAGGAGCCAGGAGGAAAGTTCCCTGGCACAACCTAGAGTCAGACTACAGAGAAGAAGTGCATCCTACAGAAGAAGCCAAGTTACCGAGTCAGGTTGTCAGTATAGCAGAGTGAAAGAAAGATATAGCAGAGTTGAGTTTGCCTGCCAGTTTAACCCCTTATAGACGCAACCTTATTTCACCTTAAGGACCTGCCCATTTTTTGCAAATCTGACTAGTGTCATTTTATGTGGTGATAACTTTAAAACCCGTTTACTTATCCTGGCCATTCTGAGATAGTTTTTTCGTTATATATTGTAATTCATGAAACTGGTAAAATGGAGTAAAAAAATGTATTTTTATTTATAAAAAGATACCAAATTTACGAAAAATTTAGGAAAATTTGCAATTTTCCAAGATTCAATTTCTCTATTTCTATAATGAATAGTAATACCGCCAACAAAAAGTTACTCATTTATGTTCCCCATATGTCTACTTCTTGAATGGATCATATTGGGAATGCCATTTTATTTTTTGGGGACGTTACAAGGCTTAGAGTTTTAGAAGCAAATCTTGAAAATTTTCAGAAATTTTAAAAAATCCACTTTTTAGGGACAAGTTCAAGTTTGAAGTCACTTTGTGAAGATTACAAAATAGAAACCACCCAAAAATGACCCCAATCTAGAAACTACACCCCTCATGGTATTCAAAACTGATTTGACAAACGTTCTTAACCCTTTAGGTGTTCCATAAGAGTTAATGGCAACTGGAGATAAAATTTCAGAATTTCGATTTTTGGGAAAATTTTCCATTTTAATCCATTTTTTTCCAGTAACAAAGCAAGGGTTAACAGCCAAACAAAACTCAATATTTATTGCCCTGATTCTGTAGTTTGCAAAAACACCCCATATGTGGTCGTAAACTACTGCATAGCCAAGCGGCAGGGCTCAGAAGGAAAGGAACTCTATATGGTTTTTGAAAGGCAGATTTTACTGGACTGGTTTTTAGACACCATGTCCCATTTGAAGCCCCCCTGATGCACCCCTACAGTAGAAACTCCATAAAAGTGACCCAATTTTGGAAACTATGGGATAAGGTGGCAGTTTTGTTGGTATTATTTTAGGGTAAATAGGATTTTTGGTTGCTCTTTATTACACTTTCTTTGAGGCAAGGTAACAAAAAATTGAAATTCTGAAATTTCTTCTCCATTTGCCAATAACTGTCGTGAAGCACCCAAAGGGTTAAATAAGTTTGTAAAATCAGTTTTGAATACCTTGAGGGGTTAAGTTTCTTAGATGGAGCCACTTTTTTGGAGTTTCTACTCTAGGGGTACATCAGGGGGGCTTCAAATGGGACATAGTGTCAAAAAACTAGTCCAGCAAAATCCGCCTTCCAAAAGTCATATGGCGTTCCATTCTTTCTGCGCCCTGCCGTTTGGCCATACAGCAGATCACAACCACATATGGAGTGTTTCTGCAAACTACAGAATCAGGGCAATAAATATTGAGTTTTGTTTGGCTGTTAACCCTTGCTTTGTTACCGTTGCTTTGGGACCGTTTATTTTTTTTTAATCTACATAGTTGATCTGACAGATTAGATTGTGTGCTATTTCTATACAGCAGGTTGTTATGGACGCGACAATACCAAATATGACTACTTTTTGGGAATTTTTGTTTCAGTTTTTCATAATAAAGCATTTTTGAAAAAAAATTTTTTTTTTTTAGTGTTTCCACATTCTGAAAGCTATATATATCTATATATATATATATATATATATAATATATTTTTTTTTTTTTTTGCGACAGTCTTATGTAGAGGCTCATTTTTTTGGGATGAGATGTCGGTTTGATTGGAACTATATTGGGGTGCATATGACATTTTGGTCGCTTGCTATTACACTTTTTGTGATGTAAGGTGACAAAAATGGCTTTTGACACCATATTTATATATTTTCTTTTGCTGTGTTAGCCTGAGGGGTTAGTTCATGTGTTATTTTTATAGAGCAGGTTGTTACGGACGCGGCAATACTAAATATGTACACTTTTTATTTATTTATTTACGTTTTAAACAATAATATCCTTTTTTTAACAAAAAAAAATCATGTTTTAATGTCTCCATAGTCTGAGAGACATATTTTTTTTATTTATTTGGGCTATGTAGGGTAATATTTTTTGCGGGATGAGATGACAGTTTGATTGGCACTATTATGGGGTGCATAAACATTTTTGAACACTTGCTATTACACTTTTTGTGATGTGAGGTGACAAAAAAGTTTTTTCAACATTGTTTTTATTTAATTTTTTTACAGTATTTATCTGAGGGGTTAGATCATGGGATATTTTTATAGAGCAGGATTTTATGGATGTGGCGATACCTAATGCATATACTTTTTTAAAATTTATTTTACTTTAACACAATAACAGCATTTTAGAAAAAAAATCATGTTTTAGTTTCTCCATAGTCTGAGAACCATATTATTTAAATTTTTGGGGCGATTGTGCTATGTAGGGGCTCATTTTTTGCCGGATGAGATGACGGTTTGATTGGTACTATTTTGGGAGGCATACGCCTTTTTGATCGCTTGGTATTACAATTTTTGTGATGTAAGGTGACAAAAAATGGCTTTTTTTGCACCATTTTTTTTTGTTTGTGTTTATTTTTGTTCACCTGAGGGGTAAGGTCATGTGATATTTTTATAGAGCAGGTTTTTAAGAACGCCGGCGATACCTTATATGTGTAGTGTATTTTATTTTTAAAATTTTTATTCAGTGATATGTTTTTTTTATTTATATATTTTTTCCACTTTTTTTACCGTTTTTTTTTACCCAGACCCACTTGGTTCTTGAAGATCCAGTGAGTCTGATGTCTGTATAATACAGTACAGTACACTATATTGTATACTGTACTGTATTTTTAACTTAGTCTGATCAGACTTCTGCCTTTAGCAGAAGTCTGATTAGACTTATATCACCATGGCAAGCAGGACGCCCCTGAAGGCATCCTGCTTCCATGGTAACCATCTCCCGCTGCCAGAACAGAGCAGCCCCCGATGGGAGAGGGAGGAAGCTCCCTCCCTGTTAGCCCCTTAAATACAGCGGTCCCTACGGACCGTGGTATGGAAGGAGTTAAATGGCTGGCATCTGTACAAGCACAGATGCCATCCGTTTTTAGCAGAGTGTCAGCAATGTGCACAAAGCGCTGCAAACCGCAGGTCTGAATTGACCTGCGGTTTGCAGCGATAGCCGATACGGGGCGGGGGGGGGGGGACACCCCTCCTAGGCTTTGGGCCAAGGTACCTGCTGAGTGATTTCAGCAGGTACCTTGTTCCGATCACCGCCTGATGAGCAGCGGTGATCGGAAGTAGTCAGGGCGTACAGGTACGCTCTCGGTCCTTAAGTACCAGGACACCAGGGTGTACCTGTACTCCCTGCATCCTTAAGGGGTTAATGCTAAAGCCTGCTGGAGCCAAGACAAAGCCTGAAACTGTTTGAGAAACGTTTATTCCAAGTAAAGCTGCCATTGAACTTCATCTCAAGGTCTGGACACAAGTTATTTCTTCAAATCCCTCAATTATTCCACCAATTTATTGCTTTGGAGCCAAAGCCCAGCCGTGTCCAGGTAGGAGCACCGTGACACACATAAAGAGACATTTAGGCCGTATAACACTACTCGGCATTCCTACCAAACCTGGGAAGCGACGTAGGGAGCCCTTTGGGGAGGCGCCCATTGCACATGTGGTATGCTGGAGGGGCACTGGGAATTGTCCCTGCAGTGGAGGCTGAGGACACGGTGGAGAATGAGGAGGCAGAAGCAGACATTGTCAAGGACCAATGGCATGAGAACTTAAAGGCAGAAGCGGTGTCACCTGGCCAAGTTGCTGGTTTGGCTGGGCAGGAACCCCATTTACCTAGTGGGCAATAAAGGACATATATTGTCCTTGACAGTAGTCACAGCTCGACACGTCGGCACTGCCGTGCACTTTGGCAGACTCTGACAGGCTCAAGGACTGGCCCACCTTCTGTTCTACATACATGTGCAGGGCTGGCAGTGCCTTTTTGGCAAAGAAATTACAGCTTGGGACTCTCCACCTCGGCTAGACACAAGCCATCAATTCTCTGAAAGGTGCAGAGTTCATTACTTGGAAAGGTAGGGACTGCAGCACCAGCAACTTGGCCAGGAGCACGTTCAGCTTCTGCGCCGTTGGATGAGTTCACTCATACTGTTGTCTCTTGGCAATCGCTTTGGTGATCGATTGCTGACGAAATGACTGACGAGGAGTAAGAGGGCGAGGAGCAGGAGCATCAGGACTGAGGTGGTGGAGCCTTGACTGCCTGAAATCGGGTGTGTGCCACTGGGTGATGCAGTGGTTGTTGCGGCAGGCTGGACCACCTCATTGGAGCCACGGTTCTCCCAGGCCACTTTATGGTGACGCTGCATATGTTGATGCAGGGCTGTGGTGCCAACATGTTGGCACCCTGGCCACGCTTCATCTTCTGCCCACAGATTTGGCAAATGGACATGTTCACCTCCTCCGGCGGCTTAACAAAATACTGCCACACCGCCGAGTAGGTGATTTTACCCACAACACTCTGCACTTACTGACTACTACCACCGCTGCCTCCGTAAACCCCTGCACCACTACTTTCCGGTTAGGTAGGCTCCTGTGAACGGGGAGGTCTACCCAGGGCACGTTTGGCTCCCGACCTTCCACTGCTCCCACCCTGCTGACTCCTGGCCACGCTACCGACTTGCTGGCTCACTGCTGCCTCACGCACAAGGTGCCACCCTCTTCTCCCGATGGTGATGAAACCCCTTTGTCACCTGGCTCCCAATTGCAATCGGCTACATCATCATTGAGTGCTGTCTGCATGTCACTGATGTCCTTACAATGGTCTCTGAGCCAGGAGCCTGACCGCTCGCAACACCAGCTCCCACGCCACTCTCCTCATCACTACTTGACCACCTAATGGAGGAAGCGGTGGATATCTCCTCCACATCTTGGCTGGGCAGTAGCTGCTGACTCTCCTCTAATAGCTCGTCCTCGCTGTATAGTGGAGTTGAGCTCACAGCATATAACACCTCTCTGGCTGAGGGAACAGAAAAGGTCAGAGGCAGGTTGGGGACAGGTGAGGGAACAGGGCCTGCTCCCGGGCCATGCCAACTAAGAGTTGTGTCTGACGAACCCACCGACTCTTGGCTCGGGGTGTCTGATGTCACTTGGGACGAAGTAGATGACCAAGTCAACCATTCAAGAACCGCTGGGTTGCTGGTGAAGACGCAAACGCTAAATGACACCGGGAGCTCAGGCCTCTCGCTGTGACTCCTTCTGCCACGCCCCCTTGCTCTGCTGAGACCTGTGCCTGCACCAGAAACATTTAGGTCTCTGCCACTTCCCTGTGCAGGGCCTGACACTTCTCCAGTCGCCAAAAAGGATTTAATTTTCTCACACAACAGCTAATAAGCCCTTAATAATAATATTTTCTTGTTATAAACCCTGTTAATGGCTGTATCACACAGCACTTGCACCCCGATAACAAAAACGGTTTGCTGGAATTACAGAGCTGTATAATGGAAATTTGGATCCGCAGTCAGTGCAGCAAGGTGTAATAGGATTGTTCATATTACCCAGGCTGTACACTCCCCTATTGCACCCTGTTGTGCTTCAATACTGTGGAATGATTCTCCCTATCCTGTCCCTACACTTATAAAGATCTTTCTCTGAACTTCTATTCAGCAAAATGAAAGTTTTTGTCTCTCTTAGCACTGTCCCTAGCGCCTGCTGACGTCTCTCCCTGCTCTAAGTACACAGGAAAATGGCAGGATCCAAGATGGCTGAGGCTATTTTTAGGTCTGTGACATCACAAGGCTGGATGGCTGCTGATTGGCTGCATGCAGGGCATTGTGGGTGATCCCTCGTTCCCAGAGTTCTTTGCTCCATGTCATAGCATGTCTAGCAGCCATTTTAGGAAAAAATGCGATTTGTTACCACGAAGCGTGAGGAAGTTCGTATTCAATGCAAATTGATTTTTTTCCTTAAATTCTGATCGAATTCCACTTCGTCAACTTCAATTCGCTCATCTCTAAATGTGACGTCACCACACCGGCTGACATGATGACGTCATCACATGCCACGTGAGATTTTTCATTAGAACTTCAATCAAGATGCCAGCGCTCAAATGGATGAGGTAAGTATCATTTTATTTATTTTTGAACCCTTAAGATTAATGTCAGATGCTGCGATCAGTGATGAACGCGGCATCTAAGGGGTACAATGCTGGGGGCGGCACCATCGTCGTTCCCTATCATTGCACTCACTACTTTATTGCACTCACTACAAAGTAATTTGTCACGAAGCAGACAAATCAAATTTTCAGGAACTTAGCTCAACAGTAAAGCTATTGTAGTTTTATATGTAGCAAATAAAGCTCTACAGTAGAAAATACCCCCAATGGAGATATATTCCCATGGTTCTTGCTTTTCTTAACATTATGGCATATTCAAGCAGATCAGGTGGTGAAGATATCTAAAACCTCAAAGGATGGTGGATGTTGGCCAGTGGGTCTCATATAGGAGATCTGGTATTGCTTCTTTATACAGTGAAACCTTTCTAAACGAGAACTTTTTTGAGAAGACTACTTCATTATCTAGACCAGATTTTCTGCAACAGATTTCAATTCCATCATGTGTTGAGTCGGCTGACCATCTTTCTAGAGATGGCCAAAACTGACAAAAACTATTTTTCAATGCAATTTGGGTGGACATTCAAGATGAGCGAATCAATTTCATAGAATCAAAATTCAATCAGAATTTTTAGAAAAATTTAGATTAATATTAAATCAGAATAATTGTTCATTCTATGGGAATTTTCAGAGAGAGAAGACCCAAATGGATTCAAAGTGCTGAATCACACAGATTGATTTTTAAGAAATTCACTTTCTAGTGGACATCTGAAAGACGTTTAAGTAGAAAAAGGGGCAACATTGACAACTTTTCCCTTGAAGTCCTAATGAAAAAACTGAAGCTCTAATTCATTTCGCTGTAGATGAGAGAATTGAAGGAGAAAGAGGAAGTTTTCACTCGGTCACTAGACAGGAACCACAAATACCACAACAAGGCACTTGAAGACCCAAAGAGATGAAATATTCTGGAGAAATGATGGGCACATGGTCACAAGGAGTCAACTTAGGTCTAGAGGGTACAGTCAATTGTCATTGGATGCTTCCATTGTCATTGGACCCACTGTACCTTCCCCTTCCTTGGAGGAAATCATGAAGTCCTCTCTGTAGCCAAATGATGATGACTTTTCATTAATTTTGCACATTATCAATATAAAATGTTACCCTCAGAACACAAACCAGCTAAAAATCTCTTCTGCTTCCACGACTGTGATGAATAGGTTCATTGTAGGGGTCATGAGTGGTAACTACAGGAATAATTTAGCATAATAATGAAGAACACGGAAGAAACAACTTCTCATTTATTGTAATTAAAGACTCAGAAATAATTTGACTTGCAAAATACTGTAATTTTTCTGCTAACTGGTTAATACGAAAACAAGATGGGGGAAAATGGGTAATGAAATGCCTGTAATGCCAACAGAGGCCCCATGGGTCTACCATGGGGTTCTATAGTTATCTAAGATAAGTTTAGTAGGACAGGAGGTCTTGGGACGGAAGACACAAAAAAAAACACATTCCAGCCAACTGAGAACATAGTCATAGATGTATGGGGATAGAAGTGAAGTTCCAGAGGAGGGTTTTGATCTATTTCATTTATTTAGCTAGAACTCAGTTTGTCGTTAAACTCTCACAAAACCAACTCTAATCGCTTACAGTTCTGATCATTTCTCTGTTACAAAAACTTCAAAAATCCACAAAACCTGCAGGACGCAGACATGTGAGAACTCGCTTCTTCTTACTGGTCTCCTTTAATAATGAGATCTTCAGATATAATTATTTCTCTTTCTTCCCGGTGAATTATGTGAATTATTTATACGCTCCATCCTAATATTTCAGCCTTTCCCTAATAGGAAAAATCCACAGGATGTGAATCATTCCGGCAACTCACTGAAATCTTCTCTAGCTTAAATAAAAAAAAAAAAAAAAAAAGATCAGAACAATTTTAATGGCGCCAAAAAAAAAAAAAAAAAACTTGGCCCCGGGGTCTGCCAAGCAAATCACAGTCATTTTCCTGCGCCTCAAAGCGATTGCTTCCGACTTTGATCCTGATCCTATGTAATGTTATAAACTGCTCCAATGTCCCTACTGCTTATGGAATAAGAGCCCAGATAATGTGAGGCGCTGATCAAATGGTGAAATTATAATAGAGGCACAGGGGAGGGATTAGAGGTGAGGTTCTTATATCAGCTCAAACCTCGATGAGATTTTACACCTCAGTCACAGCCGGGGGGTGATAATAATGTGATAACATCTTGACATTGCTATGTCTTTAGATTCTATAATAGGATAACAGGGTCATGGGACACGTGGGTAACAAATGGCGAATGCACCTTGGAAATCATAAACATGACAGTAATGGTGGAATAACCTGAGGGGGGCACATACTTATAAAGAAAATAGGCTCTTCTCACATGTTGAAAGCCAATTCGTGAATCACTACTGATGTCTTGGGATCATACTGTATGTCACATTTGATACTTACCGGGAGAAATTTGGAGTAAATGTGGCTACTGTAGTTTCCTATCACAGATCTGTATTCCCACCATATAAGACAATGAAGGCTATGACCCAAAAATAATAAATAGTGCAGAAACAGCCCTGAAAATAGGAAAATCAGCAAAATTGTATATTTTCATAGTTTACCTCATCTTTACGGGTTGCAGGGCTTACAGTCCTACAACAAAGGGATACTACACACTACTAATGGCACATCCTAGGACCTAGTTACTGTACATCTCTGGGAAGGGAAGCTACAGTAGCTGCTGACTCCCTCAGAAATCTAGTTACTTTCCAAAACATGTTAGATACTTTCACCCAGGGGTGTAGCTGAAGTCTCATGGGCCCTGGTGTAAGAGTTGAGTTTGGGTCCCCTTTCCCTTAGTGCTGTGTGGTCAGGGGCAGGGAAGCACATAGCCTTCATGCTCCCTGAGGAAAACATTTAAACAGCACCTCCAGCCCCAGCACCCCCTAAATTCTTGACCTAACCCCTTCCCTCCAGCCAGAGGTGTAACATGCACTTTCATAGTTGTTAAGGTTGGAAAAAGACAAAAGTCCATCAAGTCCAACCTGTAATAAGGCTATATCGATCCATGGAACAAATCCCTGGATCAATGTCCATCTTCCTTTTAAAAAGGGGTTGGGCGAAAGGGAAAGGGTGTATAGAACAAGATTTCTATACATTGTCATAAGCCTCAATGTTATTTTGAAAATGAATCTAAACCTTTTTTGAAGCCATCTACTGCATTTGCTGTGACCAGCTCCTGAGGCTATTCCAGAGATTCACAGATCTTACTGTAAAGAATGCTTGTTGTCTCTTATGACTGAATCTTTTTTTCTCCGGGCCTAGGGAGTGGTCTCTTGTTTTTTTAGCTTCCCTTGATATGTTTTGTATGGTCCGTTTATATATTTGTACAGGATAATCATGTCCCCCCTTAGGGTCCATTCACACGTCCGCAATTCCGTTCCGCATTCCGAACGGAATTGCGGACCCATTAGTTTCAATGGGGACAGACGATGTCCTGGCCGGGTCCGCAATTGCGGATCCGCACTTCTGGGTCCGCAATCGCGTTCCTGAAAAAAATGGACAAGAAAGGCATTTTCTATGAGAGTGCCGGCGATGTGCAGTCTGCAAATTGCGGAACGCACATCGCCGATGTCCGTGTTTTGCGGATCTGCGGATCCGTGGATCCGCAAAACACACACGGACATGTGAATGGACCCTTAGACGTATTTTTTCAAGGCTGAACAATTTCAGTTCATTTAATCTTTGCTGAAAACTAAGATCTTCCAGGCCCTTTTTTAGTTTAGTAGCTCTCCTCTGTACTTTTTCTAACTCCAGGGCATCCTTTTTATGGACTGGTGCCCAGAACTGAACTGCATATTCCAGGTGAGGCTGCACCAATGCTTTGTATAGTGGCAATATTACATCCCTGTCCTTCAAGTCCATGCCTCTTTTAATACAAGACAAAATTCTGTTGGCCTTAGAGACAGCTGACTTGCACTACATGCTGTTATTTAGTCTATGATCTACTAATACACCCAGATCCTTCTCAACAAGTGACTCTCCCAGTTGTACTCCCCCAGGACATAATATGGGTGTCTTCTTATATGGTCAATGGGTCTGTGGGACCCCTAAGGCTCTTGGGCCCATTAGCGACTGCTACATCTGTACCCCATATAGCTACGCCCCTGCTTTGACCTCAACAAGCTGGCTAACTCCTTCTTCAACAAGCTGGCGACTACCTCCTAAAGAAGATAGCTGCTTCCTATCTCATGCTACCTACATCCTCCCATAACAAACTAGATACATCATCCTACAACAAGCCATCCACTTCCTCCTCAACAAGCCAGCTACTTCCTCCTCAACAAGCCAGCTACTTCCTCCTCAACAAGCCAGCTACTTCCTCCTCAAAAAGCTAGCTATTTCCTCCCAAACACAGCTAGTGCGGTCCTCCATCAACAATCAGGCTTTTTCTATCCTCTATCTATCCTCAATTCCCCACATTATTTATTCAAAAATATATTTATACAAATCCAAAAAAGACACATTTGGGTGAATAACATCTTTCACTTGAATCTTTCGCTTTCTTTATTTTGGTTTACTGTATGACTGCGTGCAGCATAAAAAGTTTTCCGTGGATCAGTGGCCACATTATAATGGGGAGATCTATTGATCTGGCTATCAGTGCTAGACTAGCTGGGCCGGTATTTCACAAAGTTCACAAACCTTCTGGGGTGTCCTCATCCAATGGTGTGGTGAGTATACCAAGACTGGTGTGATCAAGGAAAAACATCCAGCGAAGTGAAAGTCTGTGGATATAAACTACTTGTCTATGAAAGGGGTCAGAGGAGAAGTGAGGAATTGTTCTGATGCACAGTCAAGGAAATTACAGCTAAATATAGCACTGGTGCTCCCACTCATTTCTCCTGATGCACAACTCATCGCTCGTTAGCAAGGATGGGCTATAACTGAAGACGACCAGTTCCAGCTCCATTGCTGTGTAAGGTAAACAGAAAGGCAAAATTCAAGAAGGGAAAAGGACCTAAAAATTGGGTCACTGAGCAATGGAAAAACATGGCCCAATTAGATGGATCCAGATGTTGCTCGATTCTAATGGGAGGACAAGCAGCATGAATGGGTGACTCCTTCAGTAATACTGTAGTGTGGAGAAGGTTTTCTTGGCATACCCTGGTTCCTCTGATACCTGTGGATGAACATTTGGACAGTAGGTTTTACTAAGCATTGAGACTGACTAGGTTCATCCCTTCATGGCAGCACCATAGAGCATAGAATGACAATGCACCATGCCACAAGGTCCCAATACTCATGGATTGCTTCCGGAAACATAGCACATTTTTCTTTGGTTTCCTGACCTTCGCAGTCTCCAGATCTTAATCATATAGAGCAGAAGTTCACATACTTTTGGCCAAATACTTGCCACCAAGATTTCTAAAGAATTGAAGTAGATCAAAAAGCAGAAAACAATTTGGAAAACCTAATTAAAGAGGATGAGTCACAAACATATAGATACAGGGCCGGTGCGTCCTATAGGCGAACTAGGCAGCCACATAGGGCACCCCTTGCGAAGGAGCTCTGGCCCCCCTCATGCTGCAGCCGCCCGAGTGCTCTATAGAGAGCCTCAGGTGGCTGCAGCACTGCCCTGGCTGGCTCGTCCATGAAGGTGCACAGCCCGGGCGCAGCATGAAGATAGGGACTGACAAAAGGTAAGCGCTCAGCTTGGTGAGAAAGAGAGTGACGTGGGAGGGAGGGGCAGGGAGAAAGAGAGTGACAAGGGAGGGAGATTGGCGAGAAAGAGAGTGACAAGGGAGGGAGAGTGGTGAGAAAGAGTGACAAGGTAGGGAGAGGGGGGGAATAAGAGTGACAAGGGAGGGAGAGGGGGGGAATGAGAATGACAAGGGAGGGAGGGGGAATGAGAGCGATAAGAAGGGGGAGAGAGTGACAAGGGAGGGGGTGAGAAAGGGAGGGAGGGGGAGTGAGAAAGAGAGTTACAAGGGAGGGAGGGGGGAATGAGAGTGACAAGGGAGGGAGTGGGGTAATGAGAGCGATAAGAAGGGGGGGGTGAAAAAGAGAGTGACAAGGGGGTGAGAAAGAGCGTGACAAGGGAGGGAGGGGGGAATGAGAGTGACAAGGGAGGTAGGGGGGGTGAGAAAGAGTGACAAGGTAGGGAGGGTGTTGAGAAAGAGAGTGACAAGGGAGTGAGGGGGGAAAGAGAGTGACTGCATCTACTACACACACACACTGCATCACCAACACAGACTGCTATCCCTATACACTACAGTCCATAAGCACTCACATTAGATTCTCTACAGCACATAACACGTCCCCTACACACTTCACCCACTATGAACAAACTCATGGGTGGAACATGTAGTTGGACTTATGGGTGGGCCTTATGGGCATACTCACCGTCAGGCCCTGGGGCTCAGACCTTAAGCTGTGTAAAGGGCCTCAAAAAGTGGAGCTGTTTCCCGTTCACCCAGAACACTGATTTTTGTGACCACAGTTACAGACGGCCTCTAGAGAGCCTGTTCTACACCAGAGCAGTGGAGCCGGACTGCAGCCTGAGCCATCATCATCCTCATCTGGGTGTAAGTGGGCAATCAGTATATTATTCGTGGCACTAGTCTCTAATTTACCTCCCATTAAAGGGTCACTATAGTCCCCAGAACCACTGCAGCTTAATGTAGCGCCTCCGGTCTCTATAGCCTGTCCCTGCAGGCTTTTTAATGTAAACACGGCGGCACTGCAGCACTGGCGTTAGTTAATATGGCCGATCATATGGGCGGGGCATTGTGATGTCACATGGGGGGGTGGCGGCAAATGTTTCTTTTGCCTAGGGCGGCAAAAATCCTTGCACCGAACCTGTATAGATACAATGTATGTATTGTAGTCATCATTGAAATAATTGATAACCTTCTCATTAATAATTCTTCATTTTGGGGCATTTTGTCCTCTTCTGCGCTCAGGAAATCCTTCCACCGTAAAGTAAGAATCACCTTCCATGTTTACCTAGACTTTTCCTGTCTTAACTGGTGAAGAAAACTGATATTAACTGAACTCAATATCACTGCTCTCGCTGTGGAAATAGTTTGTAATAATTAGATTTTACATATCAGAGATGTCAACTTTTGGGAGAGATGACACTTCGTCGTTCCTTCAGGCAGATGGATAAAAGAAAAGGAAAGTTATTCAATGAAGTCAGCGCTGTAGAATCTCTCTCTGCTGGAGAATTAATGGGAGATGTTCACTTTGATCTGGGAGGAGCGCTGCTCTGTTAGATAACACTCACTGTAAGGGCGTCGACAGGTAAAGGCAAAAGGACTTACAAAAAAGTGCAAGATCCAAAAACGGGTCAAGTAAACGCCAGGTAAATGCTCATAATTACAGCAATCACAGCTAGTTTGGAGAATTAAAGGATTTCATCTGTGACATTGCAGAAGCGGTTTCTACAATCGTATGGCTGCATAGGACTGGACCAACCATTCTTCTGTCCGCATGACTTATACGTTTCTGGTGGGAGATGTGGGATCTCTGACTTTAGAAGCGGAGAATGTGTAAGTAATACGTGGAGCCAGGAGCGCAACAATAGAGAATCTAGAAGTGAAGGAGTATGGTAGAAACCGGTAGAACAAGGGTGATAGAAGAATGGAAGATTAAAGCAAAGATCTGGATTGTTCAGGTCCAAGTGTTTCTTGAAGAAGAACAGGAGAAGTGTAGACTTGATCAGATCAAGCCAAACCTAAAGCTTAAAGGGGTATTCCAAGTTTACCAATACATTAAGGGCATGTCCTTTTTGCTGCAGCTACTCCACTATTTCAGCTCAGGGTGTGTGTCCTTTCTGCAGCAGCTCTGTCCTTGTCATGTTTTGTTTTGGCAGCAGCTCTCTCCCTGTCACAGCTCAGGGATGTTTTCTTTCTGCTGCAGCTCTTTCTCTGTCATAGCTCAGGGGGAGCCTTTTATGCAGCAGCATTCTTCCTGTTGCAGTTCAGGGGGCGTGTCATCTCTGCTGCAGTTTTCTCCGTTTCACAGATCAGGGTATCTGCTTTTCTGCAGCAGCTGTCCGTGTCATAGTTCGGGGGGGGGCTGCTGTCCCTGTCATAGTTTTGGGGGAGGGGGGGGATTTCTGTGATACTACTTTCTCCCTTTCACAGTTCAAGAGGCATATCCATTCTGCTGCAGATGTCTCCCTGTCATAGATCAGGTTGTGTGGTATCTCTGCTGCAGTCTTTTCTCTATTGCAGCTCATAGGGCGTTTCCTTTCTGCCGCAGCTCTCTACATGTAAATGGTGCAGCTTCTAACACTATACACAGCTGAAGCCAGTTGAAAGAATAGGACTGAGCTGTTAGACCATTTCAGTAGGTAGACATGCACAATACTATACAGATTAAATACCAGGGGGCAACATTGTAACGAACTACAAAGAATATCTCACACGTGGAGCACTTTTGAAAAAAAAAAAAGTGCATTTGCAAAAGTAACTAGTTTTTTCAAGATGAATTAATGTTGTCACAATCCCATTAAAGAATAAAGTACTAGAATGCAGCTTTATTGTCTTCTGGACACATGAGGAGACCCAGGGAGGAAGAAGATAAAAAGAGGACATAAGACGACAAGACGAATCGAGAAAAGTCCCGATTCCATTGAGAAGCCTGAAGACTCCACCAAAACACCGGTCAGATTTATAGCATTCCTGGGACTGTCCCGCTCAGACCTAGAAGACAACGATAGAGGTCCCAGCTGGTAACTGGAAATTAAACACAAGTTATTGAATCCCGGCCTCCATTTTCTATGTGTAATCAGAGATCGTGTGATCATGACAACAGTCATTATAAATGTCAACAGTCGGAGAGGACGGTCCTCCCCTATAGGCTCCCACTGATGGAGAATGTGCCGGCTATGTTCATTTTGCTAAACTAACCTTATATTATACATTTTTGTTTTAATCTGGACAATTTTTTATTAAATTATGGTTGAAAGATTCCTCTAACTCTCTGACTTGTAGGTGATTGCACAGACACATTCGCACCCCTACAGTCAATATCATCATAAGGAACAAAATCAAATGAAAAAAATGGGCACGGTCAGGCAAACGCGGCCTGTACTTCTCCGATGCAGTGATTTCCTGGCTTGGTAAATGACCTTGAGACTAGAGCCCTCCCGAAGGATGCCAGGCTTTGCTGACAGACACAATATGTCTGCCTTTTTTTTGCTTTTCTGTCTGCCGTGTCCCGTCCCACATCTCTCCATCTGTTTAACAGGCAAAGTGCCGGTAAGCAAGATACGAAACTAAGCAAGATAAGTCTACCGGCTCCAAAATGTCCCCTAAGCAACACTCAGCAATTCATATGTTTATTGCCGGAGCCCATAATAACTCATACATCTGGACCATCAGGTTCTTTTCACCTTTATCTGCAGAACAATATTATTGGGTTACCCTAGGCAAGGGCAATGCAGAGACATCCATCCCCTGATGGTAGCTGCAGAACATCATGTCCTTGCCATTGGGTTATTCCACCTGCGATGAATGCCTTGTGTCTGGACCTTCTCTACATTGCTCCACATTGGTTTACTTAAAGAGCTTTTCCCATCCACATCAATCACCAAGCCACAGGATAGGTGATAAATGTATGACCACTGTGGTCCAATGCAACCATACACAGGTCCACAAGGACTTTGTGTGCATAGAGAGGTAGTGTGCATGTGAGACCACCACTCCATTTACTGTCTATAGGACTGACGGAGATGGCCAAACACTGGTATCTCCATTAGCTTAGAAAAATAGAGGATGTGGGTGCTGCTGCAAGTTACTGCTGTAGAGGAAGGCAATGAGAAGGTTTAGAGAAGAGGAGATCAGTCTAGAGGGCAATCAGAAGCAGCCTGTGAGAAATGTGGGCATAGGGAAGACATCTCTGAGGGACTAGGGTCACTGTCGGGAGTCTGTGGAAGGCATGTGGGGAAGTCTGTAAGAGACAGGGGGCAGGGGTAGCAGTCTGTGAGAAAAAGCGTACGTAGGTGGAAGTCTGTAAGAGACAGGGGGCAGGGGTAGCAGTCTGTGAAAAAGAGCGTACCTAGGGAGAAGTCTATAAGAGACAGGGGGCATGGGGATCAGTCTGTGAGAAAGAGGTGACAGAGGGAGAAGCCTGTAGGAGACAGGGGGTATGGGGAGTAGTCTGTGAGAAAGAGGGGACATAGGGAGAAGCCTGTAAGAGACAGGGGGTATGGGGAGTAGTCTGTGAAAAAGAGGGGACAGAGGGAGAAGCCTGTAGGATACAGGGGGCATGGGGAGTAGTCTGTGAGAAAGAGGGGACATAGGGAGAAGTCTGTAAGAGACAGGGGGCATGGGGAGCAGTCTGTGAGAAAGAGGGAACATAGGGAGATGTCTGCAATAGACAGGTGGCATGGGGAGCAGTCTGTGAGAAAGAGGGGACAGAGGGAGAAGCCTGTAAGAGACAGGGGGTATGGGAAGTAGTCTGTGAGAAAGAGGCAACATAGGGAGAAGTCTGCAAGAGATAGGTGGCATGGGGAGTAGTCTGTGAGAAAGAGGGAACATAGGGAGAAGTCTGCAATAGACAGGTGGCATGGGGAGCAGTCTGTGAGAAACAGGGCGAGAAGTCTGTAAGAGACAGGGGGCATGGGGAGCAGTCTGTGAAAATAGGGAACATAGCGAGAAGTCTATAAGAGACAGGGGACATCGGGATCATCCTGTGAGAAAGAGGGGACATGGGGGATATTGGAAGAAGTCTATAAGAGACAGGGGGCATGGGGATCAGTCTGTGAGAAAGAGGGGACATAGGGAGAAGTCTGTAAGAGACAGGGGGCATGGGTAGTAGTCTGTGAGAAAGAGGGGACATAGGGAGAAGTCTGTAAGAGACAGGGGGCATGGGGAGCAGTCTGTGAGAAAAAAGTCTGTGAGAAAGAGGGAACATAGGGAGATGTCTGCAATAGACAGGTGGCATGGGGAGCAGTCTGTGAGAAAGAGGGTGAGAAGTCTGTAAGAGACAGGGGGCATGGGGAGCAGTCTGTGAAAAAGAGGGGACAGAGGGAGAAGCCTGTAAGAGACAGGGGGTATGGGAAGTAGTCTGTGAGAAAGAGGGAACATAGGGAGAAGTCTGCAAGAGACAGGTGGCATGGGGAGCAGTCTGTGAGAAAGAGGGTGAGAAGTCTGTAAGAGACAGGGGCATGGGGAGCAGTCTGTGAAAAGAGGGAACATAGCGAGGAGTCTGTAAGAGACAGGGGACATTGGGATCAGCCTGTGAGAAAGAGGGGACATGGGGGATATCGGAAGAAGTCTATAAGATACAGGGGGCATGGGGATCAGTCTGTGAGAAAGAGGGGGCATAGGGAGAAGTCTGTAAATGGAAAAGAGAATTCAAAGAGAAAGTGCGCTGCAGTATAACAATGGCTGGGTGCGGCCGGTATACTTGTCTATTCTGCAAAAGGTACGGACAAGTCCTTTGGGATCCATGCCTGGTTCGTTTTAATGAATGTGAGCTTGTCTACATTGGCTGTGGACAGGCGGCTGCGCTTGTCTGTGATCACAAAGCCCCCCGCTGTGCTAAACACACGTTCGGACAATACACTTGCTGCAGGGCAGGCCAGCACCTCGATGGCGTAAAGGGCAAGCTCAGGCCATGTGCACTATTTGGAGAACCAGAAGTTCAATGGGGCAGACCCATCAGTCAGTACGTGTATGCATGTGCACAAGTACTGTTCCACCATGTTGCTGAAATGTTGCCTCCTGCTAAGACGTTCTATATCAGCTGGTGGTGCTGGTTCTTGTGTGCTGACAAAGCGTTTCCACATTTCGGCAATGCTAACCCTGCCTTCTGAGGTGCAGGCGGTGCCCCAGCTGTGTTGGCCACTTTTTCCTCCTCCTCTGCCTTCGCCTTGTGCTTCCACTGAGCCCCCGCTGTCAGGTTGGAATGCCATCAGCAGCGCGTCTACCAGCGTGCGCTTGTACTCACAAATCTTCCGATGATGCTACAGTGATGGAATTAAGGACAGCACGTTGTCCTTGTAGCGGGATCCAGCAGGGTGGCCGCCCAGTAATCAGCACTGGTTAGAATGTGGGCAACTTGGCGGTCGTTGCACAGGCACTGCAGCATGTAGTCGCTCATGTGTGCCAGGCTTCCCAGAGGCAACGAAAAGCTGTCCTCTGTGGGAGGTGTATCGTCTGTGTCCTCGGTATCCACCGAGCCATGCTGCAGTGATGGCCGTGAGCTGCTTTGGGTGCCATCCTGCTGTGAACACGGTTCGCCCTCCTCATTCTCCAGAACTGTGTCCTGGCTGGACAGTTGTGTTGGTGCAGGAACCCACCATCTGAGCCACTTGTGAATGACCTGCCTGATAACCGTGGAAATGATCCTTCTTCCTCCTCCTCTTCCTCCTGTGCCACATCCTCTTCCATCAGCGCCCGGAGCATTTTTTTAAGGAGACATAGAGGTGAGATAGTAATGCCGAGAACGGGTCATCGGCACTGGCCATGTTGGTTGAGTACTCGAAACAGCGCAACACGGCACACACATCCCGCATGGAGGCCCAATCAGTGGTGGTGAAGTGGTGCTGTTCCGCAGAGCGACTGACCCGTACGTGCTGCAGCTGAAACCCCACTATGGCCTGCTGCTGCTCGCACAGACTCTCCAGCATGTGCAAGGTGGAGTTCCACCTGGTGGGAACTTCGGATATGAGGCGGTGAGCGGGAAGGCGGAAGTTACGCTGTAGCGCAGACAGGAGAGCAGCAGCAGGGTGAGAACGCCGAAAGCGCGCACAGACGGCCCACACTTTCTGCAGCAGCTCTGACATATCGAGGTAATTTTTCAGGAATTTCTGCACCACCAAATTCAGTACATGCGCCAGGCAAGGGATGTGCGTCAAACCAGCTAGGCCCAGAGCTGCTACGAGACTTCGCCCTTTATTGCACACCACAAGGCCGGGCTTGAAGCTCAATGGCACCAACCACTCATCAGTCTGCTGTTCTATGCCCATCTACAGCTCCTGCACGGTGTGAGGTTTTTCCCCCAAACAGATGAGTTTCAAAACAGCCTGCTGTCGTTTCTCCCTGGCTGTGCTGAAGTTGGTGGAAGATGTTACACTGACCGGATGATGAGGTGGTAGAAGAGGAGGAGGAGAAAGCGGAGGAGGAGGAAACAGGAGGCAAAGAGAAACATCCTGCAATCCTCAGTGGCGGAAGGATATGCGCCAAACAGCTATCCGCCTCAGGCCCAGCCACCACTGCATTTACCCAGTGTACTGTTAGGGAGATATAACGTTACTGCCAGTGCTTACTGGTCCATGTATTGGTGGTTATGTGGACCTTGCCACAGATGGCGTTGCACAGTACACACCTAATTTTGTCCTCCACTTGGTTGTGCAGGGCAGGGATAGCTCGTCTGGAAAAGTAGTGGCGGCTGGAAACCACGTACTGTGGCAACCACTGCCATGAGGTTTTTACAAGTCTCCGTCTCTATCAGACGGAATGACAGCATTTCAATGGCCAGGAATTTTTAAATGCTGGCATCCAGGGGCAGGGATCGCAGGCGGGTAGGGGGGTACTTCCTCTTTCTCTCCAATGTTTGGGAGATGGACAGCTGAACGCTTCCATGGGACATTGTGGAGATGCTTGGTGGCGGACGTGGTGGAGTTGCAATCCTCTGTTTGCTGGGTGGCAGGTGCTACTGTCACTCCAGAGGTGGAGAAAGAGGCCGAGACTGCAGCAGAAGACGGAGCAGGAGGAGCCTGACAACTTTCATGGTTTTTGAGGTGTTTACTCCACTGCAGCTTGTGCTTTGCATTTAGATGCCTGGTCATGCAGGTGGTTGTGCTCACAATAAATGGGTATATGCCGCCCACCTAACTAACAGACAGATTAACCATTATATTTGTGTGTCAGGGGTACAAAGATGTTGCATTGCACCCACAAAAAAATTGCTATAGGTCTGCATGGCTGTGATGGCTTCTAAGTGCCCACAGCTTAAAAGCTTTTTGATTGTCTCCCCTGCAGCCTTTCCACAAGCTTTATTAAATGCCCGAACACCGAACTCGAACCCGAATTTTTCCGTCAAAGTTCGGGTTTGGGTCCGGGTACAGAAAAATCGTAACGTCCAGTACAGACCTGAACTTTTCAGTTCGGGTTTGTTCAACACTAAGTTCATGAAACATTGTACAGTAACTCTGTACAACAGCAGAGTTTTGCAAAGCATGCAGCATTGCAAATGAACCATTGTATCAGCCATCCAGGAACCCCCTGGAAACCCTGAGAAACGCCTGCAGTTTTCCCTACTAATTGGTATAAGACATTTTCTAGCACAAACACAGAAAACTTCCTCCAGGACTGGTGGAGCCTGAATAAGTAAAATCAGAATGTTCTTATATGAGGACAGTTACCCTATGAGCAACATTTACGCCCTACGGTGCAGACGGAGTATTGCACAGATCATCTCAGCCTCCACAGAGGTAACACAGCCCCCGCCGGCAGAGATGTATATTCTAGCTTTTAACTATAGGGTGATATTTTATCTGGGGGATTTCAGCAGGCTTTTCCTGAGTCGTTTTGGACACCCTGTAGTTTGCCAATTGCCGGGATGTTTTGTTTGAGGGCAGCTAAAAGCCACTGCCTGCGTTTCTTCTGGATAGAAGTGATATGTTTTATGTGAATTACAGACATGCTGAGATAAGTATTAAAGGCAAGATGTGCACATACATCAGCTGTATATTGCGTATTTAAGAATATATACAAAAGATTTCTCCTCCGATCCGCTTGTAAGGCAGCAAGGTGGCTCAGTTAGGTGAAAATCTGACAAGGATAACATCTGCATAGAGAATGTACTGTATGTTCTCCCCGTGTTTGTGTGGGTTTCCTCCGGGGTCTTTGGTTTCCTCCCACACTCCATGCTAAAAACACAGATAGGAAACTTGTTTGTGAGTCAGTGTATGTCAGCTCTATATAAGTGATGAGAATGTCTGTACAGTGCTGTGAAATATGTCAGTGATATATAAGTGATGAGAATGTCTGTACAGGGCTGTGGAATATGTCAGTGATATATAAGTGATGAGAATGTCTGTACAGCGCTGTGGAATATGTCAGTGATATAGAAGTGATGAGAATGTCTGTACAGCGCTGTGGAATATGTCAGTGATATATAAGTGATGAGAATGTCTGTACAGCGCTGTGGAATATGTCAGTGATAAATAAGTGATGCTGATGTTTGTACAGCGCTGTGGAATATGTCAGTGATATATCAGTGATGAAAATGTCTGTACAGCCCTGTGGAATATGTCAGTGATATATAAGTGATGAGAATGTCTGTACAGCGCTGTGGAATATGTCAGTGATATATAAGTGATGAGAATGTCTGTACAGCGCTGTGGAATACGTCAGTGATATATAAGTGATGAGAATGTCTGTACAGCGCTGTGGAATATGTCAGTGATATATAAGTGATGAGAATGTCTGTACAGCGCTGTGGAATATGTCAGTGTTATATAAGTGATGAGAATGTCTGTACAGCGCTGTGGAATATGTCAGTGATATATAAGTGATGAGAATGTCTGTACAGGGCTGTGGAATATGTCAGTGATATATAAGTGATGCTGATGTTTGTACAGCGCTGTGGAATATGTCAGTGATATATAAGTGATGAGAATGTCTGTACAGCACTGTGGAATATGTCAGTGATATATAAGTGATGAGAATATCTGTACAGCGCTGTGGAATATGTCAGTGATATATCAGTGATGAGAATGTCTGTACAGTGCTGAGGAATATGTCAGTGATATATAAGAGATGAGAATGTCTGTACAGCGCTGTGGAATATGTCAGTGATATATAAGTGATGAGAATGTCTGTACAGAGCTGTGGAATATGTCAGTGATAAATAAGTGATGAGAATGTCTGTACAGCGCTGTGGAATATATCAGTGATATATAAGTGATGAGAATGTCTGTACAGAGCTGTGGAATATGTCAGTGATATATGTGATGAGAATGTCTGTACAGTGCTGTGGAATATGTCAGTGATATATAAGTGATGAGAATGTCTGTACAGTGCTGTGGAATATGTCAGTGATATATAAGTGATGAGAATGTCTGTACAGTGCTGTGGAATATGTCAGTGATATATAAGTGATGAGAATGTCTGTACAGCGCTGTGGAATATGTCAGTGATATATAAGGGATGAGAATGTCTGTAGAGTGCTGTGGTATATGTCAGTGATATATAAGTGATGAGAATGTCTGTACAGCACTGCAGAATATGTCAGTGACATATAAGTGATGAGAATGTCTGTACAGCGCTGTGGAATATGTCAGTGATAAATAAGTGATGAGAATGTCTGTACAGTGCTGTGGAATATGTCAGTGATATATAAGTGATGAGAATGTCTGTACAGCGCTGTGGAATATGGCAGTGATATATAAGTGATGAGAATGTCTGTACAGCGCTGTGGAATATGTCAGTGATATATAAGTGATGAGAATGTCTGTACAGCGCTGTGGAATATGTCAGTGATATATAAGTGATGAGAATGTCTGTACAGCGCTGTGGAATATGTCAGTGATATATAAGTGATGAGAATGTCTGTACAGTGCTGTGGAATATGTCAGTGATATATAAGTGATGAGAATGTCTGTACAGCGCTGTGGAAAATGTCAGTGATATAGAAGGGATCAGAATGTCTGTACAGCACTGTGGAATATGTCAGTGATATATAAGTGATGAGAATGTCTGTACAGCACTGTGGAATATGTCAGTGACATATAAGTGATGAGAATGTACAGCGCTGTGGAATATGTCAGTGATATAGAAGTGATGAGAATGTCTGTACAGCACTGTGGAATATGTCAGTGATATATAAGTGATGAGAATGTCTGTACAGCGCTGTGGAATATGTCAGTGATATATAAGTGATGAGAATGTCTGTACAGCGCTGTGGAATATGTCAGTGATATATAAGTGATGAGAATGTCTGTACAGTGCTGTGGAATATGTCAGTGATATATAAGTGATGAGAATGTCTGTACAGCGCTGTGGAATATGTCAGTGATATATAAGTGATGAGAATGTCTGTACAGCGCTGTGGAATATGTCAGTGATTTATAAGTGATGAGAATGTCTATACAGCGCTGTGGAATATGTCAGTGATATAGAAGGGATGAGAATGTCTGTAAAGCGCTGTGGAATATGTCAGTGATATATAGGTGATGAGAATGTCTGTACAGTGCTGGGGAATATGTCAGTGATATATAAGTGATGAAAATGTCTGTACAGGGCTGTGGAATATGTCAGTGATATATCAGTGATGAGAATGTCTGTACAGCACTGTGGAATATGTCAGTGATATATAAGTGATGAGAATGTCTGTACAGCGCTGTGGAATATGTCAGTGATATATAAGTGATGAGAATGTCTATATAGCGCTGTGGAATATGTCAGTGATATAAAAGGGATGAGAATGTCTGTACAGCACTGTGGAATATGTCAGTGACATATAAGTGATGAGAATGTCTGTACAGTGCTGGGGAATATGTCAGTGATATATAAGTGATGAGAATGTCTGTACAGGGCTGTGGAATATGTCAGTGATATATCAGTGATGAGAATGTCTGTACAGCGCTGTGGAATACGTCAGTGATATATAAATGATGAGAATGTCTGTACAGCACTGTGGAATATGTCAGTGATATATAAGTGATGAGAATGTCTGTACAGCGCTGTGGATTATGTCAGTGATATATAAGTGATGAGAATGTCTGTACAGCGCTGTAGAATATGTCAGTGATATGTAAGTGATGAGGATGTCTGTACAGCGCTATGGAATATGTCAGTGATATATAAGTGATGATGTCTGTACAGCGCTGTGGAATATGTCAGTGATATATAGGTGATGATAATGTCTGTACAGCGCTGTGGAATATGTCAGTGATATATAAGTGATGAGAATGTCCGTAGAGCGCTATGGAATATGTCAGTGATATAGAAGTGATGAGAATGTCTGTACAGCGCTGTGAAATATGTCAGTGATATATAAGTGATGAGAATGTCTGTAGAGCACTGGGGAATATGTCAGTGATATATAAGTGATGAGAATGTCTGTACAGCGCTGTGGAATATGTCAGTGATATATAAGTGATGAGAATGTCTGTACAGTGCTGTGGAATATGTCAGTGATCTATAAGTGATGAGAATGTCTGTACAGCGCTGTGGAATATGTCAGTGATATATAAGTGATGAGAATGTCTGTACAGCGCTGGGGAATATGTCAGTGATATATAAGTGATGAGAATGTCTGTACAGCGCTGTGGAATATGTCAGTGATATATAAGTGATGAGAATGTCTGTACAGCGCTGGGGAATATGTCAGTGATATATAAGTGATGAGAATGTCTGTAGAGCACTGGGGAATATGTCAGTGATATATAAGTGATGAGAATGTCTGTACAGTGCTGGGGAATATGTCAGTGATATATAAGTGATGAGAATGTCTGTAGAGCACTGGGGAATATGTCAGTGATATATAAGTGATGAGAATATCTGTACAGCGCTGTGGAATATGTCAGTGATATATAAGTGATGAGAATGTCTGTACAGCGCTGTGGAATATGTCAGTGATATATAAGTGATGAGAATGTTTGTACAGCGCTGGGGAATATGTCAGTGATATATAAGTGATGAGAATGTCTGTAGAGCACTGGGGAATATGTCAGTGATATATAAGTGATGAGAATATCTGTACAGCGCTGGGGAATATGTCAGTGATATATAAATGAAGAAAATACAATAAATATCCAGGCAGTGACAAATAGACTGCTAAGATTATCACTAACAATGCGATGATCATAAGGAGTGATAATCGGGCAGTGTAAATGTACCGTTGACTACCCAATGAATGAGAGAAACGCTAAACTGTTTACCGACATTAGATCATGCCATTTAAACACGATTTGCTATCAGCAAACAATGAGTCTGTATGGGGAAGAGTGATGGCATTAGTGATCGCTCCTCCCCGTACTCTGGAGGAGATATCTGCATGTAAAAGCACCGGTCTCCTCCGCTAGTGATCAGCAGATTGTCAGGAAGGAATGTTTCCTTCCCGACAATCTGCTTTAATATCGTCCCATGTAAGGGGACCTTATTAAATATACAAGTCCTCCTTCTGGCTCATGCAGTTAATAGGTCTAGTAGTAAATCTCTATGGTAAGCAATCTCAGCCAAGCTGAAAAGGGCGAAAATAATGTTTACATAATGATAGTGGTTACCTTGAGTAGACGAGTTAAGGTGGATTTAGATGGGACGATTATGCAACCGTTTGTCGGGAAGAAAGCGTTCCTTCCTGACAGTTGGCTGCTCGTTCAGTGGAGGAGATCTCTGCATTTACATGCAGTGATCCCCTTCACTGTATGAGGACGAGGTATAGCTATAGCGATCTCTCATCCTCATACACAATCATGGTTTCTGAGCAGAGGATGGCTGTTTAGACCACACAATCTGCTGCCCAGGAACTAAGATCGGTGGTGCCTGCATGAGCGACAGGATCACCCGATGAACAGGCGTTTCTCTTGTTCATCGGGTGATCCGTTGCACATTTACATGGGCTGATTCTCAGTAATGACCTTCGCAGGAGCGGTCATTCCTGATAATCTGGACGATTATAGTCTCGTCAAAATGCAGCTTAACACAATGACACTACAATTTTCATATATTATTCATTTTCAAAGGTCTTTGTGTCTCTTCCAGTACTGCATGCTGGATTATCCAGGATGCTTCTACCTTCACTAGCTCTTATGTATCTGCAGAGCCTAATTTTTGGACAGATTTCTCTTTCTACAGGTTATTAAAGATATCCTCTCCCTTGTATTGATAGTAATTGATTCTGTGGAGTGTGGGATCTCCCTCCTCACCTGCAGAGCGTGCATACAGTGCTCTGCTTTCTCTTTACACTTGTACAGAGCCTATGTGATTCTCCTCCTCTAGGTTATCTTGTGCGTGATCTCCTCCCTATCTACAACCTGTGTGAGTTGCCCTGCTTGGATCATCTCCCCCCTATCCATAAACATCTGCCATGTTCAACCACCTTCTATTCCCTGGGAGCAGGGATAGGATCCAGATGAGGGCACCCTTTTTGTGGTAGGCGAATTTCTAGGGCACAATAGCCTTGATAAGGTAAAATACAGAAAGTTTGTTCCTTCCCTGTAAACCATTGGATCACCTTCAGTATGATCAATTACTCCACTGGCAGATGATTTTGGGAGGGGTCTGCCCACTTGTCAACCCTCTCTTGTGCTGGCATTAGGGATAGACTGCTCAAAGGATGTTCTTGCTCCCTGAAAATGGAGATGGAGTCCAATAGTGGACCTTTCTTTAACTTCTTGGAGGAGCCTTTTACTTATCATTACGCTCATCATCTACTATTAAGTGAGGTCACCAAGGAAGAAACTTTAAAGCAGGGCCACAATGGCCCTGCATAGTAGATTTTATCTAATGAAGGGTCTGGTCTGGCCCTTAAACATTATTATATTGCCAATAATAAATAAATCTACATACCTACCTCACACTACTTCGTTAGATACTCTGGTGCCTTCTGCCCTACACCAGAGTATCTAAGGATCCAACAGACCCCTGGTCTATAAAGTAATGGGTCGAAATCCTTTAGCAGATGACAACCATTTGGGGCTATCTTTGGAACCAATTATTTGCCACTGAGTAGCACACATTTTCAGTGCAATGCTAAAGAACTACCTTCACTAAGAACTCCTATGAAGGATCCATTAGTGGAATCACTTCCATGGAGTGACTACTAAATAACGTAAAATACCTTATAGAAGTTATGTCCTGCATGTGCAATGATAATAATAAAAGTATAATGAAATCAAAAGTACTCATGTTCTTATGGCTGGACTGTGGATCCCCTGAATAATTTCTTCCATTAACCCAAGGAACCCTAGTTCAAAGCTGCATTGAAGCGACCTCAACTTCTAGCCTGATGCTGTATTTTACCCATAATCCTGACTTGCTTATATGAAGTGCATTCCTTGTGTTGTTGATTGATACATTATGTTGTCATAGATCCAGAAACTGGGCATCTAATGAGGCCACCAGGGATGTGCTGGGATTTGTGGTGCTGTAGAGGTTAATAGACTGCAGGCTACCCACTCCTGTTATCTCAATTTCAAAGCTGTACTAAACTTACCTCAACTTCTAGCCTGAGGCTGCATTTTGCCCACACCCCAGACCCGTTTACATGAAATGCATTCCCTATTTTCTTGACTGATAGATTGTCATAGATCCAGAGACTGTACATCTAATGAGGCCATCAGGGATGTGCTGGGACTTGTGGTGCTGTAGAGGTTAACAGACTGCAGGTTACCCACTCCAGCTATCTCAGTTTAGGTGAAGTGCAGTGCACTGTGTATTCCTCAGACGCGGTAAGAAAAAAGGCAGAAAACAAGTCTCTTTTTTCCTCTATAACAGTTGTTTCTCGGCTCTGCTAATGAATTGACTGTGACAGAACATGTACAGCACCAGCCCCTCTGGGACTACAAGAACACCTCACCTTAGAAGTAGTGCCAGATGCCCGTGGGGATTCAAATAAAATTGTACTCTTGAAATGTTCCTGAAAATGCAGAGAAAAAAGATATCAAATACCATAAACAAATCATGGTAATCCTGAGGTAGCCAGTAAGAGCGCTAAACACAGGAACAAAATGTAGGTTAAAGAGGAAAGTAAAAGCTGATGCCGACCCAGCGCCACAAACAGTCCTTATATGACATTATTAAAGCCATATTTCTAGCACAGGAACAATGAACAGCAGCAATGTGGCCACTGGACACCCTTCTATTTGTATCGTTAGCATTGGCGATAGTGTTCGAGATGCTTCCTATAATATCTCCTGTAGGATGATGTGTACTATGCAGGCGCTTCACTCAGTGGAGGACTAGAGGTCCCAGAATCTGACATTCTGCATCTTTTTCCTCTTGGTGCTCTGGTTTTCTTGTCTTCTGTGTAATATTTATTTCTTTTGCAGCCCCAGAGGTTCTATATTGCGCATCTCATCTCTGCTGGTCGAGGTTAAGTATGTCATCTAGTTTTTGTTGGTCAGTAGAACATTCCACATTTTAACTGTTCAGCACCATGGTCACTAATTCATTCAGCATAGGGTTTTTGACAACCAGAGTGACCTTTGGAAGACAATGGTATTTGCAGAGTCTTATGACTGGTGGGTAGTGGTACTTGCAGTGCCTGATGTCTAGTTGTCAGTGGTACATTTAGTGCCTGATGACTGGTTATCAGTGTCACTGGTACTTGCAGTGGCTAATGACTGGTGGTCAATGGTGCCTCAGGTGTCTGATGACTGGTGGTCCGTGGCACCTCTAGTGTCTGATGACTGGTGTTTAGTGGAACCTCTGGTGTCTGATGATGAATGGTCAGTGGTACTTGCAGTGCCGGATAACTGGTAGTCAGTGATACCTCTGGTGTCTGATGATGGGTGGTCAGTGGCACCTCTGGTGTCTGATGATTGGTAATCAGTGGGACCTCTAGTGTCTGATGACTGGTGATCTGTGGTACCTCTAGTGTCTGATGATTGGTGATCAGTGGTACCTCTGGTGTCTGAGGACTGGTGATCAGTGGCACCTCTGGTGTCTGATGACTAGTGATCAGTGGTACCTCTGGTGTCTGATGACTGGGGATCAGTGGTACCTCTGGTGTCTTATGACTGGTGATCAGTGGTACCTCTGGTGTCTGATGATTGGTGATCAGTGGTACCTCTGGTGTCTTATGACTGGTGATCAGTGGTACCTCTGGTGTCTAATGACTGGTGATCAGTGGTACCTCTGGTGTCTTATGACTGGTGATCATTGGTACCTCGTGTCTGATGACTGGTGGTCAGTTGCACCTCTAGTGTCTGATGATTGGTTATTAGTGGTACCTCTGGTGTCTGATGATTAGTGATCAGTGGTACCTATGGTGTCTGATGATGGGTGGTCAGTGGCACCTCTGGTGTCTGATGATTGGTGATCAGTGGGACCTCTAGTGTCTGATGACTGGTGATCTGTGGTACCTCTAGTGTCTGATGATTGGTGATCAGTGGTACCTCTGGTGTCTGAGGACTGGTGATCAGTGGCACCTCTGGTGTCTGATGACTAGTGATCAGTGGTACCTCTGGTGTCTTATGACTGGTGATCAGTGGTACCTCTGGTGTCTGATGACTGGTGATCAGTGGTACCTCTGGTGTCTTATGACTGGTGATCAGTGGTACCTCTGGTGTCTGATGACTGGTGGTCAGTTGCACCTCTAGTGTCTGATGATTGGTTATTAGTGGTACCTCTGGTGTCTGATGATTAGTGATCAGTGGTACCTATGGTGTCTTATGACTGGTAATCAGTGGTACGTCTAGTGTTTGACGGCTGGTGTCTGATACAGTAAGTCAGTGGTACTTACAGTGCCTGATAACTGGTGGTTAATGGTATCTGTGGCATTAGATGACTGGTGGTCAGTGGCATCTCTAGTGTCTGATGACTGGTGATCAGTGGTACCTCTGGTGTCTGATGATTGGTGATCAGTGGTACCTCTAGTGCTTGATGGCTGGTGTCTGATACAGTAAGTCAGTGGTACTTACAGTGTCTGATAACTGGTGGTTAATGGTACCTGTGGCATTATATGACTGGTGGCCAGTAGTAGAGGGAGCGTCTTGTGCCTGGTGGTCAGAGGCACATTCAGGTGTCACCTGTAGACTGCTCCCCACAATCCCATCCTTTCTCATTAAAAGAAAATAAAACACAGATATTTCGAGGCAGTGTCCGGAACAGTCAGTGCATCATCCTGTGCGGCCCCCAACCTTTACCAACACATTTATTGCATAAACACTTAAACTGCTACAAGCTAAAAATTAATTTGCGCGCATCTATTAGCATTCCCCGTATGCAGTATATTTGCTGCTTTTGCCACGCAGTAACACACGGTGCTCCTTCACCGTTCCTCTGCACGATGCAGACGGCTCCCCATAGCGTCTTGTATTGTGTCTTATAATACATCGATTTAGATGCAGATGACCCCAGACTGTAAAAATATCATCGTCTGAAGCAGGTCATATAAATGATAATAATGTGGTGATTAAGTTGTCGTAACATGCGCCGTGTTGGGTGAGTGTGCAGACGGCGGCTTCTTCCAGCATCTCATTTCCATTATAATTAGGGGGAAGACAAGGATTTCATTACCAATTAGAGCCCAGAATCGTGTAATTTGTTAGTCTGCAGAAGCTGTTGTTGGGCTGTAGATTATTACAATCCTGGGAGGTGCAGTCAGACCCAGAATACAGGATCTCTGTACCTACACCTGAGAGATCCATCTGGGAGATCCCGCGGTCAGCGGTAATCCTCCCGATCCTTCCGCCCTGAAGATAAGCATTAACATGAGTGTAACACCCTGGACTGATACATTGTAGCAAACTATTAGGACAAGAAGAGATTTATGCTGCTGTGTTAAGCTCACAGGCCGGCACAGGATGCATTGCAGAGAAGCCTCATCTGTTTCTACTAGCTGACAGCAAGCAAAGATCCTGAAATTGATGGAAAAATGTAAGCCATAATGATTCTGGAAAACTGCACCACTCATTATACAAGGATCACAAAGGTGTATCTACTGCAACATAGATAACAGTAATTTACAGTCCACAGAACACTGCAGGCTTCAGAGCAGAAATCCACCAACATCCCCAAGTGCATACACAGAACATGCTCTGATGATCTGTGCTCTAAAAAATGCAGGCAGTACTTTTTTTTCCTGTCTAAAAAAACTGGATCTCAGACGGAAATGGTTCAAACGGAAGGCAACTGATGCAACAGGATCCGGTTTTTTACAAGACCCTGTTTTTTCTCTCTCTCTTCTTCTGACGGATCAGAAGAACGGAAAGCTAAATGGCGATGCGAATGCACCCTAAGGGTACTCTCAGACTTGCGTTAAAGTTTTCCGGTATTGATTTCCGTTCTAGGGGCTCAATACCAGAAAAAAATTGATCAGTTTTATCCCCATGCATTCTGAATGGAGAGGAATCCGTTCAGGATGCATCAGGATGTCTTCAGTTCGGTCCCTCTTACGTTTTTTGGCCGGAGAAAATACCGCAGCATGCTGGAACACTTGCCGGAATCCCGGATGCAGCATTAATTTCCATTGAATTGCATTAATGCCGGATCCAGCACCAAGTGTTCCGGCATAACGGATCCGGTTTTCCGGTGTGCGCAGACCTTTAAAAGTGCAAAAAAAAGAAAATACCGGATCCGTTTTTCTGGATGACACCGAAAGGCGGATCCGGTCTTTCAATGAATTTGTTAGACCGATGTGCATCCGGATCCGTCTACAAATGCTTTACGTTTGCACACGGATTTCCAGATCCGGAACTGACGGAACTGCCTGCCGGATCCTCACAACGCAAGTGTGAAAGTAGCCTTAGTTGTAAAAAAAAAATCTCAATTTTTTGTGAGATACATTCAGTAAAGATCAACAATTTCAGATCAGCATCGATCTGATTCCCAGCAGCCTTGCTGAACGGCTCAGACAAGTGCTGCCGCCTCTTTATTGTACCGTATGTCAGGCACAGCGTCACGTAGCAGCTGTGCTTAGTATTGCTTTAAGTCCCATTCGCTTGAACAGGACGAAGCAGCAAGAAGGCAATGTAACCGATGGAGATTGCAGGCCTAGGGTGAGGCTGCAGCATACCCCTGAGCCGATGGCCCCCTTTCCTACTGCTGATCGGCAGAGGTGGCAGAGGTCCACCCCATCGATCAGATATTGATGATCTGTCCAGAGGAGAGGTCATCCGCATTCAATTCTTGGACAACCCTTTAATGTCTTCAAGCCAACAGCCTTTCTGTCACACATATCGATGTATGGGGAGAATTTGGGTCCTACAGGGTAAACTTCTGATCCACTGGGCTAACAGGACCTGAGACTTTACAGAGAAGTAGAAGCTCAAGTTTAATGTGTGGAAAGTTCTTACCCTGAGACTTCCCATTCATTAGGTGATGATGAGGGATGCAGTGTGTGCGCAGAGAAGAATGAGCGCTTGTCACCTCGCATTGATGCCGCTTTCTGATCTACATAACCGGGACGTATTTGTATTTTTGCTTGTGTTTTTCAATCAGAATTTCAAAGATATTTCGTTAAAGTAAAACAAGACATTGATTTTACTTGTCAACTAAATTCTTAGATCTGAGCCAAGGAAACATGAAAGAGAATGAGTATCCGGTACATATGTCTACCACCGATGCCGCC
This sequence comes from Bufotes viridis, assembly GCA_033119425.1. Classification (NCBI taxonomy): domain Eukaryota; kingdom Metazoa; phylum Chordata; class Amphibia; order Anura; family Bufonidae; genus Bufotes; species Bufotes viridis. Next base: position 5,631,470 of record CM065597.1, read on the forward strand.
TTCATCGCCTCGCTTCAAACGTAGCAATCAATTACCTGCTGACACCGCGCCGTGTGCAAGTGACGGAGGAGCTGCTCTACAATAGAGGGAACAGAGCGAGGTTAAAGGGCCACGCACAGTTCTTCATGTATAGAGGAAGAGTCCTACTAACTAACATGAGATCCAGCCATTCTGGGGACTGTCAGCCACCGGGCTCTTTATCCACATGGAAAGAGTCAGTCTGCCGGATCATACTGTAGGTAAATCTAATGCCTCACTGAGGTGTGCAGAAGGAAGGCTACGTTCAGAACCAGCACAAACCTCATGCATGGACTGAGCCCAATATTAGAGCTCAGGATGCAACCAACTAGACTGTTCTTCTCTGTTTCTATAGTACAAGAGAGCTACAGAGACACAAGAGACAGTCCGCTTACCTGTTGAATCCAGCTGTGAGGGGCCAAGATCTAGAGCTAGGTTCAAGGAAGGGTGGGTGGGTGGAAAGGGCGACCCGAGGAAGGAAGGAGGGTGGAAGTGGCGACGGGAGGAAGGAAGGAAGGAAAGAAGGAAAGAAAGAAAGGTGGAAGGGGTGTGACAGGAGGAAGAAAGAAAGGAAGGAATGAAAGAAGGAAGGAAGGAAAAATGGAAATAAAGGAGGGTGTAGGGGTAACAGGAGGAAGGAAGGACGGGTGGGTGGAAAGGGTGACTCGAGGAAGGAAGGAAGGAAGGAGGGTGGAAGTTGTGACGGGATGAAGGAAGGAAGAGTGGGTGGGTGGATAGGGTGACTGGAGGAAAGAAAGAAGGAAGGAAAGAAAGAAAGGAGGGTGTAGGGGTGACAGGAGAAAGGGAGGAAGGGTGGGTGGGTGGAAAGGGTAACTGGAGGAAGGAATTAGGGTGAAAGGGGTGACGGGGGGAAGAAAGGAATAAAGAAAGGAAGAAAAAAGGGAGGGTGAAAGGGGTTACGAGAGGAAGAAAGGAAGGAAGGGAGGGAGGTAATAAGGAAGGAAAGAAAGGAGGGAGGAAGGAGAGACAGTAGGAAGGAAGGAAAGAAAGGAATGAAAGAAGGAAGAAAAAAGTAAAGAAAGGCGGGTGGAAGAGGTGAGAGGTGGAAGGAAGGGTGGGAGGGTGGAAAGGGTGACTGGAGGAAGGAGGGTGGAAGGGTTGACGGGAGGAAGAAAGGAAAAAGGGAAGGACGAAAAGAAGGGAGGGAGGTAATAAGGAAGGAAAGAAAGGAGTGGGAAAGGGAGACAGGAGGAAAGAAAGAAAGAAAGAAAGAAAGAAAGAAAGAAAGAAAGAAAGAGAAAGAAAGAAAGAGGAAGGGGTGATGGGAGGAAGGAAGGAAAAAAGGAAGGAAGAAAATAAGGGAGGGTGAAAGGGGTGATGAGAGGAAGAAAGGAAGTAAGGAAGGGAGGGAGGGAGGAAATAAGGAAGGAAAGAAAGGAGGGGGAAGGAGAGACAGTAGGAAGGAGAGAAAGAAAGAAAGAGTGGAAGGGGTGACGGGAGGAAGGAAGGGTGGGTGGGTGGAAAGGGTGACTGGAAGAAGGAAGGATGGTGGAAAGGGTGACTCGATTAAAAAAGGAAGGAAATAAGGGAGAGTGGAAGGAGTGACGAGAGGAAGAAAGGAAGGGAGGGAGGAAATAAGGAAGGAAAGAAAAGAGGGGGAATAGGGAGACAGGAGAAAGAAAGAAAGAAAGAAAGAAAGAAAGAAAGAAAGAAAGAAAGAAAGAAAGAAAGAAAGAAAGAAAGAAAGAAAGAAAGAAAGAAAGAAAGAAAGAAAGATGGAAGAAAACAAGGAAGAAATAGAATCAAGAATGGCATAAGAGCTAAAGTAACAAATCAAAAATAAAGAAGAAAACAAGGACACAATGAAAAAAGTTGAAGGGAGGAAGAAAGAAAACAAGGAAGAAAGTGAAGGAATAAGAGTGGAAAGAAGGAAGGATAGAATGATGGAAGGAAAATAAGTAAGAAGGGTGGAAGGAAGCAAGGATGGAACTAATGGATGGACTGATTGAAGAAAGAAGAAGATGAGGTTTGAAAAGATGATTGCAGGAAGGAAGGAAGGAAGGAAGAGTGGAAGAGATGACTGGAGGAAAGAAGTAAGAAAAAGAAGGAGGAAGGGTGCATGGAAGCAAGGGAGGAATGATGGAAGGAAGAAATGAAAGGAGGGTAAAAGACATGACTAGAGGAGGAAAGGAGTGAGGTAAAGAAAATAAGGAAGAATGGAAAAAAGCATGGGCAGAATGATGAAAGGAAGCAATGGATGCAGGAAAGGAGGGTGCAAGAGATGATAGGTGGAAGAAAGGAAAGAATGGAAAAGGATGAAAGGAAAGGAAGAAAGAAAAAAGATTTAAAGGTAGGAAAAAACTACGGAAAGAAGGACAGAAGAGAGGAAGAAAATTAAAGAAATATAAGAAGAAAGCGGTATGTTATGTAAGAAAACAGTGAAAGAAGAAGGACTTCTGCTCATATATGTTTGTATTTCAGTAAAACTTATCACCGGCGCTGAAGGCTATCTCTCAGCTGCAATATCACTATATGTCCGTGTACATATGGAATGTAGTTAATTCAGTAAATATAAATGCAGATATTGCGCTTATAAGGACCTTGCTATTTTCGTACTGACACTGACTAACTGTGCAGTAGTTAAAGTACAGTGCCTACCTTATGTCCTCGTTGCTTTGGGACACTTTAGATGCCGCCTCTTGCTATGTAGTATTGCGGGATTGCGGTCAGGTTTTAAACTTAGTACAACGTTCTCTGTATGTGGAGCGTGCCCCGGCCGGTAGCACTAGCTCCAAAAAACGGCTCCCCTAAGTTCGCGCTCACGTTGGAGCAAGTGACGTCACTCTGGGAGCTTACGGGGTGTAGCTGGAGACAAAACAGTACACTCTCTATCCTACGCGTTTCAAGCGGTAAGTGCCACTCTTCATCAGGGATGCCTAATGAAGAGCGGCGCTTACCGCTTGAAACGCGTAGGATTGAGAGTGTACTGTTTTGTCTCCAGCTACACCCCGTAAGCTCCCAGAGTGACGTCACTCGCTCCAACGTGAGCGCGAACTTAGGGAGCCGCTTGGAGCTAGTGCTACCGGCCGGGGCACGCTCCACATACAAAGAACGCTGTACTAAGTTTAAAACCTGACCGCAATCCCGCAATACTACATAGCAAGAGGCGGCATCTAAAGTGTCCCAAAGCAACGAGGACATAAGGTAGGCACTGTACTTTAACTACTGCACAGTTAGTCAGTGTCAGTACGAAAATAGCAAGGTCCTTATAAGCGCAATATCTGCATTTATGTTTGTATTTCAATCAGAGCCATTCCGCCCAGTTCCTGGAGTAGACCAATGTCCTTACCATTGATTCATGTTCTTACAGGACATAGAGCTCCTCATATCATCAGCACCGGAGTCTTGAGTTGACAACAGATCCCATGTTTTTCTTTTCTCCTGTCGCCTTCTTAACATAATCCATTTTTATTTCCTCTCCCGGTATCTGTAGATATCTGACGGATGGCGCGGAGCGTATACCACAGTTTAGACTCTTAAATGGAAAGCCATAAATAATTTACACAATATTCTGCTTGCTCAGCTCCAAGTGTTCTCAAATTATTATGTAAAATGGCTTCATAACATGTAATGTGAGTCTTTTATCTGCCTGCCAAGACGGTAACTGGTTTTATTATAGGTAATATGTAAGCAAATATTTCTGTGCATTAAAATGTTCGATGGAGATGTATTCCCACTAATTAAATGCTTGATGTTGCCGGTTACTATTGTCCTCTACAAATGGCCTATATGTAATGGATGATATTAAGTTATAATCAATACTCATGGAAGATTTACTAACCCATTTAATGCAGACAGCTGCAACGCCATCGGATGAATTATAGATGAAGGAGACTCTGTAGTGTAGTGCTGGTAAATTCCCAAATATAATGAAGCCCAATACCTATTCATATGTGACCCCGCAAGTATCAGCGCATATTTATCACCCGCAGCTCGAAATGAGAGGCGTTTAATCTGAAATATTTATATATTAATTGAGAAATGTGTCACAGGTGTCAGCGCCGATGATAAGTCATATAAAGCACAACAATAAAGTCAATGCAGGTAATTATGCCCCATGGCATACCGAAGAGGAAATCCTCACACAGAGCGAATCCACGGTCACCTCACACAACGTGACGAAAACCTCAGCAAAAGAGAAGTAAACAGAGAAATCGGCCGGACGACTCTGAAAGAACAAAGGATCCTGGGTAAGGATTAAAAACTAAGATATAAAAAAGGCACAATTATAAAGTATTCTCATTACTAAGGAAAATACTATCAGGGACAGTATTATAGTAGTTATATTCTTGTACATAGGAGCAGTATTATAGTAGTTATATTATTGTACATAGGAGCAGTATTATAGTAGTTATATTCTTGTACATAGGAGCAGCATTATAATAGTTATATTCTTGTACATAGGAGCAGTATTATAGTAGTTATATTCTTGTACATAGGAGCAGTATTATAGTAGTTATATTCTTGTACATAGGAGCAGTATTATAGTAGTTATATTCTTGTACATAGGAGGCAGTATTATAGTAGTTATATTCTTGTACATAGGAGCAGTATTATAGTAGTTATATTCTTGTACATAGGAGCAGTATTATAGTAGTTATATTCTTGTACATAGGAGACAGTATTATAGTAGTTATATTCTTTGTCAAATATCTTTTTATTGAAGCAGTGATACATAGAAAAGAAGCAGTTACAATCATGGAAACACTGCATATATAGAGCTTACAACATCTTACAATCAAGAGCTCAAAGTGTAGCACAGGAGAAAGTCAAAACATGCAAAGTCAGTAATATAGACTTCTATTACGGAGCTTAGCATAAAGCATGTGCAGTCATATATGTTAAACAACAAGTAACCAATGAACTGGGGTATAAAGGGGAGTGGGGGAGGTATGACGTCTCCCAAGGGGATCATACCTATAGGTCAGAGTATACCAACAATGAAAGGAGGTGAATGAGTATAGTGGTAATAGGATCGTGAATGAGCGATATGTTCCTGTGTCAACGGGGAAGGTCTTCCCCTGACATGACATCTAATACGAAGTCTATAGACATAGGATGTGCCGAGTTGGATGTACAGTTATCCTTGCACGTGGGGAGGGGTTGGCGGTTGATGTGAATACATGTATTGTAGCCAGGGTGCCCATAATTTCTCGTGTTTGTAGTGTGTCCTAGCCTCCCAGCTAGCTAGCTCTTCTAGTCTTTGCAGGGATACGACTTTTGCTGTCCATTGTGTGATGGTGGGGGTCAGTGCTAAGCCACTGCAAGGGATGAGTAACCGCGCTGCTTGTATGAGGTGAGTTGCTAGGTTGTGCTTTGAGGGGGTCAAGGTGTCAGAAGGTAGCCATAAGAGGACTAATTCAGGTGTTAAATTCACCCTGGCCCCGGTGATCTTGTGAATTTCATCAGAGATCTGTGCCCAGTAAGGCTTGATCTTCGGGCATGTCCACATAATGTGTAGGAGTGTCCCGCTGTCCTCCTTGCAACGCCAACAAACGTCATTAACACTGAGTCCGCTGCGAAATAGTTGCGCGGGTGTGCGGTACCATTGGGTGAGCACCTTGTAGGAGTGCTCTTGTATTTTAATACACCTGGAAAAGCCATGGGAATTGGCGTGGATTCTCATTATCTCCGTCTCTGAGAACGTTTTCCTAATTCACCTGCCCATGTGCGTATGTATTGTGGTTGTGCTTTGGTGTTTGGGGTGTTAAGTGCGAGGTATAGCAAGGAAATCCACCTCCTTATCGGGGTTTTAGAATCCAGCATTTTTCCAGCCAAGTAGGTTGGCAATTTAGGTCTACTGTGGCTTCTAGGGCCTTCCCTGTGTATGACAACTCGTGTTGTTCTAGAAAATTGGCGCTGTCCATAAGGGACCTAAGAGGAGTCTGTGTTGAAGGACTTAGTCTTGTGTGACGTACAAAGTCAAGCATTTTGTGCGTTCTAAGTTTAACCCAAACCGGTGAGGGGCTCGTTAGATTAGGTTTAAGTATAAAGGGGGCTAAGTCCGCCGGGAGGTTTGCTGGTATTTTACCCAGCAATTCGCCTCCAGAGTTTAAGTGTTTGATTACCGCTCTGGTACCTTTAAGTAAAATCTGGGAGTGAAGGGTGAGGGGGTCAAGTCCCAGAGAGCTGCTTTTTGAGGAGGTGAGAGTAACAGAATCTCTAACTCGTTGCCCAGGGTATGTAAGCTAGGGTTGTGCAATTGGACCCATCTTTTCAGGTGTATGGCTTGATAATATCTGAATACATCTGGCATCCCAAATCCTCCCTGTGAGCGTTTCAGTATCAGGTGATTATAGGCTAGGCGTGCGGGTTTACCCCCAGAGATATGTGGTAAAGAGGCGTCTAAGCTTAGTTAGGTATGCCGTGGGCAGGAAGGTGGGGATCATTTGCAATGTATAAAGAAACTTCGGCAGGATAAAGGCTTTCAGTAAGTTTTTCCGACCCATCCAGCTGGTATAGGGAAGGCGCAAAGTTTGTAGTAGTGTTTGTATCTCGTCTAATAGAGGTATGAAGTTAAGTCGGAATATATCTGCGGGACATGGAGGGATTTTGACCCCCAGGTAAGTGACTGATGTGGATTGCCACTGAAATGGAGTGGATTTGCGTAGGTCATCTATAATTTTTTGGAGGCAGTGATGTTCATTGCTTCAGATTTAGTGTGGTTCATTTTATAATTAGACACCCTTCCATATTCCTCAAAAAGTGTCAGCAGGGTTGGGAAGGCCTCGACCGGGTTGGATACCATAATGAGCAGGTCGTCTGCGTAAGCTGCAGTGGTATATTCTATGGAGTCCTGTTTGGCCCTGACTCCTCGGATATCAGGATGTTCTCTAATCGCTTGTAATAAGGTTTCCATAACCAGGACATATAGAGCTGGGGACAAGGGGCAGCCTTGCCTCGTTCCATTGTGTATAGAGAAAGATGGCGATAGAGTGCCATTAACTCTGATTCTGGCGCTAGGCTCATTATACAGAGTCATAATAGCGTCTAGAAAACCTTCCGGGAGGCCAAACTTACGCAGCGTCTTTCGCATAAAGGCCCAATTAACCCGGTCGAAGGCCTTCTCTGCATCTACACTTAAGAATGTCAGTGGCAATCGGTGTTTAATGGACCACTGTATGGCAGCCACAATCCGGCAAGAATTGTGATTCCCTTCCCGGCCCGGTACAAAGCCGGCCTGGTCAGGGTGGATAATCTTTGGAAGGAGAGGGTTGAGTCTTAAGGCCATCAGTTTGGCCCAGATTTTGATATCTACGTTAAGTAGTGATATGGGCCTGTAGCTGCCACACAGTAGGGGGTCTTTCCCGGGTTTGGGCAAAATAGTTACTGTCGCTTCTAGCGATTGTTTGTGGAGACGTGCTCCGTTCAAGAGGGCATTACACCACGTGGTCAGTTGTGGAGTTAGAGTGGTGGCAAACTTTTATAATAACCTGCCGGGAAGCCATCAGGGCCGGGGCTTTTCCCGGATGGCATGGAATTGAGTATTTTTGAATTTCTGACTCAGTTGTTGGGACTAACAGGCCGTTGCTATCCTGTTGAGATATTGTAGGCAAGTGTAGGCGTTCTAAGAACTGGTCCATGGCCAATTCTAATGAAGGCCCGCCTTCCGTGTGACTTCCAGATATACTATATAATCGTTTGTAGAATTTTTGAAACTCTCCAGCTATATCAGCTGTTTTGTGTAGCACGGCGCCCTGGTCAGATTTAATTCTGGGGATATACATGGCTGCAGTTCTCTGTTTGATTAGGGAAGACATTAATTTGGAGCCTCTGTCGCCATGAGCGTAATATCGGAATTGGGCATATTGATAGGCTTTAGCTGTCTTAATGTTTAGGTGATCTTTCAGGCGTGACCTCAGCTGGTGTAGCTCCGTCTGGATGGAAATTGCTTTTGACCGTTTGTGTATTGCTTCCTTTTCAGCGATCTGCTGGAGCAGCGTATGTAAGGTGTGTTGCCCTTCTTTTACGTTTGCTGCCCAGGGCGATTAATTCCCCTCTCATCACAACTTTATGTGTTTCCCACAGAGTAGTGGGAGAGACCTCAGGTGTAGAGTTCTCTTTAAAGAACCAAGTCAGTTTTTGCTTGAGGGTATCGACATCCGCCTCTCTGTCCAATAGCGTCTCATTGAGTCTCCATTGTTTATACTGAGACGGCATGCTGGAGAAGCGTAGAACCGTAGATGTTGGTGCATGATCAGAGACTGTTATCGGTTCTATGACTGCGCTTTCCACCATGTCAATGGAGTTAGAGGACAGAAAGATGTAGTCCAACCTCTTATGGGTATTATGTGGTGCCGAAAAATAAGTGTAATCCCGGTTATCGGGGTGTACGAGTCTCCATGTATCTACTAAATGCGCATCTGAGAGATAGTTGTTAATACATCCTATAGCTGAGTGTGTAAGCTGGGAGGTGCCGTCTGAGGCGTCTAATAGTGGGTTAAGAGTGACATTGATGTCGCCTCCTACTATCCGTGTACCCTCGGCAAATTGTCCAAATTTCTCTAAAGTAACTTTAAGCCATTTCTTCTGGCCCCTGTTGGGGCTATAGAGGCTAGCCAGTGTCACCGAGTGCGTGCCTATAACCCCTTTTGCGAATATGAACCTCCCTTCCGGGTCCAACTGAGTCGCCACCAGCTTAAAGGGAACTCGCTTTGAGATAGCTATACCTGCACCTCTTTTCGCTTTCTCAAAGGGACAAATGAACCAATGTTGAAAATAGGAGTTGGGAAGACTGGGGACCCTGGTCATCTTAAAATGCAATTCCTGCAGAAAACATATGTCTGTACCCGATTTTTCAGCAGGCGAGTGACCTGTGAGCGCTTCTGAGGGGTGTTGAAGCCCCTGACATTGAAAGAAGTGCATTTAAGACGAGGTATGACTTGTGTCATGTCAAACAGAAAAGAGACCCATTACCACGTGTAACATCTCTGACCAGGAGGGATGGGGACAACAATCGAACAAAGAGTGTAACAATAACAATGAAGGACAGAGCAGGTATACTGCTGTGGTTACCCTCACGCCGGCCCCTCCGCAGCAGTTCAATTAGATGCGGCTGGGCGGGCGTGAAAGGCTCCAATATGTGGCGCTCGCGCCAGGATTGCGCCATATTATCCCTGGCGTGTGGGGAGTGGGGGAATAGAGTATCGGAACAGTAAGAAAACCGTTCCCCACAAACTAGATATATAACTAGAAGTGTAAAGCATGGTGGATAAACCAACTATAGATGGTAAAGCAGAATAAATCATAACATGCTATGTTTGAGGGCAGCTACAGAGGCTGCGCTGGAACAGGCCATATAGCAGAAGTAAACCGCAATAAATGATAAGAAACAGAAGGAGATGTCAAAGATCAATGCAAATAAGTGAGAACCTGGTGGGTGAGTTATACTTGCATAAGTCCCGGCCGATGTATCCATTTCTGAGGTCATATGTGCAAAACAGTGATGTAGAGGCCGGTTTTTGCAAGTACCCGGTGGATAATAGCAAGGGAATCACTTCCTCCAAGTAGGGGACTGGTTCCAAGTCTCCGGTGACAGCAACCACCCTGGTGGGCTGCAGACCCGTCCAGAAGAGAGGTGACCAGGTCCTGGAGGCAATCCCTTGCATGATGAGTGAGAACAAGTAAGTTCGCAAGGGGAGTCCACGGGGATAAGAGGAGACTTCACCTAGGATTTAGGTGTCTCTTAATCTGGATGCGGTTTTCTTCCTCTGGGTGGCCGACGACCATCTCTGGACTTCTGGTAACTCCGGTAACGGGCTCCCAAGTCCCGCAGAGGGCAGCCATGAAGGGATGTCCAGCGGGGTTGTTTGCAGCAACTCCCATGCTGCTTGGAGATCCGAAGGTATGCGAATAACGCAGCGGTGTCCCCCTACAGCAAAGGTGAGGCCGAAGGGGAACAGCCATTTGTATGGGACCTTTGCATGTCGGAGATGGTCCGTTAGAGGGCGCAGCGCTCTGCGTTTATTGAGAGTCGATGGCGCCAAATCCTGATAAAGGGAAATATTTGCACCTTCAAAGGTGATTTCTTTCTTGTTTCTGGCCGCCGTCATAATCGCAGCTGTGTCGACGTATCTTAGTAGACCGCAAATAACGTCCCTGGGATTTTCTGAGTCTTTCGGTCGGGGCCTTAGCGCTCTATGAATGCGTTCTATCTGCACTTCTTCAGCTCTGTCTGGGCCGAGCAGGGAGCCAAAGATGGCGATGGCGGTGTCTGCTAGAGCTTCTGCGGCCACGTTTTCCGATAGACCTCTTATTCGGAGGTTTTTCCGGCGACTCCGATTTTCCTGATCTTCCAGCATTGTGTATGCGTTGTCCAGGGAGTCGATAAAGGCTGCTGTGTTGTCGCCACCGCCTTAATGTAGGGCAGTATGGCAGCCTGATTGTGCTCCAGGGTTTCAACTCTGTGGCCTATCTGCCTGACGTCGGCTTTGATTTCTTTCAGCTCTTGTATAAGTGGAGATAAGGCCTCTGTCAGAGCTTGTTGTAAAAAGTGCCTGGAGATCGGTGCTGCTATTGAGTCAGCCTGACCTTCTGCTGAGTCTATTGTGGAGCTGTCCTCTTCCTCAGCATGCTGTGACCAGCCCTCCTGGTCTTCCAGCACCATCTTGGCAGCTGCAAGGGAGCCTGTGGCTGGCTTCTTGTGAAGGAATTTCTCCATGTCAGAGGTGCTGCGGTCTGGTTTCTTTAGTTCAGGCTTGTCTTTAGGAACACACCTGCCTATTTTGCCCATCCTGTGCTAAGTTGGTCGGGTTTTCAGCTAGTTTGTGGGGTTACATGGAGGAGAGCTCTCCTACATGTGTCTGCTCTGGTTGGCAGTCAAGCTCCGCCCCCCCTATAGTAGTTGTATTCTTGTACATAGGAACATTATTATAGTAGTTATATTCGTGTACATAGGAGCAGTATTTTAGTAGTTATATTCTTGTACATAGGAGCAGTGGCGTTGCGAGGGGGGTGCGGGGGGTGCGGTCCGCACCGGGTGACACCAGTCTGATGGGGTGTCACCAGGGGCGGACTGACTATTTTCAGACGCGCGACGGAGATGAGCGCTTGCATTGCGCTCATCTCCGCGCGGAGCAGCAGCAGAGGAGGGAGAGGCGTGTCCTCTCTCTCCCTGCTCTCTGTTAGGCTGCCAGCACTAGGCCGGCAGCCTATCAGAGGCCGGCTCCGCGGCGCGATGACGTCATCGCGCCGCCGAGGCCGCACAGCTCGAGACACAGGCCGGAAGAGGCCTGCATCGCATCGCTGGAGGTAAGTGTTTTTTTTTTTGTTTTTTTGGGGGCTACTGGCACTAAAGGGGCTACTGGCACTAAAGGGCTACTGACACATAAAGGGGGCTACTGGCACTAAAGGGGGCTACTGGCACTAAAGGGGGCTACTGGACACTAAAGGGTGCTACTGGCACATAAAGGGTGCTACTGGCACACAAAGGGTGCTACTGGCACTAAAGGGGGCTACTGACACATAAAAGGGGCTACTGGCACTAAAGGGGGCTACTGGCACTAAAGGGGGCTACTGACACTAAAGGGGGCTACTGGCACTAAAGGGGCTACTGACACTAAAGGGGGCTACTGGCACTAATGGGGGCTACTGGCACTAACGGGGGCTACTGGCACCAAAGGGGCTACTGGCACTAAAGGGGCTACTGGCACTAAAGGGTGCTACTGGCATTAAAGGGGCTACTGGCACTAAAGGGTGCTACTGGCATTAAAGGGGGCTACTGGCACTAAAGGGGGCTACTGGCACTAAAGGGGGCTACTGGCATTAAAGGGGGCTACTGGCACATAAAGGGGGCTACTGGCACATAAAGGGGGCTACTGGCACATAAAGGGGACGGCTACTGGCACATAAAGGGGACGGCTACTGGCACATAAAGGGACGGCTACTGGCACATAAAGGGGACGGCTACTGGCACATGAGGGGGACTAATGGCACATAAGGGAGATGGCTACTGGCACATATGGGGGGCTACTGGCACACAATAAGGGGGGCTACTGGCACATGGGGAGGCACAAGAGAGGCACTTATTACTAGCACATGTGGTGGCAAGGAGAGGCACGTGTTACTGGCACATTATTATGGGGCACTATGTGCGCCTCAATCCTGGGGGTGAGAAAAGAGAAATGATGGGGGACAATCACAAAATGCCTGTTTGTGCCATGGAGCCTGGAGGGGAAGAAAAGAAATGTGCCACCCATGGGGGGGATGACATGATGAGGGGACAATGATGAAGAGAGGGACAATGTTGGAATCTGTGCCATGGGGGGTACATCATGTCACCCCCTGGCACAGTCAGACTTCAACATTGTCCTCATCATGTCACCCTCGATGGTACAGACTCCAACATTTCCCCATTGGGGATCATGAAGGATCGGAGCTGACGGCTGACATGGGGGCATGATGGATGGGGGCTGACGGCTGACACGGGGGCTGATCTGAGGTGTGATTAACATTGGTGGTCTGACCTGAGGTATAGTGGAAAATATTGTTTCTTATTATACTCCTCTAAAACCTATGTGTGTGTTATAGTCTTATAGGGCAAAAGTACAGTCTTCAAGCGATTGAAGCATAGCGAAGATACCAGGACCACACAGAGGAGAAGCCAGCTGCTGCACACAGGACCAGGACCAGGTGAGCTGCGGGCGGGAGTCGCCAAGATGTAGCTTCGCTTGAGCTTGCACCGGCCCAGGTCACGTCACTCACACAGGCACAGCACAGCCTGAACCAGCCCAGACTTGTTGCTGATGTTAATGGATGCTATAACATTGCACCATCCTTCTGAACATACATCTGTCATCCGCCTTACCTCATGATCCTGGAGCTGTGCTGTACAGTGGCCGCCGAGCTCTACAGCACAGCTCCAGGATCATGAGGTAAGGCGGATGACAGATGTGTATGTTCAGAAGGATGGTGCAATGTTATAGCATCCATTAACATAACAGCAGCAATTCCTCTTTAGTTATATGTGAAGACACTTCATACACCGGACTGTAAGTGAATTAATAACTAAGGCCCCTTTCACACTACCGTTGTGAGGATCCGGCGTGCACTTCCGTCGCGGAAATGCCCACCGGATCCGTCACAGCGCAACACACCTGAAAACATTTGAAGACTGATCAGTCTTCAAAATGCTTTCAGTGTTACCATGGCAGTCAGGACGCTACTAAAGTCCCGGCTGCCATGAAAGTAGTGGGGAGCCAGGGAGAAGCTACTTACCTTCCGTGTGGCTCCTGGGCGCTCCACAATGACGTCACAGCGCCCTATGTCGCATGATCACATTATCCATGTGATGTAGGGGCGCTGTGACGTCATTGTGGAGCACCCTGGGAGCCGCACAGACGGTAAGTAGCTCCTCCCCTGGCTCCCCACTACTTTTCCATGGCAGCCGGGACTTTAGTAGCGTCCTAGCTGCCATGGTTACCATTCAGAAAGGTAACGTCAGATCCGGCGATGCGCCGAAACAACATTTAGCTTAAAGTCGGATCCGGATTAATGCTTTTCAATGGGCATTAATTCCAGATCCGTCCTTGCGGCATGCCTTCAATTTTTTTGGCCCAAGGAAAATCCGCAGCATGCTGTGGATTTTTCAACGGCAAAAAAACGTTTGAATACTGAACTGAAGACATCCTGATGCATCCTGAACGGATTGCTCTCCATTCAAGATGCACTGGGACAATCCTGATCAGTATCTTTCCGTCTTAGAGCCCCGAGGACGGAACTCTAGCACGGAAAGGAAAAACGCAAGTGTGAAAGAGGCCTGAGTATCTGTTATTTTTGGTTATATGACTAAAACATTATTGCTTCGGGGGGGGGGGGGTCTGGGGTGACACCATTTTCTACCGCACCGGGTGACACCAGCCCTAGCAACGCCACTGCATAGGAGCAGTATTATAGTAGTTATATTCTTGTACAAAGGAGTAGTATTATAGTAGTTATATTCTTGTACATAGGAGGCAGTATTATAGTAGTGATATTCTTGTACATAGGAGAAGTATTATAGTAGATATATTCTTGTACATAGGAGGCAGTATTATAGTAGTTATATTCTTGTACATAGGAGCAGTATTATAGTAGTTATATTCCTGTACATAGGAGCAGTATTATAGTAGTTATATTCTTGTACATAGGAGTAGTATTATAGTAGTTATATTCTTGTATATAGGAGCAGTATTATAGTAGTTATATTCTTGTACATAGGAGGCAGTATTATAGTAGTTATATTCTTGTACATAGGTGCAGTATTATAGTAGTTATATTCTTGTACACAGGAGCAGTATTATAGTAGTTATATTGTTGTACATAGTAACAGTATTATAGTAGTTATATTCTTGTACATAGGAGCAGTATTATAGTAGTTATATTCTTGTACACAGGAGCAGTATTATAGTAGTTATATTTTTGTACATAGAAGGCAGTATTATAGTAGTTATAGTCTTGTATATAGGAGCAGTATTATAGTATTCATATCTTTGTACATAGGAGGCAGTATTATAGGGATATTTGGCTTTCGGGTGAAATTTATGTAAAACGTAAAAAGTTCCCGCTCCAGTGATATTGAATCATGAAAGTAGGGCCTTTAAGTAGAAGCAGCAATGGTGAACAAAATGCCAGCACCAGTTGTGGGTATACCCCCACAAAAGTGACGAGCCTCCACACTATGACTGATCCCATAGGTTTTCAATGGGATTCAGGACTGGAGAAAATACAGGCAACTCCATGTGAGGTCCCCCAGTCTCCAGCAGCCGTTCCCTAATGATGTGACCTAAAGATGTGACCTCGATGAGCTGTAATATTGTGGTCCATGAAGGCCTGTGTTGTTCTTATACAGGCGCGATAACTGTAATAATTATGTTCTTCAAGTAGTGTGGGCTTGTCACTGTACCATTCACAAAGTGTAGGGAAATTCTGTTTTGACTAGACACACCTGCCCACACTGTAACACCACCACCACCAAAGGCTCATCTAGTGACAACAGTGGCTGATGCATAGCGCTCTTCTTGATTGTTAGTGTTGGCGGCCGGCTTCTATAAGCGTGCTCACACCTGATGAAGGGCACTCATAATGCCTGAAACGTTGTAAATATGAATTGCACCACCATGTCCGGCTATCCTGTATCTATTGAGTTCCACAAGGTGGAGTTTGGAACAACTGTGACTTGCACCCAAACCGGTCAAAATTAGCCTGAGTGCTGTGATCACTAGATTAATACATCATTGTTAGTGGCCATCATTTCTGCTCAGCATGAATCGACTTTCATCAGTGAACAGCACTGAGGCTAACTGGTCCCTCGTCCAGGCTAGATGGCCCCTGGCCTATGCAAGAACATGTCGCCTGTGGTCAGGTACCCTTGCAAGTCATCTAGCACACAGAGCACACTGGTTTAAATGGTTTTGAATGGTCTGACGTTACACTTGCCAGTTGTGTGGCATTCATCATCCGGTTCTGTAGGGCATTATTCACAATGAAGCAGTCATCAGTGTGGGATGTGGCCAAAGAATGTCCACTTCTCCGCCTTTCTGTGACTCTTCTCTCTGTACCTCTGTTGCAACCTGCTGATGACACTCAGTGACACTCTAAGCTCAGCGACCACTTCTTTTTAAGAACACCCTGATTGAAGCCTCGCAAAGGCGAGGTACTGTTGATCAATTATTAAGTGTTGTCTTGGTCTCATGATGTCAAAATCTGAACAGCATGATGAGGAGGACTGTTTAAATACCAATATTAATTGAACCAGGAAATTGATTGGGCGATTCATGGATCAAACACCTGTTGTGAATTTTGCAGTTAAGCTCCTTGTTAGAGTACAGCAAGTTGTGCAAAAAGTACTGAGACACTGAACAGTTGGACATGTGTAATCAAAAGTTTAGAGAACGTCACATTAAGTTCACCTGTAAAGATTAGAGTGCATTTTAGGTTCATCCTGAAATTTTACCCACAAGCCAACTATCCCAAACTTTTTGTGATTAGTACATGTATTATCTGACACTTCAGCAGATTTTCTCTAATCCTGGATGATTATCAAGAATATTGATAACATAAGATAAAGACATTTATTAATGTTGTCTGGAAAATTAGTGACCATCTCATATCAATTTATGAAATCAGTATTAATGTAATCCTATTCTGTTTGTAGGTGGCAGTATTAAATTAATTTAGGAAAACTACTTTCACGTTCCACATGTTTATTACTATTAGTTATGAAAAGTTTTGAAAAGTTAGAGTTGGTCAATTTGTTAAAATTCGGTTAGTTACAAATTTACTACGTCATGGTGGCTAAGGAAATGTATGGATCGGGCTGCTGCAGTGAGCCTGTTCCATACGCGTCAGGTGCACTGCCAAAATGACAGGGAATGGCAATCCCGCCGAACTCCGCCACTTAACCCCTCAGATGCAGCAATCAACACAGATCGTGGCATCTGTAAGGTAAGGCAAAGAGATGCATCTACTTCTGCTTTCCGATCCGAGCCCCCGCAGTAAAACCGCAGGGCTCCATTCGGCTACCTAGATGCTTTTAAAACTTATCTCTCTGCCACGGTAACCTTTCTGCTGTGCTGCGCACAAGGTACAGAAAAGAGTGGTCCCTGTAAAAGTAGCTGATCGCCATAATGGAGAAAAAATTAAAAATACACGAATCACCCTTTTTGTCAAAATGTCCACCACAAATTTTTTTTATAACAGTGATCAAAAAGTTGCGCCTACCACAAAAACAGTACCAATAAAATTTTCATTTTGTCCCATAAAAAAGAAGCCCTCATATAGCTCTATAGACTAAAAAATAAAAATAAAAAGTTATGGCTGTCAGAATATGCAAAGATAATTTACATTTTTTCAAAGTTTTTTTTTAAAGTAGTAGATAAACAAAAGTATTCATTTGCTATCGCCGTATTCATATTGAGCTGCAGAAAATGGATGTTATTACATTTTAGGCGCACAGTGAGTGCCGTCAAGTCAAAACCCCAAAAACTTTGGTGGAATTGTAGTGTTTTTTTTTTTTTTCAAATAAACCCCACAAAGATTTTTTTTTCCCATTTTCCAATAACAGGCATGGTAAACTGAATGGTGCTCTTAAATAGTACAACTTATCCCCCAAAACTGAGTCCTCATGTGGCTATATGAATGGAAAATGTAAAAAGTTATATCTATTGGAATTTTGGGGGGGAAAAAGCAAAAAATCTTAACCAAAAATGGGCCCTGTACGATAGGCTCTGAAAACAGTACAACCAATGAAGAACTTTCAAAAACAGACTGAGAATAAATATAACAATGTACATACTAACATTGTAAATGGCTCTGTCCTGTCACTACTGAAAGAACAGAAATTACTTAACCCTCTAGATATGAATCCCTTTAAAAAAGAACAATGATTTCCATATTCCAAGTGAAAAATTAAAAATGAAACAAATATATACTAAGAACCGGATGGGATTTTGCTTTAAACCTATATAAGGTTAATACAAGATTGGCCGAACATGGTGGATGAAACAAACATGGCCACAGAATTATTGCCATAAGGGACAGGAGGCTGAGTAGACAGCCCTTTAATACTGAGGCACAGTAATTCTACATATAAACAAACACATTAACGGAGATTATGTCAGCAGTTTAACAAGATGCAGACGGTGATATATTAGACCGCCCTTTAATTCTGAGGCCTGGTAATTCTTTATATAAACTAACACATTAACGGGGGATTATGTCAGCAGTTTAACAAGATGCAGACGGTGATATATTAGACCACCTTTTAATAATGAGGCACAGCAATTCTACATATAAACTAAGAGATTAATTATGAATGTGTCAGTAATTTAACAAGATGCAGACGGTAATATATTAGACCGCCCTTTAATACTGAGGTACAGTAATTCTAAGTATAAACTAACAGATTAATGGGGGATTGTGCCAGCAGTTCAACAAGATGCACCTGGCAATTACACTCATCCTACACTGTCCCTGCACTCTCCCTAAACGCTCCTTGCACTCTCCCTGCAGTCTCCCTGGACTTTTCCCATACACTATTCTTCTATTAATAGTTTTCTACAACACTGTCTCTAGCGCTTGTCATGTTTGTCCCTAAGCTAAGCTCACAGTAAAATGGTGTAGACCGTGCGGGATGAGGGTTTTTATAAGGCTATGACATCACAGGAGCTGGCTATCTCCTGATTGGCTGGATGCATGTCTTAATGGGTGATCTCTTTTCCCAGGCTTCTTACTGTCACTTTGTAACACATGCAGCAGCCATTTTAGAAAAAATCTCATTCGTTACTAAGCGCAAGGAAATTTTGCTTTGCGGCAAATCTAATTTTTCCTAAAGTTTGGATCGAATTCCGCTTCAGATGTTTCGATTGGCTCAACGCTATTTATAATCTTTACCAAAATTCAAGTAATTTTCCTTATTCTTAAAGTCATTAAATGTGACTTTAGTTTGTAGGATAAAAACTAAAATGCAATTAAAAAAAAAACAATTTATTTGTGTTGTGCTGTTTTTTACAAACTCTTTGACTTAATCATATTAGGGGTAGAAAAGGCTCCTTGAAAGACAGACTTTAACTTTCAAAACATGATGTGTGAAAAAAATGCCCCTGGGAGCTTATTTACAATAAGGAGCAGAGATATTCCCTGCGAGAAATCTCCTTTCACCTTGATTATGCCAAAAGTTTTATTTGCTGCTCTTGAAAATAATATAAGATCACACTCCATGATTTGCCACGTGCTGAGCACAGTATAGAACGTCTTCTTTCTTTCTTATTAATTTTGGATCATTATCCGTCTGTTAGAATTTTAATAAAACATTTTATCCCGCACAGAATTTGATCGGCCACAAACTGAAACAAATGCAACTTGTCCTTGAGTTCTGTAAAAATAAAATGTGGGTTTAATGAGAACCTGAGACGTTTTCCTGTGTGCCCTTTCTTCTCCGCTTGTCTGCTGCAGCCTTCAGTTAGTAGCCCTTGGCATGTTCTGACAGGGTTGGATATATTGAATGAGCAAAAATATGTGTAACATACTGTATTTGCTAAAGCTTTAAAAATCTTTGTCTGTTAAACACTGAGCTTAGTGAGAAAAGGTACAAGCTTTATGAATGGAGATGGAGACATGGACTGAAATCTAAGCAGCAAAAATACAGGACGTGTCAAAAGTTAATGGAATGTGTTTAAATGTAAAAAAAATATAGACTTTTCACCCTCATCTTCTCTGAACTACACATCCACCCTACTGTCTGGAAACCAGGTGTTGCAAGTCTGTTTAGGTATCAGTTCCAGTACTCTGATGAAGGACAGAGTTACTGTCCGAAACTCTTTGGAGGTTTCTTGGCACTTGCAGCGATCCGTACCTGCAGGAGTGACGTCACTAGCCGCTCTGTCAGTCCGCAAATATTTCAACCCTTACCTCCGCTAACCATGCCACCGGCCGGGACGTGTATTGTGGATGCAAGCAGGTGATCTATTTCAACGTGGGACCCCTGTGGATTTAGCAAGTGACCTACCGCAGTGTGGGACCCCTGGACGAATATCAAGTATTGAATACAACTAGGCAGAGAACTGTCAACTGTAAGGTAGGGGCACTATCGATAATTAAGTTTGTAGTGCTTTTTACATAGTGCAGCAGTTAGTGCGGTCCTGCTGCGATACTGCAGCCACACAACATACAGCTTAGGGAGGAGCGCTATTTCAGCAATTTTAGATATTATCTTAAAAACTAAATCACTTTTCTGCTGGTGGAGTCACTATGTACATACATTACTTATCCTGTACTGATCCTGAGTTACATCCTGTATTATACTCCAGAGCTGCACTCACTATTCTGCTGGTGCAGTCACTGTGTACATACATTACTTATCCTGTACTGATCCTGAGTTACATCCTGTATTATACTCCAGAGCTGCACTCACTATTCTGCTGGTGCAGTCACTGTGTACATACATTACTTATCCTGTACTGATCCTGAGGTACATCCTGTATTATACTCCAGAGCTGCACTCACTATTCTGCTGGTGCAGTCACTGTGTACATACATTACTTATCCTGTACTGATCCTGAGTTACATCCTGTATTATACTCCAGAGCTGCACTCACTATTCTGCTGGTGCAGTCACTGTGTACATACATTACTTATCCTGTACTGATCCTGAGTTACATCCTGTATTATACTCCAGAGCTGTACTCACTATTCTGCTGGAGCAGTCACTATGTACATACATTACTTATCCTGTACTGATCCTGAGTTACATCCTGTATTATACTCCAGAGCTGCACTCACTATTCTGCTGGTGTAGTCACTGTGTACATACATTACTTATCCTGTACTGATCCTGAGTTACATCCTGTATTATACTCCAGAGCTGCACTCACTATTCTGCTGGAGCAGTCACTGTGTACATACATTACTTATCCTGTACTGATCCTGAGTTACATCCTGTATTATACTCCAGAGCTGCACTCACTATTCTGCTGGAGCAGTCACTGTGTACATACATTACTTATCCTGTACTGATCCTGAGTTACATCCTGTATTATACTCCGGAGCTGCACTCACTATTCTGCTGGTGGAGTCACTGTGTACATACATTACTTATTCTGTACTGATCCTGAGTTACATCATGTATTATACTCCAGAGCTGCACTCACTATTCTGCTGGAGCAGTCACTGTGTACATACATTACATTACTTATCCTGTACTGATCCTGAGTTACATCATGTATTATACTCCAGAGCTGTACTCACTATTCTGCTGGTGCAGTCACTGTGTACATACATTACTTATCCTGTACTGATCCTGAGTTACATCCTGTATTATACCCCAAAGCTGCATTCACTATTCTGCTGGTGCAGTCACTGTGTACATACATTACTTATCCTGTACTGATCCTGAGTTACATCCTGTATTATACTCCAGAGCTGCACTCACTATTCTGCTGGGGCGGTCACTGTGTACATACATTACTTATCCTGTACTGATCCTGAGTTACATCCTGTATTATACTCCAGAGCTGCACTCACTATTCTGCTGGTGCAGTCACTGTGTACATACATTACTTATCCTGTACTGATCCTGAGTTACATCCTGTATTATACTCCAGAGCTGCACTCACTATTCTGCTGGTGCAGTCACTGTGTGCATACATTACTTATCCTGTACTGATCCTGAGTTACATCCTGTATTATGCTCCAGAGCTGCACTCACTATTCTGCTGGTGCAGTCACTGTGTACATACATTACTTATCCTGTACTGATCCTCAGTTACATCCTGTATTATACTCCAGAGCTGCACTCACTATTCTGCTGGTGCAGTCATTGTGTACATACATTACATTACTTATCCTGTACTGATCCTCAGTTACATCCTGTATTATACTCCAGTGCTGCACTCACTATTCTGCTGGTGCAGTCACTGTGTGCATACATTACTTATCCTGTACTGATCGTTAGTTACATCCTGTATTATACTCCAGAGCTGTGCTCACTATTCTGCTGATGCAGTCACTGTGTACATACATTACTTATCCTGTACTGATCCTGAGTTACATCCTGTATTATACTCCAGAGCTGCACTCACTATTCTGCTGGTGGAGTCACTGTGTACATACATTACTTATCCTGTACTGATCCTGAGTTACATCCTGTATTATACTGGACTAGGACACGGAAACCGGTCAGGGTGGAGGGAAAGCTGAATGGAGCAAAGTCCAGAGATATTCTTAACGAATAACAGATCCGGAGCTCTGGACCTCAGACTGGGCCTAAGGTTCACCTTCCAACAAGACAATGGGCCTAAGTGCACGGCCAGGAAAACACAGGAGCAGCTTGGGAGCAATGTCCTTGAGGGGCCCAGCCAGAGCTCTGAACCCAATAGAACATCTCTAGAGAGACCTTGAAATGGTTGTCCACCGACGGCCCCCGTCCAACCTGACCTGGATTTGGAGAGGAGCTGCAGAGAAGAACGGCCGAAAATCCCCAAAACCGTGCGGCATCATCTCCAAGAAGACTGGAGGGTGGAATCACTGCCAAAGGGGCTTCAACTAAGTCCTGAGTAAAGGGGCTGAAGACTTATGTCCCGAGTAAAGGGGCTGAAGACTTAGGTCTAGGGTAAAGGGGCTGAAGATTTATGTCCTGAGTAAAGGGGCTGAAGACTTATGTCCTGAGTAAAGGGGCTCAAGATTTATGACAATCCAAGATTTTAAATTAAATTGGTATAAATTTGTAACTTTCTGTTCTCACTTTCTCATTATGGAGGACTGAGGGCAGAATGATGAGAAACAATGTAACTTGTGTATTTTAGTACAAGGGACAACATAACAAAATGTGAAAAAGGTGAAAGTGTTGGAAGACTTTCTGAGTGCACTATATCTGTCCATCCATTGCACCAATGCCTCCACCCTGTGCCAGTCAGATGAACTGGCATCATGCACCAGGGACAGGAATACTTCTAGGTATACCGACAGTGGAAATGATGTCGCGTCCATAGACCAGACTGGAAATCTAGTAAAGCACGTGTAACAGCAGCTGCTGTGCGCCACTGTTCTCCTGCTTACCGCCGCGGTCCCGGGTGCTGTGTTCAGCGGTGATCTGCGGCCATTGCTTCCCCATTCGCTGCTGCAGTCCTGGGCTCTGTCTTTGATGGCACTGTTTGTTCTGGGATCCGCTCCACAGTTTGCTCTCAGCCCTGACCACAGCATGCTTGCTGCTTGTTCCCTGCAGCACTTCCTTAAGGGCCGGCACGAGTCACTTCCTGTGCTTCATGGGGTAGGTCATGTGACCTTGCTGACCAATCCTAGCCCTTCTGCATGTATATGTGGCTCAGCCCTCTTCCCGGATGCCTGAGTGTCATGGTCCTTGTGTCTTACTAGGTTGCTGTTATCTCTGCTTGTGTTCCTGGATTCTGCTACCTATTTGATCCCTGCCTGCTTGTCTTGACTCTCCTGTTGCCAACCTGGATTGCCTGACCTGTACCTGTGCCGCCTGCCGTAACCTATTGATTGTTTGACTTCGCCTCTGCCTCGCCATCATTCGATCCTGCACTGTTGCTCCTCGTCACGACCCGGCCTGCTGACTATGTCTGTACCTCTGGTACCTTGCTCAGCCTGGACCAGCTGCCTCGTGTGCCTATCCTCCTCAAGAGGTAGCGACCTGGTGTTCCCCTCAGAAAATTCTATCCCCACCATCAGGGGTACTGTAAAAATCGAGGGGTCCACTTAGACAATGCCCTTAGAGGAGTTAGGACACGTGGCACTGTGGGTTCACACCCACTGGTTTGTGACACACTCAGGCCATGGACCCCGCTGGTTATCTCAAGCCTGTTGTTCAGGAATTGTTGTATGAGAAGAGACGTCATGCAATATATGCATAATGTTACTGCCCATCTGGATGCCATCTCTCCTCCAGCTACTGCAGGGTCGCCAGTAGCTGCAACCCCTGCAATACCCACACCAGTGAATCTGTATTTGTGTGCCACTGGTGTGTAACTACCTCTGCCATCACGCTTTGGGGGAGATCCAAAAACCTGTAGTAGATTCCTGAACCAGTGCCTGACCCACTTTGAGTTGCACGGACAGAATTTTCCCACTGAGCGGTCCAAGGTTGCCTTCATTGTGTCCCTGCTGTCTGATGAGGCCCTTGCTTGGGCAAATCCTATTTGGGAACATAGAGGTCCAAAGACCACTACTCTGCAGTCTTTCCTGGCTACCTTCTGGCTCGGCTTTGAAGAGCCCGGCCGCACATCCTCCGCTGCATCAGCTCTGCTGCATCTATGACAGGGTTCCTTGTCTGTGGGTCCGTACGCCATTCAGTTTCGTACCCTGGCTGCCGAACTTGCATGGAACAATGAGGCTCAACTGGCGGTGTTCTGGGAGGGCCTTTCTGACCGGATGAAGGATGAATTAGCTGGTCGCGACCGTCCGACTACTCTGAATGACCTGATCACCTTGGGCTGAGTTCTCCTATAATAACCACTCTAGTGAGTCTACTGGACCCTCTCCATTCTTTGTCATTTATGGACAACCACCTTGTACTCCTCTCACTATTCCTAAATCTTCCGGGGTACCAGCTGCGGATTCCTCTTTTAAGGATTTTTTGAAGATTTGGCGTGAGACCAAGGACTGCATGAACAAAGTGGTAACTTGCATGAACACAAATGCAGACAAGAGAAGAAGAAAACCGCCTCAGTTCTCGTCAGGAGATAAGGTATGGCTCTCCTCTAAAAATATCCATTTAAGGGTTCCCAGTTTCAAGTTTACTCCTAGGTTTCTTGGACCTTTTGAAGTACTAAAGAAGATTAAATAAGTGACATATAAGTTACGTCTGCCTCTCTCTCTCTACGGATTCCTAATGCCTTCCATGTGTCCCTACTGAAACAAGTAGTTCTAAATCGCTTCTCTACTGCTCCTTCTACCCTGGTATCTGGAGATTCTGACAATGTATTTGAGGTCAAAGACATCCTGGACATCAAGAAGTGTGGCAAGAAGACCTACTATCCCGTGGACTGGAAAGGCTTTGATCCTGAGGAGAGGTCTTGGGAACCAGAGGAGAACATTCATGCTCCGAATTTGGTAAAAAGGTTTCTGTCTCATCTTGGACTCAAGAAGAGGGGGTGTAAGGGTGGGGGGTGTACTGTAACATCGGCTGCTGTCCGCCGATGTTCCCCTGCTTACTGCAGCGGTCCCAGTCTCCCTGTTCAGTGCTCTGCTGCCGGTGTTTCCATTCACCGCTGCAGTCCTGGGCTCTGTCTTTGCTGGGATTGTTCGTTCTGGGATCCGCTCCACAGTTTTCTTTCAGCCCTGGCCACAGCATGCTTTCTGCTTCTTCCCTGCAGCACTTCCTTAAGGGCCGGCACGAGTCACTTCCTGTGCTTTATGGGTTAGATCATGTGACCTCGCTGACCTAGCCTAGCCCTCCTTCACGCATATAAGTGGCTCAGCCCCCTTCCGAGGTGCCTGAGCGTCAAGATCTTTTTGTCCTTCAAAGGTTGCTGATATGTCTGCTCGTGTGCCTGACCCGTTTTTGTGTTTCTGGACTCCACTACCTGATTGATCCCTCTCCTGTTGACGAACCCGGACTGCCTAGCCTGTGCTGCCTGCCCTGACCTATTGCTTATTTGACTTCTGCCTCATCCTATGGTCCTGCACTGTTGCTCCTGGTTACTACTCGGCCTGCTGACAATGCCTGTACCTCTGATACCTTGCTCAGGTACCTCCTGGTCCGCCTGCCTCATGTGCCAATCCTCTTCAAGAGGTAGCGACCTGGCGTTTCCCTTGGAAAGTCTATCCCCACCATTATGGGTACTGTGAAGATCGAGGGGTTCACTTAGACAACGCTCTTAGAGGAGATAGGACACGTGGCACAGGGGGTTCACACCCGCTGGTACAGCACGCGACATTGTCAGAAGCTGGATTTTCAGAAGAGGTTTCCATGAGGCCAATGTACACTACTTTAAGAGGGTTAAGTATATTGCAAACATTATTCTTCAGGCAGGTTCTGTGTAATTAGGTTGGGTGTGTAAGACTCGCTGGGTCACAGAAACCCCTTTAATTGCAATTCTGTACCAGTGAGTGAACTGAGAGAAGGGAGCGGTCATATAGGAAGAGGCATTAACCAGAAAACGCCTCCTGTAAATTAGTATAAAATATCACAAGGAGGAGTAAGGACGAGGAGCGAACTTTGTATGCGGCAATTCTCACAATTTTCCAGCACAATCAGTGAAATGATGAATTATTCTGCAGGTTCTGAGTGACCCCAGATTTGGGAGCGTGTCGGAGAATAAGACGAAGCTCCCAGACTCATGAAAGGGCCTTGGTCATTTATATTCATGCCGAAGAAATTACATTAATCCTAGACAAATAATTAAAGTGCAGAAGCTGCAGGGAGGGGAGATTGAAATCACAGAATAAAGCTGCTGAGAGGAAAAGATGAGCTTCGTTGTAGATGAGATCACGAGATCTGATTCATATCCCGCGGGAACCAAGGACCCACCCTGTGCGAGACCCCTATAATCTACCAGAAAACCTGCAATAAACATCCATAATTATACCTGCTTCTGCGAAAGCTGAATCCAAACCACAGTGAACACATTTAAAGGGGTTGCACAGGATTAGAAAAAACATGGAAGGTTCTAAATGAGAACTGTCACAGACACAAAGCGGCCATTTTTTCTAATCCCGTGCAACCATGAGAATGCAAATTAATCTGGACGCAGCATATTATAGAGCAGGAGGAGCTGAGCAGATTGATATATAGTTTTATGGAAAAATATTCAGTAAAACTTGTAGTTTATTCATTAAAATTCCTATTCATTCTGGGCTCTGAAGTCCAGGAGGCGGTCCTATCAGTGATTGGGTATATATAGATAGCTGTCAATCACTGATAGGACCGCCTCCCGGACTTCAGAGCCAAGAATGAATAGGAATTTTAATGAATGAAATACAAGTTTTACTGAATATTTTTCCATAAAACTATATATCAATCTGCTCAGCTCCTCCTGCTCTATAACCTGCTGCCTGCAGCTCAAACACCATGTTCAATGTGACAGGTTCCCTTTAAATGTTTGGGAGGTAATAGTGGAATAACAAAAACTGAAATGGTAATACATTTTTAAAATTTCATTTGCTACCCTACGGTATGTATGAAAAGCCATACCAAAATTAAAAATTAAATAATTTATTTGCAGTTTATTTTGAACTCTAGCAAGTGGCAAAAAAGTCAGATCAACTGGACGTGTATTTTTTCTTAAAGACTTTTTTTCTAGAAATCTGACTGCCTTTTTTCAGTTATACAAGAAATCTCTGTCATTAATTACTGGTGACATCTATTGTCTGCCACTTACACTGCTGTTCTAATACCTTTCCCGAAGCAGTTTGATCACACCTAATAGCTTCTGTCTTGCAAACTTCAAACAGCTTCTTACCTCCATGAGGTTCTTGACCTGATAATCATAACAAGTTATACTGACTGAAGCATGAGTCACCAGTATTTAATGCTTGAGATTCCTTGTAAAAGTCATTCCTAATGAGAAAGCCAGTTGGATGACCAATGACAAAACATGTCCAGGTGCTTTGACTTATTATTACTACTGATATAACTGCTTTCTTCCGCAGACACACCTGTGTGCAGGTAATGTAGTTCAGCTTCCTGAGTGAATGGCTTTTGCAATGTGGATACTGTATAGGACAATTCTGTCTAGTCAGGCTAATAGCTGCCATTCCAGTTCATCCCAAGGGTAGATAGGTTCAGAGGCATACAGTACTTATACGGGATGCAGAGGTTGCAGTCCCATCATGGTCTTGGTGCCTTCGGGGGTCCTAAGGCCCACATAGAAAGACACCAGTATTACGAATGGCACATGATCGTCGAGGGTCATGTTTAAAACTTTGCTTTGGGTCCAGGAGCTTCACGTTACACCTCTGGATGGGGTCAGGGCACAAACACAAGCTTCTCGTACCTTAGAGTGCATCTGTCAGCAGACTCAATCCTATTAAACCAGACATCCATACTGTCTGGTAGGGTTGATCCTGCTGATTAAAAGGATACCTGTCTTGTGAAAAGTTTTTGCAGTGTTCTAGGGGAAATTTTTTATTTATTTATAAGTAAATGAAAGCTTCAGTGCACCTGGGGGCGGGGCCTTACCCCTTTGGAGCACCTCACCAGCCGCTTGGTGCCCTGATTCCCTCATTTTCATAAGATTATTTTTTTAAGATCTACATAGATTTTATAAAAGTGGTTGCTCTGCACACACAGCAGAACATCACGTACCTGGCGACTATTTATAACTAAATGCATTGAATGAGCACAAGGACCGCAGCCACCGAGGAGGAAGTGCATCCAAATTCATCCTCAATTAGCGAATAATTACGAGCAAGGTCAAAGGTCGTCGAGGGCTAATTGGTTGTCCATTGCTTTCATCCCTCTTGTGATGTATAAAAGATGACGATAATTGGAGCCGTCTCTTTAATCCGTGAAAACGCAGAGACTTGAAGTGATATCTATAAAAGGCAGCGCTGGCACCTGCGGCTCCTCTACCTTGATTTCAATTAGAATGGCGTCTGCCATGCCAACCACTGCCCTACATTGTATCGCGCCAGTAATTAGGCCTCTTCATTAAGCGGGTCCCCGGACCCCTGGCTCCTTGCCCCTTCAGGTCTTCAGTCTAGGCGCTTTGTTGATAAATGTTTTCATGACCTTTTATTTCTCTCCCCTCTGCAGGTGTTTTCCTCTTAATTAAGACCCTGATTGTGGCAGTCGGGGGGCGTGCTGTAGGGTGTGCTCTTTGATGTGGAGAAACGGCAATTTCAGGAATTGATCTTTCAATTATTTGCTGTAAACTAATCTGAACCTGTTCTATATCGGTGGGAGCGGAGAAGGACACAGCGCTCAGGCCAGTGCCCGAGGACTCGAGAGCTCAGGAAGGAGGCACAGGGTTGTCTTTCTGCCCCGTACAGATGGCGGCACAATGTCCAGCAGCTCACAGAGGTGAATATGGACATTCAGAGAAGGAAATAAGGAGGAAGAAGTTTACATGTAACGCAGACTATCCTGAGCCTTGTACAATGGATTATACGTGTTATGTGGGTCTCTGCCCCTCCTGCTCCACCTTTTCACGTTCATTGGTCCCGTGGCCTAGGAGCAGCTCAGCCCCATAGAAGGGAATACAATGTATCGCACTGTATTCGGGGAGCATGAAGGCCGCCGGGCTCACTGCCTTCTCAAACAGCTGATCGGTGGGAGTCCCGGGCAAGGGCGCACCCGGGAGGGGGGTGGGGGTGGCAACGGGTCTGGACCCCCCAAAGCAGTCCGAGATAAGGGGAAGACGGCGGTGGCAGCAGGGCCATGAGAAATGAGCGCTAATCTCTCTACATTCATCTGTATCGCCGTCTTCAGGACAGCAATACAGTTGATTGCTGCAGCTGGGCAAGCGAGAGGAGGGGTGGGAGAGGAGCACTATGGGGGCACTATATCAGGGCATTTTTAACTGGCATATTATTGAGGGCACTATGGGAAAGGGGTCGAAAGAAGCACTATGGGGGCACAAAGAAGGGGTATTTTATAGTGGCACATTATGGGGGACATTATAAGGACATCTACTAGGGGCATTTTATACTGGCACCCATTATAGAGGGTACTATGGGGAAGAGGGAATAAGGAGCACTATAGGGGCATCTACTGGATCCCATCAACATAAGTCCTGAGGTAATATTGGTGCAATTATACTCCAAGCATAAGGACTCATGCACACGACCGTATGTATTTTGCAGTACGCAAAACACAGATAAGCCGAAAAAACAGATGACATCCATGTGATGTCCACGTGAGCTGGCAGGGCCCATGATGCGGACCACAATGCACGGGCACCAACTGTGGGGATGCCACATGCCGATCGCAGACACATTCACTTGAATGGGGTCCGCGATCCACATCCGACGGTCCGCACCGCAAAAAAGTAGGTCATGCAGAAGTGCTTCAGTGGGCTTCCAATGCGTGCCTCCGTTTCGCACTGCATCTCCCGGATTCAAGTGAATGGGTCCGCATCTGTGATGCGGGGTGCACATGACCGGTGCCCGTGTATTGCGTACTCGCTGTATGCAGGCCGCAGTACGGCCACGGCCGGGCAACGGCCGTGTGCATGAGCCCTTACATCTATTTTTTTTGCGAATCCACTATAATAATGCCTGTCCTTGTCCACAAAATGGACAAGAATAGGACATGTTCTATTTTTTTGCAGAACGGACTTACGGACATATGGATACGGAATACACACGGAGTAACTTCCGTTTTTTTTTTTCTTTGTGGCTCTGTTGAAATGAATGGTTCCGCAAAAAAAAAAACAACGAATGGACATGAACAAAAAATATTTTTGTGTGCATGAGCCCTATTGGATTGGCTTTATCTTCTATTTACTACTGAAACCTCACCATGTCCTTATAGTGTAAGCCTCATCATATGTAGTCCTTATATTGCAGTCTCTACAAGTCCTCATACTACCAGCCTCATCATAGTCCTCATAGTGTACGCCTTCTCATACGTAGTCCTTATAATGTAGTCTCTACAAGTCCTTATAGTGCCAGCTAATCATAGTCCTTATAGTATAAGCCTCATCATATGTAGTCCTTATATTGCAGTCTCTACAAGTCCTCATACTACCAGCCTCATCGTAGTCCTCATAGTGTACGCCTTCTCATACGTAGTCCTTATAATGTAGTCTCTACAAGTCCTCATACTACCAGCTAATCATAGTCCTCATAGTATACGCCTCATCATACGTAGTCCTTATATGTGCCTCTACAAGTCCCAGTCCAGCTCATCATAGTCCTCATGCGTAGCTGTCCTTATAATGTAGTCTCTACAAGTCCTTATAGTGCCAGCCTCATCATAGTCCTTATAGTATACGCCTCATCATACGTAGTCCTTATATTGTAGTCTCTACAAGTCCTCATAGTGCCAGCCTCATCATAGTCCTTATAGTGTACGCCTCCTCATATGTAGTCCGTATATTGTAGTCTCTACAAGTCCTCATACTACCAGCCCCATCGTAGTCCTTATATTGTAGTCTCTACAAGTCCTCATACTACCAGCCCCATCGTAGTCCTTATATTGTAGCCTCATCATATGTAGTCCTTATATTGTAGCCTCTACAAGTCCTCATACTACCAGTCTCATCATACGTAGTCCTTATATTGTAGCCTCATCATACGTAGTCCTTATATTGTACTGTAGTCTCTACAAGTCCTCATAGTGCCAGCCTCTTCATAGTCCTTATATTGTAGCCTCTACAAGTCTTCATAGTGCCAGCCTCTTCATAGTCCTTATACTGTAGTCTCATCATATGTAGTCCTTATACTGTAGTCTCTACAAGTCCTCATACTACCAGTCTCATCATAGTCCTCATAGTGCCAGCCTCATTCTTGGTCATGAGACTTTGCAGCCAAACAATGGTTTTAGTAGTCAGACTCATGTGTCCAAGAACCGCATGTGACTAGCTGATGAATGCTGTGTGACTCTGAGATATATATGTGTGGTAATGCTTAATGTATATGCTTATAATTATTATTATTATTATTATTATTATTATTATTATTATTATTAGTTGGTGTTTGTGTGCTTATATTATATGTGTATTTGTTTTCTTTATTGCTGTTGTTATTAATATTACTGATAATTATGTTTATTTGTATTAATATATATTTCTTTATTATCATTATTATTGTTGTTGTTATTATTATTCTTTTACATCTTTTTTGCTTTTAAGATCACTGCATTATTGAAGTTCGTTGTGCAGCACCATTCAGTCGATTGACCTTTTGCAGGTCTCCCAGCAGAGCGGCATGATGATATTTTGCAGTGTATTTCACATTCTGACTCCGTCCCCCACAGGATAACACAGGTCGACATCCAGAGCTGGAGTTTATGATAAGCTGCTATTCTCTCGCACACCAGGAAGAAGAGAACGGGCCGGAGTCTATTCTACCTGAACAGAATCTTATCAATGTCCAATATTTGCATTAAATGTCAGATGTGCAATTAGCCGAGAGATTGGCAGTGAGGACCAGACACACAGACGACAGGGCAGAAGGTGCTGCCCCCTATAGAGCATAGTTCTATGGGCATGAAAGGACCCATCCCATCCCATGTATAAAGGGTCAGAATAGTTCCACAGCTTTCTTATTTTCTTTGTGTTCACTTTCTAACTATTTTCAAGACTTCAGCTTGCTGTCAGTGAATGTGGACATTGTTACAACAAGGTACCCACCATCGAATGGATATGTGATAACAGATTGGTGGGGGACTACCAGCCATCAGAAGAAAATGGGTCCCATGCCCCCATTTGAAAGGAGTGTTGCTCAGTCCTACGCACTCGGTTCTAACTCTATACGGCAGTGTGCATGCTCCATTTATGTGAGGAAGCTCGGGACCTCCGTCCTCGTCATCACTGAGGGTCGCAGTGGTCGGACTCCCACCCATCAGGCACTTATCTCCTATCCTGCTGTTACTAGAATACCCCTTTAATACTTCTCACAGCTGAGGGTTTGCTTTGTATCCAGTCTAGACAATTGTAAATTATAAAATGATACATTTCACCTGCACTGATACATTGTAACAAACTAGTAGGACATAAGAGTGATGTTGTGCTTCTGACGCTGCTCCAGACTCTGATCTGATGATTGTACTAAGATGGCAAAAAAGGGGGTCAGTCAGCACATGCCAATTTGCAGGTGCACGCTACCATGGCTAAAAACACAAAGAAAAAAAGGACAATGCAACAGCGCTCTGCAGTCACAAATAAAGTACAATAATGCCATAATCATAGAAAACATTCTGGTGCTAATGCTACGCTTATTTTGCAAATTAGAGATTCTTGGCAAATACATTTTGTGCAAAATTATTTGGGCCCGTCTACCAAACGTCAAGGCGATCTCTATCAAAAGGGAACCTAACACTAAATACTACCTAATTTTCTTTGTACTAACATGGCCGCGCTCATGACACATCCATAACCTCACCCTCCTGACCCTGACTGCTTTATTAAAGTCTGATACATAAAGAGAACATAGATAGAAAACATTTTTCTATAAAAAATGAATTTAAAACAGAAAAAGTTTTTTTTTTTATTCCTGTAAATAAAGACCTCCTATAAACAGATGTATCTGTCACAAGGAAAGCTGGATTAGAATTAGGCCTCCTTTACATGGGCGTCATGTTTGACACCCAGATAAGAGGCGGGTGCGTTGCGGGAATATGCGCGTTTTTCCCGCGCGGGTGCAAACGTTTGTAACGCGTTTTTCACGCGCGTGAGAAAAAACGCCATGTTTGGTACCCAACCCGAAGCCGGACTTCATCACTGAAGTCCGGTTTCGGGTCTTCTGGAGAATTGATTATTTCCCCTTATAACATGGTTATAAGGGGAAATAATAGCATTCTTAATAAAGAATACATTGTAAAATGAAGTGGAAGGGGTTAAAAATAATAAAAGTTAACTTACCTTAGCCACTTGATCGCGTAGTCGCGATCAGTCCTCTCTTTCCCTGCAGCATCTAAGATCTACAGGACCTGTGATGACGTCACATCACATGGTCCAATCACATGGTCCATCTTACCATGGTGATGTGACGTCATCACAGGTCCTTTAGTTGATAGCTGATGCTGGGAAAGAGAGGAGAGATCGCAACTACGCGATCAAGTGGCTAAGGTAAGTTAACTTTTATTATTTTTAACCCCTCCACTTAATTTTACAATGCATTCTTTATTAAGAATGCTATTATTTCCCCGTATAACCATGTTTTAAGGAAAAATAATAGAGATTGGGTCCCATTGCTAATCAACAATGCGGGAAAATCGCAACGCATCCGCACTTGCTTGCGGATGCTTGCGATTTTCCCGCAGCCCCATTCACTTCTATGGGGCCTGCGTTGTGTGAAAAACGCACAATATAGAGCATGCTGCGATTTTCACACAACGCAGAAGTGATACGTGAAAATCACCGCTCATGTGCACAGCCCCATAGAAATGAATGGGTCCGGATTCAGTGCGGGTGCAATGCATCCTCCTCACGCATTGCACCCGCACGGAAAACTCGCCCGTGTGAAAGGGGCCTTAATCTAGCCACATTGCAGTGGATAACTCCCAACCTCCCCTGACAAACCTTCCTGGGAGCGAGGAATGCAGATAAGCACATCATTACATCCTGATAATCAATATGACGTCCACCCAGCTTTCCCAGAGTCTTGGTCAGTAAATCTCTGGGGCAGATCTAACAATGTGAACAGGATTTAGCGCTTATTAATAAGGGTGCATTCACATCACCGTTTAGCTTTCCGCTCTTCAGATCCGTCAGAAGAAAAGAGAGAAAAAACAGATCGTGTTGTATCAGTTATACATAGGATTGCATAAGGCTTCATTCACATCACCGTTCAGCCTTTCTGTTTAGGAGCAGGAGAACGGAAAGGACGGATTTGGCAGATAAATGAGCCGAACGGAACCTAAAGACCCCGTAGACTATAATGGGGTCCGTTAGGTGTCCGCTCAGAAGATGATTTTGGAGCGGAGACAAAAGTCCTGCATGCACTACTTTTGTCTCCGCTACAAAATCATCTTCTGAGCGGAAACATAACGGACCCCATTATAGTCTATGGGGTCTTTAGGCTACGTTCGGCTCAGGTATGTGCCTAATCCGTCCTTTCCATTCTCCTGCTCCTAAACAGAGCAGTAAAACGGAAAGGCTGAATGGTGATGTGAAAGAAGCCTAAAATCCGTTTTTTTTAAACGATGCTGTAAAAAAAGTATCCTGTTGCATCAGCTGTCATCCGTTTGAGCCATTTCCATCTGAAATCCGTTTTTTTAGACAGAAACAGAAGTACTGCATGCAGTCTAAAAAGCGGATCTCAGATTGAAATGGCTCAAATGGATGACAGCTGATGCAACAGGATACGTTTTTTTACATTACCCTTTTTTTCTCTCTCTCTTCTTCTGATGGATCAGAAGAATGGAAAGCTAAACGGTGATGTGAACTCAGCCTTAGACTGATACAAAAGGTAAATTAATAACTTCACTTTATCCGTTCTGCAGCATAGGATGCAATGGATCGCCGTCACAGGACCACGGATCAGCCGCCATGTAAAATCTCCCATGAATTTGTCACATTCTTTTCATGGATTTAATAAGCCTGTGAGATCACATATGGCAGACGCTCTCCAGCAGATGCAAAAAGTCAGATTCTGTAGCAGATAATTAAGCGATGAGCGGGCGATGGCACGTTGAATATTATTCATTCTGATCAGACCGGTCTGGTTTCTCTTTTTATTACTCATTTTTTGCATAATATAATAAACCTCCAGTTATTTTTCATCAATTTTTTTTTTTTTTAATATAAATTGTCCCATTAAAGCAGTTGTTGAAAAAGTGTAAGCATTATCATAACTTATATCTGCCCCCCCAGCGTGCACCCCCCACTGATAGATATAAACGGCAGTGCTACATGGTACACGTGGGCTGTCATGTGGACATTCCTACTCTACCTCAGTTCTAGACTGCCTTCTTTCTGCATCCTAACTTGTCCAATTAGCACAGTTCTGTTTGAAGGAGTCAAGTAAGGTCAAAGTGGTCTACAGGGGCTTCTCCCAACCCGTACAGAAGGTGCAGCGACTTTGACAGGGGTCTGATATCTCACATGCAATCTGCTCTGAATAAAGAGTAGAGAACTGCCTGGTGTGGAGACAAGAGGGAAGTCTCTGTATGTGTATGCAGATGAGTGACCGGCTGTTACATCAGATACATTTCATAAGTCAGGAATATACACTCATTGACAAAAAGAATACCGCCCACAGGTAGAAATGTCGGATTGCTGTAGTTGCAATAGTAGTCTTTGACAGATATGTAAATAATTACAGGTCTGGCCTGATTAAACAGTGGGTCTTGCCACAAGAGGGCGTACAAGTGCCTTCCCTGCTGTCCAATAAAAGACACTCAGAGGCTACTTTTGGGTAGTGTACATGTTGGAGAGAGATTTGTGACTGCTAGGCATGCCTCTACGACCTACTGGAAGACATTTTGCCCAGTTGATAGGCTTTGAGAGGGGTTGCATCATGGGACAGAGAGAAGCAGAATAGTCATTTTGATGAGTTGTCCGTTATCTAAGTCATTTTGTTATATGGTTATGTGAGGATATGCATACACGGTGAACAGGCTCCAGATGTTCCAGGCACCAGTAGGATTGTTTGACCTGCTGACAAGCACAAGCAGCCCCCACAGTTTCGATGTCCACCATTCAGACACACATGACCCCTTTATTACACCCCTGACCATTTCCAAGCAATTAGCAGAAGGAAACTTGGTGTAATTGTGCCCATTACATGTCCAGCCACTGACAGCCAGTAAATGTCTCCTTTGTAGTGGAGTCGTGAACGAGAAACCTGGACTGCTACAGACTAAAAACAATACGGAGGCCATATCTGATCTTGTATCCAGGCTAGAGGCAGTGTTTCATTTTGTATCCAGGCCAGAGGCCGTATCTCATCTTGTATCCAGGCTAGAGTATGTATCTCATCTTCTATCCAGGCAAGAAGCCATAATTCATCTTCTATCCAAGCTAGAGGCCATATGTCATCTTGTATCTAGGCTAGAGGCCATATCTCATCTTGAATCCAGACTAGAGGCTGTATCTCATCTTATATCCAGGCTAGATGCGGTATCTCATCTTGTATCCAGGCTAGAGGCTGTATCTCATCTTGTATCCAGGCTAGAGGCTGTATCTCATCTTGTATCCAAGCTAGAGGCTGTATCTCATCTTTTATCCAGGCTAGAGGCTGTATCTCATCTTGTATCCAGGCTAGAGGGTGTATCTCATCTTCCATACAGGCTAGAGGCCGTATCTCATCTTCTATCCAAGCTAGAGGCCATATCTCATCTTGTATCCAGGCCAGAAGCCATGACTCATCTTCTATCCAAGCTAGAGGCCATATTATATCTTGTATCCAGGCTAGAGGCCATATCTCATCTTGAATCCAGGCTAGAGGCTGTATCTCATCTTGAATCCAGGCTAGAGGCTGTATCTCATCTTTTATCCAGGCTAGAGGCTGTATCTCATCTGGAATCCAGGCTAGAGGCTGTATCTCATCTTTTATCCAGGCTAGAGGCTGTATCTCATCTTCCATACAGGCTAGAGGCTGTATCTCATCTTGTATCCAGAATATAGATGCCCAACAGGGTCCTACAGCCGCCTTCCAGTTGTACAGTTTTCCCCAATAAACTTCTCCTTTCCTCTAATACTGTAATTACTTATATACAGTAAATCATCATTACATTCAAACAGGGAAAGTGTGCTATCTCAGCTAGAATTCAACTCAAATTCATTATGGTATTCTACTATATCTGTTATCCACTATACTTAGTGTACTTTGCTACCATCTAGTGGCCGTTATATTTGGTTTTAAGAAGTTATCTATGCTGTAATTTCCACGTTATTTATCCTGTAACTCCTCCTTCTCTGTGACATCACATCCTGTGCACCTCAGCCCTTTCCTGTTTTTAGACATGCTTCACAAAGCTGAGAGGATTTTTCTTTGAACTTTATCGTCATGTCTCTAGGTACATTCAATAAATTACCTAAAGGCTTATCCATTGCATCTTCCTCACTGGAATTCTACATGCAACTGGTGTTGTTAGGGGAATGATTATAACAAGTTCCCTATCTTCCACTGCTTATACAAAAGATTGCCACTCGCACTCATCGGAGACTTCTCTCATGTTCATTGATAGCAGAATAGAAAACTTCAGTCCAACAAATATTTCTTGGAACGGGATTTGTTTTAGTCAATTAGTGTACAATGTATCAGAAAATATAACCACGCCCCTTTTTATGTTCTCAGATTCTCTATAAAAAATGGTTATATTTTATATCTACTTGTGGTTATAACTCTAACCTCCATCCATGAGTTAATTACTACCATGAAATGCATTGCATATTATTTTGTGTCTCTTCCATTAATTTTCACTTCTTACTTGGAGTTTCTTATAGTCACAAGACATCGTAGATCTTCTTGTGAGATGGACTGTGGACTTTCCTGAATATCTGAAAAAGTTATACATAAGATACAACAACCACTGCTTTTATAACAATGTATCAAAATGTTGCATCTTTGTTCCTGGGTGGAGTTTTCCTTCAATTACCCCCACAGAGTCAGTATACTTGGCAGCATTACTGTAGCTGAACTCTTCCTTGAAGCCGAGTCATGTATTTAATATAAGATGGTGAATTTTAAATACCAGTTTGTATTGACATCAGCGATGGATATAATAAAGAGGATCAGAGCGCGAAGCGGTGACAAGACTCTCTAATGGTGGCAATAACAGGTGATTTATTGGTTGACTCCTCCATAGATCTCACCATCATTACGTGTTCATTAAGACATAATTGTCATTGATTGTCGTGCTTGGATGTGACAGAGACGCAGTGCAGCCCGGAATGACGCCTCTACAGATGAGACGCCATAAGAGATGAGCTGCATTATCAGGAAATATTGGGCTCCGGGTAATGATATTGAGGATTATTTCCTATAGTTTTGTGTTTCTGGTGATGACTGTCGCAGCAGAAGACGAGCAGCGGGACCTTTAATAACTCGAAGATTGTTTTCACACCGATTGTCTACAGTTATTGCTGAATGATGATCATCTGTTTGATGAAGATCCGAAGTAGGAGAATAGAGGATGTACGAGCTGAAACAGAGACATTTCAGTCTCTCCCATGTCATAAGCTGATGAACTAGTGCGTGCTCAGCGGAAGCAGCCGGTCGATCTCCGATACACCGGGCATTCATAAGGACTTTTATTACCACTCATTGCATGCTCACTAGTTACATTTAGAAGCAGTGAACATGGCACAGAACGATGTGTTGCCAAGAAAAATAAAAAATCTGCTGCATTAATAAATCACTTTAGATCAGCCGGCAAACAGTTGCCCAAGTCAGTTAGAAAAAATGAGTGTTGATGCGAACATTCACTCCCAATGATGGACCCAGTCATCTGCCAATGTGAATGAACTCTTATGGCAGCAAGATCTGAGCCAGCGCATGCACAGGAGGGATGTGGGACGGATGCACAGACGAGGCTACTTTCACTGCGCTTCCCACTGCTTCTGATATATCAATCAAAGGAATCCAGGCGGGATAAGGCCTAAGGTCACAGGACTCTTCAAGATACAGTACTGTATGCCCAGCCGACTTTTGATAATTTGCATAGAATGAAGGAGAGATCAAAGGGGATGTTCAGGAGATTAACATTTTGGAGGTAATTTATTATGCAAAAATACGCCTATATTAGTCTTAGAGCAGAATTCTACCCACATCGGAAAATGAGGGCATCTGACCCCTGGGTGTAAATGGCGTGTCAAGTATAATGGTGGACTAAGGGTGGCAAGGGTTCGTTGTACATACTCTGGTGTTCTAAGGAAGCAAAGAGAGCAATTTTACATTTCAAATCCGATAGCTCCTAAACAGGGTGCGTGTTTTGGAAATAGGGGCCCTGGGCAAATAATTTTGTAAATATTTGCCTGGAGTAATTTATCACTTCCTAAAAATAGCCATGAGCTGAGCTAAGCGATAGTGGTGATAGATTCCTAGGAAAAAACTGAGAAGGTGACCAGAGAATAAAACACAGGGTGAAATTTAAATGCAGCTCTTGACGTGACTAGAGTATAGCATTCAATGTAATAGCATCAATTTATATACAGCATTAAAGGTAACTGGAGAAAGAGATGTAAAGTAATGGAAGAACCTGAACAAAAGTCAAGATGTAAAGTCTGAATTACGACTGCATTTGTGAATGCAGCTCTGGATGTAAATGGAGTTTAAAGCAAGAGGTAACAAACAGAAGAAGTGTAATTGCAGCTCTGGATGTAAATGGAGTTTAAAGCAAGAGGTAACAGAAGAAGTGTAAATGCAGCTCTGGATGTGAATAGACTAAACGGCATGATGAAACAATAGACATGTGGATGCAGATCTAGAGGTAACCAGAATTTAATCAGAGGCTTTAAAAACTAGTAAAGCAACAACACCATGAATGTGCAGATCGAACCTGCAAAATGAGGATCTCATTCATGTGCTTCAAAGGGATTGTGTAAAAGCGTAAAGAACAGTCTCTCGTACATTGCCGCTGACATTTCTAAAGTTCACTGGATATTTTTTTTCTTCTTTGGTGGCAAAATATTGCCTCTCGCTCTCCAGGTCTACGATGTGACTCCCTTCTGAATGCCGCAGGAGCAGCGAGCGTCAGGGGCTCATTAATATTTACACCTCCCCAAGTATTACATTTTCCAGATGATATTTTGTTGCTGTTTGTTGTTGTTGTGCAGGACGATGACCCGAGAGGCAAAGTGACATTCATTTATATATGTGTGGAGGGGAAACATGTGCGGCTACTTACCACTGCCAACCACATATAAGAGGAGAACAATCAGTAGACAAATCCTATAGTATGGATGAAGACTTACAGCCTATAAAAGCAGTATTTTTGCTGATAAAAGTATGCTTCTTAAAGAACAGGCAGACGAATGAGGATACACGGAAGCCTGGTAAGTTTCTGCTGTAGATATCTTCATGTCACCATGATCACAAAAAGTGATATCAAATTCTGTAATAAAGTCTACCATGACTTACATGTTCTAAAGCCTTTTGTGGCGAGTATAAGTGGGAAAAAATAAGGGCCTATTTGCTGTTCAGCGGTGCAGATATATGTTCTAAAGCCCTTTTTGGGGTGTATTAGTGGGGAAAAAAGGGCTTATTAGCCGTTGTGTGGTGAAGTGAGTAAATTACAGACTTTTTTGGGGTGTTTTAATTTCTCTTTTTTTAGAGTAGTGACAGGCCCTGCACAGGGGAGGGGCAGAGGCCTAAATGTTTCTGGCGCAGGCACAGGTCGCAGCAGAGTAAGGGGTGTGGCAGCAGTAGTCGCAGCGAGAGGCCTTAGCTCCCTGTGTCACCCAGCAGTCAAGTCAACAACCCAGCAGTTCTTGAATGGTTGACTCGGTCATCTACTTCATCACAAGTGACATCAGGCACCCCCCAGCCAATAGTGCCCCTCACCTATCCTCAACCTGCCTCTGTCCTTTTCTGTTCCCTCAGCCAGAGAAGTATTGTATGCTGTGGGCTCAGCTCCACTATACAGCGAGGACGAGCTACTAGAGGACAGTCAGCAGCTTCTGCCCAGCCAAGATCCGGACTCTCGGAGGAAACATCCGCCGCTTCCTCCAGTAGGCGGGCAAGTACTGATGAGAAGAGTGGCATTGGAGCTGGTGTTGCGAGGCTCCTGACCCAGAGACCATTGAGGAGGACATCAGTGACATGCAGACAGGACTCGATGATGATGTAGATGATCGCACTTGGGAGAAGGGTGAATTAGGGGCTTTATCATCGTCGGGAGAAGAGGGTGGCAGTTTGCAAGCGGCAGAGCCAGCAAGTCGCCAGTGTGGCCGGGAGTCAGCAGGGTGACAGTGTTATAGACTATTGAAACAGTATGTATACTTGCTTGTTTTATAGACTTGAATCACACTGCTCAGCCACCATTTAGTAGAAAAATCCTGATTTCTGAATGTACCAGGCATGCACACAGCATTCTCACTATCTTGAAGATGTGAGGTGGGAAGGAGCACATTCCAATGCCCTAGATAGAGTGAGGGGGTTGCGGAGCTGCGCTGTGAAGCTGATATCATAAGTCAGTCTAATGGAAAAGAAGTGTAAGATTAACCCATTGAATGCTTGCTATTATTTCCCAGTAACCTATAAAAATGCACCGCCTTTAGTTACCTCCCACAGGGAGGGTATATCCTGTGTGGACACTAAATAATAAACTAGAGATTTACTTTGACTCCGATGGGTATGTCAGAGTTTGATTTCTCTGTGCACGTTAAGACACCTTTAAACTAATTTGGAGCAGTACATTAACCTACCTGGTATCTTGACCAGATCCAAAACAGCAGCAGGGGGAGGTCGACAGCCAAATGTGCCCGGGGTAGACCACCCGCTTTGCAAGAGCCTACCTGCCTGGAAAGTAGTGGTATAGGGGTTCACAGAGGCAGCGGCGGTAGCAGTCAGTCAGTGCGGAGTGTTGGGGGTAAAATCACCTACTCGGCAGTGTGGCAGTTTTTTGTTAAGCCGACAGAGGAGGTGAACATGGCTATTTGCAGAATCTGTGGGCAGAAGGTGAAGTGTGGCCAGGGTGCCAATGTTGGCACCACAGCCCTGCATCAACATATGCAGCGTCACCATAACGTGGCCTAGGATAACCGTGGCTCTGATGTGGTGGTCCAGCCTGCCGCAGCAACCGCATCACCCAATGGCACACACCCGGTTTCAGGCAGAGAAAGGCATCACCACCTCAGATGAACGGAACTGTCTGTCCTTCCATTCATCAGCTGGTCCTGATGCTCCTGCTCTTCCTCCTCCTACTACTCGTCAGTCATTCCATCAGCAATCGGTCACCATAGCGATTGCTAAGAGACAGCAGTATGCATGCACTCATCCAACGGCGCTAAAGCTAAATGTACTCGTAGCCAAGTTGCTGGTGCTGCAGTCCCTCCCTTTGCAAGTGGTGGACCTTTCAGAGAACTGATGGCTTGTGCTGAGCCGAGGTGGAGAGTCCCAAGCCGTCATTTATTTGCCAAAAACGCAGTACCAGGCCTGCACACACATGTAGAACAGAAGGTGGGCCAGTCCTTGAGCCTGTCGGCATCTGCCAAAGTGCACGTCAGCGCCGACGTGTGGAGCTGTAACTATGGTCAGAGACCATACACCTCCTTTACAGCTCACTGGGTAAATTTGGTTCCTGCACAGCCACACCAGCAACTTTGCCAGGCGACGCCACTTCAGCCTCCACGTTCTCACGCCGTTGGTCCTGCGACAATGTCTGCCTCTGCCTCCTCATCCTCCACCGTGTCCTCAGCCTCCACTGCAGGGACAATTCACAGTGCCGCTCCAGCATACCACATGTTCTGGGCACAGTGGTGTCACGCTGTTCTGCACCTCATTTTTCTGGGCGAACTGAGTCACACAGGGAAGGAACTGGTCCGTGTTCTTAAATCCTGGATTTCTCCTCAACAACTCAAAATCGGAACCATGGTGACCGACAAAGGTAAGAACATGGTGTGGGCGCTGCATCAAGGAGGACTGAGCCATGCGCCCTGCATGGCACACGTGTTCAATCTGGTTGTCAAGCCATTCCTGAAGTCTTCCACCTACAGTATCTGCAAGACATCCTAAAAATGGCCAGGAAACTTTGCATGCACTTCAGCCACTCGTACACTGCAAAGCACACCCTCCTTGAGCTGCAGCCGCAGAACGGCATCCCCCAACATAGGCTGATATGCAACGCTTACACCCTTTGGAATTCCGCCCTCCATATGTT
Organism: Bufotes viridis; assembly: GCA_033119425.1. NCBI lineage: Eukaryota > Metazoa > Chordata > Amphibia > Anura > Bufonidae > Bufotes > Bufotes viridis. Next base: position 5,674,374 of record CM065597.1, read on the forward strand.
GGACCCACTATATGAACAGAGAAAGGCCATAAACGATTTCTTGATGATCCAAGCGGACAGGAGAACTCCCCTGTGTAACTTGGATGTCTGCCAGTGGCAGCTCATGCGTGACACCTGCCATTTCCTCAAGCCCTTTGAGGATGCCACGTTATTTGTCAGTCACCTGGACTATGGGATGAACAATGTCATTCCACTGCTTTATGTCCTGGAACAGATGCTAGTAAATCTGACTGATCAGGGGACTGGAGATGTGGCTGTGACCTCGATCTCACAGCCACATGAGCTCTGTGGGGGCTGAACTGGAGGAGGAAGACATTGGAGCACAAGCAATGTGTAGCGAAATGGGTGGTTTTTCTACATAGGTGACAGGAGAAGAGGAGCAGGACCAGCCAGAGGAGCTACAGGGCTATGAGGAAGACGAGGCAGAGGACCCAGACACACCATGGCAGTGGAGATGGAGGCAGGGAGTCCCTCCGAGTCACTTGCACAAATGGCCCGATGCATGCTCACTTGCTTGTGTAGTGATAGCCGAATTGTCACTATTCGGCAGAGGGATGAATTCTGGCTCTTCACCTTGTTGGACCCTCTCTACTAGTCCAAAATGGGGGCCTTTTTTACACCCGCTGAGAGGGAGGACAAACTGAACTACTATAGAGACATCCTATGTAGTCAGTTGGCCGCTGGCTATCTGAGCCATCGTCTATCTTCTTGTAGGTCTGACCAGGGGGGCCCCTCTGCGCTCACGTTCCTCTGCCATGGCTGCTGTGGCAGGGTGGAAGGGTAGGAGCAGCTCCAGCTCCATCGACAGCAACTTAAGTCTAGAGTCGCTGAAGAGCAGCTTTCTTCACTCGCCTAGTGAAGAAACTACTCACCAGCAAAAGCAGCTAGACCTGGAGTAGGACCTGAACCAGCAGGTGGTGACGTACTTGGACAGCTCCCTGCCACCCCACATTGAAGATACGCTGGACTACTGGGCAGCAAACTGGATTTGTGGCCGCAACTGTCAGTTTTCCCAGCCAGTAATGTGACATCAGAACAGGTGTTTAGTGTGGTGGGGGCCATAGTTACCCCAAGAAGAACTCACCTGTCCACCCAAAATGTGGAGAGACTGACCTTTGTCAAGATGAATCAGGCATGGATCAGCCAGGATGTCCACCCACTAATGCCTGATGCATCAGAATAGATCATCCATGGTGCCACACCAACACATTGACAAAAGAGACCGGTTTCTTCTGGCTACCTGCCTCAGCTACTATTCTAATGCTGCCACCCGTCTGATGCCACATATCTGATGCCAAGTGCTCCTGCTTTCACCCACCATTTTCAGCTGGTACTGGTATTGCCACCCACCTCCCCACTCCGTCACAGGGTCACTCTGTGGTATGCTGATGCTGCTGTCGCCTCCACACTATGTCACCTTGCCACTCTGTGGTCTCCTGATGCTGCTGCTACCTCAACACTATGTCACCTTGCCACTCTGTGGCCTCCTGATGCTGATGCCACCTCCACACTGACACTGTGCCACCCTGTGACCTCCTCCTGATGCTGCTGCTGCCACCTCCACACTCTGTTATTGTGCCACTCTGTGGTCTTGTCATGCTGCTGCCGTCACCTCCAAACTGTCATTGTGCCACTCTGTGGCCTCCTGATGCTGCTGCAGAAATCACCTCCACACTGTCATTGTGCAACTCTGTGGCCTGCTCCTGATGCTGCTGCTGCCGCCACCTCCACACTCTGTCATTGTGCCACTCTTTGGCCTTCTGATGCTGCTGCCACCTCCACACTGTCATTGGGCCACTCTGTGGTCTCCTCATGCTGCTGCAACATCAGTACTCTGTGCCCTCCTCCTGATGCTGCTGCCACCTCCAGACTCTGTCATTGGGCCACTCTGTGGTCTCCTCCTGCTGCCTCCACCTCACCACTATGTCACTGGGCCACTCTGTGGACTTCTCATGCTGTTCCCACCCTCCCTACTTCATAACTGGGCCACTATTTTGCCTTTTGGCCTGGCTGACATATTCAATTAATTGACCCTTCTTCTGATCTGTCAGAATGAAGGAAAAATGAGATGCACAACGGACCTGCATGACATGGCCCCTATTTTGCATCAGAATTGGCTTATAATTTGGTAGCCAAAAGCAGGAGTGGGCACAAAACACAGAAAACATGCAAATATTCCATTCACGTGTTTTCTCAGTTTTGGATCTAGTCCTGTTTTTTTGGGGGGGTTATTGTTCTGTCGGATCAGAGGAAGGGCAAAATAATCAGTGACGTCAACACAAACTTACTGCTGACACCCTCCTCTCTGTCGGGGGGCTCTACTTGTATAAGCGTTTAATCGAACAGGTCTTTAGACATCTATGTGGAATCAGCTGATGATGGTGTAAAAGGAGTGCGCTTATTCTTGACGCTAACATTGACCTGTAAGGCTGAAGTTATTTGGTCAGTTTTGGCCGTGACTGTCCAAATAAGTGAAGTGTGCAGTGATTCTAAGAGCGACAGCATGACATGCAGATGACAGGCGACTGACAGTATTGTTTCACTACCACAGCAAACTCCCTATGCATGTTACTGCAAGGCACAGAGTTCTACACCCCTATAAAGGCTCTCTGCAGCCAGGAAATAGCCATTTTTTAATGCGACTCACCACAAATAAATTTTTTCAAAAAATTCGGCGAACCAGCTGAATCTAATTTTTGAGAAATTTTCTCATCTCTACCCAAGATGTTTGGCCGGGTAGTAGCAATGTGGGAATTATCAAGAAAGATAATGTAGAGATTGCATCTTACACCTGTGAAGATCATATGTGGTGGGGATGCCAATCAGTTTATCTCTTGTGGCAAGATACTTTCTCTTTGATGTCTAGGGCACCCCAATAATTCCAGACCCAGCACTGGCATCACTTTTCATACAGATTGATAACATACCTAATGCTCACCAATGTTTAGTATTACACATTCTGCATATGACCAGGGCTATAATAGCCAAAAATTCAAAACAACTGCCTAGAATGTCCAGGGAGGGTTTTATCAGACATTTGACTTATATATGCACTAAGGAGCAACTGATGGACCCTGTTTTAAAACCTTAGAGTACTTTCACACTTTCATTTTTCTTTTCCGGCATAGAGTTCCGTCCTAGGGGCTCTATACCAGAAAAGAACTGATCAGTTTTATCCCCATGCATTCTGAATGGAGAGAAATCTGTTCAGGATGCATCAGGAAGTCTTCAGTACAGTCTTTTTGACATTTCAGGACAGAGATAATACCGCTGCATGCTGCGGTTTTATCTCCGTCTAAAATTCCGGAACACTTGCCAGAATTCCGGATCCGGCATTTTTCCCATAGGAATGTATTGGTGCTGGATCCGGCATTCAAAACCGGTAAAATTGTGAAAAAAATATAACGGATCTGTCTCTCTGCATGACAAGTGGAGAGACGGATCTGTTCTTGCAATGCATTTGTAAGATTGATCTGTAGCCGGATCCGTCTTCAAATACTTTCTATTTGCGTGCAGATTGACGGATCCAGCAGGCAGTTCCGGCGACGGAACTGCTTGCCCGATTACTCTGCCGCAAGTGTGAAAGTAGCCGGATGAGAACACAATAGTTTAAGTTGGTGAAGGGAAAATGAAAAATATATAAATAAAACTATTGTTTAGAAATAGAAAACAGAAAATTGGCATGTGCATATTTATTCATCCCCTTTGTTAGGAAGCCCATGAAAAGCTCTGGTGCAACCGATTACCTTCATAAGTCAGTGAAATGATGTCACTTGTGTGCAATCTAAGTGTGACATGATCTGTCATTACATATACACACCTTTTTTGAAAGGCCCCAGAAGCTGCAACACTTAGCAAGAGGAATCACTAAACAAACACTGCCATGAAGACCAAGGAACTCTCCAAACAAGTAAGGGACAATGTTGTTGAGAAGTACAAGTCAGGGTTAGGTTATAAAACAATATCCAAATCTTTGATGATCCCCAGGAGCGCCATCAAATCTATCATAATCAAATTGAAAGAAGATGGCACAACAGCAAACCTGCCAAGAGACGGCCGCCCACCAAAACTCACGGAGCGGGCAAGGAGGGCATTAATCCGAGAGGCAGCACAGAGACCTAAGGTAAAACTGGAGGATCTGCAGAGACTGGAGGATCTGTACACTGTATTTATCTGTATGTTGTGAGCTTCCTCTAGTTATAGCTGTATAATCTGTATGTAGTGAGCTCCCTCTAGTGGTGGCTGTATAATCTGTATGTAGTGAGCTCCCTCTAGTGGTGGCTGTACGATCTGTATGTAGTGAGCTAGCCCCTTTAGTGGTGGCTGTATAATCTGTATGTAGTGAGCTCCCTCTAGTGGTGGCTGTATAATAGTGACTTCCCTCTAATGGTGACTGTATAATTTGTATATAGTCAGCTCCCTCTAGTGGTGGCTGTATAATCTGTATGTAGTGAGCTCCCTCTAATGGTGGCTGTATAATCTGTATGTAGTGAGCTCCCTCTAGTGGTGGTTGTATATTCTGTATGTAGTGAGCTTCCTCTAGTGGTGGCTGTATAGTCTGTATGCAGTGAGCTCCCTCTAGTGGTGACTGTATAATCTGTATGTAGTGAGCTCCCTCTAGTGGTGGCTAAATAATCTGTATGTAGTTAGCCCCCTCTAGTGGTGGCTGTATAATCTGTATGTAGTGAGCTCCCTCTAGTTATAGCTGTATAATCTGTATGTAGTGAGCTCTCCTTAGTGGTGGCTGTATAATCTGTATGTAGTGAGCTCCCTCCAGTTATAGCTGTATATATCTGTATGTAGTGAGCTCCCTCCAGTTATAGCTGTATATATCTGTATGTTGTGAGCTCCCTCTAGTGGTGGCTGTATATATCTGTATGTTATGAGCTCCCTCTAGTTATGGCTGTAAATATCAATATATAGTGAGCTCCCTCTAGTGGTGACTGTATAATCTGTATGTAGTGAGCTCCCTCTAGTGGTGACTGTATAATCTGTATGTAGTGAGCTCCCTCTAGTGGTGACTGTATAATCTGTATGTAGTGAGCTCCCTCTAGTGGTGGCTGTATTATCTGTATGTAGTGAGCTCCCTCTAGTGGTGGCTGTATAATCTGTATGTAGTGAGCTCCCTCTAGTCGTGGCTGTATTATCTGTATGTAGTGAGCTCCCTCTAGTTATGGCTGTAAATATCTGTATGTATTGAGCTCCCTCTAGTGGGGGCTGTATATTCTGTATGTAGTGAGCTCCCTCTAGTGGTCGCTGTGTAATCTGTATGTGGTGAACTCCCTCTAGTGGTGGCTGTATAATCTGTATGTAGTGAGCTCCCTCTAGTGGTGACTGTATAATCTGTATGTAGTGAGCTCCCTCTAGTGGTGGCTGTATAATCTGTATGTAGTGAGCTCCCTCTAGTGGTTGCTGCATAATATGTATGTAGTGAGCTCCCTCTAGTGGTGGCTGTATAATCTGTATGTAGTGAGCTCCCTCTAGTGGTGGCTGTATAATCTGTATGTAGTGAGCTCCCTCTAGTTATAGCTGTATATATCTGTATATAGTGAACTCCCTCTAGTGGTGACTGTATAATCTGTATGTAGTGAGCTCCCTCTAGTGGTGACTGTATAATATGTATGTAATGAGCTCCCTCTAGTGGTGGCTGTATATATCTGTATGTAGTGATCTCCCTTTAGTGGTGGCTGTATAATCTGTATGTAATGAGCTCCCTCTAGTGGTGGCTGTATAATCTGTATGTAGTGAGCTCCCTCTAGTGGTGGCTGTATATATCTGTATGTAGTGAGCTCCCTCTAGTGGTGGCTGTATAATCTGTATGTAATGAGCTCCCTCTAGTGGTGGCTGTATAATCTGTATGTAGTGAGCTCCCTCTAGTGGTGTCTGTATAATCTGTATGTAGTAAGCTCCCTCTAGTTATAGCTGTATATATCTGTATGTAGTGAGCTCCCTCTAGTTATAGCTGTATATATCTGTATGTTATGAGCTCCCTCTAGTTATAGCTGTATAATCTGTATGTAGTGAGCTCCCTGTAGTGGTGCCTGTATAATCTGTATGTAGTGAGCTCCCTTTAGTTGTAGCTGTATAATCTGTATGTAGTGAGCTTCCTCTAGTGGTGGCTGAATAATCTGTATGTAGTGAGCTCCCTCTAGTGGTGGCTGTATAATCTGTATGTAGTGAGCTCCCTCTAGTGGTGGCTGTATAATCTGTATGTAGTGAGCTCCCTCTAGTTGTGGCTGAATAATCTGTATGTAGTGAGCGCCCTCTAGTGGTGGCTGTATAATCTGTATGTAGTGAGCTCCCTCTAGTGGTGGCTGTATTATCTGTATGTAGTGAGCTCCCTCTAGTGGTGGCTGTATGATCTGTATGTAGTGAGCTCCCTCTAGTGGTGGCTGTATAATCTGTATGTAGTGAGCTCCCTCTAGTGGTGGCTGTATAATCTCTATGTAGTGAGCTCCCTCTAGTGGTGGCTGTATAATCTCTATGTAGTGAGCTCCCTCTAGTGGTGGTTGTATATATCTGTATGCAGTAATCTCCTGAGCTCCCTCTAGTGGTGGCTGTATATATCTGTATGTAGTGAGCTCCTAAGTTCCCTCTGCCTGTGGCTTTATATCTCTGTATATTGTTATACTCTGAGCTCCCTCTGGTGGTAGCTGCAGGAAGACAGAAATGCGTCATTTATCTCTGTATGGCGGTTTGGAACTGTGTATAAAAAATGACTGAGCTCTTCCTGCTATCATGGCATATTATGAAATGAAACAGAATTTAATACCTAAGACTTTCCTGGTGTGTAAAGTTGGAGATCCACTTTAAGATAAATTTGCCATGAGATGAAATAACTCGTGTTCTGCAGTTTATTTGTGATTTTCCAGCAGTAATTGTTTTATCCTAGAAGTGATTGTCTAATGAGAAGATGCAGAGTAAGCCGGTTATCCTCCTGACACACAGCGCTGTCAATTACCAAAATGTATTTTTAATAAATGTAAGTCCGGCATTTATTCATTGTCTGTTGACAAATTTGCAGCCATCTGCAGGCGACCACATAACGAAACGTCCCGGCCCATGATTCTTTGCACTTGGAAGCTGACACAAAGTATTCAGCATCCTTATTTTTAGATAATGCCATCTATAAATCTGAAATTGTTGACTCAGCAACGGACACAATGAGTCTGTTCTGCTGAATCGGCTATCTCATACTGATTCCGACTTTGCATGACAAGGACCTGGCAGGGGTTCACCTGGCTGACGCTAGGATGCAAACTGAAAGAGATCCGGCTAATCCGATATAATTTAAGTGAAGTCTTCCCTAACATTAATTGCACACTAATGAATGCAGCTCGGCCGTTCAGTTGACACCAATGATCATGTCAGTAGGGGAAGATTGATGCTTCTGTATTTCCTTCATTCACTTCACATTTTTCATAAATTCTTAAAATTTTCCAATTATGTATAAACAAGCCTTGTGACTTCAGGTTCATTGATGAGCGGCAGAGGCAATATTCGAATTTACGAAATTTTGAAAATATTTGGGCGAATATTCGTCATATATTCGCGAATTCGAGAATTCGTGATGTACAGTCATTTTTTTCTTGATTGCGGAAATCGGAAAATTAGCAATAAAAATTTGCGATACCAAAATTTGCGAACAACACTACTCCTAAAGTCATAGATATTGCAGCCTTCTCATTGGCCCACAAGCAAGAAGCAGTGAGGGATCATGGGTACTGATGAAAAAGAATCTTGAATATTGGCAATTACGAAGATATAGCACTATATTCTAGATACTCACGAATTCTCATAGTAACGATATTCGCTATTAGAATATTCGCGATCAACACTATTCAGGTTCGGACGTGGACTTTGCATATGCTCCTGACATCTACCACATGCCAAGAGGGTCTTCTTTTGACGTACAGCACGTCTATAGGTCACATTTTGGTTTAAGCACCTGGATGGATTTTAGATAACATTAAAACCAAGAAAAGTTGGTAATCTTTCCGTAACTCATGCCAATGATACCTGGTATGGGGTGGGGTATGCTTGGGAATGGTTTTAGGAACATGACATGGTGCTGACATAAAAGTTTCCAGATCTTATTCCGATTAAGCATCTCTGGCATGTCCAGAAAAAATAAGTCAGATACATGGAAGCTGCAAAGAGCAACTTACAGGACTGATGGAGGCCATACTCACAAGGTAAAAGTTGGACACAATGGCCGGCTTGGACCAGTTTCGCTTAAAATTATAGATTAAGATAATTCTGGGACTTCCTGCTATGAGAGGGAGACAGGAAGAGCTGCTTCAGTCAGTCTGGACACAGAGCTGGTGAACACATGCTAGGGATCAGCAACCTCCAGCACAACTCCCAGAATCCTCCTTTCAATTCTTTTGGGAGCTACAAGAACAGATGAGCAAGTGTGCATGTTGGGAGTTGTAGTTTCACAGCAGCTGGAGTGCGGAAGGTTGCTGAACCCCACTATAGACACTACTGCAGTGTGCACAGAGCAAAGAAAAGCTACCATCATACGTTTGTATATTGTTCTTTTTCTCATGGGTATTTATTTTATTTATTTTTTTCAGTTAAAATAAAAAGGAATTAAAAATATTGTTCAATATATATTTTTAATGTTTGGAATGTGTAATTTAGCCAATTAATTAAAAAAATCCATTACAGTTAGAGACTGAGTTGGTTAATCAGAGTTTTTTCTTGTTGCTGTAGTTTTCTATTATGGGGAGGGGATGTTTTTTTCTGTTTTCATCATTGTTACATATTTTAACCCTTTTTCTATGCAGCCAATATTTACTTTTAGTATATAGTGCATTATGGAATTCGCTAAATATATACAGATTTTTTTTGAGTTTGAGCATTTTTACCATTACTAAAATTTTTATTCTTTTAAGAAATTAAGCATGCTCGAGGTTTGGCATTTTTATGCAGATTTTTCCCTGGGCTTACCTAATAGGGTTTATAAATGAGAGAGAAAAAATACTAAAAACAAGCTAATCATTTGATTTGCAAAACTTTCTGCTGTAAAATAATGTAAGCTTTGGTGTATGCTATTTGTGTGCACAATCTGTGCACTATCTGCTGTTTAGCAGATTTATTAAGATAAAGTTGCAAAAAAAATTGCAGAATATAATCCTATATAATCAAACTGGAATAACAACTCTAGTCAAAAATGCTATTGTTCAAAGATGTTAATCTAAATAATATAAAAATATAAAATCATTAAAAATAAATAAAAATTCCCCTCATAGTAAATTCCCTCCTTGGCATTAAAAAAGTGTTAAAAAGAGGTAAACACTGAAGTTCTGTAACCCAGCACACCAGGGCTGGGGAGAGGGGCATCCACAAACAAAGGAAGCTTTAGTTTTCCTGTTGGAGTTTCCCTTTATTTGACCGCTGCCATCATGGTATAGCTTACAGCCCATTGGTGAATCTTGGTGAAGACTGCTGCTACAATGTATTTAACCCCTTAATGACCACAAATTCATGTTTTTATGGCGGTCATTGTTGCTGCCTTTTATATGGTGGGCCAGAATAAGCGTGACTCCCGTGCAGCACAGAGCAGGAGCCTGGCTCTGTCATGACAGCCGAACTCCTGCTCTAATATACAGAAGGGGCGCAAGTGCCCAATCAGGCAAGTTAACTCCTTAGATGCTGCTGTCAATAGTGACCCCTACATCTAAACTGTTTAGAGGGTCAGAGTACCCTCTCTCAGGCATCAACACCCCTCAAATGAGATTGTGGGGTGCTGATGTCTGTATACTGTAGCTGGGGGTCTAATGAAAGCCCCCACATCTGTCTGCAGTGTATGCCTATCAGACAAAGTGCCTGTCAGTATAATACATTGTACTGCATAAGTAATACCGTGTCCATGTAAGCAATCAAAGGATCATAAGTCAAAGTCCCCTAGTGGGACTAAGTGTTGCGCATCTGGCCCTGAACAGTTCCCTCGCATGATGATCGGGGAAGCCAATCATTTGTTGTGAAAGGCATGAGCCTGTTGGATACCACCAGGCCTTTCACAGATCTATTCCAATGTAGGCCTGTATGTGACAGCACTACTGTACATTGGTATATACAGAAATTTTCTAATGTCTTAAGTGTCATTGTTTAATAGTAATTGCAATCTCATGACTGCATGTTATTAGGCCCTTTCTTAAAAAAATAGTAAAACAAAAGTTTAAAAAAGTTTTTAAAAATATTTTAAAAAATATATAAAAATTCAAATCACCCCCCTTTCCCTAGAATAAGACAAAATAAACAATAAAAAGTAAAGATTATAGGCATTGCCACATCCAAAAATGGCCAAAATTTTTCTCCCATACAGCAAACAATGTAATGGAATTTTTTTTGTTGCTTCACTGCCCCACACTCCAAAATGATGCCAATAAAGACTACAGATTGTCCCACAAAACATACCCCCCTATATATATATATTATATTGATATAGAAGAAAAATGGCGGCACTGGCTCTTCAGACAGAGATTGGGTGCACATTCTTGAGGGAATAGGCTTCTTACCCCAATAATAGTCCAGAAAATGAACAGCGCTCCGGTAAAAAGTGAACAAAAAACTCCTTGATTCACCCGTACGGTGCAATGTTTCGGCACAGCGCTAGAGCCTTTTTCAAGCAAAGAACATATACAAATGGTGAGTATATATAGGTGAAGCAATCCACATCAAAATCATGTGACCCAATCAGATCAGTGGGTGTTGACCAAAAATACATTATAGTTGCAAATAAAGTGCATAAAATATGTGCAAAATACAAAGTATAATCAGGACATGGTCATATATATCTATTGCGATACATTTTATAATGTTGTGATATTAAAAACCTTTCGGTTCACAGTGATTGCAGTCCTATCCAGTAATGGCCATGTCAGGTGCTAAAAAATAAATTTAAAACACAGGGGGAGGAGCCAAGGACAGAAAGTGCAATCACACCAGTCGGGTGAGGCACACGATACCTGTATCATTTCATCGCTGTGTACATCCAGGTGCGCCTGCTCAGAGGAGTGCCAATCAGGTGGCGTGCAAGCAGCTGAGTACGTCATGCGAAATGAACTCTATAAAATAATCTAAAGTATACCTTCTGGCACCCCTCGAGTGGGGCAATGTGTACAATAAAAAAACACCACAAAAAACATTACGCTAGAAGTGCCTTACTCCCGACTGGTGTGCTGCATCAAACTTGACCCCGTTCTCCATCCCTTCTGTCCTAATATTGTGCAGATGTTGTGCAAATGATCTAAGAAAAAAGAGAGAGAAAAAATCATCAATTGAATGGTATTGTTATTCTCCGTGTCTACATACAGGAGACCGAGCTGCAAGTAACGGGTCAGAGGAGGCAAACCACACTTCATATAATATCCCCAAAATTATATTCGACGTTCAAACCATTGGGCCTGAGACTGCCCAATCTGTGTATCCACTGTAGCTCCCTGTGTTTTAGTAACTTGAGTCTATTGCCGCCCCGTCTGGGTAGGGGTATATGGTCAAGGATCCAACATTTGAGATCATTCTCCTTGTGCCCAGCCTCAACAAACTTTTTAGATACCGGCAGGTCTAGGCGTATTTTTCTGATACTGTATCGGTGATTGTTGAGGCGGGATTTCAACTCAGTGGATGTCCCACCCACATATATTAGATTACACGGGCAAGACAACACATATATGACAAAACTAGAGTCACAAGTTAGATGGAACATAATATCATACGTCATGCCTGTGGATGGATGGATGAACTTCTTACCCTTTCGGATATATTTTCAATTGACACAGCTTAGGCAGGGAAAACAGCCCAACCCAGGCTGTGTCAGGGTGGTCTGTCTAATGCCCCCCTTTGGAGCCAATGTCAGCCTTCACCCGCTGATCTCGCAGGTTCCTGGAGCATCGGTACGAAAACAACGGTGGGTGTTTAAACTCAGAGATGTTGTTAAAACAAGTACCCATGAACACCAACAAACACCAACAAATACATTCAAGAAATAATAAGGCAATTGGGGGACCAAGAAGTCTATAAGGTGTTGGATTCCGACCCCAAATTTGAGATTGCAGGGATTATACGTAAATGTTTAACCAAGGCAATGGTTGCGGGCACTATCGACAGGGATCTATGTGATTATCTTGAGGTGGCACATCCTGTCACTCCTGTGATATATGTGCTACCCAAGATCCACAAGACCCTGGTTGATCCCCAGGGACGTCCTATTGTCTCGGGTTCGGATTCCATTTTCAGTAACATAGCCGTTTTTTGGATAAAGTTCTGCGCCATTTCTCAGTGGGGGGTAGTTCTTATATACAAGACACATCAGACTTCTTAGTCAAACTTGGGGATATTGAATTGGTACACCCCTCCCCGGTGTTGCTCGCCTCATTTCATGTAACCTCACTGTATACTTTGATTGTACATGAAAGAGGTATTTTGGCTGTTGAAAAAATGCTCAAGTTGTCATCTTTTACCTCTCATTCATCAGACTTTATCATCACCTTGTTGAATATTATTTTACATCACAATTATTTCCTTTTTCATGATGTTTTTTATTTGCAGAAACGTGGTATAGCCATGGGGTCTCACGTGGCCCCCACGTATGCAAATATATTCATGCGGTGTTTTGAGGAAGATGTCGTCTATCTATCCCACCACTTCAGACACTTTCTGAGGTGGTGGAGATATATCGATGACATCTTCCTCATATGGAGTGGCAATGAGACTCGAAGGATTTCCTTGTGTTTTTAAATAGACATGACAAGAACCTGCAATTTACGTTAATGTACTCCAATACTGATATTCCGTTTCTGGACACTAGGGTTCTATATAGTGGAGGCACGTTTCATACTGAATTGTACACAAAGCCCACGGACACCAATACATTTCTAAGTTATAATAGTTCCTATCCTAGGAAAATGATCCAGTCGCTTCCCTTCTCCCAATTTCTCAGGGTAAAACGTATAGTGACTGACCAGAGTAAACGTAACCCGGCTTTGGATTCTATGGAAACTTAATTCCTAGACAGGGGTTATCCCTGTCAGCTGTTGGAAGCACATATGGATAGGGTAGGCAGCCTTGACAGGAAAGATATGTTGTCTAAACGGAGAACTGTTCGGAAATCTGATAGAATTCCGTTTGTCTCTGTATACAATGAATTAAGTCCCTCCATCAACAAAATCGTCCAGAAACATTGGGGGATATTGGGTACTTGTTTTAACAACACCCCTGAGTTTAAACAACCACTGTTTTTTCATACCGACGCTCCAGGAACCTGCGAGATCAGCTGGTGAAGGCTGACATTGGCTCTAAGGGGGGCATTAGACAGACCACCTTGACACAGCCTGGGTTGGGCTGTTTTCCCTGCCTAAGCTGTGTCAACTGAAAATATATCCGAAAGGGTAAGAAGTTCATCCATCCATCCACAGGCATGACGTATGATATCATGTTCCATCTAACGTGTGACTCTAGTTTTGTCATATATGTGTTGTCTTGCCCGTGTAATCTAATATATGTGGGTGGGACATCCACTAAGTTGAAAACCCGCCTCAACAATCACCCGTACAGTATCAGAAAAGTACGCCTTGACCTGCCGGTATCTAAACAGTTTGTTGAGGCTGGGCACAAGGAGAATGATCTTAAATGTTGGATCCTTGACCATATACCCCTACCCAGACCGGGCGGCAATAGACTCAAGTTACTAAAACACAGGGAGCTACAGTGGATACACAGATTGGGCAGTCTCAGGCCCAATGGTTTGAACGTTGAATGTAATTTTGGGGATATTATATGAAGTGTGGTTTGCCTCCTCTGACCCGTTACTTGCAGCTCGGTCTCCTGTATGTAGACACGGAGAATAACAATACCATTCGATTGATGATTTTTTCTCTCTTTTTTTTCTTAGATCATTTGCCCAACATCTGCACAATATTAGGACAGAAGGGATGGAGAACGGGGTCAAGTTTGATGCAGCACACCAGTCGGGAGCAAGGCACTTCTAGCATAATGTTTTTTGTGGTGTTTTTGTATTGTACACATTGCCCCACTCGAGGGGTGCCAGAAGGTATACGTTAGATTATTTTATAGAGTTCATTTCTTAGACAATATAATCTACTTGCCCTCTGTCTGCTCGCCGGCTGGAGGAGATTCCTCCCGGGTGAAATTGTGTTCACACGACACTCAGGATTGCCCCCCTGGGTAGCCATGTGATTTATGGTGGCCCTCGAGATTGTAACCTGAGTAGTAGGGTAACAACCCTGTGATGAGGATTGTCCCTGCCTGCCAGCGGCAACACACTCGATAACAAGGCTGGTCCATGGTGGCAACAACTTTGGCATACAGATAATGGGCAGTTTACCAATAGTCAAAATGGCACATATGCGCCTGAATTTTACTGGGCACGCGTGTAGCACTTTACATATCGAGGATGATGAACAGAGCGGTAGCCGAGGAACGCGCATGCGCCGGTTATTACCTCTGACGCATGACGTACTCAGCTGCTTGCGCGCCACCTGATTGGCACTCCTCTGTGCAGGCGCACCTGGATGTACACAGCGATGAAATGATACAGGTATCGTGTGCCTCACCCGCCTGGTGTGATTGCACTTTCTGTCCTTGGCTCCTTCCTCTGCGTTTTAAATTATTTTTTATCACCTGACATGGCCATTACTGGATAGGACTGCAATCACTGTGAACCGAAAGGTTTTAATATCACAACATCATGTATCGCAATAGATATATATGACCATGTCCTGATTATGCTTTGCATTTTGCACACATTTTATGCACTTTATTTGAAATTATAATGTATGTTGTTTTGGTCAACACCCTCTGATCTGATTGGTTCATATGATTATGATGTGGATTGAGTCACCTATATATACTCACCATTTGTATATGTTCTTTACTTGAAAAAGGCTCTAGCACTGAGCCGAAACGTTGAACCGTACGGGTGAATAAAGGAGTTCACTTTTTACCGGAGCGCTGTTCATTTTCTGGACTATATATATTTAAAATATTGTTGTAATAATACTGATCCAGAGAATTAGGGGCACGAGTCAGTTTTACTGGAAATGGGACGCTGATAAAACAAAGACCATAAAACTGGGGCTGAATTGCGTCTTTTTTTTTGCGTCTTTTTTTTCAATTTTACCCCATTTGGAATTCTTTTACAGCTTTCCACTACATCGAATGCAACAGTAAATTAAGCCATTAAGAAGTAAAGCAAAAAACAGAACCACATAAACAGAAAATTGCAAGGTCCTGAAGGGGTTAAATAAAGTATCATTAAAAAAAAATAAACAATATGCTTTGCAATGAAAAAAAATGCTAAATTAAAACCTTTCCACATATTTGATATTGCCGTGCCGTAACAACTCACACTATTCAATTATCCTGCAATTTTTCCCACACAATGAACCCTATAAAAATGCTAGAATGCTAGTATTTTTCATATTTTCCAGCAAAACCAAATAAATAAATAAATAAATAAATAAATAAAAAGTGATTAAACAGTGTTATGTACTCCAAAATGGTACCAATGAAAACTACAAATGGTCTTGTAAAAATTAAGCCCTTACATAGCTCTGTAGATCGAAAAAATCTAAAAGATACGGCTCTTGGGATTCAGTAATTTAAAAAACAAAAACTTTAAAAGAAATCAATTTTTATTATTTTTAGCCCAAAATTAGTCAAATGCAAGGATAATAAAAAATTTGCCCACAAAAGTGATATGTTAAGGGCTCATATACACGACCGTATTTTCTTTCAGTTTCTGTTCGGTTTTTTGTTTTCTTTGCAGCTTGTATGCAGAACCTTTAACTTCAATGTGTCCGCAAAAAACGTAAATAACTGCGTGTGCATTCTGTTTCCGTATGTCCTCAAGTCCATTTCGCAAAAAAAAAAAAAACATGTCCTTTTCTTGCCTGTTTTGCAGACAAGGACAGGCATTGTTTCAATGGATCTGCAAAAAAAACGGACGCAACGCGGATGTCACATGCATGTCATCAGTTGTTTTTGCGGATCATTGCTTTGCGTACCGCAAAATACATACGGTTGTATGCATGAGCCCTAAGTCTCAGGATAACAGTTGCTACATCTGCACTTCAATCTATTAGGCTACATTCACACGATTGTATGTGTTCTGCGGTCCGCAAAACACTGATCCGCTAAAAATACGGGTGATATCCTTTTGGCCTCCATTTTGCAACCGTTTTTTTGCAGATCTATTGTAACAATGCCTACTCTTATATTTTTTGCGGGGCTACGGAATGGACATACAGACGGAGACAGCACACTGTGTTTTTGCGAACCTATTGAAATTAATAGGTCCTCCTCAACTAATCTGCAAAAAAAACAAAAACGGAACGGACACGGAAACAAATACATTGGTGTGAATGTAGCCTTAGACCTACAGATGTAGCAGGGTTAACACACATGCTTTATAAGACATATTATCTAAACTAAATGCAACTAAATGCGTTAAGCAATAGCTTTTCAATGGCTTTTGTTTAAAGATACCGCAATGAGTTAAGAAATTTGAGTTAAGATTCTGTGTGTGTTACCCCCGCTACATCCGAATTCTCAATCCCCACAGAAATTTCCGAGCACTTTTCTGTTCATTCTAGAAGAAATTATCCAATTCAGCGAAAAAGCTGATTCTCCAACTTTCCACCAAGAGTTAAAGGATCTATTTTTATGAAATTTGTATCTGAGTCTTAACTAAGACAAACCTCGCCGGTTAATGAGCGTTCTGCATTCAGCGCCGCGTCATTGAGATTCTAGACACTTCCTCCAAATTGTTCCAAACACAAATATTTAAATTAGTGATGGAAGAGTGAATTTTATACTGATTTTTATTCCGCAGCCATTTTCAGGGGGAATTTTCTATGGCATCGACTGACAATATCTGCGGTGAGTTTGTTTTAAATAGCGCATTTTCGGTCACGGTGATATGATTTTAGTTGGGTTCAATAAAACGGAGAATGGATTAAAGTCTCTCGACCATTTTACAAATATAAAATTTGCATTTATCCAAAACTGATAAAATTGAGCTATAAAAAAAAAATCTTCTCGGTGTTGCACAATGTAATGTAATGAGCCCCTGCTCGCTCTGTTCCGCTCTCCCGACACCCCCCAGATTTCAGACCGCGAGGTCTGATTGTTCAGTCATTCGATAATCGGGGATTTAAACTACGGCTATGTGCCGTTCAAATCCAGTAGAAATAGCTCAGAACAAACACCAGGCAGGTTGTATGTGAGTGCAAACAGGAATGCACACAACACACTTTTATACACAACAGTTGGAACACGCCGCCCAAACAACCACTTCCTATTGGTCAATTGTAAAGTCCCCTCTAGGTCTCACTTAGGTCCTCTTGGCCATGCAAATAAGGACTTGAAACAGGGTCAGCAGGGATTGGTCCGATAGCTTGACTGGGAGGGCGGATATGTGTGGCCATGCAATTGAGGACTTGAAACAGAAAGGTCTCAGGAGATAATTAAATTACATAAGCTTCCTTCCAGAGCACGGAGCCGTTTGGAGGGGATTATCCTAAAGACAAACCGTGAACAATGAAACAACCCCAGAGTAATTCATACCTCGGACAGGGCGGAGGACCCTCCACTGTGTAATATAATCAAGGAAACATGGTTCAGTATTCCAAGGACCATGACATGAACTATAAAAAAAAAATCGTCTCGGTGTTGCACTATGTGTGTCGTAACAGAAAAAAATACCCAGGGCTTCCAGGATGATATCTTCGACAATTTATTATTCTCTTAAAGGGACAGTAAACTCAGACTCATTTTTCCATTTGTTGGGTAGCTGAATCCCAGGTTATTCTTGCTGGCTATTAAGGTTCAGCTTTTGACTGAAATTTTGGCCCCAAAGTCATTCATGAGTGTGTGCCATCATCAGATTCGAAGCAGGATGAGTACGCTTTTTGTCTATGGGCTGTAACTGGGACAACATGATCACTTCTTTCTGGCCTCATGGCAGCCGGTCAATCCTGGGCTGGGGCATCGCCCATGAACAGTATTATACATACACCAGAGAGCCGCACAGATGACATGGTCATAAATCATATCAATTCCTGTCCTCCATGGAGATCACAATTTATTATCTAGGGCCAGTCTCATAGGAAGTTAGTTAATCCATGAGGAAGTTTTCAGTATTAGAGGAAACCATCAGCAAGATCAGTGTACCATCTGCAGGATAACGTGACAAAGACTGTAGGCATTTTCCATGTAGACCCAATTGGCTGCTTTGGAGCATTGGATCAGCTGAGGAATAATAGAGGCGATACAAAGGGATGCTTGCATGATAGGATGCTGGATGGAGATTAATTGTTAGATTGTTGGAGGCTGACACTGGGACCACCACCGAACATAAAAAACGGGGCTCTGTGTCCCCTTTTTGCTGTGCTATCACTCCATTCAAAGTCTGTGGGACTGTCAGAGATGAATGGAGCAGTGGTGCACATACTTGACCATGGCTCCATCCAAATGGGCGATGTGTGACTCCGGTTCTTGTGATTGGTGGGAGTCCCAGTGTTCAGAACACCACCAATCTAAATGTTCTTCCACATCTTCTATATTGATATATTTTACCGCACTGTTCGGCTATAACAAACTATCAGACGGCTCCTGCATGCGGCCAATGATTGGGTCAGCATCCCAGATGAATTTTTTTTGCAGCTTGGATGCTGACCCATTCACTTTACTGGGGCTGCAAAAAATCCGTTGATCCGTTCCATGGCCCCACACAAAAATAGGACATGTTTTGCTGACAAGAATAGGCATTTGTATCATGGGCCACCCGTTCCATTCCGCAAATTGCAAAACAAGCGTGGTCGTGTGCATGAGTCCAGAACCTGAGAGCGATCTGTGCAGGTCATTCATTTTTATTTACAGAGACTGGATGAGTTCTTTTAAATGCCATCCAGTCACATTTATCAAATACAGTGGGGGTCATTCACATGCAGATTCAAGATGGGTGTAAAATGTAGAAAATGATGCAGTAATAAATTTACAGAGCCAGGGAACATATAAAGAGGGGTTGTGGTCCCTGGTGCTGCAACATCTCACTTATGTAAGAGCATAGCGATGGCACTCTAGTCATAGGTTAGGCATGGAAATATCTATTTATTAAATCAAGAAAAGCTTTGTGGCCAAATAACATATAAACAATATAGTTAGAATATGTAGATATACAAACAGGTAAATGGGACAGAAGATATATCTCTAATATCATGCGCAGATATAAAAAGAAAAAAAGTTATTAAATTGTGAAAAAATAGAAAATAAAAAATAAAAGATAAAAATAAAAAATAGAAGATAAAAATTGAAGATCAAAAATAAGGTGTTGTTCTGACAGTCCAACTAGGGATATGTTTAAACCTCCAGTCAAATGATAAAATCTCCAGGAATGAGTAATCAGTGCCTCTTAAAGGGTTTCTGTCACCAGGATTACACATTATAAGCTGTCTGACATTAGCTATGTGCTAATGTCAGATCAGCTTGATAATGTGCTTTATATGTATTTCTGATGTATATTTAGGCTAAAAAACGTATTTTTATAATATGTAAATTAGCCTCTAGGAGCAGGGGGGCGTTGCCCCTGCTCCTAGAGGCTCCGTGCGCCAACCTGCTGCCACGCCCCTTCTTTCTTTGATTGACAGTGCCGGGCAGCGATCCTCTCCTGCCTCCGGCACTGTCTCCCTGCTAAATCCCGCGCCTGCGCCGCCGCTCTGTATTCGGCGCAGGCGCGGTGAGCTGAGGACAGCAGGCACCAGCGTCCTCTGCTCACCGCGCCTACGCTGAATACAGAGCGGCGGTGCAGGCGCGGGATTTAGCAGGGAGACAGTGCCGGAGGCAGGAGAGGATCGCTGCCCGGCACTGTCAATTAAAGAAAGAAGGGGCGTGGCAGCAGGTTGGCACACGGATCCTCTAGGAGCAGGGGCAACGCCCCCCCTGCTCCTAGAGGCTAATTTACATATTATAAAAAGACGTTTTTTAGCCTAAATATACATCAGAAATACATATAAAGCACATTATCAAGCTGATCTGACATTAGAACATAGCTAATGTCAGACAGCTTATAATGTGTAATCCTGGTGACAGAAACCCTTTAAATTGCTAGTAAGGTAAATGTTTACTTTCAATCAATAGCCCATATAATTATAATCCCGTAATTTGTTGAATGTTGAGATAATATTACGATAGTGTTGGTAAGTTTCAACAAACAGGAATAAGGGTAAAGAGTATGTTGTTGTTATTAGTATGTTACCCTTCTGGTGTCTAGTGGTAGGCTGGTGATCGGCTCGTGGCAGGAGGATGGTGTCCTCGTGTAGCCGCCCTACAATAACATCTCAATTATATTGTTCTATCTAAATATATTTGGCACATCCCCCAAAGATCTACAGAGGACTTAATACATACACCTGTAGTGGCGGAGAGCGGATACTACCATTCCTACACCCTGCTACTGTCTCTAATGGCTAACAAAAATGTAATCTGTTTATTTATTCCATGTCCTTTTACATTGTGCATTCCTAATATTGCTATGAAGCTGTTATGTTCATGTACTGTGCCTGGATTACCAGCAGGTGTCAGTGTATCTGACAGAGAGCGAGTATCTTTAGATAGAATGGAAATTACCATTTCATTCTCCCTCTTTTGGGCAGAAGTGGGCTAGTCCTTCCTACCAAGGGAGGGGTCGCAGGAAGCCATGGTTAGTTGTAGTCAAGTGGTGTTTAGTGTTGGAAACAGATGAGTCAAGATGGGGCAGTGAGGGGAATGGCCACCCCTCTTGCAGCAGGAGTCCCAAAAGGGAAGCAGCTCATAGAGCACCCTGACTCTTTACAGATACAGATAGGGGGTCAACAGCCAAAGGCACTCCACTGAAAAGGTACCAGAACTGTCATAGAGTCCAGCTACCAGACGGAAGTCAGAGTGTAGCACAGAAGAAAAAGATAAAGTAAGGTATCCAAGTTTGCTTGCCAGTTTATCCCAAAACCTCCTGGAACCAAGAGAAAGTCTGAATATTGTCTGGATGCAAGTTTATTTAAGCAAAGCTGTTGCACTCTTACCAAGTCTGAACTCTTAATCCACTAACTTTCACTCTCCCCTTTAGTGCTACAGAGCCTAACCCTGGGGAGCGATGGTATCCAGGTAGGAGCACCATGACACACACAAAACTAATAAGGCTGCATCACCACTCGGCATTCCCAAAAACCTGGTAGACGATTGGCCCTAGGGGGTGGCACATTGCAATTGGCATCATGAACAGGATATTTGCTTTTGTGCCTTACTACTAAAGGTCCACAACATATGTAAAACCCCATACAACGGACTTTATTGCATTTACTTACCGCTAGAAAGTGTGAATATGCATCTGTTGCCACACTGTGGCAAAACAGGGGTTAATCAGTTATCTTGGATTTGTTCCTCATGCATTGAGAGGAAAGACCTACACCTAGCAGAGGGGTGGGAACCAAACAGCCCACATCCACAGAGGAACCATCCTTGCAGCAGAAAGAACTAAAGTTCTCAGTTATAGTTCCCAGGAGGACAAAGAAACCAACTGTACCCCTACAGGAAGTAAAGGAAGCAGCCATCTTGGAGAAGGGAAAATACAGTTTCAGCATTCTGGTGAGTACTGCTGGGGAAATTAACCTTGCTAGAGACTGTAATAATCTCATATAATAATCTCATATAATCTCCCCGCCAGAGCATCATACTCTCCAAAATTGAGCCGTCAGAGCAAATCTTAATGGGGCCATGCACCAATTGTGCAGCCATTGCCCATAGCAACACACTCCAAAAACGCACAGTTACCTTTTGCTGACCTACCTAGCTGGAAAGTGTAAGCATGTTGGACATGAGGTGTGAAGAAGAAGGAACAATAATACTGCAAAGCCAAGCCCATCAAGAACCTCTGCAGTATGTCGGTGATCTACTCCAAGAGGAGGATGACACGTGACAGAATGACCGTGCCCAATGGAAGGCCCGCAGGAGGAGTACATTACAGGACTTGATAAAGAAAGAGGGAGAAAGTAAAAAGATGGAGAGGATGCTTACTGGAGAAGGTGACTTTTCAGAAAGAAGAAAAATCATAGAAACATATCAAGAAATAGTTTAGGAAAAAGAGCGCAGAGAAAGGTGAATTGCATGAAGCCTCCAAAAACACTAAGGTCAACTTTAGTGTTGGGCGCGAATATTCAAATCGCGAATTTTAATCGGGAATATCGCAACTTTGAGAATTTGCGAATATTTAGAATACGGTGATATATATTCGTATTTTCAAATATTATACTTTTTTTTCATCAGTAACCTCCCTCTTGCTTGTGGCCCAATGAGAAGGCTGCAGTGTTTTTGTCTGAGCTTAGCAAAATCCCTAGCAACCAATAGGAAAGTTGCCGACCCCTTACTATATAAGAACCTCCCCAGCAGCCATTTCCTGCAGTTTTTGCAGTTCTGAGAGAGAGAGCAGTGTCATTGCTGTGCTCTGTGCTTTCCTGTGTCATTACATTAGATAGTTAGTTAGTTAGTTAGTTAGTTAGTATATATATATATATATATATATATATATATATATAATACAGGCAGTTAGTGGGAGATTGTAGTCAGTGTAGGTTAGATAGTGATACAGTGTAGCTGATAGGTTCCAGTGCAGGGTGTTAGGTAGTGTGATAGGTTCTGCTGTCCATACATACATGCTACAGACATAGTGCTGTGATGTCACATTGCATTAGTTAGTTAGTTATCTTCTATATATAATACAGATAAAGTTAGTGGGAGATAGTCAGTGTAGGTTAGATAGTGATATAGTGTAGCTGATAGGTTCCAGTGCAGGGTGTTAGGTAGTGTGATAGGTTCTGCTGTCCATACATACATGCTACAGACATAGTGCTGTGATGTTACATTGCATTAGATAGTTAGTTATCTTATATATAATACAGATAGTTAGTGGGAGATAGTCAGTGTAGGTTAGATAGTGATATAGTGTAGCTGATAGGTTCCAGTGCAGGGTGTTAGGTAGTTTAATAGGTTCTGCTGTCCATACATACATGCTACAGACATAGTGCTGTGATGTCACATTACGTTAGTTAGTTATCTTCTATATATAATACAGATAGTGGGAGATAGTCAGTGTAGGTTAGATAGTGATATAGTGTAGCTGATAGGTTCCAGTGCAGGGTGTTAGGTAGTGTGATAGGTTCTGCTGTCCATACATACATGCTACAGACATAGTGCTGTGATGTTACATTGCATTAGATAGTTAGTTATCTTCTATATATAATACAGATAGTTAGTGGGAGATAGTCAGTGAATGTTAGATAGTGATATAGTGTAGCTGATAGGTTCCAGTGCAGGGTGTTAGGTAGTGTGATAGTTTCTGCTGTCCACACATACATGGTACATACATACATAGTGCTGTGATGGCATAAATGGCAACAATAGGGGGAGAAAGGCGCTCATAGGATAGTATGTTTCAGAAATTTTGGTTGAAATATGTCAAAATAGTGTTGTCACTCTCACCTTTTTTGCTGTGTAAATTGATAGGCACAACGCTTGTGAGGGCAACTGAAGAGGTCGGTGCTGCCGGTATCCGCTCAGTCCAGTTGGGTGGTTGCCAAACCCCCAGCGGACTGATGAGAAGTGAATGGGTGTGTTGGGTGTGCAGATGATCTACACACCAGGATGGGTACCAATTGGCGCACAATGACGACCTTGAAGCAGGTGTATTCAATGACGGTTTTTATTGACTACGCGTTTCAGGGTGCAAGTCCCCCTTTTTCAAGTCTGGAATGCCGTGCTGCTAGCTGTATCATAGGCCACAGGGATAACTGCTGAGTAGTAACGCTGCACTTATTAACGCTCCTAATGGATGGATGGCGTGTGCTCTCCTGAGGCTGCAGAATGCTGACAGTGCGGCTCACCATTGGTCCCTGTGGCCTATGATACAGCTAGCAGCACGGCATTCCAGACTTGAAAAAGGGGGACTTGCACCCCGAAACGCGTAGTCAATAAAAACTGTCATTGAATACACCCGCTTCAAGGTCGTCATTGTGCGCCAATTGGTACCCATCCTGGTGTGTAGATCATCTGCACACCCAACGCACCCATTCACTCATAGTGCTGTGATGTGACAAGTTCACAACAATACTTTGTGCACCAATCACTAATATGTAGTCAGACCTGCTAAACTGTGAAGTTGCACATATTGCACAAAAAAATGTGCATCATTAATTGCCGATTTGCACGATCGTAAATATATTGGAGCACTCTATCTGCATATAAAGCTATTGTAATGTTCTGCCGTGCCAACCATTTTCTCCAGTCTCAGGAAACTTCTAGCAGCTTGAAAAATTGACCTATAGTGACCCATGCCTGTATTGCGCGCGCATTACGTGTATATTACACTGCCAATTTTCGCAATCAAGAAAATAACGGCAAATTTGTGAATATGTGACGAATATTCTACCAAATATTTTCGTAATATCGCAAATTCGAATATTACTCCTGCCGCTCATCATCTCGACCAGAATGAATGTGCATAGTCTGGATCCAAACGTTTTCTCTGAGGGGATAAACCACACAAACCACGTGGATGAAATGGATTTGTCTCTAAAGACTGAAAATATACACACAGAACAGATTAAAGATTACACACAACCTCCTATCCTTAGCAGAGAAGAAGCCGCTGGGACCACCTTAGTGTCACTATCAGTCACTACAACTGAACCTACTGTAAATGGAAAGGATCAGGGAGAAGAGCAAAAAGATGTCTCCAAATTAAATGTTATGCATTGGTCTTTGGATTCCTCTAGGGAACGAAATGATAATACTCCACACACTCCGTAACCACCACCGAATGCAGAGCTCCTGGCTATGCTGTCCGGAGAATCTGTCACCTACAAGGAAAAGGCCAAGGCCTACAGAGGATCCTCCAGAAGAGGATGATCCTGCAGTTCCAGGTTACCCCACTGGAGGTCATCAGAGGACCAGAGATGAAGCTTCTCCTGGAGTTGCAGCTGCAGAGAGCACCCGAGCTAGCAGTAACAGCGTTGAGGATGTTGCGCAGCTTAAAGAAGGACTTTTGCACCCTCAAGTATGGGACCTAGGAGGAGGTCCCTCATCTGAGGAGACTTCATGCTGTGGAAAGAGAAAAAAAACAGAAACTATAGGAGCTTAGACATGGACACTGGAATAGACTGGTGAGACATATTGGCCCCTGTTTTCTGATTATATTTTGGCCCTTTTTCCACCCCTTTTGTGCCTAGGCTTCAATGACTCCATCAATCAACAAATAACTGTCTCCAGGTTGCGTATATTGGTGTCATACATCCTTTTTCCCCCTTCTCAGGTTAAGTGGGAACCCTACTCACTGTGGGGATTACGTACTACCTACTGTGGATTACAAATTACTTTGAACTTTAAATTCTTTTTGCACTGTGTTATGGGTTTGCACCGTTATAAGCCAGCACCCAAAGAATGGACTCAACCAAGTACCTGAGCTCTTTGTGACATCTAATGTGATCTTTTTGCACTAACATTTGCATAAGTTTTTGCAACATTCCAGCACTGTAGCCCATTGTATGGACCCCTTGCTCCATTGAGCTTGTGGACTGCCTCTGAGCATTTAAAAGTTTAGTTTAGAAAGCCTAGGTATTGTACCGTCTTTGCATATGCCCTTAACCGTTTCCTCTCCACAGACTTGGGGAGGGGAAGGCGCCAGTATGCCCTGTGTCTTTGTGATCATGTGCTGTTGCTACACAGGAGGACCATGATGTAGAATCACAAGCAGTACCACTGCCTTAATACCTTAAAGGGTAACCCTGCTGTCTAAAATATGTAAGTGAAGCTATTATTAGAGAGGTTCAGCCCTCATGGGAGCTAAGGAGGCTGATTCCGCCCCCTGATTCTGCATGCCTCAAAGGCTATGTACACCTTTGGAGGCAATTTTTGTTTATGATTGCATATTACTCATTTTTGGCTAAAAACCTTTTTTTCAATTGGCCTTTATTAAAAATATTGAGCCATTGGGTCACAAAGGGTTAACTGTTTTTCTAGCTATGTGACTGATACTTTTACTTTGTGCCTGTCCTCTAACCTTTATCTCTAAACTACTAAGAGGTCATAAACACTTACTTAGGCCACATTCTTATCAGTCAGATAAGGATTAAGCCTTAAATTTGCGGAATGGGTGCAGACCCATTCATTTCAAAGGGGGACGTGATGGATGTGGAGAGCACACACTGTGCTCTCTGCATCCGTATTTGCGGAGCGCCGCCGATCTTCCGGCCGGGGCTGCGCAATAATATAGAGCATGTCCTATTCTTGACCGCAATTGCGGACAAGTATAGGCATCTCTATGGGGCTGGCGGCAAGGTGTGTTGCGGATCCGCAATTTGTGGATCTGCAACACACTACGAACATGTAAATGGGGCCTTAGTTAGAGCAGGGAGAGTGCTGCTGCTGCTGCTGCTGCTGAATTAATAGGGAAAGCGTTAGCTAGGCCAGTGTTCTGTGTCCACTCCAGTCCTCAAAGACTCATCTGCTGATGGTACTGTGCCCACTGCCAGTGCCCACCACTCATATCAGGTGGCACAGTACATTGCACGGCGCACGCGCAGTGACCTTAAGTTCAAATGAAGCGGACTGAGCATGGGTCTTTTTCCATCTCCCGGTTCCAAAAATCTATTCACTACACCGACCCTGGCCCTGATAAGGGACAAAACAGAGATGAAACTGATAGGAATAGGACTTAGTCAACACTAGTTGCATTGGTGGCAAATTCCATTGCAAGTGCCCAAAATAAGAAGGAAGCGGACAGAGCAAGCTTTTTTCTCCCCATGCAAGGATTCAATTCAATACACGTCCCCTAATAGGGGACTTAACAAAGATTAAAATGGTAAGAATAGTAGTTCACACTATTTGTATTGGTGGCACAGTACATTGCGCGGCGCACGCGCAGTGCCCCGAATTGGAAGTACGAAGTGGAGGACCGACCAATCATCTTTTTCCATCTCCCGGTTCCTAAAATCTATTCGATACACGTCCCCTGATAGGGGACGTAACAGGGATTAAACTGATAGGAATAGTACTGCTTAACACACCACTCATATAGGGTGGCACAGTACATTGCACGGCGCACGCGCAGTGCTCCAAATTGGAAGGAAGAGGACCGACCAACCATCTTTTTCGGTTCCTAAAATCTATTCCATACACCGGCCCCTGATAGGGGACAAAACAGAGATTAAACTGGTGGGAACAGATTTTTTTCATTTAAAAAAAAGGAGGACAGCCTCTGCGGAGCTGGGTATTTTTTGGCCGCGTTACTGAACGCTCATGCACAATGGCTGTAGGCTCATGCGTCATTTTGCGGAAGTGACAAACCTAGTTAGTCAAACCCAAGGCAACATCATCGACCTCATCCCATATGCGTTTTTTCTGGAGTGTGCCCTGCGAAGAGTCCTCGATTAGGCCCTAGATGAGCATGAAGAGGAAGAGTTGTGGTCACCATCACCACCAGAAGCAGCCTTGTCGTCGTCGATTGCTGGACCTGCGGCAACGCAGAGAGAGGAGTCTGAAGAAGAGGAGTCAGAGGAGGAAGCTGGCTTTGAGGAGGTGGAAGACCAACCACAGCAGGCGTCCCAGGGGGCTTGTTGTCACCTTTCGGGGACCCATGGTGTTGTACGTGGCTGGGTGGAGACAGAGACTTTCTATGATGTCAGTGAGGACAAGGAACAGGACATGGCTAGCTTGGTATCCAACCCTGTGCAAATGGGGAGTTTGCGGTTGTGCAAATGGGGAGTTTGCGGTTGTTTGCGGTGCGTTAAACGGGGAGTTTGGTCTGTCAGAGTTTGGTCTGTCACTGTGAAGCGGGCGTAACCCTTACACTACCTGATCGATACAACATCATACCTGATCGTATGCACACACTAGATGTTTTAAAGCATGTTATTCCAAACAATTTAGGAATGTTAGGTGATTTATGCCCTTTATGGAGTTAAAACCCGACTCTGCATCAACTACGTAATTTTCCATGGGAGTTTTGCCATGGATCCCCCTCCGGCATGCCACAGTCCAGGTGTTAGTCCCCTTGAAACAACTTTTCCATCACTATTGTGGCCAGAAAGAGTCCCTGTGGGTTTTAAAATTCGCCTGCCTATTGAAGTCTATGGTGGTTTGCCCGGTTCGCCCGTTTCCGAACATTTGCGGAAGCTCGCGTTTGCCGTTTGTGAACGGAAAATGTTATGTTCGTGACATCTCTACTTACAGATACAGATACAGTATCTTGAAGGGGTCAACAGCCAAAGGCACCATACTCCAAAACCACAGTCTAGCACAGCAGAGAAAGATAAAGCAAAGTATCCAAGTTTGCTTGCCAGTTTACCCCAAAATCTGCTGGAACCAAGAGAATGACCGAATTTAAGTAAAGCTGTTGCACTTTCACTAAGTCTAGACTCGACTTATTCTCCACCTCCTATAACTCTTCCCCTTCTTGCTTCAGAGCCTAACCCTGGGGAGCGACAGTATCCAGGTAGCAGCACCGTGACACACACAGAACTCATAAGGCCGTATCACCACTCGGCATTACTAAAAACTTGGGACACGATCGGCCCTGGGGGGCGGCACGTTGCACACCCAAGGCTAAACCCTCACATCTACACGTCCTGCTAAAAACGGGACCAAATGTAATTCATATTTTTTTTTTCTCACCTAGAATGAAAACCAGTTTCTTACACATTGAAAATGATGAGTGAAGATAAAAAAGATACATTCTATCCACAGTCCTCAGTAATTGTTACATTACACAAGGTGATACAAGACACACACCAGGAACAAGACAAGTCATGCAGTTACTAAGTGCCAACCCTAACCCTAAGTGCAGATAAATTTCAGAGGGTAGCAATGAGATTCAGCACATGTGGCCAGGACCAAGAGATTTCATGTGGTTAATAGGGGACAAAAATAGCGCCAAAGTGCCAGTGCAGATACATTACAGGGGGTTGCAGAAGAAATTCACCCCATGCAGCCGGGACCAAGACATTTCATAGTATAATAGGGGACAAAAATGCCAACATATTGCTCGTAGAGATACAGTACATTACAGGGGGTTGGAGAGGAGATTAATTCTGTGTGGCCAGGGCCAAGACTGTTCATGTAGTTACAAAGGGGGAAAACTGGCAATAAAGTGCAAATACATATATAATAAAGGGGATTGCAGTGGATATTGACCACATAGGGCCAGCTCGCAGACCGTTCATGTGGTTACTGGGGACCAAACATTGCAACAAATGCAAGCGCAAAAATTCACAGACAGACAGACCCTATGGTATAGAGCAGAGTTTCCCAACCAGTGCGCCTCCAGCTGTTGCAAAACTACAACTCCCAGCATGCCTGAACAGCCAACTATCTTTTTCCATCTCCCGGTTCCTAAAATCTATTCCATACACCGGCCCCTAATAGGGGACAAAACAGAGATTAAACTGATAAGAACAGATTTTTTTTAATTTAAAAAAACCAACACAGCCTCTGCGGAGCTGGGTATTTTTTGGCTGCGTTACTTAACGCTCATGCACAATGGCTGTAGGCTCATGCGTCCTTTTGCGGAGGTGACGAACCTGGTCAGTCAAACCCAAGGCAACATCATCGACCTCATCCCATATGCGTTTTTTCTGGAGCGTGCCCTGCGAAGAGTGCTGGTTCAGGTCGTAGATGAGCATGAAGAGGAAGAGTTGTGGTCACCACCAGAAGCAGCCTTGTCATCGTCGATTGCTGGACCCGCATCAACGCAAAGAGAGGAGTCTGAAGAAGAGGAGTCAGAGGAGAAAGGTGGCTTTGAGGAGGTGGAAGACCAACCTCAGCAGGCTTCCCAGGGGGCTGGTGAGGTGTTGTACGTGGCTGGTTAGAGGTAGAGACCTTCAATGATGTCAGTGAGGACACGGAACGGGACGTGGCTAGCTTGGTATCCAACCTTGTGCAAATGCGGAGTTTGCGGTTGTGCAAATGGACTGTTTGCGGTTGTTTGCGGTGCATTAAACAAGGAGTTTGGTCTGTCACTGTGAAGCGGGCGTAACCCTTACACTACCTGATCGATACAACATCATACCTGATCGTATACACACACTGGATGTTTTAAAGCATGTTATTCCAAACAATTTAGGAATGTTAGGTGATTTATGCCCTTTATGGGTTAAAACCCGACTCTGCATCAACTATGTAATTTTCCATGGGAGTTTTGCCATAGACTCCCCTCCGGCATGCCACAGTCCAGGTGTTAGTCCCCTTGAAACAACTTTTCAATCACTATTGTGGCCAGAAAGAGTCCCTGTGGGTTTTAAAATTCGCCTGCCTATTGAATTCTATGGTGGTTCGCCCGGTTCGCCCGTTTCCGAACATTTGCGGAAGCTCGCGTTTGCCGTTTGCGAACGGAAAATGTTATGTTCGCGACATCTCTACTTACAGATACAGATACAGTATCTTGAAGGGGTCAACAGCCAAAGGCACCATACTCCAAAACCACAGTCTAGCACAGCAGAGAAAGATAAAGCAAAGTATCCAAGTTTGCTTGCCAGTTTACCCCAAAATCTGCTGGAACCAAGAGAATGACCGAATTTAAGTAAAGCTGTTGAAGACTCGACTTATTCTCCACCTCCTATAACTCTTCCCCTTCTTGCTTCAGAGCCTAACCCTGGGGAGCGACAGTATCCTGGTAGAAGCACCGTGACACACACAGAACTCATAAGGCCGTATCACCACTCGGCATTCCAAAAAACTTGGGACACGATCGGCCCTTGGGGGCGGCACATTGCACACCCAAGGCTAAACCCTCACATCTACACGTCCTGCTAAAAAACGGGACCAAATGTAATTTTTTTTTTTCTCACCAAGAATAAAAAACTGTTTCTTACACATTGAAAATGATGAGTGAAGATAAAAAAGATACATTCTATCCACAGTCCTCAGTAATTGTTACATTACACAAGGTGATACAAGACACACACCAGGAACAAGACAAGTCATGCAGTTACTAAGTGCCAACCCTAACCCTAAGTGCAGATAAATTTCAGAGGGTAGCAATGAGATTCAGCACATGTGGCCAGGACCAAGAGATTTCATGTGGTTAATAGGGGACAAAAATAGCGCCAAAGTGCCAGTGCAGATACATTACAGGGGGTTGCAGAAGAAATTCACCCCATGCAGCCGGGACCAAGACATTTCATAGTATAATAGGGGACAAAAATGCCAACATATTGCTCGTAGAGATACAGTACATTACAGGGGGTTGGAGAGGAGATTAATCCTGTGTGGCCAGGGCCAAGACTGTTCATGTAGTTACAAAGGGGGAAAACTGGCAATAAAGTGCAAATACAAATATATTAAAGGGGATTGCAGTGGAGATTGACCACATAGGGCCAGCTCGCAGACCGTTCATGTGGTTACTGGGGACCAAACATTGCAACAAATGCAAGCGCAAAAATTCACAGACAGACAGACCCTATGGAATAGAGCAGAGTTTCCCAACCAGTGCGCCTCCAGCTGTTGCAAAACTACAACTCCCAGCATGCCTGACCAGCCAAAGGCTGTCTGGGTATGCTGGGAGTTGTAGTGTTGCAATATCTGGAGGCACACTGGTTGGGAAACACTGGTCTAGAGCACCTGCACCAAATTCACCTCCTGTATATCCTCATGCTACAGTTTATCTAGGGAGTACAGCCGACAGAACCAGTGGCAGCTTCCCCCAACCCATAAGTACCGGCAGAGCATATCATTTTCTAAAAATGCCCCAAATGATTGTTTTCTAGTAAATTGTGAAGCATATTGATGCTCAGTGTGCAGCCGGCAGCCTTTCCTCTGGCTCCTCATCACCGTCCTCCACCACCAGCTGAGAATCATCTGCAATAGAGAGGCTTATCTTACAATCAATACTCATACTTCAAAACCATCCATTATGTGTAATGCATGCACGGCCATGTACGACTGTCTGATGAAAAGAAGGATTGTGGAATATTGGTCTCTCCTAGACCGCAATGCAAACATAGGGAAGACGCCAAAAGACTGCAGGCAGAAACAAGAGAGGATGAGGATCGCAGACATCTTTACACTGGTGGAGAAACTATGGAGAATTCTGAGGATGTAGTCACAACTCCGGCCCTTACTCCTGGGGGCCCATGGTGATCTGATGACTTATTCTCCTACTAGACAGCACAACCCTCTAAACCAGGGATCAGCAACCTCCGGCGCGCCAGCTGTTGTGAAACTACAACTCCCAGTATGCTCCTTTCACCTCTAAGGGATTTCTGAGGACAGCCAAGCAAGTGAGCATGCTGGGAGTCGTAGTTTCACCACACCTGAAGTGCGGAAGGTTGCTGATCCCTGCTCTAGATGTAGATCCCATATAGTCAGGGGCGGACTTCACATTTCTTAAGTGAGTTTTTCTGCATTTCCATGACTCTCTGATAATCCAGAATATCCAGTAATCTGGTGATGTCCGTTCTGGTTCTGCTGTTTTAAAACAATTGGGCTGTGTTTGTTTTTGAGACTGTTGGGTAACAACTAAGCCCGATGCCCACCATGCCGGGCACCCAGCTTCTCATGCTCCTAAATACCCTAGAGCTGGAATACAACCAGGTAATCAGGAACAATCCCCTCTCCTGACTTCTCTGTTGTAGTAACTACTTGTATTCCCCATGTAGTAACAATTCTGGAGCATCTGTTCTTACAACTCTATGTTGTTTAATTCCTCTATTCCTCCTACTGGATTGACAAGTGAATTGCCAATCGTCTGCAATAAAAGCCCACCTGGATGTCACCAGTCAGGGGCGTGTCCCTGCACAATCTGGCAGCTCTAATTGGATAGTGTCAGACTATGCAGGGTCCCACTCCCAACAGGTAAAACCCATCTGAGCCTTCATTGCAGGTTCATTCAAACTTCTAGTAGGAATATTGGAGGAATGGCACAATGTAAAGTTATAAGAAAAAATGCTCCACAATTGATATTCCGTGGTTAATAAGGCTACCTTCACACGACGACATTTGTCACGCGACATTTTTATAATGGGAGTCTATGGTGTCGCATTGCGACATGCAACATGCTTTTTCTGACGCATTATAAAAATTGTCGCGCGACAATAGTGCGACAAAATGTCGCGCGACAAATGTTGCAGTGAAGTTGTGCCCTATTTGTCGCACGACTTATTGTCGCGCGACAAATGTCGTCGTGTGAACGTAGCCTAAAACAGACATGTCAGGGGAGGAGAGGGCGTGTCTATAGGAAATTGTCTCATCACCAAGGCCTGCAGAAAACTACATTCAATACTAGTTACATGCAAAGGAACCGCATAAAGTGGCCACAGTGGGGAGCGGAGAGCTTCAAAGGTTTCTGCTAGAGAGGAACAGATGAGAGATGCTCTATACTAAAAAAAAAAACATTGAGCAAGTACATTAGGGAAATGCACCTAATCAGTCATGTTGATGGTTTCCACTTTCAAAAGTTGCAATAAAAGTTTCATAAAACAGTGGGAGAATATTTAGATACAATAATTCTCATTTCCATACTTCTACTACAAGCATAGCTCATAAAACGTTTACTTCTCAAAACTTTTTGTTCATTGATTGTAAAGTTATCTGAAAGCGCTGCCTGCCTGGCTAATGGCCGCCCGCGAGCGCATCCTGTATGAATTAATTGTAGCAGAAGATTTTGGAGCACAGACCTCGGAAAGATTTATTATTTATCAGCCTGGCAGTAAATAATTTCATTTGACAACAGCTGGTAACAAATAGCTATTGACTTCTGCAATCCCATGACATGAACATATAAGCGGGTAATGTGGATGATAAAAGTCACACATGGAGCGATACAATGTGAGCGCCGCCTCTGAGCGTCTTCATTACTGTCACCGATCCATTAATCACAAGCAATAAATGTGCTCAGAAGGGAGAAAAACACGAAGCAGGATGGAGATCTGTGCACTCAGCAAATCCACAAAACTATCACACATTAATACATATGCAGAAAACACGGAACAGCGGATTACACCAGAGAACAACAACGCGGTACACATAACAAAGGAAACATTGTCCGCTAATGCAGCAGCTGGTAGCCATGCAAGAGTCGGTGCGAATGTCCCAGCGTGGAGTTGCAACCACGACAAAGGGACAAAGTCCGATCCGCCCTGAGGAAAATGGGTCCGGAAGACGATATAGAGGCATTCCTGATGGTGTTCGAAAGAACCGCGGAGCAAGAGAGGCTGCCATTGGAGCAATGGGCTGAGGTGGTGGCACCTTTTCTGGTGGGGGACGCACAAAAGGCCTATTTTGACCTCAGCCACGAGGAGGCAAAGGACTATGAGAGGCTAAAAGGTGAGGTGTTGGCCAGGTTGGGGGTAAACACCTATGTGCGAGCGCACAAAGCGTATCAGTGGGTGTTTTCCGAGTCCCGAACCGTCCAGTCACAAGCCTATGACTTACTTCACCTAGTAAAAAAATGGCTCCAGCATGAACTGTTGAGCCATTCTCAGATGGTTGAAAGGGTCATGGTCGACAGGTTTGTGCGTACCCTCCCAAGAGCCATACAGCACTGGGTGGGACAAGGCGATCCAGGCAACCTGGAACAACTGGTTAGCCTGGTGGAGAGGTATATGGCCACTCAGGATTTGTTGAGGGACTCTGCGGTACTACCGAAGTCACGTCAGCCCCAGTTGCCGACCCGGGATCCTGGAAAAGGGATCCAACCTCATAAGGAGAGGAGTGGATCTCCAGTCCGTGGGAAGAATACCCTGGGGAGGAGGGGGGCTGCGGGGGTCAGATGTTGGCATTGTCACAACTGGGGACATGTGGCAGCCAACTGCCCTAGGGCATCCGAACCCATGGACTGAGGGTTCGCTCGCCGGTCCTCTCGTTTTTCCCAACCAGTGTATATAGCTGACCCCCTGCTGGCCGCGGACACCCCTCCGATGTGTGACATCATGGTTAATAGACACTCCGTGCAGGCCCTGCTGGACTCTGGGAGCCTGGTAACTTTGGTCCATGAGTTGTTGGTAACGGAAAAGCTCCCAGAAAGGCTAACCCTTACCATTGTCTGTATACATGGGGATCGCCGGGAGTATCCCACCACTAAGGTTACCCTGGCGGTGGGTGGGAAAGAGGTACCACAAGTCGTGGGAGTGGGAAGACGGCTCCCTTATGCTGCAATATTGGTGAGGGACTTTCCCCTGTTCTGGACTTTGTGGAGGAACGGGTTGCCTACCGAACCCGAGGACCCCGAGGCAGGGGCACCAGCGGTGGGGTGACCACTACTTCTGTGATAGAGGGGGAGACAACCCCACTAATGGTGGGAGACATGGAGGGCTTGCCACCGGGACCTGAATTGGCAGACCTCAACGTCTCCGGAGAAAACCGTGACCAAACCCTAGCCAGGGTCTGGGAGAATGTTGGGGTAATTGATGGTAAACCCCAAAAACCTGGGGCTGAGTTAATGTTTCCCCGTTTTGTTGTTCACCAGGAAATGTTGTATCGGGTGAACCAAATCCAGCTTGAGCTTATTGAACAGTTGGTGGTGCCCACAGCGTATCGCAAGCTCGTTATGGAGCTTGCCGACCAATATGTTCTTGGGGGACACTTGGGATGGCAGAAAACCCAGGACCGCATACTGCAGCGGTTTTATTGGCCCAGTGTGTTCAAGGAGGTAGAAAATTATTGTAAGTCCTGTCCGACCTGTCAGGTAAATAGCCCCCAGCCACATTTCCGTAGTCTTCTGGTACCTCTTCCAATCATTGAGGTCCCGTTCGAGCGAATCGCTATGGATCTAATAGGGCCCATACCGAAGTCTGCTAGGGGCCACCAACACATTCTGGTCATTCTCGATTATGCCACTCGGTATCCGGAGGCGGTGCCCCTGCGACATACCTCAGCTAAGCTCATAGCTAAGGAGTTAATGGAAATGTTTTCCCAGGTGGGCCTGCCAAAAGAGGTTCTGACAGACCAAGGGACCGCTTTTATGTCCAAGGTTATGAGGGAACTATGTAAATTGTTGCATATAAAACAGTTACGGACGTCCGTTTACCATTCGCAAACGGATGGTCTCGTTGAAAGGTTTAACCAAACTTTAAAAAATATGTTAAAAAAGTGTCATTGAGTATGTCACCCAGATGCAGGAACAGATGGAAAGGGTGTTGCCGCTGGTCCGGGAACATATGGAGGCAGCGCAACAAGCCCAGAGTAGTGTGTACAATCGTCATGCTCGGGTACGGGACTTTAATCCGGGGATCGGGTTTTGGTTCTGGTACCCACCCTTGACAGCAAATTCCAAGCTAGGTGGCAGGGGCCCTACGAGGTGCTCGAGAAAGTAGGGGAGGTAAATTACAAAGTACAGCAGCCAGGGCGGCGAAAGCCGGAGCAGGTGTACCATGTAAATTTACTAAAGCCATGGAATGATAGGGACTTTTCCGATGATGACAGCCCCCGGCCAGGGCTTCTGGGTGAAAAGGGTCCAGCCCCTCAGCTTGAGGCCTGTGAAGCTGTAGCCACTGTAAAAATTGCAGACAACCTGTCCTCCAAACAGGTTAAGGAAGTCAGGGAGTTCATCAGTCGGAACACGGATGTGTTCTCGGACCTCCCTGGTCGCACTTCCCTTATCCAGCATGATATCGTCACGGAGCCTCAGGCCAAAGTCCGGTTAAAACCATACAGGGTACCCGAGGCTCTACGACTTGCCATCGCGGAGGAGGTGCAGCTAATGTTGAAACTCGGTCATTGAGGAGTCTAAAAGTGAATGGGCGAGTCCTATAGTCCTAATACCCAAGCAGGATGGGACGTTGTGGTTCTGCAATGATTTTCGCAAGCTAAATGAAGTCTCCAAGTTTGATGCGTTTCCCATGTCCCAGGTAGACGAGCTTATTGAGAAGTTAGGCCAATCCCGATATTTTTCTTTACTAGACCTCACTAAAGGGTACTGGCAGGTACCCTTAACGGAGGCGGCCAAGGAAAAAACTGCTTTTGTTACCCCGCAAGGCCTGTATCACTATAATGTATTACCCTATGGCCTGCATGGCGCCCCCGCCACCTTCCAAAGGTTAATGGACATTGTGCTGCGACCTCATCGTCGGTACGCCTCAGCCTACTTAGATGATGTCATCATCCACAGTACCGATTGGGAAAGTCATTTACCCGAAGTGCAAGCGGTAGTGGATGGCCTTAGAAAAGCTGGACTAACCACTAATCCAAAGAAGTGCGCAATTGGGTTAAAGGAGACTAAGTACCTGGCATATGTCATTGGGTGGGGAGTTATAAAACCTCAAGTAAACAAAATAGAAGCAATACGTAATTGGCCCCGACCTGTCACCACCAGACAGGTGAAGTCGTTCCTGGGAATTGTAGGGTATTATATGAGGTTTGTACCCCACTTTGCCACGATAGCAGCGCCGTTGACAAACCTGTTGAAGGGACGAAAGTCCGGAAAGGTCCACTGGAGTGAGCAGGCGGAAGAGGCTTTCTCCGCATTGAAGTAGGCCCTGTGTGGGCCGACTTCAACCGGGAGTTTATAGTACAGACGGATGCCTTGGAGGTAGGTCTCGGTGCTGTACTGTCTCAGGAAGACAATGGGGAGGAACATCACGTTGTCTTCCTGAGTCGTAAGCTCAACCCAGCCGAGACCAGGTACAGCATAGTGGAGAGGGAGTGCCTGGCTATCAAGTGGGCACTCGAGTCTCTCCACTATTACTTGTTAGGGAGGAAGTTCCATCTGGTGACCGACCATTTCCCTCTCAAGTGGATGAGTCAGGCCAAGGAGAGGAATGCTCGGGTCACCAGATGGTTCCTGTCCCTGCAGAACTTTAAGTTCTCAGTGGAACACATGGCAGGCCGCTTGCAGGGGAATGTGGATGCCCTGTCTCGGGTTCACTGCCTCGTGTGTGTTCACCCCCTCAGGGTTGAACAAAGGGGGGGGAGGGTGTGTAAGAGAGCTCAAGGGTCCGTTATTGACAGAAGGTACGTGTCACCGAGGTTCCTGGCCTCGGTGAGATAAGAGCCTGGTTTGAATGTCAGCAGCAGATAGTGCTGCTTGACACGTTGGTATTTTAGCATGCTGCAAAGCCAATCCGGCCAGGCTCTTACTGGGAGCAAATAAAGTGTTGGGTGGGTGGTTGCTCCCCACGTTTCAGGCCGGGTTTTAAAGCCCAGCCAAGCACTGTCAGCTGGGTGGATTATCCTCCATCTGCCAGTGACGCTGTGGAGCTCTCAGTGCTGGGAGTGAAAGTCTGCAAGCAGGCGTACAGACTGCATGGAAGCCTGCACCTGGACTTTTCTGTGGCTGAGCTGTCAGCCGGATGTGAACTAACACCTAAATCCTACAGGTGAACTTTTCTTGTGTTTTTGATTTAGACTGTGATTTTGCTGAGTGTGAATAAAACACTATTGCTTGATTCAAGAACTGTGTACTTTGCCTCTATACTGCGTCCGCAAGCCTGTCTGCCAGAGCGATTCCCCACACTGCACACAGGGTAAATGTAGTGGCGGCTGGGCCGTAGGCGGAGAGTTCCTTGGCGCACGTCCTTCCGCCGCCAAGGATCGCAGGGCATCATTCTTTGCCTCCTGTAGCCTCCTCCTCCTACTCGGCTACCTCCTCCTCTGCTTCCACCAGCTCATCTAGTCAGCCACACACCTTCACCACCAACTTCAGCACAGCCCTGGGTAAACGTCAGCAGGCCATTCTGAAACTCATATGTTTGGGGGACAGGCCCCACACCGCGCAGGAGTTGTGGTGGGGTATTGAACAACAGACCGACCAGTGGTTGCCGCCGGTGGGCCTCAAGCCCGGCCTGGTGGTGTGCGATAATGGGCGAAATCTCGTCGCAGCTCTGGGATTAGCCGGTTTGACGCACATCCCTTGCCTGGCGCATGTGCTGAATTTGGTGGTGCAGAAGTTCATTCACAACTATTCCGACATGTCAGACCTGCTGCATAAAGTGCGGGCCATCTGTGCGCGCTTCCGGCGTTCACATCCTGCCGCTGCTCGCCTGTCTGCGCTAAAGTGTAACTTTGGCCTTCCCGCTCACCGCCTCATATGCGACGTGCCCACCAGGTGGAACTCCACCTTGCACATGCTAGCCAGACTGTGCGAGCAGCAGCAGGCCATAGTGGAGTTTCATCTGCAGCACGCACGGGTCAGTTGCACTGCGGAACAGCACCACTTCACCACCAATGTCTTGGCCTCCATGCGAGACCTGTGTGCCCTGTTGCGCTGTTTCGAGTACTCCACCAATATGGCCAGTGGCGATGATGCCGTTATCAGCGTGACAATACCACTTCTATGTCTCCTTGAGAAAACGCTTAGGGCGATGATGGAAGAGGAGGTGGCCCAGGAGGAGGAGGAGGAGGAGGAGGATGAGGGGTCATTTTTAGCACTTTCAGGCCAGTCTGTTAGAAGTGGCTCAGAGGGAGGTTTTTTGCAACAGCAGAGGCCAGGTACAAATTTGGCCAGCAAGGGCCCACTACTGGAGGACGAGGAGGAGGAGGTGGAGGAGGATGAGGATGAAGCAGGTTCACAGCGGGGTGGCACCCGACACAGCTCAGGCCCATTACTGGTGCGTGGCTGGGGGGATACGGAGGACGATGATGATACACCTCCCACAGAGGACAGCTTGTCCTTACCTTTGGGGAGCCTAGCACACATGAGCGACTACAGGCTGCAGTGCCTGCGCAACGACAGCAGAGTTGCCCACATTTTAACGTGTGCAGACTATTGGTTGCCACCCTGCTGGATCCCCGGTACAAAGACAATGTGCCCACCTTACTTCCTGCACTGCAGCATGATAGGAAGATGCTCGAGTAAAAGCGCACGCTGGTAGACGCGCTCATGAGATCATGCCCAAATGTCACAGGGGAACAGGTGGAAGCCCAAGGCGAAGGCAGTGGAGGAGCAAGAGGTCGCCAACGCAGCTGTGTCTCGGCCAGTTCCTCTGAGGGCAGGGTTAGCATGGCAGAAATGTGGAAAAGTTTTGTCTCCACGCCAAAGCTAACTGCACCACCAACTGATACGGAACGTGTTGGCAGGAGGCAGCATTTCACTAACATGGTTGAACAGTACGTCTGCATACCCCTCCACGTACTGACTGATGGTTCGGCTCCATTCAACTTCTGGGTCTCCAAATTGGCCACGTGGCCAGAGTTAGCATTTTATGCCCTGGAGGTGCTGGCCTGCCCAGCGGCCAGCATTTTGTCTGAAGTGTATTCAGCACGGCAGGGGGCTTCATTACTGACAAACGCAGCCGTCTGTCCACAGCCAACGTGGACAAGCTGATGTTCATAAAAATGAAGCAGGCATGGATCCCACAGGACCTGTCCCTCCCTTGTGCAGAATAGACATTTATAACTGCCTCCCCCTCAACCATGTATTCTTGTACTCCGGGGCACTTCTTTATTGAATCCTCATTTTTTTTTAACTTTACCATGATCTTGCGGTGCAACCCAAAGTTGAATGAACCTCTCCTCTGTCTGAGTGGTGGGGCCGAAATAACTGAGAGGGGCCTTCTCTGGTGGTGGTTGATATGACGCATGATTCCTTGCTGTGAGACCTCTCTCCTCTGTCTGGGTGCTGGGGCCTAAATAACTGAAAGTGGCCTTCTCCAGTGGTGGGTGATATGATGCATGATTCTCTGCTGTGGGACCTCTCTCCTCTGTCTGGGTGCTGGGGCCTAAATAATTGAAAGTGGCCTTCTCAGTGGTGGGTGATATGATGCATTATTCCTTGCTGTGGGACCTGTATCCTCGGTCTGGATGCTGAGGCCTAAATAACTGAAAGTGGCCTTCTCTAGTGGTGGGTGATATGACGCATGATTCTCTGCTGTGGGACCTCTCTCCTCTGTCTGGGTGCCGGGGCCTAAATAACTGAAAGTGGCCTTTCCAGTGGTGGGTGATATGACACCTTATTCCTTGCTGTGGGACCTCTCTCCTCTGTCTGTGTGCTGGGGCCTAAATAACTGAGAGTGGCCTTCTCCAGTGGTGGGTGATATGACGCATGATTCTCTGCTGTGGGACCTCTCCCCTCTGTCTGGGTGCTGGTGCCGAAATAACAGAAAGTGACCTTCTCCATTGGTGGGTGACTTGAAGCCTGATTCTCTGCTATGGGACCTCTCTCCAATTGATATTGGTTAATTGTTATTTATTTTATTTTATTTTATTTTAATTCATTTTCCTATCCACATTTGTTTGCAGGGCATTTACCTACATTTTGCTGCCTTTTACAGCCCTATATCGCTTTCCTGGACTATTTTACAGCCTTTTTAGTGCCTAAAAGTTCGGGTCCCCATTGACTTCAATGGGGTTCGGGATGAAGTTCCGGTCGAGTTCGGATCCTGAACCCGAACATTTTCGGGAAGTTCGGCCGAACTTCTCAAACCCGAACATCCAGGTGTTCGCTTAACTCTACTTATGAAAATATCTGTAGCGACATCACTGCTATTGACAGCCGTTGGCTGCCGCTGTCACACTCTGTTTGTTAGAGTTTTGTTTGCACCAAATTTGAAATGTTTCCATAAAGTACAGCACAAAATGTACAAATTACTAATAATAATCATCATCATCATTATTATAATTATCATCATTATAATAAATAAGAATTAAAATAGAATACATGGAATGTTTTTCTTTTCCTCTCCGGGGAATAATGAACAGTATTATTACTTTGTTACTAAAGTAAATAATGCATAACATGAAAAATCTAGTATAAAAAGCAAAACATGTAAAAGAGAATATAGTGATACAGTAAAGAGCAGACTTATAATGTTATGTAACAATAATGAACGTTTCTTGAATCTGCTACTCTTTTTTGTGGGTTTGCAGAATGTCACTCTTCTTGCTGAGCACAGACGTTCTCTGTCCACACATAAAGCTACCAGCTCCTGGCCTGGGACGACTCTCGTGACTTGTATGACAGCTTTGTACAAAATGTAAATTTGGAAGGTTAAACAGTCTCAGCTCTAATGGGAAATACACACAGAGAGGATATGTCTGGAGCTCGCTCAACACCATGAGCTTCTGGCTCCACCTGAGAAAACCTGATTTTCTGCAGCTTGAATAAACTGCTAAGAACAAAGAGAACTATTGGCAAAGACAAGGGATGAGCGAACCCGAACTCTATAGTTCGGGTTCGTACCGAATTTTGGGGTGTTCGTGACACGGACCCGAACCCGAACATTTACGTAAAAGTTTGGGTTCGTTGTTCGGCGATTTCTATGGCGCCTTTTGAAAGCCTGTAAAGCAGCCAATCAACAAGTGTCATACTACTTGCCCCAAGAGGCCATCACAGCCATGCCTACTATTGGCATGGCTGTGATTGAACAAGTGCAGCATGTGACCCAGCCTCTATTTAAGCTGGAGTCACGTCGCGCCGCACGTCACTCTGCTCTGATTAGTGTAAGTATAGGATGCAGCTGCTGTTAGGGCGAGATTAGGCAGGGATTAACTCAGCAAAAACACTTATTGAAGTGATCGATCTACAGCTGTGAATCATTCAACTTCTGCTAGTTAATTGCTCACTGTTTTCAGGCTGCCCAGAGCGTTTTTCTGTCACTTTTTGGGGGGTTATCAGTGGCCATTTTGTGTCTTGTGGTGCGCCAGCACATGCTGCCACCAAGTCCCTTAATCCATCAATAATAATTTTTTGTTTTGTTTTGCTATATCCTACATCAGGGGCTTGGCTGTGCTTATTGTCACCCCTAGAAACTCAGGATAGAAATTTCTATATTTTATTGATAGGTGAAATTTACTTAAAAAAATAGGAATCCCCTAAATCTGGTGTTCCAGCTGTGGCTAGCCAAGTGTAATACTGTCTGGCAAAGAATATATATTTTAATTTCCAAAAAAGCAATACCCTAAATCAGTGGTTTCTGCTGTGGCAGGCCAAGTTTTATAGTGTCTGTCAAAGGATAGCTTTTGTTCTGTGGTGAAATTCAATTACCAAAATAGCATGATCCTAAATCAGTGGTTTCTGCTGTGGCTGGCCAAGTTTTATAGTGTCCGTAAAAGTATAGCTTTTATTCTGGGGTGAAATTCAATTACCAAAATAGCAATACCATAAATCAGTGGTTTCTGCTGTGGCTGGCCAAGTTTTATAGTGTCCGTAAAAATATATCTTTTATTCTGGGGTGAAATTCAATTACCAAAATAGCAATACCATAAATCAGTGGTTTCAGCTGTGACTGGACAAGTTTCATAGTGTCCGTCAAAGGATATATTATTTTCTGGGGTGAAATTCAGTTGCAAAAATAGAAATACAGTAAATCTGGTGTTCTAGCTGTGGCTGGACAAGTAGTTTAATAGTAACCGTCAAAGGATATATTTTGTTCTGGGGTGAAATTCACTTGCCAAAATAGCAATACTCAAAATCTGGTGTTCCAGCTGTTGCAGGCCAAGTGTAAATCTGTCCGTAAAAGGGTATATTACACTCAGCGTGCATTTCCAAGTGTATTTCTTTCCGTTAAAGGGTATATTACACAAAGTGTTAAAATACAAGTGCTGAAAGCAGAATCCTATATATTTTTTCACATGCTACTGTGCATCTCCAAGTGTAAATCTGTCCGTAAAAGAATAACTTTCCTTCAGGGCCTAAACACTAGGCTTACAATGGATATTCCCCTAAATCTGTGGTTACTGCTGTGCCTGGATTAGTGTAATACGGTACATAAATAGATAGCCAGATAGTGTTAGGTGCCTGTAAAAAAAGGCCTGAATTTGAATTTAATACATTGGGTAAAATAATTTT
The DNA here is from genome assembly GCA_033119425.1 of Bufotes viridis. Taxonomy (NCBI): domain Eukaryota; kingdom Metazoa; phylum Chordata; class Amphibia; order Anura; family Bufonidae; genus Bufotes; species Bufotes viridis. Next base: position 5,718,142 of record CM065597.1, read on the forward strand.
TTTCTTTTTGTGGTGAACGGTAACAATGAGGAAAACATCTAGTAAGGGCCCATCACTGGTGCGTGGCTGGAGGGAAACGGAGGACGATGATGATATTCCTCCCACAGAGGACAGTTTGTCCTTACCTCTGGGTAGCCTGGCACACATGAGCGACTACATGCTGCAGTGCCTGCGCAACGACAGCAGAGTTGCCCACATTTTAACATGTGCGGACTACTGGGTTGCCACCCTGCTTGATCCCCGGTACAAAGACAATGTGCCCACCTTACTTCCTGCACTGGAGCGTGATAGGAAGATGCGCGAGTACAAGCGCACGTTGGTAGACACACTACTGAGAGCATTCTCAAATGTCACAGGGGAACAAGTGGAAGCCCAAGGCGAAGGCAGAGGAGGAGTGAGAGGTCGCCAACGCAGCTGTGTCACGGCCAGCTCCTCTGATGGCAGGGTTAAGCTGGCAGAAATGTGGAAACGTTTTGTCCCCACGCCACAGCTAACTGCACAACCACCTGATATGGAATGTGTTAGCAGGAGGCAGCATTTCACTAACATGGTGGAACAGTACATGTGCACACCCCTCCACATACTGACTGATGGTTTGGCCCCATTCAACTTCTGGGTCTCCAAATTGTCCACATGGCCAGAACTAGCCTTGGAGGTGCTTGCCTGCCCGGCGGCCAGCGTTTTGTCTGAACGTGTATTCAGCACGGCAGGGGGCGTCATTACTGACAAACGCAGCCGCCTGGCAGTAGCGCCTCGGCCTTCTCTCTGTTTAACACAGGCGCAGTGACGTCACGACTAGTATCACTGGCCTTGGCGGGGTTATGCTCTGTTCACCTGAATGAAGCTTAGCCCCACCCAGGCCAATAATACTAATCATGACGTCACTGCGAGAAGGCTGAGGCGCTATTGCCAGCGATGCTGCCTTCTCAAACAGCCCGGGTGTCGGACCCCTGCCGATCAGTTTAAATAAACTGCAGAACCCCTTTAATATGGCAGATCGTATGGGTGGGGCATTGTGATGTCACATGGGGGGGGGGGCGGCAAACTTTTCTTTTGCCTAGGGCGGCAAAAATCCTTGCACCGGCCCTGGTAGTGTGATAGGTTCTGGTGTCCATACATACATACATAGTGCTGTGATGTTACATTACATTAGATAGTTAGTTAGTTATCTTCTATATATAATACAGATAGTTAGTGGGAGATAGTCAGTGTAGGTTAGATAGTGATATAGTGTAGCTGATAGGTTCCAGTGCAGGGTGTTAGGTAGTGTGATAGGTTCTGCTGTCCATACATACATGCTACAGACATAGTGCTGTGATGTCACATTACATTAGTTAGTTAGTTAGTTATCTTATATATATTATACAGATAGTTAGTGGGAGATAGTCAGTTTAGGTTAGATAGTTATATAGTGTAGATGATAGGTTCCAGTGCAGGGTGTTAGGTAGTGTGATAGGTTCTGCTGTCCATACATACATGCTACAGACATAGTGCTGTGATGTCACATTACATTAGATAGTTAGTTATATATATATTACAGATAGTTAGTGGGAGATAGTCAGTGTAGGTTAGATAGTGATACAGTGTAGCTGATAGGCTCCACTGCAGGGTGTTAGGTAGTGTGATAGGTTCTGCTGTCCATACATACAGGCTACATACATAGTGCTGTGATGTCACATTACATTAGATAGTTAGTTGTCTTCTATATATAATACAGATAGTTAGTGGTAGATAGTCAGTGTAGGTTAGATAGTGATATAGTGTAGCTGATAGGCTCCAGTGCAGGGTGTTAGGTAGTGTGATAGGTTCTGCTGTCCATACATACATGCTACAGACATAGTGCTGTGATGTCACATTACATTAGATAGTTAGTTATCTTCTATATATAATACAAATAGTTAGTGGGAGATAGTCAGTGTAGGGCCTCATGCACACGACCATATGAGTTTTTCAGTCCGCAAATTGCGGATCCGCAAAAAAACGGATGACGTTCCGCAGGGCATCGTTTTTTTTGCGGATCCGTTATTTTTTCGGATGCATTGTAATAATGCCTATCCTTGTCCACAAACTAGAAAAAATAGGACATGCTCTATTTTTTTGCGGAGCGGAAAAACGGACACACGGAAACTGAATGCACACAGAGTACCATCAGTTTTTTTTGCGGACCCATTGAAATGAATGGTTCCGCATATGGTCCGCAAAAAAAACGGAACGGACACGGAAAGAAAATATGTTTGTGTGGGAGATAGTTAGTGGGAGATAGTCAGTGTAGGTTAGATAGTGATATAGTGTAGCTGATAGGTTCCAGTGCAGGGTGTTAGGTAGTGTGATAGGTTCTGCTGTCCATACATACATGCTACAGACATAGTGCTGTGATGTCACATTACATTAGATAGTTAGTTATCTTATATATATAATACAGATAGTTAGTGGGAGATAGTCAGTGTAGGTTAGATAGAGATATAGTGTAGCTGATAGGTTCTAGTGCAGGGTGTTAGGTAGTGTGATAGGTTCTGCTGTCCATACATACATGCTACAGACATAGTGCTGTGATGTCACAAGTTCACAAAAATACTTAGTGCACGATCACTAATATGTAGTCAGACCTGTTAAAATGTGAAGTTGCATGTATTGGGCAAAAATATGCGCATCATTAATTGCCGATTTGCGCAATTGTGAACATATCGGAGCGCTCTATCTGCATATAAAGCTATTGTAATGTTCTGTCGTGCCAACCATTTTCTCCAGTCTCAGGAAACTTCTAACAGCTTGAAAAATGTAGCAATAGTGACCCACGCCTGTACTGCATTACGCGGATATTACATTGACGATTTTCTGCAATCAAGAAAATAACCGTGAATTAATGAATTTGCGAATATATGGCGAATATTCTCCCATCTATTTGCGAAATATCCACAAAATCAAATATAGCCCCTGCTGCTCATCACTATCCCCGGAGCTCTGAGGGCACACCAAGAATGACATTCCTAAAGCCAGGACCTCTACATGTCAGTGCTTTCATGATCTTCTACTTCATTCTCAAGCTTTGTGTCAAATTCTAGAAACTGTAGCATCCGAGTGCGTCAAGGGTTAATGGGCTGCAAAATAATCCAGACTGCAAATAATGTCCTTCTTCCCATGGATCCTCCTCATTGTCATGAGAGCAGATGGTGAGACTCCATGACTTGATGAAATGTGACATTAAGTGATGTAGCATGTCAGAAACGCTTAACATGACCACAAGGCGGGAGGAAGACAGAGGAGAACTTCATATCAAAGACTTCAGCAGATTGACATTAATCACCATGTATCTGGCTACCGAGACGCCATCACCGGTGTGCCAGTCCTCTACCCACCAGCCCTACAGTCAGACCCAGCCACCTCCACCAAGTCATCCTATTAACCAGGGCAATGTTCTGCTGCCATACGGGTAGTATTATACTGACAAATCGTAAACTATTAAATATTGGTGGTACCATACAAGAAATCACCAACAAAGCAAAAACACACATATATGATATAATGAGATTTTATTAGTAGAAAAACCACAACAAAAATTGAACATCATAATAAAATGTAGCAGCAAATACATAAAGTGCCATGACAGGAAAAAACTCCCGGACAGGTAGACAAATATCATAACTCCACTGTGGATGTGATTATACAAACAATATGTGGATTACACAAGCCAATAATAGTAAATGCACAGTATACATGAGGATATTCACCTACAGGATGTCCAAGTTTAAAACATCCACATGGTTAGCCCCAAACACACAAAGGCAAAACATAAATCTCAATGAATGTAGAAGGAAATCAAATACTGACCAAGACCTGGGGGAGAAACCGCCCCGATGCGTGTTTCGCCTCGCTTCCTCTTGGAAGCACAGTCTTTGATCTGAGCCTTGGGAAGTACTTTGAACTGGAGGATCTGAGCCAAGGAAAGTTCGGTTGCACTTCTCTAGATGTGGGCTGTACATTGTATAATTGCACTAGCTAGACCGAGGTGTGCAGTGTAGTGTTGAGCGCGAACTTCGATATTCGAATCGCGAACTTTAATCACGAATATCGCCACTTCGAGAATTCGGGCATATTTAGAATATAGTGCTATATATTCGTATTCGCAAATAGTGTTGATTGCGAATATTCTAATTGCGAATTTATCGTGAATTTATTGTGAATATCGGCACTTAGCAACATCCCTAGAAACCAATAGGAAAGTGGTCTACCTCTTAGTGTTGATCGTGAATATTCTAATCACAAATTTTTATTGCGAATATATTACATTGCCGATTTTCGCAATCAAGTAAATAATGACTGGAGATCACAAATTCTCGAATTTGCGAATTTATGGTGAATATTCAGCCAAAAATTTGCTAAATATAATTTGCGAATTCGAATATTGCCTATGCCTACGCTCATAACTAGAGCAGTGCAATGGATTCCATGGTCTCCTGCTATCTCCTGCAAGGATGCAGAAGAACGCCCAGGCCATGGCTTCTAGTAATTGTCAATTGGTTATGCAGCTGAGCAGCAGGAAAAATTGGGTATAGATCAGAAGACATCACCAAAAAGCAATTCAGAAAGTCCATACATATAGTCCTAGGGAAGGACAGGAGAGTAGGTGGTGTAGGACTATAAGTCTCAGCAAGATCTGAAATCTGTGATAGACTGGTTCAACAGCCAGTGTAGAACTACACGTATCAGCAAGATACAGTGTATCTGAGGTCTGTGATAGCCAGGGGCAACAGGAAGGGTGTAGAACAGGGCTGGCCAACTTGCGGCTCTCCAGCTGTTGTAAAACTACAACTCCCACCATGCCCTGCTGTAGGCTGATAGCTGTAGGCTGTTCGGGCATGCTGGGAGTTGTAGTTTTGCAACAGCTGGAGGGCCGTAGGTTGAGCATGCCTGCTGTAGTCAGTCTGGGCATGCTGGGAGTTGTAGTTTTGCAACAGCTGGAGAGCCTCAGATTGGCCATCCCTGGTGTAGAACCAAAAGTGTCAGCAAGATTTTTAGTCTTTGATGACCTGGGTCAGAAGCCAGGGTTAAGCGGGTTAGGAAAAACACCCCAATAACTGGCCCTGTGGTTGGTGCCTGGGTGATAGAGAGATCTGAGGGGTAAGTTCATTACGTGGGGTAATCGGAGACAATGTACCGTAAATTCAGTTTACATTAGCCCCAGGCAGAGAAGATTGGTTCTACCCAAGTGGCTCCAGATTAGCTGCACTGAGTCCAACATAGTCTGGAATCTCCCGTACCTCAGACTGCTGTTCTCTTCCTCTTTCCACGCTTCATACCACAGTTCTAGTTTGGATCAAATTGAATCTGATGACCAAACCTATAGATCCGGACCCGAAGGGAATTTCGGAAAACTTGCTCATCTGCAGTCATCACATGGCGCACCTCATTATACACTTTAAATATAATTTGCCTACCTAATTAATACAGTGTCAGCATACTTATAGACTCTGCAGGTACAGGAGATGTGTGAACGCCACCTTTCTACGGATGATGTCATCGTCACAGACGCAGAAAGTTACAAAGTCTCCACTCTTGTTACAATGACTCTTTCAGCACTGGCTGCACTTTTCTTCTATTCCTCGCGTTACTTTCTGACAATGTGTAAATTCCTCCTGTAAGTTTCGATGAATCCTCCTTGGCTACGGTTTTATGTCACTTCTTGAACAGTTATGGATGAAGCTAAGAATTTCCCGACTTATTGATAAATCTACTCCTTCATTTGCATCTAATCAAGAAGTAGCGTGTCTGAAGATGACAATGGCGGCCGTGATTTACTGATTAATCTGCTTCCGGAAGAGTCAAAACTTTCCCCACAAAACGGAGGAGACGTCGGTGGCGCGGTCTACATGATTCATTAGCGGGAGTAGCATTTTACCATCTGCTTTGTGAAATTATCGCTGTAAATCATGTCGGCTGTGATGAACATAAGAAGATGAAGAACAAACACGACACTTGCCGCGGCTTCACGAGAAAACAAAGCTATTTGTTAAAACACTTTCAACATTAGCATTTTAGTCAATCTCACCAAGCTTCCAGCATAAACGCGCTGACGACCACCGCCCATACCAATCCTCAGGATGAAAGTGCGTGGGGAAGTAGTGATGCAGCAGAAACCAAGTCAGCACTGCTAGACCGTATCCAATGTCACAAGTATCTCATCATGGTGTTGTAATTGTGTGGATGCTTTTGTTTAACCCCTTAAAGACTGGCTTATTTTGAGGCTACAGGACGCATTTAGCTCGGTCGGTGCCCCATACTCACCCAGTAATGGTATCTCTACTGAAGGTTATCACCATTAAAAACGGTCTGAGAAGTAATGAAAAGTACAAATTGTTTCATGGCCAATGTCTATGGACATCTCTAGGATATAGCATAAAATTTATTTGTAATTGTTTTAATTCAATAATTTCCTCTGTTTGTCTTCTTCAGCCGGCATATAGTCACATATGCAGTGTCATGCTGCAACGACAGTGGTCCCCATACAAATGGCTTTTATATGCAATTTCAAAATGTACTCTGCCAAAAGATCAAACATGTGGTTTATGGTGTAACACTAACTATGCATTTGCTGTGCACTGAGCAGTTAATAATTAGCAGGCTGTAGCAACCAGTTATTAAGTGGGGCTGTAGGGCTGTTGTCACCCTCCACTTAGTAGAGACAGAGAATACCTGTGCAGTGTAGTGTGTGCAGAGGCCGCAAAACGTGGCCCTGAAGGAAGCTTAAAGGGGTTATCCAATTTCTCAAACAGCCCCCCATGTGCCGGGCCCCTCACAGGTAATATACTTACCCCGCTCCCGGTGCCGCTCCTGGTCCCTGCACCGCCGCTGCTGCTTCTCCCTTTACACCAATTAAAACATCTGGTGTTGGTGGAGGGGCAGCCAATGGCAGGCGGGGATAGGGATGAGCCTCCCTAGCGTCACCCGCGATGCTAGGGAAGCTTGTACCCATCCCTGCCTGCCATTGGCTGCTCCCCCCGTCACCGGTTGTTTTCATCCGAGCACAGGAGAAGCAGCAGTGGCAGTGTGGGGACCAGGAGTGGCGCTGGGAGCGAGGTAAGTATATTACCTGTGAGGGGCCCGGCACATGGGGGGCTGTTTGAAAAATTAAATAACCCCTTTAAGCTTCCTTCAGGGCCACGTTCTGCTGCCTCTGCACACACTACACTGCACAGGCATCCTCTGTCTCTACTAAGTGGAGGGTGACAACAGCCCTACAGCCCCACTTAATAACTGGTTGCTACAGCCTGCTAAATATTAACTGCTGACACATGGGGGCACTGTTTGAGAAATTAGATAACCCTTTTAAACATAAGCTAAAGTGGAGAGGAAGGAATTTAAACATTTGAAAAGCATAACAGTGTCAAGAGGAGGTACGAGTCGAGGCCCTGTGGAGATAGAACTTTGTAACAATGTCCAGAAAAAGGGCTTCCATCCCTGGACAAACCTAAAAGGCAGAATCCGGATATGCTCAACATACTACATCCCATAGGGGAAACCTGTGTTAACATAAACTGTAAGTATGACAAAAAAAAGTGCATAGTGAGGAGTAGAAATGAGTGAATCTATTTGTAGATTTGTTACAATCTCAGATTTTTTTTAGCACCAAATCAAACCCAGATCTATTCTGGTTCAATTCTTGTAAATGGTGCCATTTTACTGATGTATTCACAGTGTGCAAAAGCACCAAGGAAGAAGAAGAAGATGCCCTGTCACATGACTCAGACAGTAACTGGGGGGGGGAGGGCTTTCCCTGATTGGCTCAGAGGCTGACAGGCAACCTCTATGAGCCAATCAGTGTGGACTAAAGAAGGGAGGTGCCTGTAAACAGCTACAGGATAGTCACTGTGTGCTTAGTCTTGACCAGAGAGGACCATCTCTGTAGGAGGGCAAATTACAATTATTTAGGGAGCCATTATCTAGTCCTAGGGAGAGATTAGGGAGAGATTAGGGCTAGTAGTAGTAAGGAGAAGAATGGGGTAGTGAGTATTTTAGCAGGAAGGGAAAGTTTAGGGAGAAGAGCTGCCTAGCTGGGCAGAGAAAAGCAGGGGGGCTGGCTGGCCATTGCAGTGCACTCTATAGTAGTCACACTTTATATAAGTGAGTGCACATAAGCATTCGACAGTGTTCTGTGACCACTAGGCAGAAGGTAATTGCAGTCAGTTGCGACTAAGCAATAACCCCAGTTTGCGGCGGCAACGAAAAAAACATACAGTTACACCCGACGCTATATCAGACCATTTTTCATTACCAAAGTTTGACCGTTATTTGGGTGGGGGGCGTGCAGCACCAGTCCACATAAGTGAGTGCACATAAGCAATCCATAGTGTTCTGTCAGCAGCGGGCAGGAAGAAATGGCAGCCAAGCTACTACCGAAGTTTGCAACAGCAACGATTAAAGTAGATAGTTACACCTGACGCTGTGTCAGACTGTTTTCTTTTTCTTTTATTACCAAAGTTTGACCCTTATTTGGGGGGTGGGGGCAGCCAGCCAGTTAATTATAACCAAGTGAGCGCAGTAAATGCCACAGACGTGACTGTGACTTAGTCGACGTCTGGTTGAACAATTTTCTTTTGAATTTTTTTATTTTTTGAGGCTGCATCCAGCCAATCATTCTTTGTTCTGACAGCACTGTGACTACGAGCATCTGACCATGTAAAGGTCTCATTTTTTGAGGCTGCATCCACCCACCCTTTTCGTCATGCTGACAGTTAGCACTGACACTGCGAGCATCTGGTCACTTAAAGGTCAAATTTTTGAGGTTTGTAATTTTTTTTTCAAATAACACCTTTTGTGTTTAAACTCCATCTGCCTCCGATAAGGGACAATTTTTGGTAGCTATGAAATAAGAAAGAGCATAAAACATGCCACGGCATGGAGTGTTTTTAAACACGACACTTTTTAACACCTTTAAACGTGGCTTTTTCCAAAGCTATGTGTGCCAGTGTCACTCTGTCATGATTTTCTACTGCTGTCATTCATCCAAGAGCTTGGGGAGGGGTGAGGGGAAAAGAAAAAATTTGCAAAAAAAATTAAGTAAATGAGATAGGAGCTTTTTATGAAAGATCTGTGTTTTAGAGGACTAGAGGGGGTTGTATACAAACTTCCAAGCGATTTGGAGCAACTTTGGTTCATAATGAATAGATTCAGACAGCAAATGAACTTTTTGAAAAATTCAGTGAATCCGGACAGGTTTTCAGTATCAGATCATTCGGGGTTTGATACCTGGGACCCCCCTGATCAGCTGTTTGAGAAGGCAGTAGCACTGCAGTCTTTTTCCTTTTTGCAGCTTATCCTAGGCCAGTGACGTCACGTGGCCCAGGAGCAGCTCAGACTCATAGAAGTGAATAGTGTTCATCTTCGATATGAAGCACAGTCGCTATACGATGGATGGCGATGTGCTTCGTGAGCAGAGAGAAGGCCAGGGAACTACTGCAAGTGCAGATGCCTTCTCATACAGCTGATCGCGGGGGTAGCGGGGATCCCGGATGTCGGACCCCAATTATCAGATACTGATGACCTATCTGGAGGATAGGTAATCATTTCAAAAATCAGTTCAAAAACATTTTTAAACTTTGACAACAACAAGGAATAGTAATAAACAGAAGTGTCAAAATTGGTTCACTTTTCACTTTCCTGCATGGAGAGGAATGTCATTTGCCAGTTAAAGGGGTTGTCCGGGTTCAGTTGAACCCGACATATCCAGAATTTAACACAGGCAGCCCCCTGTTTTGCTCAGGACAAGGGCTTTTTTTGTTTATAATAACACACTGCTGGGCGGAGGCTTCCCGATGACGTCACCGGCTCTGATAGGCGTGCTTTACCGCTGCCCTAGCTGTTTTACCGGATCTTGATAAGATGCCTTTGCCCTGCACAATTCAGTGCAGGATAAAGGAGAGCCCAGAAGGGCTGCCTTTGTGAAAATGGGGGTATGTCCGGGTTCAGCTCTGAACCCAGACAACCTTTTTAACAAACTCAGCTCTACTACAACTGTATTTTCACTCCCGGATATATCAAATATTTCATTTTACTTATTTTGTAACCTCCAGTGGTAAAGCAGGTCAGTTTTGAATTGTTCATACAGCACAAAAATATCTGCTTCGTTACAATGTCTCTAACTTTATGCAATGGAATTCACACAACTGAGCGGACTGAGGTGCAGACTGCGATGTGAGAAAAGTGTTCTTGAGATGCTAAAAGTGATTTGTCAGATAACACAGGTAGGCAAATAGAAGGAGAACAGAGGCTGTTGAATACAGTTCTATGCAGAGCAAAAAAATCTGCCGACCACATGGCATTGTTCAGAGGGTCTGTATTGTTAATGGCCACGCTGCACTTCAATACCTGCATATGTGCTGCTTGTGTGCTCCATGTAAGTAGGCCCTGCCATATTTATGCTGTTCCATCCATTTGTTATGCTGTCTGTGCACTCCGCTATCTATATGCTGTTCTTTGCAGTCTTTATGCTGTGCAGTCCACTATCTATATGCTGTGCACTCTACTGTCTATATGCTGTCCACTCTGCTGTCTATATACTGTGCAGTCCACTATCTATATGCTGTGCACTCTGTGAGATGGGGAAAAAGCTCTCATTGTCTGAACACTGTATAGATTAAATTAAATAATCTGGCCTGACATTCTGCTGTTTGGCCACAAGATGCCGCTGTTTCCAAGACATAGCTAACAGACTGCATACATTTTCATATTCATGACAGGTTTCAAAGCCTGGGGAAAGAGAAGGAAGCAGCTATCTTAGAGGAAGCTGAGACTGAGCAACTGTGTGTGAGCAGAGAATCTGACAGCATACAGGTGTGAGAGCATCCCTCAGTGACTAGAGCTGCAGCTAAGTTAAGCTAATCGTGTTCAAGACCCTCATTCTGTCAAGAGGAAGGAGGATTGCTTCCAGGAATGCTGATGAGGGGTGAGGAGCAAAGCTACATATACTGTGGTACCACATGCTTGTTGGAGAGGCATTTGTTCTGTTTAGAGTCACCAGCGGAGGCAGAGCAGACCTGGGTAAGATCGTGCATGCGCCTTGTTACAGTGTTGGAGCCTAGAGACTGAGACCAGGCCTGTAGTTAGTGAGTTAGGGTCTCTGTTTGTGCCAGACCACAAGTGTTATTACTGTTCACTGCAAGGACACTATAACTTAAAGTGACATTTCACATTGGAGAGCTGATAAAATTCCCACAAACTCAAGCCAGTCTGGCGTTTTGCTTAGAAGGAATACTCAGGCACGTGCCACAGGACCAGTTATGGGAGGGGGAATATTGTAGAGCTTTGTAAGATTGTAAGCTGTTGTGCTGCACCACAGGCTAGCTCGCATCACTCACCCATACAGTGGTTCTTGTTCTTTTAAGGTAATAACAGGTAAGGCCCGCTAGTAGGTAAATTACTGCACTCTCCTTCTGCCTCCATTGGAGGGCGCCATGATGTGCAGCGCAAGGGTCTCAGCCTTCGTGCTGGGTGTATGTAAATGTATTGTATGTTCTTAGCATTTGTGGTTGTGTTTATTGCAACATTTAAATAAAATTCTGTTTTGGCAAAAGCTGGTGTTGGTGTTGCTTTCCTCGTTCGTGACTTCACTGTATCCTGGGAAGCCCAACCCGATACACAGCCTACACACTTCACTATCTATATGCTGTGCTGTGCGCTCCACTATCTATATGCTATATCTATATGCTGTGCACTCTGATGTCTATTTGCTGTGCACTCCACTATCTATATGCTGTGCTGTGCTCTCTGCTGTCTATATGCTGTGCACTCTGCTGTCTATATGCTGTGCACTCCACTATCTATATGTTGTGCTGTGCTCTCTGCTGTCTATATGCTGTGCTGTGCACTCTGCTGTCTATATGCTGTGCACTCCACTATCTATATGCTGTGCTGTGCACTCTGCTGTCTATATGATATGCTGTGCACTCTGCTGTCTATGTGCTATGCTGTGCACTCCACTATCTATATGTTGTGCTGTGCTCTCTGCTGTCTATATGCTGTGCTGTGCACTCCACTATCTATATGCTGTGCTGTGCACTCTGCTGTCTATATGATATGCTGTGCACTCTGCTGTCTATGTGCTATGCTGTGCACTTTGCTATTAAACATGAGAGAACTCGAACTTTGGATGTTCGGGTTCGGTGTTAGTGTAATTTTAATATTTTCCGTTATAACATGGTTATAGCGGAAAATAATAGCATTCTTAAGACAGAGTGAGAATACAAAAGAATATAGCAATTTAGGGGTAACAATAAAAACAACTCACCTCATCCACTTGATCACACTGCCGCAGTGTCTTCTATCTTTTTCAGCAGGACCTGCTGTGCTGTCCTTTTGCACTGGTATGTGGGCTTTGTTATCCGTGCACTCTGCTGTGCACATATTCTGGGGCCCAACTATAAAGCTACATGCATATATTACCTGAACCCCATCTGAAAATCCCTGAAACTGTGGTAATCATATTTTTTAAACTGCTGCCTAATAAGGGTACGACCACATGGCATGGTGGTGATCTGGTCAGGTTGTGACCGCGCTGCGATCAAGAACTGCGCAGCAAATTAGCCAGCAGCTGCTTTTCAGTTAACTAATGAAGAACTAACTATTTAGTCAGTCCTCATTGTTAATGGCCGCACACTATTGAAGTTGCCGTGCAGATATGCGCTCTGCTATGAACTTTGTTTTCTATATGCTCTGCTGTCTATGTGCTCTGTTATATGTTCTGCTACATATGAGATCTGTTATGTGTTCTGTTATTGTGCGTTCTATAAGCTCTGTTATCTATGTGACCTAATATGCACTCAGCTGTGTGCTCTGCTATGTACTTTGCTGTCTTTGCACCCTGCAGTCTGTGCTCTCTGCTATGCACACTGCTGTCTGTGTTCTCTGCTGTGTAATCTTCTGTATGCTCTGCTATGCATTCTGCTATCTGTGTGCTCGGCTATGCACTCTGCTGTCTGTGTCCTCTGCTCTGCACTCTGCTGTCTTTGTGCTCTGCTATTCACTCTGCTGTCTTTGTGCTCTGCTATGCACTCTGCTGTCTGTGCCTTCTACTATGCACTTTGCCATCTGTGCACTCAGCTATGTACTCTTCTATGCACTCTGCTGTGTGCTCTGCTATGCACTCTACTGCCTGTGTGCTCTGCTATGCAATCTTCTGTTTGCTTGGCTCTGCACTCTGCTGCTAGTGTGCTATGCTATTCACTCTGCTGTATTTGTGCTCTGCTATGCACTCTGATGTCTGTGCCTTCTGCTATGCACTTTGCCATCTGTACACTCAGCTATGTACTCTGCTATGCACTCTGCTGTGTGCTCTGCTATGCACTCTGCTGTCTGTGTGCTCTGCTATGCAATCTGCTGTATGCTTGGCTAGGCACTCTGCTGTCGGGGTGCTCAGCTATGCAATCTGCTGTATGCTTGGCTATGTACTCTGCTGTCTGTGTGCTCAGCTATGCACTCTGCTGTCTTTGTGCACTGCTATGCACTCTGCTGTCTGTGCCTTCTGCTATGTACTTTGCCGTTTGTGCACTCCGTTATGTACTCTGCTATGCACTCTGCTGTGTGCTCTGCTATGCACTCTGCTATGCAATCTGCTGTATGCTTGGCTATGCACTCTGCTGCCGGGGTGCCCAGCTATGCACTCTGCTGTCTCTGTGCTCTGCTATTCACTCTGCTCTCTGTGTGCTCTGCACTCTGCTGTCTATGTACTTTGCTATGCACTCTGCTTTCTGTGCACTCTGCTATTAACTTTTCTGTCTGTGCACTCATCTATGTACTCTGCTATGCACTCTGCTGTGTGCTCGGCTATGCATTCTGCTGTCTATGTGCTTGGCTATGCACATTGCTGTCTGTATGCTCTGCTCTGCATTCTGCTGTCTTTGTGCTCTGCTCTGCAGTCTGTGTGATCTGCTATGCACTCTGCTATGCACTCTGGTGTCTGTGTGATCTGCTCTCCACTCTGCTGTCTGTGTGCTCTGCTATACACTCTGCTGTGTGATCTGCTATGCACTCTGCTGTCTGTGCGCTCTGAACTCTACTGTATTTGTGCTCTGCTATTCACTCTGCTTTCTGTGTGCTCTGCTATAAAGTTGCAGTGGCCAGCTTTGGGGTGGCCCAACACTACCCTGGTTCCCCCGGACACTGTTGCTGTTATCCAAAAAGGATGATAAGGTGTGGTGCAGCCCAATGGAAGATAAGTCCAAAAGTCAAGGGTCTGCAGTAACCAGGGTATGTCTTTACTAGAGGAATTCAGGTGTAAAACAATACAGACGAGGCATTCGGCTGACTTCTCCAGTCTCCTCTCTGGCAGAAGAAGGGTTTAATGCTGAGGAAAGGCCTGAGCTAGCTGAACATCTCTCTCTCAGAAGGCTGGCATCCTGGTCAAGGGTTCACGGTCTGTAGCTCAGTAGTCCGGGTGGCTCCTTGGTCACACGGCTGGTGACCCATGGTCTGTGGTTCAGCGTCCCCTTCTGGTCACTCATGTAGGATGGCATTTGTCTTCCCCTCTAAGCAATGGTCCCTAACTACAAACAGAACACTATGGTCTCTGACTGCTCTCCTTATATAACATTTCTAGCTAGACTGGAATCTTCTAGTGGGAGGGGTGGAGTGGAGAAACTCAGCACAAACAGATACATTGTAACACTTCCCGTCTGGCATAGACTTCCATTACAGCTTCAATGATACTCAATGGCAATGACGCAGCAGTTTTTTCAGACAAAAAAAAAGTTTTCAGACATACCAAAATAGCTAAAACCAGACATTCAAAAGGTCAGTCTGTCTGGTTTTGGTGGTAAACAAGTCTGGCTTTTTCCCTCCAAAAACAGGTTCTTCTTTAAAGGTTCTTTCACACTTGCGGCATGGCTATCCGGCAGGCTGTTCCGGTGGGTGAACAGCCCGCCGGATCCGCCATGCCGCAAGTATCCGTGTGCTGCTGTGCTGCTGCTCCGTCCCTATTGATTATAATGGGGTGGGGGGCCGAGCTACGGCGCAGCACCGCAGTGCACGGCAGTGATCGCCGAACTAAAAATTCGGACATGCAGTACTTTTAGTCCGGCAATCTCTGGCCGTGCACTGCCATGCTGCACCGTAGCTCCGCCCCCCGCCGCATTATAGTGAAGCACGGCAGCACACGGGTATTTGCGGCATGGCGGATCTGGCAGGCTGTTCACCCGCCAGAACAGCCTGTCGGATAGACATGCCTTAAGTGTGAAAGTACCCTAAAACCTATGGCAGCTGTGTAAAATTGCCAGCTTCTTTTTCAAAGTCCCAAAAGTTTCTCAGTATTCAATAACCCTTTCCACAGAGCCTCACAAATACAGTTCAAATGAACAGGATATAAATTGCAACATACATATAAAATGCAGTTACACAGTATTAAACACGTGAAATAAAGTAAGAAGTTTATAACTTTGCATAAGATAAATGGACAAATGTCCAGACTTTACTGTACCCCTGCTCCAGGGCCTACACACTCTGCTCTGCACTCTGCTGTCTGTGTGTTCTGCTATGCGTTCTGCTATGCACTCTGCTGTTTGTGTGCTCTGCTATGCACTCCGCTGTTTCCATTCTCTGCTCTGCTCTCTGTTGTCTTTGTACTCTCCTATGCACTTTGTTGTCTGTGAGCTCTCCTATGCACTCTACTGTCTGTATGCTCTGCTCTCCACTCTGCCATCTGTGTTCTCTGCTATGAACTCTGGTGTCTGTGTGCTCTTCTCTGCATTCTGCTGTGTATGTGCTTGGATATGCAGCCTGCTGTCTATGTGCTTTGCCATGCACGCTGCTGACTGTGTGCTCTGCTATGAACTCTGGTGTCTGCCTGCTTTGCTACTCTGTGTGCTCTGCTATGCAATCTTCTCTGCACTTTGGTGTCTGAGTGCCCTGCTATGTTTTCTGCAGTTTATGTGCTCTCATACAGTATTTGCTTTGCAGTCTATGCGCTCTGCCATGTTCTGGGCAATCTATGCACTTTGCTATGTGCTCTGCAGTCTATGCCCTCTACTATGTGCTCTGCAGTCTATGCACTCCTCTATGTTAGTTTTAATCTACAGTATGTGTTCTGTGATGTGCTTTGCAGTCTATGCGCTCTGCTATGTTCTATGCAGTCTATGCGCTCTGCTATATTCTATGCACTCTGCTATGTGCTCTGCAGTCTATGCACTATGCTATGTTTTATGCAATCTATGCGCTCTGCTATGTGCTTTGCAGTCTAGGCGCTCTGCTATGTCCTATGCAATATATGTGCTCTGCTATGTTCTCTGCAGTCTATGTGCTCTGCGATGTGCTTTGCAGTCTATGCACTCTGATATGTTCTCTGCAGTCTATACACTCTGATATGTGCTCTGCAGTCTATGCATTCTGCTATGTGCTCTGCAGTCTATGCTCTCTGCTATGTTCTTTGCAGTCTATGCACTCTGCTATTTGCTCTGCAGTCTATGCGCTCTGCTCTTTGCTCTGCAGTCAATGTGCTCTGCTATGTGCTTTGACAGGCTATATGCTCTGCTATGTGCTCTGCAGTCTATGCGCTCTGCTCTGTGCTCTGCAGTCTATGCATTCTGCTATGTGCTTTGCAGTCTATGTGCTCTGCTCTACGCTCTGCAGTCTATACGCTCTTCTCTGTGCTCTGCAGTCTATATCCTCTGTTCTGTGCTCTGCAGTCTATGAGCTCTGCTATGTGCTCTGAAGTCTATGCGCTCTGCTCTGTGCTCTGCAGTTTATGCGCTCTGCTTTGTGCTCTGCATTCTATGCGCTCTGCAGTCTATGCGCTCTGCTATGTGCTTTGGCAGTCTATGCTTTCTGCTCTGTGCTCTGCAGTCTATGCGCTCTGCTATGTGATTTGGCAGTCTATGCGTTCTGCTCTGTGCTCTGCAGTCTATGCGCTCTGCTATGTGCTTTGGCAGTTTATGCGCTCTGCTCTGTGCTCTGCAGTCTATGCGCTCTGCAGTCTATGCGCTCTGCAGTCTGTGCGCTCTGCTATGTGCTTTGGCAGTCTATGCATTCTGCTCTGTGCTCTGCAGTCTATGCGCTCTGCTATGTGCTTTGGCAGTCTATGCGTTCTGCTCTGTGCTCTGCAGTCTATACGCTCTTCTCTGTGCTCTGCAGTCTATACAATCTGCTCTGTGCTCTGCAGTCTATGCGCTCTGCTCTGTGCTCTGCAGTCAATGTGCTCTGCTATGTGCTTTGGCAGGCTATACACTCTTCTATGTGCTCTGCAGTCTATGCACTCTGCTCTGTGCTCTGCAGTCTATGCATTCTGCTATGTGCTTTGCAGTCTATGTGCTCTGCTCTGCGCTCTGCAGTCTATACGCTCTTCTCTGTGCTCTGCAGTCTATACACTCTACTCTGTGCTCTGCAGTCTATGAGCTCTGCTATGTGCTCTGAAGTCTATGCGCTCTGCTCTGTGCTCTGCAGTTTATGCGCTCTGCTTTGTGCTCTGCAGTCTATGCGCTCTGCTATGTGCTCTGAAGTCTATGCGCTCTGCTCTGTGCTCTGGCAGTCTATGCTTTCTGCTCTGTGCTCTGCAGTTTATGTGCTCTGCTTTGTGCTCTGCAGTCTATGCGCTCTGCTATGTGCTCTGAAGTCTATGTGCTCTGCTATGTGCTTTGGCAGTCTATGCTTTCTGCTCTGTGCTCTGCAGTCTATGTGCTCTGCTATGTGCTTTGGCAGTCTATGCTTTCTGCTCTGTGCTCTGCAGTCTATGCACTCTGCTCTGCTGTTTACCTGTCTTAGTAATTACTCTGCCTTCTGTTTTCATTTTCTCGGGTCCCAGTGACAGTTCACCAGATGAATAACCAAGTCTCAAGTCTCCAACCAGCAGTAGATAAGAGAGCGCTGCGCGGAGCCGCCATGATCTGAACGACCCTCGTAAAAATGAACTGAGGAAAGATTTTGACTCGGAATCACTGCGCAGATGGCTCCATTTGGTAAACAGGAGCGCTCTGATAAAGAATGATGGCTAATATTATTCCTACCGGCATTCTGCAACTGCCTTTCAAATAGCAGAAATTTGGACCAAAAAATGACTAAATTGCCCGACCAGAAGGCCAGCATACAGCACGTAACTGCGGGAATGGCCGCTGTCAGGGATAATTCCCGCGCATAGCGATAATTTCATCTCAGTTCTAAATAACGTGGAAATATGAAAATATCCACAGACAAAGATGATGGGTATTGTCATCCACGTTTAATCAGACAAGCTCAGGACCGGCTGACAGGAGAAAATGATACCAAGGAAATAGTGAAAAATGAGCAAAAAAAATCCAGTCCACATGTCTGGACCTCGCAGATCCGCAACCTGTGAGAGGGACATCACTGCAAGCACGACATAATCCGCTCCACTCTGTGCATGACTGGGACCGGAGGGGCTGAAGCAGCAGGATGCACGCAGGATACCCGCAGGGTGCCCGCAGGATGCACGCAGGATACCCGCAGGGTGCTCGCAGGATGCACGCAGGGTACCTGACATATTCTCTATCTATATGAGACACGACAGCGAGTATTCCATATGCTCATCCAATCCAATCATTCAAATTAGAATGCAGAATGTAAATACTCAGATAACACTTGCTCCCGCTTTCATTTTAACAACTTGCAGAAGGCCATGTGTACCCTTTAAGGCTGAACTTTCTCTATTGCTGCATGGCTGCATTGTATTCTAGGGATTGCAGATTGCTTTACACTGCAGTTCATCTCTATTAAGCCACAGATGCAAATGTGTCTCATTATTTTTCCACTTAGTTCAACAAATCCTGAGATGTGCGCAATAAGATAACCAGCTTATGATACTCTGTTAAGAGATGTCTATGCTCTGTATGTCCATCTTCCTCCACCCAGTTGTTGTGATGGGGACTGCAGCCTGTCATGGGTTTTGCTAGCATGTTCCCACATAGTATTTGTTTCGTTAGAAGCTGAAGAGCTGCACTCACTATTCTGCTGGTGCAGTCACTGTGTACATACATAACTTATCCTGTACTGATCCTGAGTTACATCATGTATTATACTCCAGAGCTGCACTCACTATTCTGCTGGTGGAGTCACTGTGTACATACATTACTTATCCTGTACTGATCCTGAGTTACATCCTGTATTATACTCCAGAGCTGCACTCACTATTCTGCTGGTGGAGTCACTGTGTACATACATAACTTATCCTGTACTGATCCTGAGTTACATCCTGTATTATACTCCAGAGCTGCACTCACTATTCTGCTGGTGGAGTCACTGTGTACATACATTACTTATCCTGTACTGATCCTGAGTTACATCCTGTATTATACTCCAGAGCTGCACTCACTATTCTGCTGGTGCAGTCACTGTGTACATACATTACTTATCCTGTACTGATCCTGAGTTACATCCTGTATTATACTCCAGAGCTGCACTCACTATTCTGCTGGTGCAGTCACTGTGTACATACATTACTTATCCTGTACTGATCCTGAGTTACATCCTGTATTATACTCCAGAGCTGCACTCACTATTCTGCTGGTGCAGTCACTGTGTACATACATTACTTATCCTGTACTGATCCTGAGTTACATCCTGTATTATACTCCAGAGCTGCACTCACTATTCTGCTGGTGCAGTCACTGTGTACATACATTAGTTATCCTGTACTGATCCTGAGTTACATCCTGTATTATACTCCAGAGCTGCACTCACTATTCTGCTGGTGCAGTCACTGTGTACATACATTACTTATCCTGTACTGATCCTGAGTTACATCCTGTATTATACTCCAGAGCTGCACTCACTATTCTGCTGGTGGAGTCACTGTGTACATACATTACTTATCCTGTACTGATTCTGAGTTACATCCTGTATTATACTCCAGAGCTGCACTCACTATTCTGCTGGTGCAGTCACTGTGTACATACATTACTTATCCTGTACTGATCCTGAGTTACATCCTGTATTATACTCCAGAGCTGCACTCACTATTCTGCTGGTGCAGTCACTGTGTACATACATTACTTATCCTGTACTGATCCTGAGTTACATCCTGTATTATACTCCAGAGCTGCACTCACTATTCTGCTGGTGCAGTCACTGTGTACATACATTACTTATCCTGTACTGATCCTGAGTTACATCCTGTATTATACTCCAGAGCTGCACTCACTATTCTACTGGTGCAGTCACTGTGTACATTACATTACTTATCCTGTACTGATCCTGAGTTACATCCTGTATTATACTCCAGAGCTGCACTCACTATTCTGCTGGTGCAGTCACTGTGTACATACATTACTTATCCTGTACTGATCCTGAGTTACATCCTGTATTTTACTCCAGAGCTGCACTCACTTTTCTGCTGAGCTCCCACAGAGGTCAGTAGATATAACTGTAAAAAAGTTATGGGAGTCAGAATATGGTGATGTTAAAAATATAAATTTTTACGCTATTAGACATAAAACCTATACATATGTGGTATGGTTGTAATCGTACTGACCCAGGAAATGAAGGGCAAAGGTCAGTTTTGCAATAAACAGAACAACGTAGGGACGAAACCTGTATAAAGGTGGAGGAATTGCATTTTTTTTTCAAATTCCACCCCTTTGGAATTTTTTCCCCTGCTTCCCACTGTATTAAACGCCATTTAAAATGGTGGCAATAGACAGTACAAATTGCCCCGCAAAAAATAAGCCCTATATGGATATGCAAATGGCAAAATAAAAAATGTGCGGCCCAAGGAAGATAGGGAAGAAAAATGAAAACACAAAACCTAAAAAACCTCCAGTATCCAGGGGGTTAAGACAATCTAAATCTCTAATAGCCCGCCCTCTGTCCTATTACCTCCTTCAGCCGAGCGGCACAACAATGGTGGGACGGACGTCTTTAGTTGGCCGGCGCATGCGCATTGCTCTGCCCATTATGGGCAGAGGAACAGCTTTTCATATTGCGCATGCGCCAGCCAACTAAAGTATCCGTCCCGCCGTTGTTGTGCCGCTCAGCTGAAGGAGGTAATAGGACAGAGGGCAGAAAGAGGAGTGTTTTCCTGGGCACATCGCCCAGTAACGCTGCCCCTGAGCACCTTCAGCGGCTGATTTACATACGGTTTAAAAGTTCTTTTTTTCAGCATCTGGACCACGGACGAATATAAAAGAAAGGTAGTATAGTAATGAGTGGCAAAGAGTTTGTAACCTGATCTGAGCGGTCTAAAACGCTCAGATTAGGTGAAAGACTGCCTTTAAGTCCCTCTTTTTGACCTGGAGAATTAATGCAGAAATGTGTATTATTACATTTATTAAATTGCTTCTTACTCAACTATCAGTAAGGTTTTTACCTGTGTATTAGACCAGAACTTCATTATTTTGTGTGATTTGGACCTGAAAATATCGATAATCTGATGATTTTTATGCTAATATTTAAATGGATATTGACGCACAAGAAAAAAAAATTGTCCCAGGGCTCCACGTGCTGTAAGAAAATAATGGAACTCACACTCACCGATCCCCGGCTGCTGCCGCGCTGCTCACCGAACATGTTGTCTCTCTTTGCAATTTTCAAAAGTTTGGAGGCATGATGGTGCATGCTATCATAGAATTCCGTTATGGTCCGTGCTAGCGGATCCATAACGGGATTCTCAGATAACCCGAACCCGAACGCCAAACTTGAAAACACAAGTTCGCTCAACACTACCCAGAATCACTGATGGAAATCACTGACCAAAATACTGACATGTGAATAAGACTACATTCACACGACTATAATGTTTTGCGGATCCGCAAAACACAGATACCGCCCTGTGTGCCTTCCACATTTTGCGGACTGCACATGGCCGGCACTATCGTAGAAAATGCA
The DNA here is from genome assembly GCA_033119425.1 of Bufotes viridis. Classification (NCBI taxonomy): domain Eukaryota; kingdom Metazoa; phylum Chordata; class Amphibia; order Anura; family Bufonidae; genus Bufotes; species Bufotes viridis. The sequence continues at coordinate 5,739,955 of CM065597.1, forward strand.
TATTTTTGTCTGCTATTTCGGACAAGAAAGGACATCTATTATTATTATTTTTTAATGAAAGGGTCGGCACCCGTTCCGTAAAATTGTGAAACGGATGTGGAACCATTCATACAGTCGTGTGAATGAGCCCTACGGTTTAGGCCCCATTCACACAACTGTATTTTTGTTCCGTATCTGATCTGCTTTCTTTGCAGATAGGATGAGGACCCAGACCGTGTTCTGTCCACATCCGTACTTTCTTTCCGTAGTCCCACAAAAAAGATAGAACATGTCCTATTCTTGTCTGTATTGGGGACAGGAAATGGCATTGTTATAACGGATCTCCCAAAAAAATGGATGCAACATGGATGTCACACAGAAGTCATCCGTATTTTTTGCAGATCCGCATTCTGTGGGCAGCAAAATACATACGGTCGTGCGAATGCACCCTTAAAGGTATCGCCACACTGTCAGATCTCTGCATTCAGTTTTGGAAGCCAAATTCACATTGCGGTTTACGCGCCATTTTTTTATGTGGCTTCAGGTTCAGAAAAATCACAGCATAATACATTACCATCATTGAGTATTAGTGTAGTAAAACCGCATGCACACTTTGCTTCTTTTTTCCCTGCAGAAATTGACCTGCATGCAGATTTAGGCCTCATTTCCATTTCCATGTCCGTGTCACGTACGTGAAAAAAAGTGTACGTGTTTTCATCCGTGAAAATGTTCGTAAACGATCCGTGGTTGGTCCGTGTGTCCTTTTTTACCATCCCCGTGACATCTGTAATTCACGGAAGTTGCTCAGCTGAAAATACATTTCCAAAGAATCTCCTATTAGTCTTCAGTGAAAAACGGACAACACATGCCATCCGTGTTGTGTCAGTGATTTCCATGGACCCTCAGGCTTCAATGGGCGTGTTTGGATGATAGTGAACAGACACATTTAAATCAATAGGTATGTGTGCGGTCCACTAGGGGCAATATTCGAATTTGTGATATTTCGTGAATATTCATTAGAATATTCGTCATATATTCGCGAATATTCGTATTCGAGATTACTCTCTTGATTGAGAAAAATCGGCAATGTAAAAATCACATAATGCGAATTTGTAATGCGAAATACAGGCGTGGGTCACTTGGGCTACACTTTTCAAGCTGCTAGAAGTTTCCTGAGTATATTCTGACTGAATTAGAATATTCTTCATTATTTAATTTATTTTACCTTATGCGAAAAATCGGCAATGTAATATGCGCGTTAATCGAGTAAGGGCGGGTTATAGGCAACTTTCCTATTGGGTTGGCTTGCTAGAATTCGCGAATATGTAGAATATAGTGATATATGTTCTTAAAAACGAATATTCGTCTTTTTTTTTTCATCTGAACCCATTAGATTTACTACTCTAATGGGTTCAGATAAAAAAAAAAAAAAGAATATTAATTTTCACGAATATATCACTATATTTTACATATTCGTGAATTCTAGCAAGCCAACCCAATAGGAAAGTTGCCTATAACCCGCCCTTACTCGATTAACGCGCATATTACATTGCCGATTTTTCGCATAAGATGAAATAAATTAAATAATGAAGAATATTCTGATTCACTACAGACAAAGATATTGCAGCCTTCCCGCATTGGCCCACAAGCAAGAAGCAGGCAGGTAATGGGTTCAGATGAAAAAAATAGACGAATATTCGTTTTTACGAATATATCTCACAAATTTGAAATATTCACACATTCTCAAAGTTGCGATATATGCGATAAAAATTTGCTATTCGAATATTCGCGCTCAACACTACTGTTCACAGAAAATGCGGAGAGCACACGGCCATGAAAAACAGAAATGTAAACGAGGTCTTAGAGATTTGCAGCCATTTTTGGTGTGAATTTCCCCCTTTGCAATGAAGGGTGAGATCTGAGTCAAAATTGCATCAAATCCACACCAAAAAACCGCAACTAATATGCTTACCCGCACGTGTGTACAGGAAGCCTCATAGTACAATCCCGTACACGATTACATTTATACATCATCTGAATCACGGAGAAATACAACACATTTGCATATGGAATGAATTAGATGATAATTACCGGTTAATAGTTACATTTCTGTCAATACAGAAACTCATTGTTGGTTGTTTCTTTGCAATCAGTGGGAATTTTATGTTACTTGTTAACAAGTTAACACCTGACAAATTCTTACTTTGCCGAAAACAAGGCAGTTTGTTTCAATTAGCACAAGCCTTTGTTCCCCTGGAACTCACTTTCTGCTGAGGTACAGAAACACATACCTGAGTCCATTTTTTGCATTAATTGCTTTTTGACTGCAGCATCTGTTGGCAGTAAATATCCCTGATTCATATTTATGCTGGGGCTCATAATGCGCCTGGAAATTCACCTTCCTAAATTACCTTCTTTTCCTCTCTGCATAATTTTAATGGAAATGCATTTCAGTGAAATTAATGGGAGGGTCTTCTGGGGATTAACAAATGGACACATATAACCTGACCATTCTTTTGGGTGCAATTATCCTATGCCTTTCTCATTTTACTGGTGTTTGTTAAAGTGTGGCACGTGTAATTATTAACTGTGGTTGTGCAAGCTAAAATTACCCGACTTTAACGTCAGTGAGTTATTGTTTGACAAAGAATGGGACAAAATAAGCAATTATTATGTGCAGCGATCAGACTTATTGCCTTTATAAGACTATTTGTGCTAAAGTACCATAAAGCTACAGAAACGAGAAACAGCTGTTCTAGTGTTTATAATATTGCCACATAATAGTGACATATAAGCTGTGATAACAGTGATATATACTATAATACAGTTCTCTTTTTAAAAATATAATTCCTCTTATGGATGAGACTGTAACTACTATATTACTGCTCCTATGTACAAGAATATAACTGTTATAATGCTGCCTCCTATGTACAAGAATATAACTACTATAATACTGCTCCTATGTACAAGAATATAACTACTATAATACTGCTCCTATGTACAAGAATATAACTACTATAATACTGCCTCCTATGTACAAGAATATAACTACTATAATACTGCTCCTATGTACAAGAATATAACTACTATAATACTGCCTCCTATGTACAAGAATATAACTACTATAATACTGCTCCTATGTATAAGAATATAACTACTATATTACTGCTCCTATGTACAAGAATATAACTATTATAATACTGCTCCTATGTACAAGAAAATAACTACTATAATACTGCTCATATGTACAAGAATATAACTACTATAATACTGCCTCCTATGTACAAGAATATAACTACTATAATACTGCCCCCTATGTACAAGAATATAAATACTATAATACTCCCTATGTACAAGAATATAACTACTATAATACTGCTCCTATGTACAAGACTATAACTACTATAATACTGCTCCTATGTACAAGACTATAACTACTATAATACTGCTCCTATGTACAAGAATATAACTACTATAATACTGCTCCGTCCTATGTACAAGAATATAACTACTATAATACTGCTCCTATGTACAGGAATATAACTGCTATAATACTGCCTCCTATGTACAAGAATATAACTACTATAATACTGCTCCTATGTACAAGAAAATAACTACTATAATACTGCTCCTATGTACAAGACTATAACTACTAAAATACTGCTCCTATGTATGTACAAGGAATATAACTACTATAATGCTGCCTCCTATGTACAAGAATATAACTACTATAATACTGCTCCTATGTACAAGAATATAAGCTACTATAATAACTGCCTCACTATAATACATGCCTCCTATACGATAACTACTATAAGTACTGCTCCTAGTAGCTACTATAATACTGCTCTATGTATAAGAATATAACTACTATAATACTGCCTCCTATGTACAAGAATATAACTACTATAATACTGCTCCTATGTACTAAGAATATAACTACTATATTACTGCTCCTATGTACAAGAATATAACTACTATAATACTGCCTCCTATGTACAAGAAAATAACTACTATAATACTGCCCCTATGTACAAGAATATAAATACTATAATACTGCCTCCTATGTACAAGAATATAACTACTATAATACTGCTCCTATGTACAAGAATATAAATACTATAATACCCCTATGTACAAGAATATAACTACTATAATACTGCTCCTATGTACAAGACTATAACTACTATAATACTGCTCCTATGTACAAGAATATAACTACTATAATACTGCTCTATGTACAAGAATATAACTACTATAATACTGCTCCTATGTACAAGAATATAACTACTATAATACTGCTCCTATGTACAGGAATATAACTGCTATAATACTGCCTCCTATGTACAAGAATATAACTACTATAATACTGCTCCTATGTACAAGAAAATAACTACTATAATACTGCTCCTATGTACAAGACTATAACTACTAAAATACTGCTCCTATGTACAAGAATATAACTACTATAATACTGCCTCCTATATAATAATATGATTACTATAATACTTCCTCCTATGTACAAGAATATAACTACTATAATACTGATCCTATGTACAAGAATATAACTAGTATAATACTGCCTCTTATGTACAAGAATATAAATGCTATAATACTGCTCCTATGTACAGGAATATAACTACTATCATAATGCTCCTATGCACAAGAATATAACTACTATAATACTTCTCCTATAAACAAGAATATAACTACCATAATACTGCTCCTTTGTACAAGAATATAACTACTATAATACTGCCTCCTATGTACAAGAATATAACTACTTTAATACTGCTCCTATGTACAAGAATATAACTACTATAATACTGCTCCTATGTACAAGAATATAACTACGATTATACTGCTCATATGTACAAGAATATAACTACTATAATACCGTTCCTATGTACAAGAATATAACTACTATAATACTGCTCCTATGTACAAGAATATAACTACTATAATACTGCCTCCTATGTACAAGAATATAACTACTATAATACTGCCTCCTATGTACAGTACAATAATATAACTACTATAATACTGCCTCCTATGTACAAGAATATAACTACTATAATACTGCCTCCTATGTACAAGAATATAACTACTATAATACTGCCCCCTATGTACAAGAATATAAATACTATAATACTCCCTATGTACAAGAATATACCTACTATAATACTGCTCCTATGTACAAGACTATAACTACTATAATACTGCTCCTATGTACAAGACTATAACTACTATAATACTGCTCCTATGTACAAGAATATAACTACTATAATACTGCTCCGTCCTATGTACAAGAATATAACTACTATAATACTGCTCCTATGTACAGGAATATAACTGCTATAATACTGCCTCCTATGTACAAGAATATAACTACTATAATACTGCTCCTATGTACAAGAAAATAACTACTATAATACTGCTCCTATGTACAAGAATATAACTGCTATAATACTCCTCCTATGTACAAGAATATAACTACTATAATACTGCTCCTATGTACAAGACTATAACTACTAAAATACTGCTCCTATGTACAAGAATATAACTACTATAATACTGCCTCCTATATAATAATATGATTACTATAATACTTCCTCCTATGTACAAGAATATAACTACTATAATACTGATCCTATGTACAAGAATATAACTAGTATAATACTGCCTCTTATGTACAAGAATATAAATGCTATAATACTGCTCCTATGTACAGGAATATAACTACTATCATAATGCTCCTATGCACAAGAATATAACTACTATAATACTTCTCCTATAAACAAGAATATAACTACCATAATACTGCTCCTTTGTACAAGAATATAACTACTATAATACTGCCTCCTATGTACAAGAATATAACTACTTTAATACTGCTCCTATGTACAAGAATATAACTACGATAATACTGCTCCTATGTACAAGAATATAACTACGATTATACTGCTCATATGTACAAGAATATAACTACTATAATACTGTTCCTATGTACAAGAATATAACTACTATAATACTGCTCCTATGTACAAGACTATAACTACTATAATACTGCCTCCTATGTACAAGACTATAACTACTATAATACTGCTCCTATGTACTAGAATATAACTACTATAATACTGCTCCTATGTACAGGAATATAACTACTATAATACTGCCTCCTATGTACAGGAATATAACTACTATAATACTGCCTCCTATGTACAAGAATATAACTACTATAATACTGCCTCCTATGTACAAGAATACAACTATACTTTTTGTTATAACTCTGTTTATTCTGTGTTCCAGTTCTGTTTCTTCGTTGTCCTTTATCTGTTTCTTCCATGCTCTACCTCAATTTCACCTCACTTCTGTTTTCTCAGTGATCTACCCATCTTCCATTTTCTTTTCACTGTATTTTCACTTCATCCTCTGATCAAGGGCGTAACTACCATGGCGGCAGACCATGGGACTTATATGGGGCCCAGTTAAGAGGGGGCCCAGGCTTTGTTGGTGTCACCTTCTCTTCTACTAGAGGTGAAAACTTGGCCAGGATTCTACCCTCTAAAGGATCAACTTTTTGCAAATGAAGCAGTGGAAAAATGGCCCGAGGGTCATTGAAAAGGTTTTAGGCAGAAACCCTTCTGTCCTGTATGGGGCCTGGTTTGATCCTTGCTATGGGGCCCTTACTTCTCTTTGTACGCCACTGCGTTTGGTATATACCTTTTTATACTGCAGAATAGTGAAGTACTATAGATTATAGGAGAATGAGAATCCCTCAGTCCTGCCCTCCATACTTTATTTCTGCTTCCTCCATTTTGAGCTCTATTTCTACCAGTTCTCTTTTCAACTTGCCAACTTCTCTTTTCCTTTCATGCTCTGGTTTGTGCCACAGTTGGAGGCAAACAGCCAAGGTCCCTGCATAAGAGCAGTATAGGTACCTCTTACTCTCCAATAGCTCATCACAGAGAAAACTCTGAACCCAACGAGCAATCCATGAGGAATTTTATGACCCATGAATTTCTAATTCATTTAGTTCAGTCACTTATATGCTAATAACAGGAATCTGTTTTAAAAGTCTATGTACACCTTTTGGGGCACTTTTTTTTTAAATTATTGTATTCTAATTATGTTGAGCTAAAATAGTTTTTTTAAATTAAACTTTATTACAAATATGGAGCCCTTTTTTCCCTACCGGGCTTAGATGCTCTAATAGAGGGATCTGCATTTTCTCTGTTTCGTCAGCCAAACTGACGGCTCCTTATCTCTGATCTCCGCATTTATAAACGCTCATTATAGCTCAGTTCTTACCCTAATGAAGTGTTTATGATCTCTTAGTAAATTATAGATAAGGGACCTTAGTAGACCAGCACAAAGTGTAAGTAAAAAGTACCATTCACACAGCTAGACAAACTATTAACCCTTTCTGGCAGAAGGACTCAACATTTTTTAATAAAGAAAGACCAATTGAAAAAATTATTTTTAGCCCAAAATGAGTAAAATGCAATAAAAAAAGTTTTATTGCCTCTGAAGGTGTACATAGCCTTAAAGGTGGTATATATTCCCTGTGCAGCTTTGCAGTTGACACATATAAGTTCACGCTTGCTCACATTTTTCCAAAACTCAGAAGAGTGAGGGTCTGTCCATCCCACCACCAATTTATTACTATATAATATTACTGTTGTTGTGTAGAAGGAAAACCCTGCTCAGGATCACATAGTCCATAAAGCCACCTTATGGCACCTTCCATACACTGCTTCTATAGTATTTATGCTGTTGACTTGGACTAAACAGGGATATAAAGGTCTATTGTACAGCATTTACCGTATTTGTCAAAAATACAGACAGATAGCAGGGAACGGTACTGGGGCAGTTTGTCGAAGTCAGTCTACCGCTATCCCCATCATAGTTTAGTTTCTGTCTACTGTATGATCTATACATTTGGTGCAGAATTTTTTCCCAACTTCTGCATTCCTTAGAAAAGCCACATAAAATGTTGAATCATTTCTATGGAAGCTCATTTTGAATCAGAGCCGGCTTATTCACCCAAGTTGGTTTTATGTACAAGATGGTGCATTTAGCTTCAATATACGCTATAAAATGGGATAATGTTAATTTTATACCTGTTTCATTAGCTGGAATCTTTTCCTCTAACTCTAATGGTCATTATCTGTGTTGTAACATATGTTCCAATGACCATAATTCTTTTGGCTATAAACTTATATTGCTAAGGTCACACTAAACATTAAGCACTATCCTTAGGAGACCTCTCGTTACATCAGTTTTATGACATGGACTTTTTCCTGCTCTCATTTAAGAGCTGGAACTTCTGCCAGTTGACACAATTCTATCCTGGAAGTAATGTTTTTATGAAATATTTCCTCGGGGATGTTACTGCTTAGGAAAATATGAACATTGTGAAACCAAGTAACAGTATGTGGGAGAGGAAGAAAGGGCGCTTGGTTGTCATTAAGGTATTTTGGAATCGGATAGGGACTTCACAACATCTATAAAATCTGCTATCACTGGAAGCATCTACATGTTAAAAACACATAATCCGAAAATTTGGCACTAGGGAACTTGAAAGCTGAGGAAATGAGCCAAGATATTAGGTATTTGCCTTCTGCAAGTTCCATAAAATATTTGACTTTGAAAAGCAGAACATCTGCTCGGGCCTAAAGCAGATGTCCAGTTGTGGGCTTCTTTTGAATAATGTATGCCTCTCTTCATTGTGCTCAGTTCTGCCTGCTCGGCTGCTTTTCTGTCTAGGGCATTATACGGTACAGATCTGGTCTGCAACTCTGACCTGGAAGCCTTATCTATTGTAGTCTGCAGTAGTCTAAGAAGCATGCTCTGTCTCATCACATGCTTATTCTGCTTCATTCTCCATGCTTTACACTACATCCGTTTTTCAAATTTGGGGTATATCTCAAGACTGGTGTTTTCTATGTATAATAGAGTGAATGTGGAGCCACTGTGTCACTGGACAGTATTAACTTAGGTTTACTAATAAGTGTATTATCCAAGTAGTGCTTTTTGTTTTCACCATTTTGCCCCTTCACATGGATCTGAACTCCCCTATAGGGGAACCACCAGGCTGCTTACTCTTGGAATAGTCTCTGTTCAGAGACAGCTGACCCGGATGGGTCAAGAAACATTGGTGCTTGGTATCAAAATAGACAGAGAAAATCATAGTCAGTGGAGAAGCCGATATCAGGACAGGCAGAGTTTTTTCAATCCGGTAAACAGGTAGAAGGTCAAGGCAGTATAACACACACAAGGTGGGTGAAACATCTTCAAACAGTAAACGGGCAGAAGTCAGACTTGGGTATAGTGGAAGGTGCCTTACATATTCTGGGAAGGCTAGTCATAGATGGGAAAAAGATTAGGATATGTGCTGCAGGCCAGAAATGGAAAGGCTGCACCAGGGACATTCTAGAAGCCATGGGCAACCAGGTACAAAGAGCTGCAGGGCGTTTAGCAGACATTGATGGTCAGTGCCAGCTGGGAGCAAAGAGGTACAAGCTAGCACTGACCATCAATGTTAGACCTCTTGCACACGGCCATTCTGTGCATTGGCTCATCCGTTGCGGCTGCAGCAATGGATCCAGACCCCTACAAACAAAAGCACAACATAGGCACTCCGTAGTGCTTCCATGGGGGTTCCGTGCCTCTGTTCCGCACCACAGCTCTGGAATCCATACCCATGCAAGTGAATGGGTCTACATCCATGATGCCGTGAGCACCCGGCCGGTGCCTGCATATTGCAATACAGGGCACGGCCTGCAATAGCTGTGTGCATGAGGCCTTACACTAAGCAACAAGTCTTCCTTTAGTTTGTATTGAAGTGAGAAGTATTGATGCAACTAGAGATGCACAGGTCTCTTAAAAAATAGGGTTCATCTGTGGCCCTCCATGTGGCTGAAGTGCAAACCTGTGTCAGTAGTGATGTGGCGTAGATTTGAGCTGAAAATTATGCTAATTTCTGGTGACGTTTATAGTTAATAATGCCCTCCGACAGCGCTACACACAGTACACCCACTTTTAGGAAAAGTGTCGAATACAGCTCAAACAGTTAAAAAGTTGCAATTTTTTTTAAACAAATCATGTTAGCATACAGATGACTTTTTAATGTCACTTTACTGGCATGCAGGAGTTGATAAATTCCTCCATTGATTCCAACCATGTTGTTTGTTGGAGTATGAAATCTCAGACTGCTGTCATGTCCCCCAGACTTTACTTTGCATATTTGCTTTAGCTTGCTCAGAACATATGTTGATATCATATGATTCAGCATCAGAAAACAACTATCTTGATGTGATTTTTGTAAGAAATAGAAATTGTGTATACAGTACTTGTTGTTTATACACATAAATAGATAACACGGCTCGATAGTCTGGCTCAGTGTGGGCTCAGATTTCAGACTGTAGATCTCAATATATTGCAGAATTGAATGTGTCACATTATCACCCGTACTAATGACAACATCATTTCTGTAGAGATAACTGGGGAGATCTGAGCATAAAGTACAATTAATACAATCTGAGTGGTCAATGAAACGCCATTGAGACTTGAGATTTATTTTTGTTGTCTCCGATCTGTGTAACAAATGAATTAGAAACGCTTCTCAGTGTATAAACAACCATGGGGGTTTTGTGGTCACAGAGCGCCAGGAGACGGAGAGGCATTAATTGCTGAGATTGTGTAATGTCGATGACATTTTGAGTCTTGCAGATGAAAGAGTCCATGTGTTATACATTATTGATTACACATTAAACACAAAATAAGTCAAGTACCTGCACACAGTACACCATGTCCCTTATTACTGTGCTAATAAATCTATTGCTTATCAATAATTTATGTTAAATATTTGCAGACTGACTTGATAAGATTATTGACAATGAGTAGAAAATTATTACAGTAAACCAGTGGTAGCAATCAATGACAGTCTTTTATTCTATTGTTCTATGCAATAATGGGGAGCAGAACAATTTACTGTATCTACTATATAACCGCCACCAACGTACAAAATTATAGTATATTGTAAAACTACTAAAATACTGCCCCTTATACAGGCGCGTACATACAGGGGTCGCAGCGGTCGCAGTTGCGACCGGGCCCGGCACTCCAAGGGGCCCGGCCGGCTGTGGACCCCTGCAGTAGCGCTGTATCCGGGCGCAGTGCCGGGGCTCTCACTGGGGTGCCAGAATGAGTGCTGACACCATACTGCGGCGGGGCAAGGGAGCGCATAGTTCCCTGCCCTGCCGCCGGTCACCGCTATAGGCTTTAGGCCTAATAGGCCTGAGGCCTATGCGGTAGTGAAATCCCGGCACAGGCGTGCGTGATAACGTCATCGCGCACGACCGGGGCCGGGACGCAGCAGCACAGAGAAGTGTGTATGTCTTCTCTGCAAGCAAGCGCAGGTGAGTATTTAGCTTTTAGTTTTTTTATCTCTTTTTTTATTTATTTTTATGTGCCAACTGTGGGGGAAAAATTATTATGGAGATAATGGAGGAATTACTTTGTGGGGGCAAATGATTGTGGGGGGCAAATTACTATACAGGCAGTGTGGGGGAAACTACAGTGTGGGAGAAACTACAGAGTGGAGGGGGCAGTGTGGGGAAACTACTGTGTGGGGGGCAGTGTTGGGAAACTACTGTGTGGGGGCAGTGTTGGGGAAACTACAGAGTGGAGGGGGCAGTGTGGGGAAACTACTGTGTGGGGGCAGTGTTGGGGAAACTACAGAGTGGAGGGGCAGTGTGGAGGAAACTACTGTGTGGGGGGCAGTGTTGGGGAAACTAAAGAGTGGAGGGGGCAGTGTGGGGGAAACTACTGTGTGGGGGGCAGTGTTGGGGAAACTACAGAGTGGAGGGGAAGTGTGGGGAAACTACTGTGTGGGGGGCAGTGTTGGGGAAACTACAGAGTGGAGGGGGCAGTGTGGGGAAACTACTGTGTGGGGGCAGTGTTGGGGAAACTACAGAGTGGAGGGGCAGTGTGGGGAAACTACTGTGTGGGGGCAGTGTGGGGCAAAACTACAGAGTGGAGGGGGCAGTGTGGGAAACTACTGTGTGGTGGGCAGTGTGGGAGAAAATACAGTGTGGGGGAAACTACTGTGTGGGTGGCAATGTGGGGGAAACCACGGTGTGGGGGGCAGTGTTGGGGAAACTACGGTGTGGGGGGACATGTGGGGGCAAATGATTATGGGGGGAAAATTACTATATGGGGCAATGTGGGGGAAAATACAGTGTGGGGTCATTACTATATGGGATCAGTGTGGGGGAAACTACTGTGTGGGGGAAATTAGTGTATGTGGGCAGTGTGGGGGAAATGACTGTGTGTGTGGAGGGGGGCAAATTACTATGGGGGGCAGTGTGGGGGAAATTACTATATGGAGGCAGCATGGGGGGCGTTGCTATTGGGGAAGCACTGTAGGGGCAATTCTATTATTTTTGGGGACACTATACAAGGATTACTGCCTGAAGCACAATATAGGATGTTATTAGCGTACAGGGGGTGGAGGCAGGCTGGAGGTGGGGTCGGCGATTGGGAGTGGGCCCCATGGATCTGTTTCGCACTGGGGCCCCATGGATTGTGTGTACACCACTGCCCTTATACACAAAAATATAACTACTATATTACTGCTCCTATGTACAAGAATATAACTACTATAATACTGTTTTTATGTAGAATAATATAACTACTATAATACTGCTCCTATTTACAATAATATAGCTACTATATTACTGCTCATATGTACAATAATATAACTACTATAAGACTGCTCTTATGAACATGAATATAACTACTATAATACTGCCTCCTATGTACAAGAATATAACTACTATAATACTGCCTCCTATGTACAAGAATATAACTACTATAATACTGCCTCCAATGTACAAGAATATAACTAATATAATACTGCTCCTATGTACAAGAATATAACTCCTATAATACTGCTCCTATGTACAAGAATATAACTACCGACGACATATTAATTAATCAACTATATTTTCTGGAATGATAATTTGTATAATGATTAATAGTCGATGAATATAAGTGTTTTGCCACAAGGTCAGGGATCTGGTAGATGTTTTGGGTGTTAATAGGATACTCACAATCAGCATGAAATTGGGCTAATGATTTTGATGGTGCTTGAATATGAATAGCAAGTAATTTGCAGCTTGCCACTCAATGTGATATTTCACCCGACCCCTATGAACATTTGCACCAAGTTTCTTGATTTACTTTCTCCCTTACAATTTTATTTTCTGCATGTTGAGAATTTCAGGGTCTCACCAAATGAGCTGATGAGACTGGAGAAATTGGTTATGTCTGAGATCATATCCACTGTAGTTAGCCACTAGTTATTTACTTCTGTAAGGTGTATTAAGTTAATCAGATATACCCCCCACCAGCACCCCCTCTACTATGCAGAGAAGAGTAGTGATGTCCCGAACTATTCGCGTTCGCCCCTATACTTTATCATTGAGCAAACTTTGACCCTGTACCTCACAGTCAGCAGACACATTCCAGCCAATCAGCAGAATACCCTCCCTCCCAGACCCTCCCACCTCCTATCAAAAAGCAAGGACGGCATCCATCTTAGATTCATTTTGAAGCTGCAGTGTTAATAGTTGTAAATCGCAATGCGATTAATCTAACCTGTATTAATCGCATTGCGAATTCAACTCAGAGCTGGGTTCCTAATGGTTCTATTGGTAGAGTATAATGAAGATAACGAATATAGCGCTATATTCTCAATGTTCATTATATTCTAGCAACAACCATTAGGAACTCAGCTCAAGTTGAATTCGCAATGTGAACATATACTCGCATTGCGAGTTCAACTTAGAGGGAAGTTCCTAATGGTTGTATTGCTAAAATTGACGAAGATAACTTATATCACAAATTCACTAATATAGCGCTATATTCTCAATCTTCATTATATTCTAGCAAGCCAACCATTAGGAACTCAGCTCTAAGTTGAATTCGCAATGCAATTAATGCAGGTTATATTAATCGCATTGCAAATTCAACTTACCACACTCTGCGTCAACTACGTAATTTTCCATGGGAGTTTTGCCATGGATCCCCCTCCGGCATGCCACAGTCCAGGTGTTTGTCCCAGAAAGAGCCCCTGTGGGTTTTAAAATTCGCCTGTCTATTGAAGTCTATGGCGGTTCGTCCTGTTCGCCCATTCGCGAACATTTGCGGAAGTTTGCGTTCGTGAATGGAAAATGTTATGTTTGCGACATCTCTAGAGAAGAGCTCAGTCTCCCTTTAGCTAATTATTGGGGCTCTTTTCAGCTATACGCTGACGAGCAAAAGGGTAACAATGTTTTGAACTTTGACTTCCAGGCTCCATATCTCACCATCCACTACAGCTTCGAACGTGAGACTCCCATCATTTTATAGACAATCATCTCGGCAATCTCATACATACATTGGACTTGCAACCATTTGGCATATAGTTAGTTCTGAAGATTCTTGTCATGTAACTTCATTGTTTCTGTTTTGCTCCAGAAATTATACTTTTTAATTTAAATTTTTTTTGTAAATCCACCTTTGGCCTTTAACGCTGCCTGAATCCTTCTGGGGATGCTCTTGATTAGATTCAAGCATGTCTCAACCGAAATCTGTCCCAAAGTCTCTTCTACACGTTCCCAATGCTGGTGCATACTGGTCGCCTCGCTTGGGGACAAATACAGCTTTTTATTCATCTCTACCCACAAGTGTTGGATTGGGTTGAGGTCTGGAACTGTGGGGGCCGATTCAGCACCTCTACTTCATTGTCATTGAACCATTTCTTCTTTAATCTCAACGCATGCTTTGGGTTGTGGTCCTGCTGGAACAGTATCTCGTCCTTTTCATACTTATTGTACTCGAGTGTACGAAGTAACTCATCTTGTAAGATACTCACCTATAGCTCAGCATTGTTACCACCACTGATCTAATGGTCAAGTATTCAATGCCTTTGGCTGTGAAACAACCTCATATTTTCAGACTTTCTTCACCAAACTTTGGCTTTTCCTTCAATTTCTCAATCCGTTAGCCCCCTTTTCTCTTCCAGACCCATTCGCACCCATTAGAGCCCAGTCTATTAATTTTCATCTCATTGCTTCAAATCACCCGTTTCCAATCTTCTACTGTCCACTGTTCATACTTTTTTTCAATCTTGAACCAAAGCTTCGTATTACGATATTGAAGTTGAGGCTTCTTCACCTTTTCTCTGGCCACTATTCCAGACTTGTGTAACATGCGTCGCATGGTGCTTTCATGGGTGTCTGTGATGTCACTATTACAAAGCATAAGAGTCACCTCCACTGCCGTGTATGTAAGAAGAATCTGCAGATCTAATCATATGCTAAATAGCTGCAAGTCCAATGTATGAGATAGCCAAGAGGATTGTCTGTAAAATGATGGGCATCTCACAGTCAAAACTGTAGTGGATAGTGAGATATGGAGACTGAAAGTCAAAATTTCTAAACATTTTTAGCCTTTTGCTCGTCAGTGTAATCACCAAGAACAGCTTATCCCTGAGAAACTGACAACTGCATATCTTCATTCCGACCATTTGGACCTTTTCAGGTAAATGACTTAATTTAATTTTACAAAAATATCAGAATTTGTGGACTAGGAAGAATCAGCAGTGATGGACTAGTGGGTTAAGAAATTGAGTAGCTTCAGGAACTGACGAGAACCCAAAGGACTGATGTTTTCCTATTTAAATAATGCAGCCAAGCCCTGCAACGTGGATATCTTCTCCACTAAAAGACTGGTGCATTGGTGGGACAACTTACAGTTTATGTCAACACAAGTTGAAAGTGATATCACTTACTCAGATACCCACGGTACTTCCCCCTAAAGCTGTGGAGTGTTCATCTGTATTGAACTCCATGATTGGTCCTGCTGGGTCATAACATTCCTTTTATCGCAACCATAACAGAAAATGTGTCTGTTCTGTGATGATATCTACTCTTCGTAGCCCAGGGGATCCGTCATTAAGGAATGCTACATGACCTTATCCATGTTGGCTGTCACCAAATTTTACAGATATATAGATATAACTAAGAAAGTCATCTACAGCAACCAGTGCATTAGTGGCTTGCCCAATTTAGGGTGATATATGTACTACAACAGCAGGCCATGTGGCTGCTGTGGGCCCCCTACATAGACAGCAGGAGGTGCAGAACTACATGGCCCAATACCCTTTACTAGAGTGACACAATCATTTTTCCAGTACTCTTTCTCTAGAGGTTCTGCCTTGTTACTGTACCAGAGCTCATTTTAAATAACATCATGTTTGTAACGGTCAGCTGGACACATTATTAACATTATTATTAGTATGTATTATAAAAGTGCCTCTAATTCCATGGCGCTGTATATATGAAAGGGGATGTAGATCACAACACAAAACAATTGCAATAGGCAAAGTTACAAACGAGTACAGAAGGAGACAGGACCCTGCCAGCGAGGACTATAAGGGATGGGAAAAGGATACAGTAGATAAAAGTAGAAGCTGCTCGTATGGCAGTAAAAGTGCAACAGGGTTACTGTAGATTATAGACTTGTCTGAAGAGGTGGGTTTTTAGGTTTATTTTAAAGGTTTCCACTGTAGGGGAAAGTCTGATAGGTTCCAGAATATAGTGGATGCACAGGATAAATCTTGGAGGAAATTGTGGGAAGAGATGATACAGAAGAGAGTAGAGAAGGAGGTCTTGTAAGGATCGGAGATTACATGTAGGAAGGTATCGTGAGATCAGGTCAAAGATGTACAGAGGGGATAGCCTGTTTTGTATTTGTTAATATTTTAATCTGAATTTGCTGTCCAATAGGGAGCCAGTGAAATGATTAGTAGAGTGGAGAGGCAGAGAGATGGATTAGTCGGGCAGCAGTTGATTATTGATGGGAGGGGTTCCAGAGTGCTAGATGGAAGGCCACAGAGGAGGATGTTACAGTAGTCTAGGCAGGAGATGGTGAGGGCATGTGCTAAGATTTTTGACTTCTGTTTGAGAAATGTGCAGATCTGAGAGATATTTTTGAGTTGGAGGTGGCAGGAGGTGGAAAGGGCTTGTATGTGCGGTTTGAAGGACAGGGCAGAATCAAAGGTTGCTCCAAGGCAGATACATGGACCCACTAGGGTCACATCTGAGATGGCAGGTAACAGACGTGTTGCGCAGAGGGGAGGGAAGAGGAGTCCACTAGGGAGAGGGAGGAGTGGTGACCCCTAGTTCCCCTGGCACTGGCACCTGTCTCCCCTGATGTCCCTAGATTGGCTGCTAACCCATAGGCTGATCACGTGCCTTGTCCCTGGCTTACCCTGAAATAAGCCCTAGATAGTGAATAGGGTGGTGGGAGCACTAGTTCTCACCACTGACACTTAGGGCCCAATATCACTGACACTTAGGGTAACAACACGGAAAGGACAAACAACACAAACACCACAAACAATCCCCGAAGGGAGACAACAGGAGTGAATCGGAAATCAAAAAGCTCCAGTACCAACGGCTCCACAGCAACAGTTGTCCACCTGAGGTCAGAATAGAAGATCTGGAAGGAACGTCTATATCTGGCAACAAGGGAAGCAGAAAGGGAGAATATATAGTAGCTGGGAGTGGCTGACAGAGAACAGCTGAAAGGAAAAGCTACAGATTCACAAAAGGGGCAAAACGGATTGCAAACCTAAGCAGGAAAATCCGGACCAGATTCTATTCTCACCATTAGGTCATAGAGTGATCCCTTCAGAAACCAAGCACGTAGCCACCCGCTGCGATCTTCTGATCCCAGGCACTACAGGGTCAACAATAGGTTGTGACACCTTTGCGACACATTCCTTTTATATTGAGCCACCCTAGTTATGGATCACTGAGCAACCACACACTTAGGATGACTGGAACCTAAGCAACCTTATTGCTAAGGCATGGGATAGAACAAAGATGAAAAATGGGACTAGTAGCGAAGCTGCTGAAGACAACTCTGATGAATGATCAAAACAGGAAAAACTAAGGAATTAGTATGATCCTAAAACGCATAGTAAGGTGAGGTACACTTATTGCTTAGGCACAGAGAGAACGAACTCTAAAATGCCTGGGGACTCTCTGATATTGGGTGAGGTCGGAGGCATTGGGTTCATAGTGGTTTTCCAAGAGGCTGGGAGACGATGCATACAGGTGACCCATATCCAGCTCAAGACAATGTAAGGGCAGACCAGCTACTTGAAGGAGGAGAGACATTTGTGTTGTTTGCAAAAAAGAAGATAAATTCAAAAAGAAAATAAAAAGACACATGTTGCCGTATCGTAAACCACCCAAACTAATGCTGTTACAGTCACAAAGACAAATGACAAGGAGCCTGTTGTACACTTCAGCCTCCTACCTCCGGGATACAGGATCCTGACCTGCCGACTGCTAATAATGCCGCCAACAGCTTCTAAACTACATAAAACCTGCAAAGTCAAAAGGTCAGCGTTTCTATCAACGGAAAAATAATTGACAAGTGCCGTCAGACAATTATTTTCTCACGTAGGTTACCGTTGGAAGGTGAGAGCAAACATGGGAGAGATGACTGAGTGCACAACGCCTTTCAGTGCGGAGGGGCGGACAAGTTGTTAGAGAAATGCCACTTATTGCTTTGTAGAAGAGGTCGAGGTGGCTGCCGTGACATTTGAAAAAACACCTCAGCAACCCAGCGCCAAATACTAACCAATAAAGCAGGTGCCCCGGGGGTCTACAAAAACAAGCTTCATTCATTGTACAGTTGAGACAAATTAAAACTGATATTCTAGAACAAGTACATTCTTGTTATAGAAAGATTGGGGTGAGTGCAACAGCGGCGAACGACCATCTTCATGTCGAAATGGCGACCTCTATATAATTTTAGCAATGTTCATGTGATTTGTTACATATGTTTTGCACCTTTTTGCATTCTGAACCCTAACGAGAGGTTGGGCTGTGATGTATGCCATCGTGTGGCGCGATGGGTCAGTCCATTTACCATTATATGTCAGGGGTGACCATTGTTGAATGTTCTAAAAAGTATATAAAAAAAAACTACAAATGTTATAAAGCAAAAAATTAACATACCCAACTCTTCTGGAGATCTAGTTGATGGAACTTCTGCTGTCCACCTGCTCCTTGTTTCCAAACCTGTGACTACTGCAGCCAATCAGTGGCCCATGTCCATAGTTTACTGACTTCACAGCTGAACACTGCACCATGGTGTCGGTAGCGTGGCTTCAGTGGTTACATGGTGGCTGCTTGCAAACAAAGACCAGGAAGTAACAGAGGAATACCTAGGGGGAAAAAAGAGGGGAGTTGCTTAATTATTATTATTATTAGTAGTAGTATTGTTATTATTATTAGAGATGAGCGAATCAAAGCTGACAAAGTGGAACTCGATCCGAATTTCAGGAAAAATTCTATTTGCATCGAATCCGAATTTCCTCACGCTTTATGGTAACAAATTTTTTCCTAAAATAGCTGCTTCACGTGTGAGGACATGGAGAAAGGAACTATGAGAAGGCGGGATCACCCATAATGCTCTGCATGCAGCCAATCAGCAGCCAGCAAGCCCTGTGATGTCACAGCCCTATAAATAGACTCAGCCATCTATAATTCTGCCATTTACCAGTGTACAGGGAAAGACGTGTCTCCAGGCGCTAGGGACAGTGCTAGGAAAGACTTCATTGTGCTAAAAAAATTATTTACAAGTCCAGGGAAAGATTACTGAAGGTGTAGGGAAAGCATAGGGAGGAATCATTCTGCAACATTTATATTGAACAGGGTTCAGTCGGGAAGCTTACAGCCTCGGTAATAGGAACAATCCTATTACACCTTGCTGCACTGACTACTGACAGATCCAAGTTGCCATTATACAGCTCGGTAATTCCAGAAAACCATTCTTGTTATTGGTGTGCAAGTTCTGTGTGATATAGCCATTAGCAGGGTTTATTACAGGGAAATATTATTATGTCTTATTTGCCCTTGTGTGATGCAGTTATATGTTCTAAAACATTTTTGGCTTGTATTAGGGGGAAAAAAGGGCTTATTTTGAGAAAATTACAGCCCTTTTTGTTGTGTATTAGTGGCAAAAGTAAAATATATTTGGCGTTTAGCGGTGCAGTTATATCTTCTAAAGCCTTTTGTGGCGTGTAATAGTGGCAAAAGAAAAAATATTTGCCGTTCAGCAGTGCAGTTATATGTTATGAAGCCCTTTTTTGTGTGCATTAGTGTGGGGGGGGGGGCTTAATAGTTAATAGCTGTTGTTTGGTAAAGTGAGAAAAGTACAGACTTTTTTGGGGTGTTTTAGTTTCCTTTTTATTTATTTATTTGATCTAACAGTATGTCAGACAGAGAAGTGCCAGGCCCTGCACAGGGGAGTGGCAGAGGCCTAAATGTTTCTGGCGAAGGCAGAGGTCGCAGCAGAGTAAGGGGGAGTGGCAGCCGGAGTCACTTCAAGAGGGCTGAGCTCCCAGTTCAGCTAGCGGTTTGTAGTGACCAGCAACCCAGCGGTTCTTGAATGGTTGACTGGATCATCCACTTAGTCCCAAGTGACATCAGACACCCCCAGCCAGCATCGGTGGGTTTATCAGACACAACCCTTTGTTGGCATGGCCCGGGAGCAAGCCCTGTGCCTTCACCTCTCCTCAACCTGCCTCTGTCCTTTTCTGTTTCCTCAGCCAGAGAAGTATTATATGCTGTGGGCTCAGCTCCACTCTACAGCGTGGACAGTCAGCAGCTACTGCCCAGCCAAGATCCGGAGGAGACATCCACCACTTCCTCTGCTAGGCGGGCAAATAGTGATGAGGAAAGTGGCGTGGAAGCTGGTGTTTTGCGAGTGGTCTGGCTCCTGACCGAGAGACTGTTGAGAAGTTCATCAGTGACGTGCAGACAGTACTCGATGATGATGATGTAGCAGATTACACTTGGAAGCCGGGTGACTAAGGGGCTTCATCGTCATCGGAAGAAGAGGGTGGCAGCGTGCACGTGAGCCAGCGGCGGAGCCAGAAAGTCGCTAGCGTGACTGGAAGTCAGCAGGGTGGCAGCAGTGGGAGGTGAAACGTGCCTGGTGTCGACCACCCGCTTCGCAGGAGCTTACTTGCCCGGGAAGTGTCGGTGCACGGGTTCACAGAGGCAGCGGCGGTAGCATTCAGTCAGTGCGTAGTGTTGGGGGTAAAATCTCCTACTCGGCGGTGTGGCAGTTTTTTGTTAAGCCGCCAGAGGAGGTGATCATGGCCATAGAATATGTGGGCAGAAGGTGAAGCGTGGCCAGGGTAAACCACGGTCCTGCGTCAACATATGCAGCATCATCTTAAAGTGGCATGGGAGTACCATAGCTCCGATGTGGTGGTCCAGCCTGCCGCAGCAACCACTGCATCACCCAGTGGCACGCACCTGGTTTCAAGCAGTCAAGGCTCCACCACCTCAGCCAAAGGGAGTTTCTGTCCTTACATCATCTGCTGGTCCTGATGCTCCTGCTCCTTGCCCTCCTACTTCTCGTCAGCAATAGCGTTGAGCCCGAATATTCGAATAGCGAATTTTAATCATGAATATCGCAACTTCGAGAATTCACAAATATTTCAAATATAATGATATATATTTGTTAAAAGAAATATTCATATATATTTTTTTTTTTTATCTGAACCTATTACCTTCCTGCTTCTTGCTTGTGGGCCAATGTGAGAAGGCTGCAATATCCAGTGAATTAGAATATTCTTCATTATTTTAAATAGTTTATGTAATGCGAAAAATAGGTAATAAATATGCGCCTCAATCAAATCGCGTAAGGGCATTAAACAACTTTCCTATTTGGTTGGCTTGGCAGAATATCCGAATATATAGAATATATTTCTATATTCGTGATTTACGAATATAGCGCTATATTCTACATATTTGACAATTCTACCAAGCCAACCCAATAGGAAAGTTGCTTAAGGCTCTTACGCGATTCGATTAACAAGCATATTTAATTACCGATATTTCGCATAACATAAACTATATTAAATAATAAAGAATATTCAAAATCAGTAATGAGTCATTATTACTGACTTGTGGGTCAATTCAATTTGAGAATATTCATAAATTTTTCCATCTGAAGTCATGATTCCTCCCTCCTTAAGTTGCTTTTGGGCTAATGACTGTTCACATTAAATTGGAAAAAGTGACAAATATTCTAGCAAAAAGAATATTTAGCACTATATTCTATAGTGCTATATATTCGTGTTTTAAAATATTCACATTACGCGAATAATACGTTGCCGATTTTTCTAAATCAATAGAATAATCTCGAATACGAATATATGACTAATTTTCTAATGAATATTCGCGAAATATCGCAAATTAGAATATTGCCCCTGCCGCTCATCACTAGCTCGATCACCAAAGCAATTGCCAAGAGACAACAGTATGTGTGCACTCATCCAACGGCGCAGAAGCTGAATGTGCTCCTGGCCAAGTTGCTGGTGCCGCAGTCCCTCCCTTTCCATGTGGTGAAACAAAATAATAGCTGATCTCAGGGAGATCAGCTACAGAAAACACTGCAGAGCCTCATTTAAGAGTCTCAACACAGCAATCCGAAGTGCAAAGCTCCCTGGGAAACAGTAATATGCAAAATAAATGTGGAGCCCCAGTATTGGGTCTACAACACAATGGAAGCCAGATATCCTTCAAAGGAAGGAAAACTGAGCAAAGGGGTGTCTCCATTACAGAGATCACCAAATCCACCATATTAAGTGGCCCCTATGTCAAGATCCCGCTCTTGTACAAGCTTTAAGGATGTGACGGGGAAAACCTGGCTTAGGTTGGAGAATCTCCTTTGCTCGGTTTTCCTTCCTTTGAGGGATATCTGGCTTTCATTGTGTTGTAGACCCAATACTGGGGCTCCACATTTATTTTCCATGTGGTGGACTCTGCACCTTTCAGAGAACTGATGGCTTGTGCCGAGCGGAGGTGGAGAGTCCAAAGCCGTCATTTCTTTGCAAAAAAGGCATTACCAGCCCTGCACACACATGTAGAACAGAAGGTGGGCCATTCCTTGAGCCTGTCAGTGTCTGCCAAAGTGCATGGCAGCGCTGACGTGTGGAGCTTTAACTACTGTCAGGGACAATACATGTCTTTACTCGCCCACTGGGTGAGTGTGGTTCCTGCATAGCCACACCAGCAACTTGGCCAGGTGATGCCGCTTCTATCTCCACGAATACGCACGCCGTTAGTCCTACGACAATGTCCGCCTTTGCCTCCTTATCTTCCACCATGTCCTCATCCTCCACTGCAGGGACAATTCAGTGACCCTCCAGCATACCACATGTGCAGGGCATGGCGGTGTCACGCTGTTCTGCACCTCGTTTGCCTGGGCAGACAGAGTCACACAGGGGAGGAACTGCTCTGTGTCCTTCATTAAGAAATCGAATCCTGGCTTTCTCCACGACAACTGAAAATCAGTACCATGGTGACCGACAACAGAAAGAACATGGTGTCGGGACTGCGTCAAGGAGGGCAGAGCCATGCGTGACACCTGCCGTTTGCTCAGGCGCTTTGAGGAGGCCACGTTATTTGTCAGTCGCCAGGACTAAGGGATGAACAATGTCTTTCCACTGCTTCATATCCTGGAACAGATGCTGGTAAATCTGGCTGGTCAGGGGACTGGAGACATGGCTCCTAGATCTCACAGCCACATGAACTGGAGCAGGAGGAGGACATTGGAGCACAAACAAAGTGAAGCAAAATGGGTGTTTTTCTACACAGGTGAAAGGAGGAGCAGGAGCAGCTAGAGGAGCTACAGGGCAGTGGAGAAGAGGAGGTAGAGGACCCCGACACACATTGGAGGTATGCAGTGGAGATGAAGGCAGGGAGTCCCACCACATCACTTGCACAAATGGCCCGATATATGCTCACTTGCTTGCATACTGAAAGCTGAATTGGCACCATTCGGCAGAGGCTCTAACTTGCTGGACCCTCGCTAGCGGTCCAAAATGGGGGCCTTTTTTACACCTGCTGAGAGGAAGGACAAGCTGAACTACTATAGAGACATGCCTATAGGCGCCATCATCCATCCTCTCATAGGTCTGACCGGGGGGGCTTTCTGAGCTCTGGCTGCTTTCTGAGCTCTGGCCATGGCTGCTAGGGAGGGGTGGGCAGGAGCAGTACCAGTTACATCAGCAGCAGCCTGAGTCTAGAGTCGCTGAGGAGAAGATTCCTTCACCCTCATAGTGAAGAAACTACTCCTCAGCAGCTAGACATAGAGCAGGACCTGAATCAGCAGGTGATGGCATACTTGGACAGCACCCTGCCAGCCCACATTGAAGATCCGCTAGACTACAGGGCAGCCAAACTGGATTTGTGGCAGCAACTGGCCGAGTTTGCCCTGGAAAAGCTGTCCTGCCTAGCCAGTAGTGTGGTATCAGAGCAGGTGTTTAGTGCGGCGGGGCTTATAGTTACCCCAAGAAGAACTCTCCTTTCCTCCCAAAATGTGGAGAGACTGACCTTTGTCAAGATTAATCAGTCATGATCAGCCACCTCCACACTGTTATTGTGCCACTCTTTGGCCTTCTGATGCTGCTGCTGCCACCTCCACACTGTCATTGTGCCACTCTGTGGCCTCCTCATGCTGCTTCCACCTCACCACTATGTCATAGGGCCACTCTATGAACTTCTCATGCTGTTTCCACCCTCGCCACTTCATGAGTGGTCCACTATTTTGCCTTTCAGCCTTGCTGACATCATTATTTATTTGACCCTTCTTCTGATCTGTCAAAATGAAGGATATATGAGACGCACAAGGGATCCTGTTTGTGCAACAGCTGTAAGGCCTGAATGGTCTCATCAGAATTGGCTCATGATTTGGTAGCAAAAAGCAGGAGTGGGTAGAAAACACAGAAGACATGCAAATATTCCATTCACGTGTCATCTCTGTTTTGGATCCACTCCTGTTTTTTTCAGCTTTAGCAATACTGATGGATTACTGACCAAATGCTGACTGAGTGAAGGCGGATGCTCAACAGACAGGATCAGTTTTTTGCGGGTTAATGTTCTGATGGATCAGAGGAAGGGCTAAATAATCAGTGACGTCAACATAAACTTACTGCTGACACCTTCTCCACTCTCTCACGGGGGCTCTACTTGAATAAGCGTTTAATAGAACAGGTTCTGTAGACATCTATGTGGAATCAGGTGACGACGGTGTAAAAGGATTCCGCTTCTTCTGGGCGCTAACATCGACCTGTAAAGCTGAGTTCATACTTGAGTTATTTTTTCAGTTTTGCCCAAATAAGTGAAGTGTGCAGTAATTCTAAGACACCTGTCATCTGCATGTCATACTGACTCACAGTATTATTTCACTCGCACAGCAGACTCCCTATGCGTGTTACTGCCAGGGACAGTGTTCTACACCACTATAAAGGCTCTCCGCAGCCAGGAAATAGCTGTTTTTTAACAAAATTCACCATGAATAAATTCGTATAGAACCAAATTTTTTTCAAACAATTCTGCAAACTGGCCAACTCGAATTTTTGAAAAATTTGCTCATCTCTAATTATTATTACTTTTTCTTTTTATCAAATTTCACAGCTGTTTTTTTTTTTTTTCTCTTTTTAACCACATCAGCCCCCCTAGCTTAAACACCCTTAATGACCAGACCACTTTTTACAATTCTGCACTACGCTACTTTCACGGTTTATTGCTCGGTCATGCAACTTACCACCCAAATTAATTTTACCTCCTTTTCTTCTCACTAATACAGCTTGCATTTGGTGGTATTTCATTGTTGCTGACATTTTAACTTTTTTTGCTATTAATAAAAATTCAATGACATTTTTGCAAAAAAATGACATTTTTCTCTTTCTGTTGTGAATTTCTTTTAAAAAAAAACTACATTTATATATAAATTTTTCTCCAAATTTATTATTCTACATGTCTTTGATTAAAAAAATGCAATAAGTGTATATTTATTGGTTTGGGTAAAAGTAATAGCGTTTACAAACTATGGTGCAAAAAGTGAATTTCCGCATTTTGAACCAGCTCGGACTTTCTGAGCACCTGTCATGTTTCTTCAGGTGCTAGAATGCCAGGATAGTATAAATACCCCCCAAATTACACCATTTTAGAAAGAAGACACCCCAAAGTTTTCGCGGAGGGGCATGGTGAGTTCATGTATCATTTAATTATTTTTCACAAGTTAGCTGAAAATGACACTTTGTGAGGAAAAGAAAACTATAAGTTTCCATTTCTGCTAACTTCTGGAAAAAAAAAAAAAAATCTCCCACGGACTTACTATGCCCCTCAGTGAATACATTGGGGTGTCTACTTTCCGAAATGGGGTCATTTGTGGGGTGTGTTTACTGTTCTGGCATTTTGGACGGGGCTAAATTGTGAGCAGCCCTGTAAAGCCTAAAGGTACTCGTTGGACTTTACGCCCCTTTACGCACCTAGGCTGCAAAAAAGTGGCACACATGTGGTATCGCCGTACTGAGGAGAAGTAGGGCAATGTGTTTTGGTGTGTATTTTTACATATACCCACACTGTGTGTGAGAAATATCTCTGTAAATGACAACTTTTAAAATTTTTTTATACAAAGTTGTTAATTTACAGCTATATTTCTCTCACCTAGCATGGGTATATGTAAAAATACACCCCAAAACACATTGCCCTACTTCTCCTGGGTATGGTGATACCACATGTGTGACACTTTTTTGCAGCCTTGGTGTGCAAAGGAGCCCAAATTCCAATGAGTACCTTTTATGAGGGCATTTTTACGCATTTGGATTCCAGACTTCTTCTCACGCTTTAGGGCCCCTAAAATGCCAGGGCAGTATAAATACCCCATATGTGACCCCATTTTGGAAATAAGACACCCCAAGGTATTTCGTAAGGGGCATGGCGAGTTCATTGAAGATTTTTTTTTGGCACAAGTTAGCGGAAATTGACTTTTTTTTTTCTCACAAACTCACCCTTTCCGCTAACTTGTGACAAAAAGTTCAATCTTTCATGGACTTAATATTCCCCTCAGTGAATACCTTGGGGTGTCTACTTTAAAAATGGGGTCACATGTGGGGTGTGTTTACTGTTCTGGCATTTTGGACGGGGCTAAATTGTGAGCAACCCTGTAAAACCTAAAGGTACTTGTTGGACTTCCGGCCCCTTTACGCACCTAGGCTGCAAAAAAGTGTCACACATGTGGTATCGCTGTACTCAGAATAAGTAGGGCAATGTGTTTTGGGCTGTATTTTTACATATACCCATGCTGGGTGAGAGAAATATCTCTGTAAATTGACAACTTTGTATAAAAATTTTTAAAAGTTGTCATTTACAGAGATATTTCTCTCACCCAGCATGAGTATATGTAAAAATACACCCCAAAACACATTGCCCTACTTCTTCTGAGTATGGCGATACCACATGTGTGACACTTTTTTGCAGCCAAGATGCACAAAGGGGCCCTAATTCCAATGAGTACCTTTGGAGGATTTCACAGGGCATTTTTACGCATTTGGATTCCAAAGACTTCTCATGCATTAGGGGCCCCTAAAATGCCAGGGCAGTAAAATACCCCACAAGTGACCCTACTTTAGAAAGAGGACACCCCAAGGTATTCCGTGAGGGGTATGGTGAGTTCATGTAAAATTTTATTTTTTGTCACAAGTTAGCGGAAAGGGAGACTTTGTAAGAAAAAAAATATCAATTTCCGCTAACTTGTGCCAAAAAAAAAAATCTTCTATGAACTCGCCATGCCCCTCATGGAATACCTTGGGGTGTTTACTTTCTAAAATGGGGTCACATGTGAGGTGTTTGTACTGCCCTGGCATTTGAGGGTCTCTGCAATCATTACATGTATGGCCAGCATTATAAGTTTCTGCTATTCTCCTTATATTGAGCATACGGGTAATGAGATTTATTTTTTCCGTTCAGCCTCTGGGCTGAAAGAAAAAATGAATGGCACAGATTTCTTCATTCGCATCAATCAATGTGGATGAAAAAATCTCTGCATGGTGATTGGTGCACTTACATATGTTTCCTCTGGTGGTGCCAAGCAAAAGGGACCACCAGAGGAGCAGGCAGCATACATATCAGATGCTTTTAACAAAACAGCGTCTGATATGCAATTTTTTTTAACTACTACAGCCTGCCAGCGCATGTTCAGCGCTGGCAGGCTGTAGTTAAACTTCTCTCCGACGCGATCCTGTGAGTGCGCCCGCGATCACATGAAATCTCGCCTCTCGCGAGATGACGCGCCAAGGTGGAATTGCCGGGCCACCGAGATCACGCGATTCTGTGTGAGGTGGTCCGGATGTGGTTAAATTGGACACCTTCATTATCTGTAAAAGCTTGGGCGCATGTACCACAGTCACTTTTCCACCATAGGTTCCACTATAACCCTCATCCCACTTATTACCTTGGACACATACTGCCAAACATACCCAAGCTAATCCTGAGCTCTTAGCCCTGAGGTAGAGGCATAAGTGAGTCAGATTTTTTCTACATAGTAACCCTCTCAAGAGACTCTGCCAGAATTCCTTCTTACGTGCACACCAGCTGTATCCATAGGCTACCCAACAAAGGCCAAAAGAAGGTCATTTTGTATACACTGTGTAAGGGATTGCTCTATCAAGCAGTTCGGCAATGACAGTTTCCTTCGCAGACAACAGGATTAAGGACAAAACGATGTTTTTATTTTATGGCACTTCGACAATTACAGGTGAATCCAGTTATAACTCACTGGGTAAGATGAGGTTCCAGCATCACCAAAACATAAACCAAACAAAATAAACTCCTGCCCATCTGGGCTGTAGCTAATACAATTTTTCCAGGCATAATTTCGTCTCAGACTGACAGGCTGGGATGTGCTTTTATTTCCCCCTAATGATCCCAGCTGGACTACACCTGAGGATCTCTTAGGCTGGAATTGGGGGAGGACTGGGGAGGTCCCACTACCAAACCTACCTTCCCAGTCCAAATAAAATCCAACCCTTGAACCTTAACAAAAAATAGCTCCAGCAACTACGTTTGCTGAAGCCAGCGCCATCTTTCTGGATTTTACTTACCACACCCAGTTGAGGAACCTGGGTGAGATATACACCCCTTCCAGGACTTTATCATATACTTTACCACAGTTGGTATGCCTTCTGTCAGTCTTCTGTGCTATTCCATGCAGAGCCAAGGTGTAAAAACAAGTGCAGTATAATTCTGTAATCTGGGGACCTATGAGTTACAGATGCTGCTCTATATACAGTGGCATCTATTGAAGACTGTACATGTGTAAAAAAAAAAGTAAGAGTATGTGTGAAGCCAGCCTAAAGATGGTACGGTAAGGTTGTGAGCGCTCATTAATCACATTGATGAAACAATCTGCACAATTTCAGCCTTGAAACAATGAATCAGGAGAGAAACATAGAAAGAAAACAGTGATAAACATCTAAATAATGAAATATTCACCGCTCTTAATTAATGTTATTTAAAATTCTGTTTACTTAAAGCCATCCCCCGGGAGCAATTAAAGATACACATGAACTGATACGTAAAGTTAATATACAATATATTATGTGCAAACAAGACAGTAATTCCACTTTTTATACCAAGGTGTTTAGAGAAAATTAATTATGTATAGAGAGCTGATCCCGCTCCGTATTCATCCCGAATAATAGCAAATGGGGAACATCTGGACCTTCAAGCTTTTATTTTAATTGAATAAAAAATGAATCTCTCCTGCTGTGGGAAAAAAAATTACTATATAATAGAAGTGGTCGAGTTTCTTCATCACACAGCACTTAATGTCTGCTCTGTAAAATCTACTGGATGGGATGGGAATAACTTCAGTATAATTATGTAGGTCATGCTGGTATAACCTGAGTATCTTCTGAATATAATTATATGCTGTATGTACATCTGTTTATAGTGATATGGACCATGCTGGTATAACCCTGGCATCTCCTGTATATAATTATAAACATACAGCTGGTATAAAATATATATCTATGTGTACATAGTGATTAGAGGAGAGCAAAGTTTTTGAAAATTCGATTTGGTTGCAAATTTATGCAAAATATTAGATTTGTTATGAAGTGCATTAAATCATGTCTATACTGGCCTGTAGTTAATCTTTGTGGAGAATGTCTCCTGGTATACACCACTGTGCATTGCAGCAACATGCATAGCTGGTCCTTTCTCGTAGCAAAACTGTGTTACTGTGCATCAGAATGACAGGCAGGTCACATATATGAAAGTGCGCATCAGCGTGCAGACCCCCAACATTCCTGGTTAACCCCTAGCTACACCAAATGAAAAGCATACAACAGCCTTCATTAAAGCAAAAAAAAAATATGCTACGTGCCCGTGCAGGTGTTCCAATGACTCTTTAAATGGGTTTTCTCACTTCAGTTAGTGGCATTTATCATGTAGATAAAGCTATTACAAGCCACATACTAATATACTGTTATTATCCATTTTGCTTCCTTTGGTGGCTGTATTCATTTTTCCATCAGATTATACACTGCTCATTTCCGTGGTTACAGACCTCTCTGAAATCCATTAGTGGTGGTCGTGCTTGCACAATATAGGTAAAAGCACCTGCCAAAGTGCTCTCCCATGGTCCTGGCCACCAGAGAGGCTGATGCCTCTAAATTTTCCTATAGTGTGCAAGCATGACCACCACTGATGGATTACAGGGTGGTCTGTAACCATGGAAAATAGCATTGTATAATGTGATGGAAACATTAATCCAGCCAGCGAAGGAAGCAATATGGACAATCACAATGCATTAGTAAGTGCCTTGTATTAACTTCCTCTACATAATAAATGCCACTTACTGAAGTGAGAGAACTCCTTTAACAAAATAAGGACATGGAAGAAGCTCCTTGAAAGTAGTGGATAATTGATATTTTTATTTTTATCCATGTGCGGCAGTGAAAACATATTTGTTTGAATCCCTTCTGTTAGCTATAGAATAATTGTGTCACTATTAGGCTTAGTTCACACTTCTCTTATTTGGCCAGTTATTCTTATTAGTTATTGCCAGCCCAAAGCAAATGTGGGTCAAAACTACAGAACAGGTGTAGATCTATTCATGATATCTAATCTGAGAATAGGCTTGGCTCCTTAATTCGGATTACAATAAGTGATGGAAGTAACTGACCAAATAACAGAAATTAGAACTCAGCCTTACAGGTCAATGTTAGTGTCAGGTCTAATTTATCAGTGGGGACTTAACTGTGCAGTGGCCCAAGATTCAAGTAGTGGCCCAATGACAGTGAGAAGGGTGTCAGCAGTAAGGCTATGTTTACATCACTGTTTATTTTCCGTTCTTTGGATTTGTCAGAAGCAGCCCAAAAAAGTGGATCCTGTATTTTAAGCCTCCGACTTCATGCCGTCAGTATTTGGTCAGCATTTGATCAGTATTTGTAAGGCAAAAACAGGAGTGGGTCCAAAACAGAGATAAAATGTGATGAAAATATTTGTATCTATTCTGTGTTTTGGACCCTCTCTTGCTTTTAGGTTCTAAATCATGATCAAATACTGATGCAAAATACTGACAGTGTGATAGAGGCCTCATTCTCAATCTGTATAAGTTTTGGCCATTTTCATGTGAAATAGGTTTTATTCAGATGGTTGCAGGACTTTAATGACCTCTATCACACGGTTAGTATGTGGCTAGTTCTTTTGCATCAGTATTTGATCAGTATTGGTAAGGCAAAAACAGGAGTGGGTCCAAAACAGAGATACCTTGATTGAAATATTTGCATGTCTGCTAAGTTTTTAACCCATTACTGCTTTTGGCTTCCAAATCATGATAAAATCCTGTTGAGAAGCCCTGACTTCTTGAGAATGCATGCATGCTGCTGGGAGATGCATCGGTTGCTGCGTCAGACTGTACAACTGCATTAGTGCCACAGTTTTCCCAGAAGACTTTATGCTAATGCTCCATTTATTGTTGCAGGGCTGTGGTGCCAACATTAGCACCCTGACCGTGCTTCACCTTATGCCCCCATATCCTGCATACTGGCACGCTAACATCCTTCAGCGACTTTATAAAAAATTGTCACACTGCCGAGTATATCATTTTACCTCCTACACTACATGCTGACTGCCTTCCACTGCCTTTATGGACCGATGCACCACTAGTTGTTTCCTGACAGGTAGTCTCCTGAGTTGGAGACTTTTTTATCTCCAAATCTCCCACTGCTTCCATCCTGCTGGCTCATCGGCACGCTGCCACCCTGCTGCTGACTCACAGGCCTTCTGCCACCCTCACACCCTGGTGATCATGATGATGCCCACTTTTCACCTGGCTCCTACGTGTGATTGCCTACATCACCATTCATTACTGTCTGTTCATCACTTATGTCACCCTCACCAGTCTCATTGCCACATCCCTGACCACTTACAACACGTGCTTCCACCCGACTGTCATTATCGCTAGTTGCATGCCTAAGGAAGTACGTAGCGGACCTCTCCTCCATGTCTGTGTTGGCCTGTAGCTGCTTACTGTCCTCACTAATCTTGTCCTTGCTGAAAATCAGAGCAGAGCCGACAGCATACACTACTTTCTGAGCAAAGGGATCAGCAAAAGAAAGAAGCAGTTGCAGGACAGGTGAGGGCAGAGAGGTTGTCCCTGGGTCATGCCAACTAATTGTGGTGTCAGAGGAACCCACTAACTCCACCATGGCTGTGTGTATCTGTTGTCACCTTAGATGATTTTGAAGAGCGAGTCAACCATTCCAGTACCGCTAGATTGCTAGTCAAAACACGACTGCTGGATAAAAGTGCCGGCTCTGGCCTGTTACTGCGGCCTGTTGAGACTAAGTCTGATGCACAGTAAGTCTATTTATAACAGAACAGATTAAGTATTAATGGCATAACATTTTTACTAGATAAATGCGTCTATATGTTAGACTACCTGTAAGTCTATGTATAACAGAATAGATTAAGTAGCAGGTAATCAAAATGCGCATGGCGATTACACTGAGTCTGTACTGTCCCTGTAGTCTCGCTATACTCTCCCTGTGCTCTCCTTACAGTGTCTAAAAACTCTCCCTACAATCTCCCTATACTGTCCCTGAACTGTCCCTATCCAATTTTCTACAATAAGAAGCTTTCTAAAACACTGTCCCTAGCGCTTGACACGTCTCTCCTTATGCTCAGTTTATGGTGAAAAGGCAACGACCGCAAGGGATGAGTCTTTTATAGGGCAGTGACATTACCGGGAATGTCTATCTGCTGATTGGCTGGCTCCCTGGCATTAAGGGCCATATCGCGTTTTCAGGCTTTTTACTTTCACTTCCACACGTTATAGTCACCATTTTTGGAAGAAAGTGATTCATTAACACAAAGCACAAAGAAATTTGGATTAGTGACGGATCAAAGTTTTCCTGAAGTTCGGATCAAAGTCAATTGCTTTCACTTCGATTTGCTCAACACTAATAGTGAAATGGACCATGCTGGTACAACCTGGGTATCTTATGCATATAATTATATACAGCTTGAAAAAGACTGCAATGAGCAGTTGAAACGTCGCTTTTTGGGTTAATAAAGAGGGTTCACTATTCACCGCCACTTGGAGTGCTGCCTCATCTTTGGTAAATATATATATATATAGTTTAAGAGATATTGATTATGCTGGTATCTTTTGTGTATAACAATAATAATATTATTATATATGTATAGCTGGTATAAGTTATGCATCTTCTTGTATATAGTGATATGGAGCATGCCGGTATAACCTGGGTATCTCCTGTATATAATTATATATGTACAGCTGGTATAACCTGGGCATCTCCTGTATATAATTATATATGTACAGCTGGTATAACCTGGGAGTCCTGTATATAATTATACAGTATATGCACAGCTGGTATAAGTTATACATCTTCTTGTATATAGTGATATGGATCATGCTGGTATAGCCTGGGTATCTCTTGTATATAATGATATATGTACAGCTGGTATAAGTTATACATCTTCTTGTATATAATGATATGGAGCATGCCGGTATAACCTGGGTATCTCCTGTATATAATTATATATGTACAGCTGGTATAACCTGGGCATCTCCTGTATATAATTATATATGTACAGCTGGTATAACCTGGGTATCTCCGGTATATAGTTATATATGTACAGCTGGTATAACCTGGGTATCTCCTGTATATAATTATATATGTACAGCTGGTATAACCTGGGTATCTCCTGTATATAATTATATATGTACAGCTGGTATAAGTTATACATCTTCTTGTATATAGTGATATGGAGCATGCTGGTATAACCTGGGCATCTCCTGTATATAATTATATATGTACAGCTGGTATAACCTGGGTATCTCCTGTATATAGTTATATCTGTACAGCTGGTATAACCTGGGCCTCTCCTGTATATAATTATATATGCACAGCTGGTATAAGTTATACATCTTCTTGTATATAGTGATATGAACCATGCTGGTATAACCTGGGTATCTCCTGTATATAATTATATATGTATAGCTGGTATAAGTTATACATCTTCTTGTATATAATGATATGGAGCATGCCCATATAACCTGGGTATCTCCTGTATATAATTATATATGTACAGCTGGTATAACCTGGGTATCTCCTGTATATAATTATATATGTACAGCTGGTATAAGTTATACATCTTCTTGTATATAATGATATGGAGCATGCCCGTATAACCTGGGTATCTCCTGTATATAATTATATATGTACAGCTGGTATAACCTGGGTATCTTCTGTATATAATTATATATGTACAGCTGGTATAACCTGGGTATCTCCTGTATATAATTATATATGTACAGCTGGTATAACCTGGGCATCTCCTGTATATAATTAAATATGTACAGCTGGTATAAGTTATACATCTTCTTGTATATAGTGATATGGAGCATGCTGGTATAACCTGTGTATCTCCTGTATATAATTATATATGTACAGCTGGAATAAGTTATACATCTTCTTGTATATAATGATATGGAGCATGCCCGTATAACCTGGGCATCTCCTGTATATAATTATATATGTACAGCTGGTATAACCTGGGCATCTCCTGTATATAATTATACAGTAT
Source organism: Bufotes viridis (assembly GCA_033119425.1). Taxonomy (NCBI): domain Eukaryota; kingdom Metazoa; phylum Chordata; class Amphibia; order Anura; family Bufonidae; genus Bufotes; species Bufotes viridis. The sequence continues at coordinate 5,774,988 of CM065597.1, forward strand.
ATGCACAGCTGGTATAAGTTATACTTTTTCTTGTATATAGTGATATGGATCATGCTGGTATAACCTGGGTATCTCTTGTATATAATAATATATGTACAGCTGGTATAACCTGGGCATCTCCTGTATATAATTATATATGTACAGCTGGTATAACCTGGGCATCTCCTGTATATAATTATATATGTACAGCTGGTATAACCTGGGTATCTCCTGTATATAGTTATATATGTACAGCTGGTATAAGTTATACATCTTCTTGTATATAGTGATATGGAGCATGCTGGTATAACCCGGGTATCTCCTGTATATAATTATATATGTACAGCTGGTATAAGTTATACATCTTCTTTTATATAGTGATATGGAGCATGCTGGTATAACCCGGGTATCTCCTGTATATAATTATATATGTACAGCTGGTATAAGTTATACATCTTCTTGTATATAGTCATATAGACCATGCTGGTATAACCTGGGCATCTCCTGTATATAATTATATATGTACAGCTGGTATAACCTGGGCATCTCCTGTATATAATTATACAGTATATGCACAGCTGGTATAAGTTATACATCTTCTTGTATATAGTGATATGGATCATGATGGTATAACCTGGGTATCTCTTGTATATAATGATATATGTACAGCTGGTATAAGTTATACATCTTCTTGTATATAGTGATATGGATCATGCCGGTATAACCTGGGTATCTCCTGTATATAATTATATATGTACAGCTGGTATAACCTGGGCATCTCCTGTATATAATTATATATGTACAGCTGGTATAACCTGGGTATCTCCTGTATATAGTTATATATGTACAGCTGGTATAAGTTATACATCTTCTTGTATATAGTGATATGGAGCATGCTGGTATAACCTGGGTATCTCCTGTATATAGTTATATATGTACAGCTGGTATAAGTTATACATCTTCTTGTATATAGTGATATGGAGCATGCTGGTATTACCTGGGTATCTCCTGTATATAGTTATATATGTTCAGCTGGTATAAGTTATACATCTTCTTGTATATAGTGATATGGAGCATGCTGGTATAACCCGGGTATCTCCTGTATATAATTATATATGTACAGCTGGTATAAGTTATACATCTTCTTGTATATAGTGATATGGAGCATGCTGGTATTACCTGGGTATCTCCTGTATATAATTATATATGTACAGCTGGTATAACCTGGGTATCTCCTGTATATAATTATATATGTACAGCTGGTATAACCTGGGCATCTCCTGTATATAATTATATATGTACAGCTGGTATAAGTTATACATCTTCTTGTATATAGTGATATGGAGCATGCTGGTATAACCTGGGCATCTCCTGTATATAATTATATATGTACAGCTGGTATAACCTGGGCATCTCCTGTATATAATTATACAGTATATGCACAGCTGGTATAAGTTATACATCTTCTTGTATATAGTGATATGGATCATGCTGGTATAACCTGGGTATCTCTTGTATATAATGATATATGTACAGCTGGTATAAGTTATACATCTTCTTGTATATAGTGATATGGATCATGCCGGTATAACCTGGGTATTTCCTGTATATAATTATATATGTACAGCTGGTATAACCTGGGTATCTCCTGTATATAGTTATATTTGTGGTCGTGGCTACTAAAGCAGGTGACGAGACCCCTGAAGTACCCTGCTCCCAGCGGTTGGAGTTGTGCCGTAACCGCGCATGTAGTAGGGACGCCTGAAAGAGGGCATCCCCTTCATGTAGGGTGTTTGAAAAGGGAGGGTGGGTGGGAGAAACGCTGAGCGACGTACACAGGGGAGTGGCGCTGTCGTGCTTTATGCTAGCGGCAGCGCCACGCCCACAAATACAGGCCAATTAATCGGCCTTTAACACTTGTGGTCGTGGCTACTAAAGCAGGTGACGAGACCCCTGAAGTACCCTGCTCCCAGCGGTTGGAGTTGTGCCGTAACCGCGCATGTAGTAGGGACGCCTGAAAGAGGGCAAAAACCCCGCTGGTTAGGTAAGGATAGTTTTATCACAGAACTCAATCATACCCCAAAGATTCAAAAGCCAATGACATCTCGGCCTTGGGGTACACCCGTGGAGTCAGGCTGACATCTTACCAATCCTGAACGTCAATGAACAAGCCAATATTTGAGGAGCTGGACTGCAGCTGGAGTAGCGAGACCTGAACGTAAATAGTGGACGAGGTATAGTTACGCCAACATCACTCCCCTCACCCTTACGTGACAAGTACCCTTCTACCTAGCTGAAAGCTAACGCTGGACGGAACTCAAGTAAAGCTTGCACCTAGAAGCAAAACAACGGCACTGGTCAGCAAACCGGAAGCAGAATATAGAACGTTCAACATGCGCTCGTGAGAACCAACATGAACGGAAATTTCACTCTTTCCCCCTTCCCTGTCTAGATGCAAGGGCCCAAAACCTCAGCTTTCTGCTGTGACTACGGTTAAACACCACGAACATTAAGGGTGTTTAAGCTAAGAGGGTGAGGAGTATGTACGGACTCCTACCCCGGCATAAGGTTAGCGAACTTTGACGGACACGTAAATGCAGCGGTGCGCACCTGCACCTATGTGACATGTCCCTCATTTCATGCCAATATTCACCGCAATATAAAACATATTATTTTTTTTTTTTCTTATATGTCCACCTTAAAATGACTACAATATCTATGCTACTTAACCATTACCCCCACATCCACCTATTCACGTCACAGCTTTATTTATTGACCCCCACATACCTACCTCTTACATTCCTTTCAACAGTTATCTTCCCTTTATAGTACCCTGTGACAACTAAGCTGCTCCCTACTCTCCCAGACTGCCGGCACTGCTACTCTGAGCTGCCAAATGAATGAGCCTGAGGGAGGCTCTGCACTCGGATCCCTGCCTAAGTAACGGCACTGCGGCCAGTGCCAGACATTAATAGCTCGTGAGGCCGATGTGGCGGGGATACGCTCTCCCCTGTGCCTCTGATGTGTCGCCACGTGGGGAGCGTGCGCAGCTCCCGGCACGGAGCTCAGTGCGGGCCGCTCCCCGTCGGTGTGGGGAAGCCGAGCCTCGCCGGCTGATGCCCCGTGCGCCGGGGAGACTGCGACACCCCTGGCAGACCGGACCGGTGCGGGGTGTCCCCTCACCAAGGGGACCGGCCCCCGCCGGCCGGCAACGGAGGTGGGCTGCAGAAGGTGGCAGCAACGGACCTCTGAGGAGCTGACCCGGGATGATGATGCGATCGTTTCTTTCCACACTGCAGGTACGTCTATCGCTCTAAACGCTGAGCGACGTACCATGACCGCGACATTGACATAAACATACACCATGTAACCAGCCCATCCCGACCCCCTGCATGCATAGCCGCCATTATAGGGTAAAGTTCAACCAACGCTGAAATCTGTGGAACCCGGGATCAACCAACCTCACTCGTCCACCCATCAGCTAACCAGTGGGGGCCAAAAAAAAGGGGCAGCGAAACCTGAGTTTGACGTGGCCTCAGGAAACTAGGAGACTTACTGTATACCTCTGGAATAAAAGAGAAATACCATACTAATGCCTGAGAATGTGGTCCCACATGGAAAGTCAGCAATCGCCTGAACATCAAGGCGTAAATAAACACTTGATCCTGGAGAGAAAAACGCAAGAAACCCTTTAATCTTTACCAATGTCACTAACGTGGTATCATGGTGAACTGATGAAATAACGAGTCGAATACGTGTGAGTAAAAACGTGCGTCAAGCGTAACCCTATTCGGAATCTGGCGCCGAATCCGCAGTGCGGACCAACATCCTAACAGCGCCTCTATACATATGTATATATACACATATAAACTAAACACACATATATAGTTTTTTTTTTTTTTTTGAAAACTAACACTGGAGCCTGAACTCACACTCTGCCCTGCTCTTCCAGCTATGGCCACATAGAGGGCGCCAGAGCCACAACTATGCGTGTCTGTGGAACCCAGCCAGCAGATCAGAGCGAGGGGCAGAGGTGAGTGCATGCCTGGATAGTGCGGGAAGAGATACTGACTAAAACAGACACCGTGCATCCTATGCACCCCACCTCACTAGTAGCTCTGTGTGAGGAACACACATGACAGCCGGCTGCAGAGCAGAGCTGAATACATGGTCGAGTGACCCTGTACGCGACTCCTGTGACGTGCTTTCCACATAGAGTAACCTCACACTAAAGCCATATTAAGAAGCCTGACATACCCTGACTAGAACACTAGACTCAACGTCCCTTCCCTATAATAAATGTATGTTTTTGTTTTTCTCTGACATTTCATTTATTTTATAACACACTTTTCCTTTTTTTTTTTTTTTTTAAACACACACTCTTCCTGAACCTTACTACTCCCCCTTGCTGAGTGAATTCACCTGTGCACCCCCTGGATAGAAACAACATGCTGAAGCCTGATTTGTCCGCCGCTCCCCCCCCCCCCGGCCTGTCTAACAGCACAGCAGCCTGTGCAATACTTTATCGAGCTGGCACACACTGTGCCCTGCACCCTACGTGTCATGCCACGTGGGGAGAAGAGCGTGTCTCCCTGGCAGACCGCTCCGGTGCGGTGCAGCTCCCCCATACCAAGGGAGCCAACACACCGCCAGCCGGACTTAAAGTAACGATGCTGCTGGATGAGGCAGCTACTTATCTGGACCGTAGAAAGTCAGGGCCTGGAACTGCCGTGTAGCGCTGCACCCTTGTTGCTGCCTGAGGACGGTATGTAGAGCTCCAACACCAAACGCTGAGCGACGTACACAGGGGGAGTGGCGCTGTCGTGCTTTATGCTAACGGCAGCGCCACGCCCACAAATACAGGCCAATTAATCGGCCTTTAACACATGTACAGCTGGTATAAGTTATACATCTTCTTGTATATAGTGATATGGAGCATGCTGGTATAACCCGGGTATCTCCTGTATATAATTATATATGTACAGCTGGTATAAGTTATACATCTTCTTGTATATAATGATATGGAGCATGCTGGTATTACCTGGGTATCTCCTGTATATAATTATATATGTACAGCTGGTATAACCTGGGCATCTCCTGTATATAATTATATATGTACAGCTGGTATAACCTGGGTATCTCCTGTATATAATTATATATGTACAGCTGGTATAAGTTATACATCTTCTTGTATATAGTGATATGGAGCATGCTGGTATAACCCGGGTATCTCCTGTATATAATTATATATGTACAGCTGGTATAAGTTATACATCTTCTTGTATATAATGATATGGAGAATGCTGGTATTACCTGGGTATCTCCTGTACATAATTATATATGTACAGCTGGTATAACCTGGGTATCTCCTGTATATAATTATATATGTACAGCTGGTATAACCTGGGCATCTCCTGTATATAATTATATATGTACAGCTGGTATAAGTTATACATCTTCTTGCATATAGTGATATGGAGCATGCTGGTATAACCTGGGTATCTCCTGTATATAATTATATATGTACAGCTGGTATAAGTTATACATCTTCTTGTATATAATGATATGGAGCATGCCCATATAACCTGGGTATCTCCTGTATATAATTATATATGTACAGCTGGTATAACCTGGGTATCTCCTGTATATAATTATATATGTACAGCTGGTATAAGTTATACATCTTCTTGTATATAGTGATATGGAGCATGCCGGTATAACCTGGGTATCTCCTGTATATAATTATATATGTACAGCTGGTATAACCTGGGTATCTTCTGTATATAATTATATATGTACAGCTGGTATAACCTGGGTATCTCCTGTATATAATTATATATGTACAGCTGGTATAACCTGGGCATCTCCTGTATATAATTAAATATGTACAGCTGGTATAAGTTATACATCTTCTTGTATATAGTGATATGGAGCATGCTGGTATAACCTGGGTATCTCCTGTATATAATTATATATGTACAGCTGGTATAAGTTATACATCTTCTTGCATATAGTGATATGGAGCATGCTGGTATAACCTGGGTATCTCCTGTATATAATTATATATGTAAAGCTGGAATAAGTTATACATCTTCTTGTATATAATGATATGGAGCATGCCCGTATAACCTGGGCATCTCCTGTATATAATTATATATGTACAGCTGGTATAACCTGGGCATCTCCTGTATATAATTATACAGTATATGCACAGCTGGTATAAGTTATACATCTTCTTGTATATAGTGATATGGATCATGCCGGTATAACCTGGGTATCTCTTGTATATAATGATATATGTACAGCTGGTATAAGTTATACATCTTCTTGTATATAGTGATATGGATCATGCCGGTATAACCTGGGTATCTCCTGTATATAATTATATATGTACAGCTGGTATAACCTGGGTATCTCCTGTATATAGTTATATATGTACAGCTGGTATAAGTTATACATCTTCTTGTATATAGTGATATGGATCATGCCGGTATAACCTGGGTATCTCCTGTATATAATTATATATGTACAGCTGGTATAACCTGGGCATCTCCTGTATATAATTATATATGTACAGCTGGTATAACCTGGGTATCTCCTGTATATAGTTATATATGTACAGCTGGTATAAGTTATACATCTTCTTGTATATAGTGATATGGAGCATGCTGGTATAACCCGGGTATCTCCTGTATATAATTATATATGTACAGCTGGTATAAGTTATACATCTTCTTGTATATAGTGATATGGAGCATGCTGGTATTACCTGGGTATCTCCTGTATATAATTATATATGTACAGCTGGTATAACCTGGGTATCTCCTGTATATAATTATATATGTACAGCTGGTATAACCTGGGCATCTCCTGTATATAATTATATATGTAGAGCTGGTATAAGTTATACATCTTCTTGCATATAGTGATATGGAGCATGCTGGTATAACCTGGGTATCTCCTGTATATAATTATATATGTACAGCTGGAATAAGTTATACATCTTCTTGTATATAATGATATGGAGCATGCCCGTATAACCTGGGCATCTCCTGTATATAATTATATATGTACAGCTGGTATAACCTGGGCATCTCCTGTATATAATTATACAGTATATGCACAGCTGGTATAAGTTATACATCTTCTTGTATATAGTGATATGGATCATGCTGGTTTAACCTGGGTATCTCTTGTATATAATGATATATGTACAGCTGGTATAAGTTATACATCTTCTTGTATATAGTGATATGGATCATGCCGGTATAACCTGGGTATCTCCTGTATATAATTATATATGTACAGCTGGTATAACCTGGGCATCTCCTGTATATAATTATATATGTACAGCTGGTATAACCTAGGTATTTCCTGTATATAATTATATATGTACAGCTGGTATAAGTTATACATCTTCTTGTATATAGTGATATGGAGCATGCTGGTATTACCTGGGTATCTCCTGTATATAATTATCTATGTACAGCTGGTATAAGTTATGCATCTTCTTGTATATAGTGATATGGAGCATGCTGGTATAACCCGGGTATCTCCTGTATATAATTATATATGTACAGCTGGTATAAGTTATACATCTTCTTGTATATAGTGATATGGAGCATGCTGGTATAACCTGGGTATCTCCTGTATATAATTATATATGTACAGCTGGTATAAGTTATACATCTTCTTGTATATAGTCATATAGACCATGCTGGTATAACCTGGGCATCTCCTGTATATAATTATATATGTACAGCTGGTATAACCTGGGTATCTCCTGTATATAATTATATATGTACAGCTGGTATAACCTGGGCATCTCCTGTATATAATTATATATGTACAGCTGGTATAACCTGGGCATCTCCTGTATATAATTATATATGTACAGCTGGTATAACCCGGGTATCTCCTGTATATAATTATATATGTACAGCTGGTATAAGTTATACATCTTCTTGTATATAGTGATATGGAGCATGCTGGTATAACCTGGGCATCTCCTGTATATAATTATATATGTACAGCTGGTATAAGTTATACATCTTGTATATAGTGATATGGAGCATGCTGGTATAACCTGGGTATCTCCTGTATATAATTATATATGTACAGCTGGTATAACCTGGGCATCTCCTGTATATAATTATATATGTACAGCTGGTATAAGGTATATACTTTTTATCCTAAATACTTCTCTACCTTTCAGATCCTAGGTGATGTAGAAGCAGTGATGTGATGAGGTTTTTCAGCTCTGTGGAATTATCTGTTTCCTGTATTTTTTGCACTTATTTATAAATAACATAATAAACATGAAAATAACAAAGCAGATCTTATTCCTCGCCCGCAGCTTTCTAATCTCAGCAGTCACATTTGTACTTTAATATGTTGGTTCATGATTCTTCTCTCCAATTCCTAATCATCTGAAAGCTGGCATGGAGAAGCATTGGCTGTGATATTATTCTGAGGAACTTGCCAGAATCATTCCAGGTGTGAACATTATTTTGATTACATGAATGTGAAAATCTAACGACACAGACATTGCTGGTTAACGGTTACTCTTCTTTTGGGATAATTTTATTATCTTCTCTTAGACTTTCTATACATTGCATGTTACTTAAATGTTTCAAATGTTCCTCAGTCACTAATTTTGCAAATCATAGAAAATTATAGCTTATTTTTAAAAGGATTTCTATATTAAATGATAAATAACAAAAATGATTTCAGCAAATTTCTAATAGGTTTGTTTGAATTTCACAAAATAGTTAAAGTTTTAATTTAAAGTCCAGCAAATCCACCTTATTTACACAGAACATACCTGTGTGTCATCCCAAAGATGTGTGAATCCAGGAAATCTGTTTACTGTCTGTGACGCTCCTCTTCTGAAAATCCTGCATCTACTAACATCACTTCATTTACCAGGTTTCCAGCCTGATCTATGGACGGGACATCAATTCTGTTGTGGATGGCACCAGAACTATTCCTCTCTCTGATGCATGTGCAGATGAGGTTGATTCATGAGTGTGAGCATGCACCAAGGAGAGAAAAAACTCTGACTAGGGAATAGCAAACCTTTTGTTTGGTTCTGGTTAGCCAAAGTTTTGAAAAAGTTTGGTTCGTACCCTAATTGATTCTACCCAAACCAAAGTGGATCCAGTTGCCTTGCAAATTGGTATATAACAACGTCTTCCCCTCCCCCTCCTCAAGCTCTTGAACGCAATGACAGCAATTTCTGAGTAACAATGACATACATAGCTATGGAGAAATGCACATTTGACGGCATTAGCATACAGTGTGTTTAAAAACACACTGCGCCGGCACATGTGTTATGCTTTTTCATATTCAAAAGCTTCCAAAAATTGTACCATGGGAAGATGATGTTTAAACCCCCAGGGTATTATGGGATGAAAAAAAACAAAAACAAACAAACAGTGGCTTGTTGGGGGACCAAGCATCCAAAAATGATGGCTTGACAGAGTCAGCATGCCGTCACATACAAAATGTTCAAGTGTTAATTGTCAGAAGAAAAAGTGGCTTATTGTGAACAAGCCTAGAAAAATTCTCCCTTTTAATTGGAAGCAGCAGCAGCCGTGCAGTGTGGATGTAGAAAGGGTAGAATATTAGAGGCACGTGACTGCAATAGTAGGGGTAGCAGAAGCAGCATAGCAGAGGGGTGACTCTGTGAGGGGCGGAGAGGGGCGTCTCTTTCAGACACGCTGGCGACAGACACTGCTCGCCAAAAACCTGCAAAAACGCAATCTGCGTACACAGTGTTTCCTGATTATAGCGTAATTTGTCCTCCCTTTTAGCGGGATGAAAACATTCCACCCTTTTGCTTTGATAGCGATGGTCTAAACGCATGGCTATCCAGTAATCATCAGACTGCTTGCTGTCAAAGATACACCTGTCACTGCATAAGCAAGCAAACATACAGCTCTCCATTCTGGCCAGGGTGCCCGAGGAGCCAGTTCTTTCCAACTCTGCCATCCCGCTGACATGATTGGGTGTCATGGCTGGTGTCACAGTCGTCATCACCATCATATTCCTACAACTCTGACTCCTCCTCCAGTGGCTGCTCCCGATTCTCATCCTCCTCAACCATCCCTGTGGGTTTCCAACAACTACAGTGAAGACAGCAATATGCGTTAGCTGTTCTACTTCCACAGTTGTCCCCTGCTGCATGAGCATCAGCATCTGTTCTAAGATAAATATGAGGGGCATGAAATTGTTCATGCCGCAGTTGTCCCTACTGACACATTTTGTGGCCTCCTCGAAGAGTCTCAGCGCCTAACAGGCATCTCTGATGAACTGCCACTGCATGACCTCAAAACAACACATGCCCCCTGCTAAGGCAGTTTAGTGCATGATAAAATCATTCACAGCTTTCCGCTGCTCTTATAGACACTCTAGAATGTGCAATGTTGAATTCCAACGAGTTGGAACATCACGGATTAAGCGGTGTAGTAGCAGACCATTCTATCGCTGCAAGTCCAGAAGAGCATTCCACGCCATGTGCGAATGGCTGAAATGGGAAAACAGTCTCCTGGACATTGCCAGCAACTTGCTCAAGCCAGTGTACTTTTTTAAAAGCGTTGCACAAATTGGTTGATGATGTGCGCCATGCAATAAGCATGTGTTACTTCCCACAGGTCCAGTGTGGACACTACATTATGGCTATTGTCACTGACCACCTTTTCCAGTTGGAGTTGGTGGGGGGACAGCAGGATGTTTTCTGCTTGATATACTTATCAACTGCTCACCTGTGTGGTCACTCTAGCCCAGGCCGATAAGCTCCAACACCGCATGGCAACATTTGACTTGACAAGTGTGATAGGAAGCAGAGTGAGTGGGAGCAACTCCTTGCCCTGCTGCATTTTAGGACAGGAGGGTGTCTATGGAAGAGGAGTTGGAGGAGGTGGATAAGTGCCTTGTGTGGGAGCCAGGCTGACCCAATTGTAGGGTGGCCAAAAGAAGCAGCCGGTGTGAAACTTCGCAACTGCAGCAAAAAACATTGACCCAGTGGGCAATGGAAGACAGGTACTGTCCCTGCCTGAAAAAGCTGCTCCAGGTGTCCACCATGACTTACACCTTGCCACACAGTGGGAATCACAAGGAGTGGCCCAGGGTCACTGTCACATGTGAATACAAGGCAGGGATGGCTTTTTGGGAGAAATAATAGTGGATAGGTATCTTCCAGCAAGGCTGAGCGGACACCATTAGCTCACTAAAGGCAGCAGACTCAACTAAGAGGTACGGCAGCAACTGAACCAACAGCAACTTGGCCAAGTGGTAATTAAGTTTGCGCACCATTGGATTCCTGGGCATGTAGAGTTGTTTCCTGGCCATGCATTTTGTTATCAATGGCTGATGATGGAATAGAGAAGGAGTCTGAGTGGGAGAGGTAGAAAGTGATGATGATGATCTGAAAGACCTGCCACAAGGGAGACCTGCCTGCCACAAGAGAGACTGAAAGAAGGTGGATATTTTTGTTGTGGCAGGTGGCTACTACCTCTGTTTGCCCATGGGATGATGCCGCTTTATGTGGTTCAATAGAGCTGTGGTTCCTACGTTTGTTTTTTCCTGCCCACAGATTATTTTATTCTTGCAGTGCTTGCAAGGGCAATGATTCTGTCTTCCAGCAGGATGGAGAAAACTGCCAGTCGGGAGATACATGTGCAGAGGTAGAGGAAGACAAGCTTGGCTTAGGTACGGCACATTTTGGGCACCTGATTTTCTTCTCTCACTTTGAGGTTTATCCACTGACAACTCTAGCAGGTATCACCACCGGAGAGGCAGTGCCCAACAACAGCAATCCCACTCAGTATTCAAGGCCAGCTGGACCTTGCACAATGGCAGATGGTAAGTAGTCCCTTGTCTGTAGGGAAGTACCTTTACTGTGAGGTTTTAAACATTGTGCTCTCCTTCCTCCCTAGATCTCTTTAGGAAAAAAGAGGGCACTCCAATAGGAAGGACACAAAGACAGAGTGGATGGCACACAATGCTTTTCTGGAGCTGTAAAGAGGAGAAGTAGGAGGAATGCTCTGATCCCTGGCTCCACAGCACGGTGTCAGACGGTGTCAATCTGATATGACTGTGAGAAGGGGTGAGTAATCCAAAATCTCATTCTCTTTCTCCTCAATTATAATGTTGTGCCTTTCCAAAGGCATGGAAAACTGAGGTCTACTGCTACTACTACCACAACTTTGGGCAAATAGCTGGTGCTGCAAAAATCCACATTCTGGCTGTGGGTCTTTTGTTTTGAACCCTTCCGTATTCCAGACATTTGACGTAATGTTTATGAGATGAAGAAACAGCTCTCATTGTGTGAACATTGTATTTGTGTAAAAGAAGTTAAATGATTTAAACTGACATTCTGATATTTGGCCACAAGAGCCAAACTCTCAGAGGTGGAGTCACAAGCCTGTGAGGAAGTGAAGGATCCTCCATCTTGAAGTGAGCCTAAGAGAAGCACACAGGAGCTGTATGAAAAGAATCTGATGACATGCAAGCATGGGGGCATCCTTCAGGGACCAGAGCTGCAGCAAAGTGGAACTGATCCATATCCATGACCCTGATCTTGTCCAAACAAAGATAAATTGCTGCCAGAAACGCAGATGGGAGCTGAGGAGTAAAGCCACAGACACTGCGATACCACACTTTTGTTGGAGAAACCCTTGTTCCGTCCACAGTCACCAGCTGATATAAAGCAGATCCTGGTAAGACTAATCGTGCACGAACTTCATTACAGTTTACCAGTAGGTAAATGTATCTCTTATACCTCCAGCAACCACCGGAGGGAACAGCGCTGTACAGCACAAGGGCTCCAGCCCTGTAAACTTATTTTTATGTAACCAGCATCTGTGGTGGTGCTTTAAGTAAAATACTTTTTTTGGCAAAACTGGTGTTGGAGTTGTTTTCCTTGCTCGCGACTTTGCTTTATTCTGGGGAGCCTACCCCAGTACACGGCTTAGGGTGGGTTCACACTAGCATTAGGGAATCTGTTATGGCTTTCCATTATAACTATGTTAATGGTATAACGGAATCCATAATACAATAGGACGGATCCATTCTTCTGCCTATAGACTTTCATTATGACGGAATGAAAAACGGAAGCCTTTAAAAGGCATTCCGTTTGCTTTCCGTCCTAATAGAAGTCTATGGGAATCAAAACGGATCTGTCTGGTTCCCATTATGCAAGACAGAGAACAATGTCCGTACTTTGTTTTCCGTCTTGCATAACGGGACCCAGATGGATTTGTTATGCTTTCCCATAGACTTCTATTAGGACGTAAAGCAAACAGAATGCCTTTTAAAGGCTTCCGTTTTGCATTCTGTCTGGGCATTCCTTTATTTTCTGTTATAACCATGTTATAACGGAAAGCCATAACGGAATCCCTAATGCTAGTGAACCCACCCTTATATGTATACATTCACACAAAGTGTGCAATGATTTGCAAATGTGTTTTCAGGAATGTAAAGACAGAGAGGCTCAATTAAATGTCCCTCCCTTTATACAAACAAACTCAGGACACTGCTGTTGACAATTTACTTTGGTAATATGCAGTAGTGATGAGCGGGAGGTGCCATATTCGATTTCGCGATATTTCGCGAATATTCGATTGAATATTCGTCTTATATTCGTCGAAATCGAATATTCGTCATAATGCTATTTATCGCAAATAATATGCGATATAATTAATCGCATATTGCGATTTTGTGTATTTTACGAATATTCGCCATATTGCTATATATTCTTGTTTTAGAATATGACGAAAATTCTAAAAAACTAAGTTATAGCAATATAGCGATTATTCGTAAAATACACATATAGACTGCAATTTCACTAATGTAGTGCTATAATCTTTTTTTTTTAGTCTAATTTTTTTGTCTCTTTCTGATTCAGAAAGAGACAAAAAAATTAGACTAAAAAAAAAGATTATAGCACTACATTAGTGAAATTGCAGTCTAAATGTGTAATTTACGAATATTCGCTATTGTCTCGATCAATATGACTGAATATTCTAAAAACGAATATATAGCACTATATCACATATATTAGTTTTTTAGAATATTCTTTTTTCCCCCAATTAGTACAGTTATTGCCCTTGGCATACTATTTCTCGACAAGCGTCCCTAGTCACCATGGGAACGCCTGGTAGTTAGAATATACTATCGGATCTGAGTTTTCACGATCTAACTCAGATCCGATGGTATATTCTAACCACCAGGCGTTCCCATGGTGATGGGGACGCTTGAAGTTAGAATATACTGCCAGGGCGCTGTGATCGGCGCAATTAACCCTCAGGTGCGGGTTAATTGCGCTGTGCCCCCTCACCTCCCCAGTATTAAAATAATTTGCGGCCAGTGCGCCCTCCCTATTCCCAGTATTAAAATAATCTGTGGCCAGTGCGCTCTAACCCTCCCTCCCCCAATAATAAAATCATTGGTGGCCAGTGGCCACAGGGTCCCCTCCCCGGCAGCAGGCAGTTTCACTCGGCAGCAGTTTACTATCTGCAGGGCTTCCTCCTTCTGAGAACTGACAGGTCTATGCGCCGCATATGCCTTCAGCATTGCTATGCGGCGCAGAGACCTGTGAGTTCGCAGAAGGAGGAGAGCCCTGCAGGTAAGTAAATGCTGCCGACAGTGCCGAGTGATTAACTCAACCATGGCAGCCAGGACTTTACTAGCGTCCTGGCTGCCATGGTAACCGATCGAAGCCCGGCCATCACGCTGGGACTCGATCGGAACTGCCTGCTGCCACCAATGACGGGGTGGAGGGGAAAGGGGGAGCCTGTGGCCACTGACCACCAATGATTTTAATACTGGGGGAGGGGGGTTAGGGCGCACTGGCTACAGATTATTTTAATACTGCGGAGGGCGGGGGGCACACTGGCACGAATTATTTTAATACTGGGGAGGTGGGGTGGGGGTGCACAGCGCAATTAACCCGCACCTGAGGGGTTAATTGCCCGGATCACAGCGCCCTGGCAGTATATTCTATCTTCAAGCGTCCCCATCACTATGGGAACGCCTGGTGGTTAGAATATACCATCGGATCTGAGTTAGATCGTGAAAACTCAGATCCGATAGTATATTCTAACTACCAGGCGTTCCCATGGTGACAGGGACGCTTGTCGGGGAGTAGTATGCCAAAGGGCAATAACTGTATTAATTGGGGAAAAAGAATATTCTAAAAAAGGAATATATGTGATATAGTGCTATATATTCGTTTTTTAGAATATTCTTAAATGACGAATATTCTAAAAAACGAATATATCCGATATAGTGCTATCTATTAGTTTTTTAGAATATTCTCATTTTTTACCATCTAAACTCTTAATTCCTCTCTGCTTCTTGCTTGTGGGCCAATGAGTCATTGGCACACAAGCATTTTTAGCAGGAAGAAATCATGTGTTCAGATGGAGAAAATGACGAATATTCGATATAACGAATATATAGCACTATATTCGCAATATTCGCGAATTATCGAAGTTGCGATATTCGCTATTAATATTCGCTATCCGAATATTCGCGCTCAACACTAATATGCAGTATCACCGCCATTAACAGATTTGGGCCTAATGTCTTCTGTGCGTTCAAAAATGCAGCTTCAGAAAAAAAAAACTTTCTGTAGTGTAAAACACAAGTTCCCTTACGTCCTACCAGCAGCACAGATGGGGTTAACCACCCCCCGTGGACTGGCAGGACCGGCGGAATGTTTAATGAGCCCAAGACTAATAACTCAATTTAACAATTAAGTATCTCCTTAAAAGGAGCAAGTCAACCCCCAGCCCACTGTGTTTTGCGGTTTGTTTGTTCCCCCCTTTCTTATGGAAAGTGCGGGGAGCCTTCTTTTCGTTTGGGTAACGGCGTTGCCTTTTTTCCTAGGTACCTTGTCAGTTTGGCCGGCAGCTTATTTGCTGCCGGCCCCGCGCAGTTGCGCCTGGCTGGGGTATTTTGGCGGCGTCCTTGGTCCAGGATTCCCGGTCCTGGACCAAGGACGCGGGGACTCTCCTTTTGCATCACCTCCGGGTAATCCGGCCGTGATTTTTTCACGGGCACGATTTTTTTCATAGATGCGATTTTTTTATGCATCTTCCTGTCGAGGATTTACTGGGGGAAGGGTGGATAGGCTATCCCTCCCCTTCCCCTATTTTGGGAGGCTGTGTGCTCCAGTTCAGTCTCTGGCTACATATGCTTTTTCAGCTAGCTCCCAGAGTCCTAAAATTGGTGTTGTTCCACTTGTGGTGTTTTTTTCCTCAGCTGCCTCCGGTCTGTTTTTCTTTTCTTTCCTGCGTAGATAGTTGGTTTACAAATGTTTTATTTGTCCCTTTTTTTCCCGCAGTGATGTCTCCTCCGCGGGATTCGGAAGGCAGGAAAGTGGATTCCAAGAGGAAGCATCTATCCTGCTACCATTGCAGCAGTCAACGGTTATTGTAAGCTGATCATACCTGCACTTGTAAGATTGCAGAAGCTAAGCAGCTTTAGGCTGGGCTAAGACCAGCTTGGGAGACCGGTTAGGAATCCCTGGGTGTGTTGACTTAACCTACAGCTGCGGTTAGAGGTTTCTGACCTCTAGTGAACCTATGTTGCAGGATATGTATCAATGGCTCTGTTAAAGGAGTCATAGGCCTGCTGGATGGAAAGGCTTCCTATTCGTGCCCAGGCCCCTATGGAGACCTCTGTCCTGGTAGAGAGACCTTCTTGGTCTCCTTAGTTTCTTCCTCCTTGGATGAGGAGGAGCTGACGTTGTGTTTTCTCCCCTGGAAAGACACAGAAGTTGCTCAAGTCCATCAGGTCGGGGGACCATGATGTTGACTCAGGGGGGAGTCTCCCGTTCCCGCTACTCGGGCACATCGTGTCTTCAAAGCGGATGAGACCCTCCTCTCTGTCATGATATAGAGTGGAAAAACCTGGAAAAGGTCCGGTTTTAACAAAGAAGTTTAAATCCATGTTTCCGATGGCTTAACCCTTGGTGGATTCGTGGGGATCCATTCCCAAGGTGGACATGGCTATTGCCAGTTGTCCAAGCGCACTCTGGTTCCTGCAGACGATGGGTCTAGCTGCAGGACCCCTTGCAGAGTGCACACTAAGACGGGGTGTTACGGCAGCTGCGGCTTCCGCTTCCACAGCCATAACGGCTTTTTGTAGTCTCTACGTTCCTCCGATCTCGCCTGGATCAAATTCAAGTTGATGTGAACCAGAGGTTTGAACCAGATGCTTTCAAGACCATCAACCTGGCTATGGACTTCTTGTGCGATACCGCACAGCCCCAGTTGAAGCTAGCGAGGGAGCTTCCCGCTAGCAAAGCAAGTCCTGGGTATGAGGCCAAACACAGATCCTTGCTCTTGAAGCTAAGCAGCAGGTCTGTGGCTCATGGGAGACCAAGTGTGCCTTTGGCACCCTGTAACAATACTATCAAATAATGTCAGGGGCCTATATATAGCATGGCCCTGAGATCGGCGGCCCATATTCCATTTGGAGGAGCCAAGGATGGAAAATCCACCTCCTGACTACGGGCCTCTTGGAGGCTCTTGCTTAATTCCCGTTACTCCTGCCAATAAGCTTCATGTACCCGTCGGGAGTCGTCTCTCCCACTTCTGAGAAGAATGGATCCAAGAGATCCCTGGGTCCTGAATATCATTTTCAACGGTTATTTAGTCAACAACACCTCTATTCCACTGGACAGGTTTGTCAAGATCAACCTTCTACAAGCTGCCAAGGAGGCGATCCTAGAGGCCTACATTCAGGACTACATTTGCAAAAGGGCTCTGGAGGAGGTTCCCGCAGGAGAACGGGGTCTAGTGATCTATTCACCAGTTTTTCTGGTTCCCAAGGCTTCAGGAGATCTCCGGATGATTATCGATCTGAGATTTTTCAATCGATTTATAAGGAAGGTGAAGTTTCGTGTAGAAACCATCAGGTCAGTAGTTCACGTCGTCAATCCTGGAGACGTGATGGCAACCCTGGACCTCAAGAATGCATATCTGCACATCCCGATCCATCCTGGTTCCAGGAAGTATATCAGGATCACGGTCCAGGTGTCCGGTGTCGTCAGGCATCTTCTGTTTGTTGCCCTTCTCTTTGGCATTTCTTCTGCCCCTCACACTTTTACCAAGGTGGTGGTTCTGTGGTGGCGGCTTTGAGGCTTCAAGGACTGACCATCATTCCTTATCTGGACGACTGGCTTTGAAAGCCTCTGCTCTAGCGGTCCTAACCCAACTTCTTCAGGTAACAATCTCCTTTCTGTTCCACCTAGGTTGGATCATCAGCTGGTAGAAGTCGAACGTGAGCCCATCGACTTCAGTAAGATATCTAGGCTTCATAACCGACTCCGCTGGGATGTCGCTCCAGTTGACTCCAGAAAGAAGATTCCGGGTTCAGAACACGGCAAGTTCCTTTCCCCGGCGAGTTCCAATCCGGACTCTCATGAAGATGTTGGGGCTCATGTCAGCGTCTGCGGAAGCAGTCCCTTGGGCTCTATGGCACCTCCGCCCTCTACAGTCGGAGGTCCTCTCCTAATGGAATCGCAGCCCTGCTGGGCTAAACTCCCTGTGCTCCCTGACTTGGCAAACTCGGTATTCCCTCAGATGGTGGTGCCATCTTTAGACGGGAAGTCTATGACCCAGCCAGTCTGGGTCATATTGACTACGGATGCGTCCTAAGTAGGCTGGGACGCTCACCTAGACGACACTCCAGTTCACGGGACCTGGTTTCCTCAGGAGTGGCTTCTTTCATCCAATCTCCACGAGATTCAGGCTATCCGGCTAGCCCTCCTTCACTTAGCCCCTCAGATCCGGGGCAAAGCGGTGAAAGTCCAGTCAGACAATGTGACTGCGGTACTTTACATCAACCAGCAGGGAGGCACAAGATCACTTCCCTCTTGTCAGAGATCGGGGTGATTCTGGATTAGACAGAGTTGTACCTTCCCACTTATCTGCGATCCACATCCATGGCTCCCTCAATATGATAGCGGCTGAGCCGCGGTCTTCCGTCGGTAGAGTGGTCTTTACATCCGGAGAATCAAGCAGATAGTCCTCAAGTGGGTATGCCAGAGGTGGATCTCATGGCAACAAGGTTCAATGCCAAGGTGGAGAGGTTCTGCTCCCTCTACAGGGAGGACAACCCCCCGGCGTTAGATGCTCTGTCAATATCCTGGAGGTTCAGGCTGGCTTACATCTTCCCTCCCTTTTCCATGATAGCGAGGGTATTGATGAAAATCCGTCAGGATCAGGCCTCGGTGATAGCCATCATACTGTTTTGGCCGAAGAGATCCTGGTTTACCTAGCTCACCCAGTTGAGTCGAGGACAATATTGGAGGCTCCCCCCACAGCAGACCCTGGTGTCGTGGGACACTCACCTCTGCTCAGATCTGCACAGCCTGGAGGTTGATCAGTCCCTTCCCGGAATAGAAGGGCTTTCAGAGTCGGTCCTGAGAACGCTGTCTCATTCTAGAGCGGACCCTACCAAGAGAGCCTACTCTTGTATTATGAGGATATTCTCATCCTGTTGTACCTCAACTGAGGAGGCGTCTGCAGATCCGCCCCTCTCCGCTATCCTTCAGTTCCTGCAAAACGGCCTTGATAGAGGCCTTGCCCTTTTACTCTGAAGATTCAAGTTTCAGCCATCTCAGCTTGCCTTAACAGGCTTTTTCTCAGGACCCGCTGATCAAACGGTTCCTTAAAGGAGCTGAAAGATTAAAGCCTACAGTACTGAGACCCCTTTTTTTCAATGGGTTTTTCAGTAGTTCTCAGGGGTTAGCATCTCCCCTTTGAACCGTTAGAGGAGGTGGACATCAAGTTCGTCACTTGGAAGTTTGTGTTTCTCCTTGCAGTGACTTTGGCCAAGAGGGTCTCTGAGCTTCAAGCTCTCTCAGCACATGACTCCTATTCTTACATGACCGGGACCTTCTTAGATTCCTCCCGTATTGTAGGCCTAAAGTTCCTTCCTTCCAGAACATCAACCAGGTGATATTCCTTCCGGTTCTGTCGACATCTACCACCTCCTCCTAGGAACCTGCTAGACATCCTCTGGACGTCGAGATGTCTCCGGATCTATGTGGATAGATCAAGGAGTTCAGGAAAGATGAGAATCTGCTAATCCTGTTGCCGGTAAGTTTAAAGGCTATAAGGCATCCAAACCTTCTATCAGTCGGTGGATTGAGGAGGCTATTAAGGAATCCTTTGTTTCCACAATCTCTGGACCCTCCGGGATTCGTGAAGGCCCACTCTACTAGAGTTGTGGCTACTTCTTTTGCCGAGAGGAGTCTTCTGCCTCT
Source organism: Bufotes viridis (assembly GCA_033119425.1). NCBI lineage: Eukaryota > Metazoa > Chordata > Amphibia > Anura > Bufonidae > Bufotes > Bufotes viridis. Next base: position 5,795,251 of record CM065597.1, read on the forward strand.
CAACATGATTTGCAAAGCTGCCTCCTGGAGCTCTGAATCGACATTCATCTCCCATTATAGACTAGATGCCAGTCTAGCTGAGTTTTCGGCCTTTGGGCAGACTTTTCTTAGTTCTGCCAGGCAGGAAGGCCCTCCCTAGGGGTTTTTTCTTGCTATCTCCCCATCTGTGCTGCTGGTAGGACGTAAGGGAATCGTTAATTTCTAACGATAATTTGTTTTCCCTTAGTCCTAACACAAATTTCCCACCCTAGTATGTCTAGTTTTTTTCTTGCTATAAACACAGTGGGCTGGGGGTTGACTTCCTCCTTTTAAGGAGATACTTAATTGTTAAATTGAGTTATTAGTCTTGGGCTCATTAAACATTCCGCCGGTCCTGCCAGTCCACGGGGGGTGGTTAACCCCATCTGTGCTGCTGTTAGGACTAAGGGAAAACAAATTATCGTTAGAAATTAACGATTGTCAACCTACTAAGCAATAATTTGACCCTCCGCCCCCCGCTCTTCCAGTACCAACTCTTGAACTGTCTGTGGATGCCCGAGTATTTCAAACGTTACCCTCTGGATTGTAAAATATGCATTGTTTCCAGTCTAGACTGCCCTCCATGAGCTGCGTACAGTACTATCACAATGTTCTCTTTTCCTATGTGAGTGACCTGGTTGCAGCTGTGATAGGTGATGCTCTGATTTTTTACACACACAATAAATGTTGCTCTAAATTCTTTGTATACATTTAATTATAACAACCTTTATGGAAACCCCCATCTCCACCCATGTGTGTAAAATCAGAAAAAGCCCACAGCAGGCAGGTAAAAATTATCTTCTGCAGTCATCCCTCTCCATTGTGTTTGTCAGTTCACTCTTTTCTGTTCCCCTGAGACTCGGAGGAGGTATTGATTGCAATGTAGGGTTGACCCTACATTAAGAGACTTTCTGTAGCAACAGGAATCTTCGGGGGAACACTGCAATAATCACATTGTACTGTCAGTCTCTGCAAATCAGCAACATATTATACCATTTCATCTTCGGTACACAAGCAAAAGCAATGGGCTAGAGGCTCAAATTAAACATATAACAGAGGAAAAACTGGACTGGAAACCTGTATATTCCAAAACAAGAGTGAATTAAAAAAAAGAGGAGAAGTAGTATCTGATCTGTATATGTTCTCTCCATTTATGATCCACTCCTGATTTTGGCTTCCAAGACTGCATCAGGAATCTGACCATGTGGCCGTACTATGAGAATTCCCTTTAAAAGAGCATAAAAATGAATAAAAAGAAAACTCAGACTAAGGTATACAACAAACTTATAAATCAATCAATTTACCCCCTTTACCTCCATAAAATGTCTATAGGGGCAGATTTTTAGCAGTTTAATATTGGTATCTAGGAGGCAGTATTAGAGCATTTATGTTACGACTGTAGGTAGGGACAGACAAGGACAGTAAGTCCTATGGCTTGAACCCAGCCCGCTTGCCCTACCTACTTGCAATACAAGCCCTAGATAGCTAGATCGCAACTGGTCGATGGTCCCTATGCAATTTAAGTGCAGAAACAACAAAGACAGACAAACACAATACCAGAGTTGTACGTAAATGGGTCAGAACTAGAGTTAAGCGAACACCGGGAAGTTCCGGTTCGCCGGGTTCGGCCGAACTTCACAAAAAAGTTTGAATTTGAAGCCAATGGGGACCCGAACTTTTGGGCACTAAAATGGCTCTAAAAATGTCATGGAAAGGGCTAGAGGGCTGCAAAAGGCAGCAAAATGTGCTTAAGAGCATGGCAAGTGCTCTGCAAACGTGGATAGGGAAACAACTTAAAATAAAATAAATAAAAATTAAAAATAACAATCTTGTTGTTGCGGAACGCCGACGGCAGGTTTACCCTATTCACCGCCTTCAGTCCTCTGCGGTTCATACGAAGCAAGGATGTGCGCTATGCCCTCGTCTCCACAGCAACGAGGGACCGGGAGGATCTGGCCACGCATATTCCCTTGGCACAGTCAGCTTCCTTCACGTACATGGCAACTGCGGTAAGCCTGAGCGCCGAGCTGATCACTCGGTGCTCGGTTGGATTCAGGAGAATGAGTCATGTGATGCTGGCCACGTCACATGACTCCTCTTTTCCACTATTTAACAGGCAGCACGCTGGCCACAGGTTGCCTGTGAGTTCAGTCTCTTCCTGAACTTGTTCAGTCTGACATGCGGCTAGATTCCTGGCTCTGTTTCCAACTTTGTCCCCTGTTGCTCTCTGCATTTATTGGCTTCTCCTGGATTGACCTTTGGCGTGGACTTGACTTCTCTTTGATTATACTTTTGTACTTTAGCGACATCCTGGTTTTGACTCGGCTTGCTGACATATCTGTTGTTTGTCTTGTATGTCCCTCCGAACTTACCCAGGCTAGGGAACGTCGTCCAGTTGTACCTCGTTGCCTATAATGAGTGGTGCAAGTAGGCAGGGACAGGTGTATGGGTGGAGCCAGTGGTTGCTACCCTCTACCCCTCTTTGTGACAGATTCACAGGCCCATACTACCACTATGGGTCTGATACAACACCTGAAGGATCATGTCCAGAACTTGGCCCAGATAGTTCAGGAATCAGGGGAGAGGTTACAAGTCCAAGAAGCGGGCTGTAACCTAGCGGTTCCCCCGTCCGTCCGTCATGCAGATGGAACCTTTTGTTAAACTTCCCAAGCGGTTTTCAGGAGACCGCAAGAGCTTCCATACCTTTAAAGAAAGCTGCAAATTATATTTCAGGCTACGACCTCTTTCTTCTGGCCTAGGGCCACAGCAAGTGGGAATAATAATTTCTCTGTTACAAGGTGACCCCCAAGATTTGGCTTTTTTATTACCCCCCGACTCGTTGTGTCTTGGATCAGTTGATGCTTTCTTTCAGGCCCTAGGTGCTCTGTATGATGAACCAGACAATGCCTCCATAGCAGAGACACAGTTAAAGGCTTTGGTACAGGGTGACCGACCAGCAGAGGAGTACTGTACTCAATTTAGGAAATGGTGTGTTCCCTCCGACTGGAATGAACCTGCCCTCAAGTGTCAGGTCAGGCTTGTCCGATAGACTTAAAGATATGCTTATAGGTTACCCTCTTATTAAGACTTTAGGGCAGACCATGACACTTGCTGTAAGACTAGACAGATGCATTAGGGAGAGACAGAATGAGGTTTTGCTTTCTTTCCAGGTGACGTCTAAATATAACGTCAGTCTCGTGGGTATCCAATCTGAACCTGGTGCCGAAGAACCCATGCAGATTGGTATGACCAGAAGGGAGCAACGACACCATCAGGGGACATGTTTCTATTGTGGCGTCTGTGACCATTGGATTCGACATTGTCCCAAGAAGCCTCCTCCCAGTAGATCACTCAAACCTGGGACATCTAATAACAAGGTACTCCCGCATATTGTTAAAGGTAATTTCTTGGTCCCTGTTACTGTTTCAGCAGGGCTCAATAAGGGTTCAGGTAAAGCTTTTATTGATTCTGGATCAGCTGCTAGCTTTATTGATCTCAAATTTGCCTGCCAGGTGGGAATTCCTATCCTGACCTTTCTTTATCCTGTATACATTGTTGCTATTGATTCTACCCCATTATTAGGATGTACTGTGAGGTTTTCTACTCCTGAGATTACACTAACGGTAGTGGTGTGTCATACTGAAAGTTGTGCCCTATTCATTTTGGAGAATTTACCAGTTAATGTGGTGCTAGGTATGCCATGGCTCAAGAGGTGTGCTAGTCAAATGGGGCCCTAAATGTGATTCATGTTTGTCTATTGTCCATGCGGGAGTCTCAGCAGAATCCAAAATATTACCTCCATTCATAGAGGATTATGTGGATGTATTCTCCTCATCTGACCCTGAGGGGTTGCCACCCCATAGACCTTATGACTGCGCTACTGAATTGGTGGAAGGTGCCAGGTTTCCCAAGGGGCGTATATATAATCTATTTGGTCCAGAATGTGATTCCATGAGAGAATACATCAAGGAAAGTTTGGTTAAAGGACATATTAGGCCCTCTGTATCTCCTAGTTCTTTTTTATCAAGAAAAAGGATGGAGGGCTTAGGCCTCTTATTGACTATCGGGAATTGAACAAAATTTCTGTTAAAAATCAATACGCTCTTCTAATGTTTCCCGATCTGTTCAATCAAGTTCTAGGGGCTTCATGGTTTTCCAAACTTGACCTGAGGGGAGCTTACAACCTACTTCATATTAAAGAAAGCGACAAATGGAAAACTGCTTTTAATACTCCGGAGGGGCATTTCGAATACCTGGTCATACCTTTTGATCTTAGTAATGCTCCTGCAGTTTTTCAAAATTTCATGAACGACCTTTTCAGGGAACTTATTGGCAAATTTATGATTGTATATCTCGATGACATTTAGATTTTTTCTTCAAGTTGGAAATCTCATGTTGTGCATACCAGACAAGTTCTGGAGATTCTCAGAAAAAATCAACTGTCTGTTAAGTTGGAAAAATGTGTCTTTGGGGTTCAGGAAATATTGTATCTGGGTTATGTTCTCACTCCTCACACTTTTGAAATGGACCCTGGTAAGGTACAGACCATTTTAGATTGGGTAAGACCATCATCCCTGAGAGCCTTCCAATGCTTTTTTAGGATTTTCCAACTACTACCGTAAATTTATCAAAGAATTTTCGGTAATTGCCAAACCTTTGACCGACCTCACTAAGAAGTGGGCGGATCTGGAGAACTGGCCTATAGAGGCTATTGAGGCCTTTGAGACCCTTAAAAGGTCTTTTAGAAACACCCCCGTTTTGTTTAGCCTGATCAAGAGAAACCTTTCATTGTAGAGGTTGACGCTTCTGAGGATGGTGTGGGGGCGGTGCTTTCGCAGGGACCCTCTAATCTTACCAATTTAAGACCCCCTGCTTTTTTTCACGTTAATTTCTCCCACTGAGAGGAATTATGACATTGGTAATTGAGAATTGTTAGCCATAAAATGGGCGTTTGAGGAATGGAGACATTTTTTGGAAGGGGCTAAACATTGTATCACTGTGCTCACTGACCATAAAAATGTATTGTTACTCGAATCTGCCAAACGCCTGAATCCACGTCAAGCCAGATAGGCTTTGTTCTTCACGCATTTTAACTTCTTGATTACTTTTAGACCAGGAAGTAAGAACGTAAAGGCTGATGCCTTGTCTCGAAGTTTCTGTGCATTTCAACCCCCTGATATCCCTCCTAAACTCATCGTACCAGCTAACATTATTGTGGTAGCTTTGTCCGAGGAACTGGCTTTTTTCATTGAAGCACAGCAACATCTAGCACCGCCACAAACACCTACTGATAAGTTCTTTGTTTCTGAGCAGTTTCGTCTCAGTTTGCTGAGTGAGTGTCACGACTCAGTCTTGTGCGGACATCCCGGTATTGAGGGCACCAAGGAACTCATGTCCAGGTCGTTGTGGTAGCCCACACTATCCAGGGTTGTCAAATCTGATGTCTCTGCATGCAAGGTATGTGCCAGATCCAAAACGCCCAGATCACGTCCTGCTGGTGAACTACGACCACTACCCATTCCAAGTAAATCCTGGTCACATATTTCTATGGATTTCATCACTGACTTACCTCCCTCGGAAGGGAAGTCGGTGGTTTGGGTAGTGGTCGACAGATTCAGTTAGATGGTACACTTCGTTCCGTTAGCCAAACTTCCTGATGCCAAGACTCTGGCTTCTGTGTTTATTGAACAGGTGGTACGATTACATGGTATTCCTGAAAATATTGTTTCCGACAGAGGTGTTCAGTTTGTCTCCAAGTTCTGGAGAGCGTTTTGTCAGAGATGTGATATATCTTTGTCATTCTCTTCAGCTTTTCATCCTGAGTCGAATGGACAAACTGAACGCCTTAATCAAGCCGTTGAGCAGTTTTTAAGATCTTACATCTCTGATAACCAGCAACTATGCGTGAAATATCTCCCTTTGGCGGAGTTTGCCATCAACAACAGGGTGAACTCGTCCACAGGGGTTTCTTAGTTTTTCTGCCATTTTGGTTTTCACCCAAAATTTTGTTCTGTTTCATCTGTTCCATCACCTAATCCTGAGGCTGACAGTGTAACTTCTGAACTGTGCACAGTTTGGGCCCGGATTCAGTAGAATCTAGAGAAAGCTCAAGAGAGTCAGAAAATCTATGCTAATAGAAAACATTCCAAAGGAGGGCACTTTAAGGTCGGCGAAAAAGTTTGGCTGTCCACCAAGAATTTGTCTCTGAGAGTGTCCTCCAGGAAGTTTGTGCCACGTTTTGTTGGTCAATATGAAATTCTCGAAATTATTAATCCTGTGTCTTTCAGGTTGAAGTTGCCAGATTCGTTCCGCATTCACAACGTGTTTCATAAATCTTTGCTTAAAAAGTATGGTTCCGTCGCAAAGTGCTCCTCCCCCTGTTCTGGTGAATGAGCAAGATGAGTACGTCATTTCCAAGATCATTGACGTTAGGAAGGTTCGAAATTCCTTTCAATACTTAGTTCATTGGAAAAGTTACGGACCTTAGGAAAGATCATGGGTAGCAATTAATTAGATTCACGCTAATAGGCTGAGTCAAAGGTTTCATCGTGATCATCCTCACAAACCTGCTCCTTCGGCTTTGGGTCCGGTGGCCCCATGTAGTAGGGGGGGTACTGTCACGGGGCGCCGACGGCAGGTTCCCCCTATTCACTGCCATCAGCGTTGTGCGGTTCATACGGAGCAAGGACGTGTGCTACGCCCACATCTCCACAGCAACGAGGGACCGGGAGGATCTGGCCGCGCATATTCCCTTGGCGCAGTCAGCGTCCTTTGTGTCCATGGCAACTGTGATAAGCCTGAGTGCCGAGCTGATCACTTGGTGCTCATCTGGATTCAGGAGAATGAGTCATGTGATGCTGGCCATGTCACATGACTCCTCTTCTCCACTATTTAACAGGCAGCCTGCTGGCCACAGGTTGCCTGTGAATTCAGTCTCTTCCTGAACTTGTTCAGTGTAACATGCGGTTAGATTCCCGGCTTCGTTCCCGACTTTGTCCCCGGTTGCTCCCTCCATTTATTGGCTTCTTCTGGTTTGACCTTTGGCGTGGACTTGACTTCTCTTTTATTATCCTTTTGTACTTTAGCGACATCCTGGTTCTGACTCGGCTTGCTGACATATCTGTTGTTTCTCTTGTATGTCCCCCTGCACTTACCCAGGCTAGGGAACGTCGTCCAGTTGTATCTCATTGCCTAGAATGAGTGGTACAAGTAGGCAGGGACGGGGGTGTGGATGGAGCCAGTGGTCACTACTCTCTACCCCTCTTTGTGACACTTGAATAAGGAGGAGGAGGTGGATGTTGAGTAGGAGGTTGAGGAGGCGTTGACCATGGTGGTGTAGGTGGAAGCGAGGGTGGAGGTGGAGGAGGTAGCCAACACTGGTATTTTTTTGTTTTGTTTTTCTAATTGGGGTAGCCCTTAAAAAAAATAAAACAAAGAATAAGTGCACTTGAGTACAAGAATGGATGGTTGAGGCTGGTGTAAATATCTATTCTGCAGAAGGTACAGACAAGTCCTGTGAGATCCAAGCATGGGATATTTTAATGAATGTGAGCTTGTCCACATTAGCATTGGACAGGCGGCTGCACTTCTCTCTCGTTCAGACAATACACTGGCTGAAGGGCAGGCATGACCCTCCAAGGAGTAAAGGGCAAGCTCAGGCCATGTGTCCAATTTGGAGACCCAAAATGAATGGGGCAAACCCATCAGTCAGTACGTGTAGGCGTGTGCACACATACTGCTCCACCATGTTGCTGAAGACGTTGCATATTAGCTGTTGGTGCTGGTTGTTGTGGTGTGGTGACAAAGCTTTTCCACATTTCGACCATGCTAACCCTGCCTTCTGAGGTGCTGGTGGTGCCCTGGCTGCGTTGGTGACCTCTTCCTCTTCATCTGCCTTCGCCTTGTGCTTCCACTGAGGCCTCGGTGTCAGACGGGAATGCTATTTGCAGCGTGTCTAGCAGCGTGTGCTTGTACTCGCACATTTTCAGATCATGCTCAAGTGAGGGAATTAAGGACGGCACGTTGTCCATGTAACGGGGATCCAGCAGGGTAGCAACCCAGTAATCAGCACAAGTTAGAATGTGGGCAACTCGGCGGTCATTGTGCAGGCACTGCAGCATGTAGTTGTTCATGTGCCAGGCTGCCCAGAGGAAATGACAAGATGTCCTCTGTGGGAGGTGTATCGTCTGTGTCCTCGGTATCCCCCGAGCCACACTGCAGTGATGGCCCTGAGCTGCTTTGGGTGCCACCCTGCTGTGAACACGGTTCCTCCTCATCCTACCCTTCCTCCTCATCCTCCAGAACTGTGCCCTGGCTGGACAATTGTGTATCTGGCCTACGTTGGTGCAGGAACCCACCCTCTGAGCCACTTGTGAATGACTGGCCTGATAACCGTGGAAATGATCCCTCTTCCTCCTGTGCCACATACTCTTCCATCATCGACCGAAGCGTTTTTTCAAGGAGACATAGAAGTGGGATAATAACGCTGAGAACGGCGTCATCGGCACTGGCCATGTTGGTGGAGTACTCAAAACAGCGCAACAGGGCATACACATCCCGCATGGAGGCCCACTCAGTGGCGCTGTTCCGCAGAGCGACTCACGTGTGTCTGCTGCAGCTGAAACTCCACTATCTCCTGCTGCTGCTGGCACAGTCTCTCCAGCATGTGCAAGGTGGAGTTCCACCTTGTGGGCACATCGCAGTCGGTGAGCGGGAAGGCCGAAGTTACACTGCAGCACAGACAGGCGAGGAGCAACAGGGTGAGAACGCCAAAGGCGCACTTTCTGCAGCAGCTCTGACATATAGGGGTAGTTTTTCAGGAATATCTGCACCACCAAATTCAGCACATGCGCCAGGCAAGGGATGTGCTTCAAACCGGCTAGGCCCAGAGCTGCTATGAGATTTCGCCCTTTATTGCACACCACCAGGCCGGGCTTGAGGCTCAGCAGCAGCAACCACTCATCAGTCTGCTGTTCTATGCCCATCCACAGCTGCTGCGCTGTGTGGGGTTTGCCCCCCAAACAGATGAGTTTTAAAACTGCCTGCTGTCGTTTTCCCCAGGCTATGCTGAAGTTGGTGGTGAAGGTGTTACACTGACCGGATGAGGAGGTGGTAGAGGAGAGGCAATAGGAGGCAAAGATAAATGCCCTGCAATCCTCAGTGGCGGAAGGATATGCGCCAAACAGCTATCCGCCTCAGGCCCAGCCTCCACTGCACTTAACCGTTGTGCTGTTAGGGAGATATAACATCCCTGCCTGTGCTTACTGGTCCACGTAGTTATGTGGACCTTGCCAAAGATGGCGTTGCACAGTGCACACCTGATTTTGCCCCCCACTTGTTTGTGCAGGTAAGGGATGGCTCACCTGGAAAAGTAGTGGCGGCTGGGAACGATGAACTGTGGGACAGCCAACGCCATAAGGTTTTTAAAACTCTCCAGATGGAATGACAGCATTTCAAAGGCCAGGAATTTTGAAATGCTGGCATTCAGGGCCAGGGATCGCGGGTGGGTAGGGAGGTACTTCCTCTTTCGCTCCATTGTTTGGAAGATAGACAGCTGAATGCTGCCATGGAACATTGTGGTGCTGCTTGTTGAAGGTAAAGGACGTGATGGCATTGCTGACACATCCTCTGTTTGCGGGGTGAGCGGTGCCACTGTCACTCCAGAGGTGGAGGAAGAGGGTGAGACTACAGCAGAAGAGGAAGCAGGAGGAGCCTGAGACCTTTCTTGGTTTTGGAGGTGTTTACTCCTCTGCAGCTCGTGCTGTGCATGTAGATGCCTCGTCATGCAGGTTGTGCTCAGGTTTAGAACATTTATGCCTCACTTCAGGCTCTGATTGCACAGTGTGCAAACCACTCGTGCCTTGTTGTCTGCATATTGTCTGAAGAACTGCCACGCCAGGGAACTTCTTGAGCTGGCTTTGTTGTGCTCGGTCCCTGGGTGCGGTGGGCAGTAGCAGGCGTACTGTCTAGGGGACAGCCGCTCTGCTTTTGGACCCTGCTCCCTCTTTTGCTGTGCTGGTGGCTCTGTGCAACCACCGCCTCTTCCTCCGGACTGCACAGGTCACTCGCATTACCTTGATTCCATGTGGGGTCTAGGACCTCATCGTCCTCCACATCAACTTCCACCCAGTCTTCTCCCCTGCCCTCCTTGTCGGTTTGCACACTGCAGAAAGCCGGATCAGAGATGTGCTGCGGTGGTCGTCCCATCTCCTCATCCATGAACATAAGTGGTTGTGCATCAGTGCACTCAATCTCTTCCACTTCTGGGGCAGGGCTAGGTGGATGGCCCTGGGAAACCCTGCCAGCAGAGTCATCAAAAAGCATAAGAGACTGCTGCATGACTTGGGGCTCAGACTGCTTGGCTGATTTGCAAGGGGGTGAGGTGCTAGATAGATGCCCATGGCCTGCAGGCTCCAACTCTGAGCTTTCAGCAGTGGAGCGGGTGGGAGACAATGTAAAGGAACTGGAAGCACTGTCAGCCACCCAATCTACTATCACCTGTATGTGTTCTGGCATCACCATTCGTAGAGCGGCATTCGGGCCTACCAAATAACGCTGCAGGCTCTGTCGCCTACTCGCACCTGAGGAAGATGTTTCACTTGGGAGTGTACCTGGCACATATCGACCACGTCCTCTCCCTGCAACAGGAGCTCCACCAACACCAGCAGCCCCACAACCAGGGCCACGTACCTTATTTGATGCTCTAATCATTTTTTGCAGTCACACAGCGAAGTAACAGATGTTTTTACTAAATTTACCTCTCTGTCACCTATGCAAAGAAGGTGTTTTTCACAGGCAAAACTGGGTTAATGTACCAGCCAATGTAACAGATGATTTTTAGAAATGTACCTCCCTGTCACCTATGCAGAGCAGGGGTTTGTATGCGGAAAAACTGGCAAAATGTCACACACCAATGTAACAGATGGTTTTTAGAAATTTACCTCTCTGTCACCTATGCAGAGCAGGGGTTTGTATATGGCAAAACTGGGTTAATGTCAACCAATAATGTAACAGACGATTTTTACAAATTTACCTCCCTGTCACCTATCTAGTACAAAAAGTGTGTGTTTTTTTATAGCACCAATGTAAATGCAATATGTTACAGTTGTATTGGACTTTCAGAAATGCAGCATAGCCTGTAAATTTACTATCTTTCAAAAAAGTGTGCTTTTTTATATCAGCAAGGTAACTGCAGTGTTTAGCAGTTTTATTGGACTGTCAGATATGGAGTGCCTGTTGCAGACAGATAAAATAAATAGCTTTAGGTCACAAAAATGTGACAGACTAATGCAATTTAATATTTTCACTGCCAGGTATGGAGGGGTACTTGAATAGCCAAAAAAGGGAATTTGTCCTCCCCTGAGCTACCAAAACAGAAGTAAAGTAATGTCCCTGGCACACATGCAATTCACATGCAGTTGCAAGGGCACTGCACTTGCAAAAATGGCCGCCGACGCCCACCGAAATAGCAGATGGATTAAAAGTTATTTTTCAGTGTCGCTGTGCTCAGGGCTGGGTACAAAAATGTAGCATAGAACTCTCAATAATCGCTGTAGTTTGAAGATTGAACAACACCAAGTACACCAGAATTCTTCCCTAATCTCTCCTTCACATCAGCAGCAGCATCCTATCCCTACACTGAGAAGAGCAGAGTGACGTGCAGCGCTACATGACTCCAGCCTATATAGAGGCTGGGTCACATGCTGCACTTGGCCAATCACAGCCATGCCATTAGTAGGTATGACTGTGATGGCTTCTTAGGGCAGACCAGTGAAACGCTTGTTGATTGACTGCCCTGCATCCTTTCAAAAAGTGCCAAGAAATCGCTGAAAACCGAACCCGAACCTGAAATTTTACGGAAATGTTCGGGTTTGGGTCCGTGCACCAAAAATCCTAAAGTTCGGTATGAACCCGAACTTTATAGTTCGGGTTCACTCAACCCTATATAGGAGGCAGTATTATAGTACGCTATATTCTTGTACATAGGAGCAGTATTATAGTAGTTATATTCTTGTACATAGGAGCAGTGTTATAGTAGTTATATTCCTGTACATAGGAGCAGTATTATAATAGTTATATTCTTGTACATAGGAGGCAGTATTATAGTAGTTATATTCTTGTACATAGGAGCAGTGTTATAGTAGTTATATTCTTGTACATAGGAGCAGTATTATAGTAGCTATATTCTTGTACATAGGATCAGTACTATAGTAGTTATATTCTTGTATACAGATCAGTATTATAGTAGTTAAATTCTTGTATATAGGAGCAGTATTATAGTAGTTATATTCTTGTACATAGGAGCAATATTATAGTAGTTATATTCTTGTACATAGGAGCAGTATTATAGTAGTTATATTCTTGTACATAGGAGCAGTATTATAGTAGTTATATTCTTGTACATAGGAGCAGTATTATAGTAGTTATATTCTTGTACATAGGAGCAGTATTATAGTAGTTATATTCTTGTACAGAGGAGCAGTATTATAGTAGTTATATTCTTGTACATAGGAGCAGTATTATAGTAGTTATATTCTTGTACATAGGATCTGTAGTATAGTAGTTATATTCTTGTACACGGATCAGTATTATAGTAGTTATATTCTTGTACATAGGAGGCAGTATTATAGTAGTTATATTCTTGTACATAGAAACAGTATTATAATAGTTATATTCTTGTATATAGGAGCAGTATTATAGTAGTTATATTCCTGTACATAGGAGCAGTATTATAGTAGTTATATGCATGTACATAGGAGGCAATATTATAGTAGTTATATTATTGTACATATAAAGCAGTATTATAGTAGTTATATTCTTGTACATAGGAACAGTATTATAGTAGTTATATTCTTGTACATAGGAGCAGTATTATAGTAGTTATATTCTTGTACATAGGAGCAGTATTATAGTATTATAAAAGATTGGATAGCACTCCAATTTACGATTATCGTGAATAGGGGGAGATGGTTCCCAGGCCAAGATAATGATATAAAGTAGACTCCCACGATCCACAGGGTTCAATTTCAAATTCTGCTTTATTAGAAGTGCGGAAATCCAGTTGTAGGAAATAAACGTCTTCGGCCTATGGCCTTCTTCAGTGTAACTGGTTGAGCCGCTTTGGAAAAGATAGAATAGGATAGAATGTCCTATGGAGAGTGGCTGAGCGTTATGGTGCCACAGTGTAGTGCTCTTATGCAGTAGTAATTGGTAATCTCTTAAGATAGAAAGTCCATGTATGGGGCGGTGTGTCCCATAGGGAACCGCTGTGCGCTGGAGAAAAATAGGGTCTGGCCTGGCTATTACTGTGCTGGGCATCTGCGCAACGGACAACGGCAGATGCCCAGCACAGTAATAGCCAGGCCAGACCCTATTTTTCTCCAGCGCACAGCGGTTCCCTATGGGACACACCGCCCCATACATGGACTTTCTATCTTAAGAGATTACCAATTACTACTGCATAAGAGCACTACACTGTGGCACCATAACGCTCAGCCACTCTCCATAGGACATTCTATCCTATTCTATCTTTTCCAAAGCGGCTCAACCAATTACACTGAAGAAGGCCATAGGCCGAAAACGTTTATTTCCTACAACTGGATTTCCGCACTTCTAATAAAGCAGAATTTGAAATTGAACCCTGTGGATCGTGGGAGTCTACTTTATAGCAGTATTATAGTAGTTATATTCTTGTACATAGGAGGCAGTATTATAGTAGTTATATTCTTGTAAATAGGAGGCAGTATTATAGTAGTTATATTCTTGTACATAGGAGCAGTATTATAGTAGTTATATTCTTGTACATAGGAGCAGTATTATAGTAGTTATATTCTTGTACATAGGAGCAGTATTATAGTAGTTATATCCTTGTACATAGGAGCAGTATTATAGTAGTTATATTCTTGAACATAGGACCAGTATTATAGTAGTTATATTCTTGTACATAGGAGCAGTATTATAGTAGTTATATCCTTGTACATAGGAGCAGTATTATAGTAGTTATATTCTTGTATATAGGAGCAGTATTATAGTAGTTATATTCTTATACATAGGAGCAGTATTATAGTAGTTATATTCTTGTACATAGGAGGCAGTATTATAGTAGGTATATTCTTGTACATAGGAGGCAGTATTATAGTAGGTATATTCTTGTACATAGGAGGCAGTATTATAGTAGTTATATTCTTGTACATAGGAGGCAGAATTATAATAGTTATATTTGTGTACATAGGAGCCAGTATTATGATCATTATGTTATTGTAAATAATGGGGCAGTGTTAAAATATCTGTTCAGATTAATGGGCGCCTGTCTCCCGCACTTCTAGTGTTGCAGTGACGGGTGACTCTGATGTAACCTTCTGTGTTGTTCCCTGTGCCCTGATAGGATGGACATTCAGATAAACAAGATTCTTAGAAGTATTTTTATGCAGCATTTCACTCTTTAGCAGATTTTCTCTTTACCAGAGGAAATATACGGTAAGCAGAAGAATTTTTTCTTTCTTCAGATTTCACACTCACGGTATCATCTGTCTTATTTCCTCAATGTGGCACTGTTGAGCAATATATTTTAGTGAAAGGTAAAACCAGGTTTATATCTGCAATTAACATAAGTATTAAAGAAAGAAATCTCCTAATCCTCAGTTAATTATTGCAGGATTTTTCATTTAATATTCACTTTGGGTTATTGGACACCTGAGTTATTATAAGTATCTTATCCTGCAGATTGTACCTGCCTCAGTTCTGTATTTCACAATCCAAACAATGCCTTTCGGGGTGCTCAGGACCCCTTTATTAAGTCTTCAGGGTTAGAACACATAAAATGACTAACATCTACAGTATATGTACAAAACAATTGATACATGCAAATGTTTTTAGTAAATATACATGTTTCACACCTTATGTGATCCTGTGCACCCTGAAATGCGTTGTTCATGTGAATATTTAATAAAAGCTTCAAAGTTTATCAACCCATCAGTCGTGTGTCGGCTATCACCCTTGAGTGAGACATAATCAGCCCTCTCCTCCCCATCCTATACCTACCATACTCCTCTGGTCGATTGGCCCTTGCCCCATGGAGAACACACAATGTCATCGGCTGCACTGACCTCTGCTCTTGGTTCAGCAGCAACACTGTTGTTCTGCCCTTTGTACTCGACATGAACAGCTGAGCATATCCTTCTAGGGACCACGTCATCTAACATATTCTCCCTATGAGTGTCTTTCTCTCATTAGCCATTCTTTGACACAGTCTACTGTTGGTCGTTAGAGCTCACCTCCTCTACTCCCTGCACAATGACCTCTGCACGGCTCTTAGAACATGTTCCCATCACTCTCCTATAGAAGTTAATGAGTTACCTACAGACTACAGGTTCCTATGGTCCATGTGACTGTAGTAAAGCTAATCTCTGAACCCTGTCAGCCGCTCAGGAAGATGGTCGATCCCATGATCATGCATTAAAACCACAATAAATAATAATCTGCAGAGGGAAAATAAAAACAGATGAGGAAAAATACGTATTTGTAAAAGGTCAGTGAAAAATAAAAATAATAAAAGACTAGGTGATGCACTAAAAAGACTAGGTGATGATAAATGTATCTTGAACTGATTCCCTTAAAGGGATTGGCTTCCGTTGACTAATGTGTATGTAAGATTATGATATGGCACTTACTATTATAGTCTTTGTTGATATTTTGTATTTTTTTCTATATTTCATAAGGTATGCTCCATTTTTTGCCAAGTCAATTATGCTGTCCACACAGAGGTCTTGTCCATAAAATGGCTGCCGATAGAGGGTCATGTGACAAGACTAGTTACTTCCATGTGATGTCCCCTCCATTTAAATACACTGCACAAGCCATCTGGACTTCCATTGTTGTTAGGTTTGTGTAGGTGCAGTGTGTTTCAATAGAGGGGGCTAAGATGTGTTACATAACCCCCCATCAGAGGCCATCTTATGGACAGGCCCTTTATGCAGACCACTCAGAAGATTTGCCTAACAAGTGGGAATGGCTTAAGAAATATAGCAAACAGCACATAATATCAACAAAGGCCATATTAGTATGTGCCACATAGTCATCTTACCTACACATTGGTCACAAGTAGCCAGAAAGTGGCCAACATCTTAACGATGTTTGGCAAACCTTTGAGCTCTCTTCGGTTCTACCATGCATTTTAATTGGTGTCTTAAATTTCACAATAGGATAGTAAATAGGGACACTTTACACCATATGCCATTACAAGATCATTAATAAATAAATGATATGGAATACAATATGGGGCCAACATATAAACCATTGTCTTCAGTCATTCTATTCAGCCCCATTGCCACAGGAGTATAACATCCAGCCCCAGGCCATGCAGTCTACCATTACCACAGTGTATAACATCCAGGCAATAGCCATGCAGTCTACCATTACCACAGTGTATAACATCCAGCCTCTAGCCATGCAGTCTACCATTAGCACAGTGTATAACATCCAGGCTCTAGCCATGCAGTCTACCATTACCACAGTGTATAACATCCAGCCTCTAGCCATGGAAACTACCATTACCACAGTGTATAACATCCAGCCTCTAGCCATACAGTCTTGCATTACCACAGGTGTATAACATCCAGCCCCTGGCCATGGAGTCTGGCTATACACACAATATATCACACTATCTACACTGTATGTATATATATATATATATATATATATATATATATATATATTATTGGGTACAGGTGTATAACATCCAACATCTAGCCATGCAGTATACCATTACCACAGGTGTATAACATCCAGCCCCTGGCCATGGAGTCTGGCTATACACACAATACATCACACTATATAGATCCAGCCCCCAATCCTGCAGTTTGCCATTAACATAGGAGTATAACATCTAGCCACTGGCTATGCAGTCACCTTTGCACACATTAGTGAATGAATAGCTCATTGTAAAGAGCTGCCTGAATTCCATAGTGGTCCTGTAATAGGAGTCACCACTGTCAAGTCACTTCCTGAAATGTCTTTCCTCCTAGATATTCCACCATTACTTGTGAATGGTATTATTGTTAAGTAGAAGGAACCAAAGCAACTCAGCCACAAAGTGGAAATCATGTTAGGTTACAGAGTGGGGTTGCTGAGTGCTGAGGACTCTACTAACTATATAACTGCAAACTCCAGACCTCTTGCTCCATAAACATCAGCACAAAACCTGTACTGTGCCGGGAGCTTTCTTGCATGGGTTTTCATGGCCACTGCATCACTAAGCACAATTCCAAGATGGAATGAAGAGGTGTAAAGTTCGCCCCCACTGGACTCTGGATCAGTGGAGACGCCTTCTGTACGTCTTTGAACGTTACCTGTCCGACTTCATGGTGCCAGCTGTAAAATCTGGTGGTGGGGACATAATTCAGGGTCGGGGGAATTTTTGCGAAGGCCTTTTTTTCTTCCTCCATGACGGTGCCCAAGTACACAAAGCAAGCTCCATAAAGGTCAGAAAAGCTTCTGGAGGTGGAAGGTGAAGGGTCCAGTACTTCTCTACATATAGTGCATTATGAAAAAAATGGTGCTAATTAGGGTTGATCGAACTAGAACTGTAAAGTTCAGGTTCGTACTGAACTTTAGGGTTTTTGGTACCCGAACCCGAACATTTCCGTCAAAGTGTTCACCTTTCAGCGATTTCTTGGCGCTTTTTGAAAGGCTGCAGGGCAGCCAATCAACAAGCTTTTCACCTGTCTGCCCTTAGAAGCCATCATAGCCATGCCTACTAATGGCATGGCTGTGATTAGTCAAGTGCAGCATGTGACCCAGCCTCTATATAGGCTGGAGTCACGTAGCGCCGCACGTCACTCTGCTCTTCTCAGTGTAGGGATAGGATGCAGCTGCTGTGAGGGCGAGATTAAGGAATAATTCTGGTGTACTTGTTGTTCAATCTTCAAACTACAGCGATTATTGGTGCTATGCTACATCTGTGTACCCAGCCATGAGCCCAGTTGAAAGTTCGGTGGGCATCGGCAGCCATTTTTGCAAGTGCAGTGCACTTGCAACTGCATGTAAACTGCATGTGTGCCAGGGACATTGGTTCTGGTAGCTCAGTGGAGGACAAATGAACTTTTTTGGCTGGTCAAGTACCCATGCGGCCCGCAATGCATACCTGGCAGTAAGAATTATTAAATTACATTAGTCTGGCATAAATTTTTGTGACCTAAAGCGATTTTGTATCTGTCTGCCACAGTTTTTGTTTTTGTGCTAGATAGCCCATTTGGATTCTACGCTGCGTTTCTGACAGTCCAATTAAACCCTTAACTTCAGGCTTTTACATTTTTAGTTGGAAAATTCTAATTTTTTTGTGATAGTGAAGTAATTGTATTGAATTGCTCCATTACACTGTTGTGTGACATAAAGAAGTGTATTCTATTTATGACACGGGCACTGCCTTACTGTTAGTGAACCTAATTGTTGACTATTGGCAGTTAAATTGTCACCTAAGATAAACCATCTGTTAGTTTGGTGCGTGAACGCAAATAATATGGAGAACGTCAAATAAGAGACGTGGCCCTGGTTGTGGCGCTGGTGGTGTTGGTGGAGCTCCTGTTGCAGGGAGAGGATGTGGTTGTTCAGTGCCAGCTACACGCCCAAGTGAAACACCTTCCTCAGGTGCGAGTAGGTGACAAAACCTTCAGCGTTATTTGGTAGGCCCGAATGACGCTCTACGAATGGTGAGGCCAGAACACGTACAGGTGATAGTAGATTGGGTGGATGACAGTGCCTCCAGTAACTTCATATTGTCTCCCACCCGGTCCACTGCTGAAACTCCGAGTTGGCACCTGCAGGCCAGGGGCATCTGTCTTGCACCTCACCCCCTTGCAAATCAGCCAAGCAGTCTGAGCCCCAAGTCATATGTTTAGATTGTTGTGTGATCTATATGTGGAATAGTATACAATATTATTAAACTGAATACAAAGTAACATGTTCAACTTTACCCCATTCTGACAGCTCTACCAGCCCCAGTGATTTTCTAATATTCATATCACAATTGTGTTTTTGCTATGGGAGGGAACTGTGTAGACTCTATAGGGCAAATGTACTAATCCCGCGTAACTATTATTGTTAATGTTGGAGGTAATTATTATAAACAGTTTTTGCTTGAATTTGTGTTGGTGTACTTTGCACCAAATGCATCAAATATTACATGGCGTTTGATGAACGTGTCAAATCTTTAAACCTTATACTTTTGTCTCCTGGACTATGTGACTTTTTTGCAACTTTTTGCAACAGTCACAGTGATAAATCTGATAAATTAGGAATTAATTAAGAAACTCATTAACATATCACATAACATGCCCACTTACCCACCCACTTTTCGAAAGTGGTTGGGTGGCCTAGAACTGCCCAAAAATTGCACACATTGGTGCAAAATGACACTAGCGCCAAAATATGTGACTTTTCTACATCAGAAAATTGTGATATGGGGGTACATTACCCCTTTAAAGAGAAATGCCATATTTATTAATATATTACTATAACTGGATTAGAAATTTGGTGGATCTGGATGTATTTTAGTCTGCCTGTACGCTACCTATCGATTAGCTTATATTTGCACACATTGGAGCATCGTGAGTCATGCCCTTTCAGTTTAGGACATTTCCACTTGTTGATTGTGCTGCAAGGAATAATTAACACACATAACAAATGTCGTGCAATGCACTGACACCAGTTTGGGGGCAAATTAAGCCAGAATTATCCAGTCCTTCTGACCCCAGTCCAAAAATCACATCCCTACTAATGTACATCCCCATGTTGGCGCTGTAGTTTCATCCACGACTAAACTGCAGGGCATGACTTTATTTTGTTGAACATTTTCTCAAATGAGAGTGTGAAGATATTTGATTATTTCCTCTACAATAAGGCCCAATGTTCTCCAGCAAAATACACACAAGACAATGATTCATCTAAATACATAATTTAAAGCACCTGCCTTTGTTGTATAGAAAAACATTGAACTGAACAGTTTAATTGCCAAATCTAAAAACATGGTGGATGTGCGGATGAGTTTGTCCTTCTTATCCACACTATAGCAATTCTGCTGACAAAAATCTGCAGGGTTTATGGTACGTGTGTCCATGCCTTATTCACATGTAGGGTTGAGCGAACCTGAACTGTAAAGTTACGGTTCGTACCGAACTTTAGGGCTTTTGGTACCCCAACCCGAACCCGAACATTTCCGTAAAAGTTTGGGTTCGAGTTCGTTGTTCGGCGATTTAATGGCGTCTTTTTTTCTGTGAACCACCCCTGTGGTGAATATCTGACAGGGAAAAAATATTCATTAAATCTATCAGTTAGATTCTAGTGGGACAAATTCCCTTTTTTTGGCGGTCAAGTACCCCTGCGGCCTGTAGTGCACACCTGGCAGTGAAAATAATTCAATTACATTAGTCGGTGACATATTTGTGTGACCTAAAGCGATTTTTGCTCTTTCTGACACCGGCACTGCATATCTGACAGTCAAATAAAACCAGTAAATACTGCTGTTACATTGTCATTTGACAAATTCTCTTTTTTGTGCTAGAAAGTAAATTTTTTGGCCTGCGTTGAATTTCTGACAGTCCAATAAAACCGTTAAATACTGCAGGTACATTGTTGTTTGAAAAAGGCACACTTTTTGCGCTAGATAGTACACTTGCGGCCTGCACTGCATTTCTGACAGTCCAATAAAACCAGTAAATACTGCATTTACATTTTTGCTTAAAAAATCACTTATTTTTTGCCATAAAGTACATTTGCGGACTGCACTGCATTTCAGAGGGTGAAATTTAATCAGTAAATCTAGCTCTTAGATTGTGGGTGGACATTTCCACGGTTATCAGACCAGTCATTCACAAGCAGCTTGGAGGGTCTGTTCCGTCTGCACTGCATACCTGACTGGGAAATATATTCAGTAACTTCGTCAGCATTTAGATTGTTGGGTGATCTATACCCCTTACAAGTGCACGCTGGAAGACGCGCTGCTGATGGCATTCCCACCTGACACCGGGCCTCAGTGGAAGCACAAGGCGAAGGCAGAGGAGGAGGAAGAAGTCGCCAACGCAGCTGGGGCACCGCCAGCACCTCAGAAGGCAGGGTTAGCATGGCCGACATGTGGGAAAGCTTTGTCAGCAAGAACCGGCACCACCAGCTTATATGGAACATCTTAGCAGGAGGCAACATTTCACCAACATGGTGGAACAGTATGTGTGCACACGCCTCCACGTACTGACTGATGGGTCTGCCCCATTCAACATCTGGGTCTCCAAATTGGGCACATGGCCTGAGCTTGCCCTTTAAGCCTTGGAGGTGCTGGCCTACCCTGCAGCCAGTGTATTGTCTGAACGTGTATTTAGCACAGCAGGGGTTGTTATCACAGACAAGCGCAGCCGCCTGTCCACAGCCGTAGACAATCTCACGGTCATTAAAAAGAACCAGGCATGGATCCCACAGGACTTGTCCGTACCTTGTGCAGAGTAGACATGTATACCGGCCTCACTCAGCCTTTGTTATACTCCAGCGCACTTTCTCTTTGTTTTCTTTTCTATATTCGCCAATGTTTTGAGGTCTACCCAAATTTAAAAAAAAAATTAAAAATAAAGAAAAAGTTAAAAACAAAAAACAGTGTTGTTGGCGACTACCTCCTCCACAGCTGCTTCCACCTACACTGCCACGTCCACCTACACCACCACATCCACCGCCTCCTCAACCGCCTACTCCAAATGGACCTCCTCCTCCTAATTCAAGATTAGAATTTGTAATCATTTTATTTTAAGTCATTTCCCTATCCACAATTGTTTGCAGGGCACTTGCCATGCTCTTAACCCCATTTTGCTGCCTTTTGCAGCCCTCTGGCCCTTTCCGTGACTCTTTTAGAGCCATTTTAGTGCCCCAAAGTTAGTGTCCCCTTTGACTTCAATCGGGTTCGGGGTCAAGTTCGGGTCACATTCTGGTCCTGAACCCAGACTTTGCGGGGAAGTTCGGCCAAACTCGGTGAACCCGAACTTCCAGGTGTCTGCTCAACTCAATTCACATGCAATAATGTAGCATTTTAGCAAAAAAATCTAAAAATCTTGCTACAGTTTTGCTACAGATTGTTAATAACTTGAAGCCTTTTTCTATGAAAAGAATCTCTGACAAAACACTAGTAACTAGGGAAGGATTAGTCACAGTGGAAAATGGAGTTAGGATTTAACCCCTTCCTGACTGCCTAAAGTAAATATACATCGGCGGTCAGGTATTCAAAGATGGCGCTCCCAAGGGTTATGTATGTGATCGACGATAACATTAAATGCATACATTTAACCCCTTATATGCTGTCATCAACTATGACCACTGCATCTGTAAGCTCAAAACTGGGAGCACGTGCTCCAGACTATTCACCGGCTACCCCTAGCGAGGATCGGGGGTAGCCGAATGTTGTGTGTGGCTGCCTCGGTCCTCCTGAGTCCTGAATGATCCATGGCTGTCGCACATACAGAGCTCCATAGGAAAATAGTAAAATTCTCATAGACTATGCTAATACTTTGGAGTCTAAAAGAGAAGAAATCTAATGATTGCTTCTTCAAGTTTCCTAGAGGAACTATTAAAAAGTAAAAAAAAAAAGATATTTTTTTTTTAAATATTAAAAAATATATATAAAAATTCAAATCACCCCCCTTTCCCCAAAATAAAAATACATAAACATTAGAAAACAAACCTAATAGGCATCACCACGTGTGAAAACACCCGTATAAAAATATTTATCCTATACAGCAAATGACATAATGGAAAAAAAAAAGTCAGTTTGTCATTTTTGTCACTTACTCTATGCAAAAAATTTATTAAAAAGTGATCATAAAGTCATACATACTCTAAAACAGTATCAATAAAAACTATGGATCGTCCCGCAAAAAAAATGAGCTGTCACATAGGTCCATACGCACAAAAATCTAAAAGTTATGGGGATCTTAACATGGCGATGAAAAGATAAAATTAATTGTTACCAAAATATATATTTTTCAGTATTAAAACATAAGAAAAACTATACGTATTTGATATCATTGTAATCATGCTCACCCGGAGAATAAAAGTAACAGTTCAGTTTTATTGTATAGGAAACACATGTAAAAACAAAAACTATAAAACGGTGGAATTTTTTTTTTTTTTGCATAAGTTAACCCATTTGAATTATTTCCCCTCTACATTGTATGCAACCATAAATGTTGCCATTAGAAAGTACAACTTGTCCTGCAAAAAGCAAGCCCTGATACGGCTATTTGAATAAAGAAAAATAAAGTTATGGCTCTTGGAAGGCGTAAAAAGAAAAAAAAAAAGGGAAATGGTCCGGTACTGATCAGAATAGAGGGTAATTTAACTTCTGCTCACAGTCTTGGTACTTTACATTCCCACAACGTATTACTTACCTTGTCGTCACTGATTCTGAGATATCCCTACTGCATCACGTAAATACCGGAGCAGGAATATAAAAAGCTGCCCTGGAGTCTGTATATGAGATAACTCTCCCAGTTGTTGGGGTTGACGCATGAGACATGCCTACCATCAAGTGGTTGCAATGCTTTATTTAGTCTTGTTTATCTCAGCTTAGACTTTTTGAAGAACATCATGTGGCTGATTGTAGGACAACATTGTCTTCCTTCCCTTCCTGACCTCTCCTGAATGATCATCTTAACTGATGCAGGATTTATATGAAAACTTTGTGAATCAGTTCTAAATTGATTGGATTTGTGATTAATTTTACACAAAATTCTGCTGCCAAATGACTCCAAAGTTTTGACGATTTTGCTTGGAATGATTTGTAAAAATTGGCACCACCACTATTTTATTGTGAAGATGAGCTATGAGCCAATCAGGCGGCAAGATTTTGGCAGGTCCTTTAGTTCCCATGTTTGCTCAGAAGCCAGAGATGCCATTCTGAATTTCTTAACTTTTTAATCTGAGCGTATATGTCTCGAATGTGTCTGCAGGGACAATATAGGGTGTCGATCACTACTTCTATTAGGAACATGATTCATTAATGTACTACTACTCCTATTTTTGCAATCACCACCACTCCTTGCCTATCCTTGCTCTGTGTGCAGTACACAGCTGATTCTAATTGTTAATTGGCTTCTGCGATAAATGCTGGGCTGCGCTCTTACTCCTTGCCTGAGCTTAGGTTCCTAGCTTACCAGCAAAAGTGTGCTATTCTGATTGACTGCCCATATGCCAAGCTTCTGCCTATTAACCAATATTGATACTCCTCTGCCTGTCTACTGTACTGACCCTTTGCTGCCTGTCCTGACCTTGGATTGGTTTAATGGAATTGCACAAATTTTTCCTGCCCTGACCTCTCCCTGTTTACTGACTATGAGTATTGCCTGAACCCTTGGTGATTTGCTTCAGTGTCTTGTCCCCTTTGGGACAGCTGCCAACTACACCAGGACTATTGAAAGAGGTAGCAACCCGGAGGGTCCCCTGAAGCAAAGGTTAGATCCCTATATAGAGGTTAAAGAGTGAAAACTGAGTATCACCAGGATAACACCCTTTGGACTTCAAAGTCAAACCAGTCAGTTGGCACAGTGGGTCCCCATTACATAGAAACATACAGTATTTAGATAGATTGAATCAAAGGATAGAAAAGTCAGGGTTTATTAGGGAACACATAGGGTGGTCGCTCAGAGTTCTCAGCATGTGTGGAAGTGGAAAGATAAGTATGCAAAGTCTGAACTCACCAAAATCCAAATTTTGTTATTCATCTGAACAGCTAGCCTTTTTTTATTTTATTCAAATTACACTTCCTAAGTATTTTAGAGACTTTTTTTCCCAAAACCAGCAGCATAAATTTAGCTGCAAGTGCTGGGCAATCACTCCCGTAAAAAAATAAAAAAAATAACTTTCAATTTTGCTACTGTTTAAATTTAAACACTTCAGCACATTTTAGTGCATCAATGCCAGTGTGTTCATAGCAGGGCACATTTAATTGTGCTTCTTTTAGTTACTGGGAAAAAAAACAGTTCCAATTTAGCTACAGTTTGTAAATGGGCTTTTCAGCACATTTCAGGGCATCAATGCGGTTTCAAATCAACACACTGCATTACGTTACTATAGTGTGGTTTTAGTTGACGCGTTGCACTATATTAATGTATCTTTCTGTTAATTTTCTTTGGAGAGCAATGACAGCAATAGTAAATTATGTCTGAGTGACACTGACATACTTAGCTGTGGGTAAACGCATGTTTGACGGCATTATCATATAGTGTGTTTTAAAACGCACGGCGCCGACCCATGTGTTCTGCTTTTTGATATTCCAAAACTTCCAACTATTGTCCCTTATCAGGGGCAGATGATGTCTAAAAACACAGTGTTATGGAAAAAAATGGCTTGTTGGGGGGACCAAGCGTCCAAAAATGATGCCTTAACGGAAGAAGAATGCTGCCCATACGACACACAAATGTTGATTTTCATAAAAAATAGTGGCTCATTGTGAACCTGCCTAAAAAATTCTCTCTTTTCACTGGGAGCAGCAGCCGTGAAGTGTGGATGTGGAAATGGTACGGTGTGGATATAGTGCATGTGACCACAATAGTAGCAGCAACAGAAGCTGCATAGCATGGAACATACAAGGCAGTAGGGCGGCTGTCTGTGGGTAGTAGTAGTGGTAGTAGCGGCAGATGCAGGGCCGGTGCAAGGATTTCTGCCGCCCTAGGCAAAATAAAAGTTTGCCGCCCCCCCCATGTGACATCACAATGCCCCACCCATATGATCTGCCATATTAAAGGGGTTCTGCAGTTTATTTAAACTGATCGGCAGGGGTCCGACACCCGGGACCCCCGCCAATCAGCTGTTTGAGAAGGCAGCGGCGCTGGCAGTAGCGCCTCAGCCTTCTCGCAGTGACGTCACGACTAGTATCATTGGCCTGGGTGGGGCTAAGCTTCATTCAAGTGAACAGAGCTTAACCCCGCCAAGGCCAGTGATACTAGTCGTGACGTCACTGCACCTGCGGTAAACAGCAAGAAGGCCGAGGTGCTACCAGCGCGGCTGCCTTCTCAAACAGCTGATCGACGGGGGTCCCGGGTGTCGGACCCCTGCCGATCAAATGCTGATGATCAATAAACTGCAGAACCCCTTTAACTAACACCAGTTCTCTCTCCCCCCCCTTGTCATTCTCTCCCCCCTCTTGTCATTCTTCACCCCCCCCTGTCATTCTTCCTCCCCCCCTTGTCATTCTCTTCCCCCTCTTGTCATTCTTCACTTCCCCCCCCTTGTCATTCTTCCCCCCCTTGTCATTCTCTCCCCCTCTTGTCATTCTTCACTCCCCCCCTTGTTATTCTCCCCCCCCTTGTCATTCTCTTTCCCCCTCGTTTCATTCTCTCCCCCTCTTGTCATTCTCTCCCCCTTATTGTCATTCTTCACCCCCCTTGTCATTCTTCACACTCCCCCTTGTCATTCTTCCTCCCCCTTGTCATTCCCTCCCTTGTCATTCTTCACTCCCGCCCCTGTCATTCTCTTTCTCCCCCTACTTCTAGTGTAGCGGCCGAGCTCTTTATGGTCCACGGGTACAGGAGCTTTTGTTTCCTGTACCCGAGGGGACTGACATGAAGTGCACACTGTCAGTCCGGCCGGGTACAGGAGAGAGATGCTCCTGTACCCGCGGACCATAAAGAGCTCGGCCACACTACAATGGAGTGACAGGAGGGAGCGCTGAGCTCCTCTCCTTTTGGTGCGCCCGGGCGGTGCGCCCCCATGGACGCGCCAGCCCGGGCAGTGCTGCAGCCGCCAGAGGCTCAATTCAGAGCGCTTGGGCGGCTGCAGCATGAGGCGGGCCGGCGCTTCTAGCAGCGCCCCTTCCCTACGCGGCGGCCTATTCCGCTTATAAGACGTGCCGGCCCTGGGCAGATGCGTAGCCTTAATTGTGGTGGCAGTAGGGGATTAGCAGGGAGTAGCAACTGCAGTGGTGGCAGAAGCAACAACTATATGGTGCATGTTGGCAGACAGACAGTGACAGTGGCATGAAGGCAGAAGCAGCAGCTGTACGGAATATGATGGTAAGCAGGCAGCATGATGGTAGGCAGGCAGACAGCAACAGTGGCAAGACGGGGCTTCATCAGCAGGGCCAGATCTGTTCATCGGCCAGTTCATTACAAATTGATTAGCTCATCATTAGTCTGAAATTAAGACTCTGAATACTTATTCATACTAAATTTTAGTTTTCCTTTTTAATACATTTACAAAAAATTCTAAGGTTCTGTTTTCTCAGCAAAATGTGAAAAATGTGAAATGGTCTGAAGTGTTCTCGAATGCAATGTACAACTACCTAAGTGGCTTTGTATGGATACATATGCTTTACCACCTCCCCCCAAGAATTGATCAACTCGAGCAGAAAAGGACAATACTCTTTTAAATGAGTCCTGCTCAGGCTGTGTGACTGCAGGGAAGGGGCCCTTTTTTTCAGGCTAGAATGCAGCTAGATCTATGTTTTTGGTTTTGTTTCGGTAATGCAGATCGCAGACTTTTAACTCTCTAAATGCTATGGTCAGATGTGACCAAAGCATTTGAGAACCTGAAAATCTGGAAGCGCACATTTTGAGGGCGTAGTGAGACAGAGCCTGTACTAAGCTTCTAGGCTTATAACTTGTATATTACAGTTCAGGCCAGCAGGTGGCAACACTGAATTGTAGGGGTAATGAAGAAAGTTCCATTACTCAGACAAAGGAAAAAAAGTTTTAAAAAATATTTAAAAAATATTAAAATTAACACCACCCCCCTATCCACAAAATTAAAAAAAAAAATACAAAAACAATAAAAATATCAACATAATGGGCATGCCCCTTGCTAAATGTCAATACTATTAGATATACATAAACAAAACAAAAAAATTATCCCATACAGTGAATTAGTTAAATGAAATAAAAATGGTCCAATATTTTATCACTAATACCTCCCAAAAAATTCGAATAAAAAGTGATCAAAAAGACATACACACCCCAAAATGGAATTTTTAACAACTACAGTCCTCACACATCTCTGTAGACATAACAAAACAACATTTTTGGTAGCAATAATCATACTGACCTGGAGAATGAAAAGCACAAGTTGGTTTTACCGCAGAGTGAGCTCTTTAAAAACAGAAACCATAAAACTGTGGTGGATTTTATTTTATTTTTTTCCAATTCCACCCCATTTGGAATTTTTTCCAGCTTCCTACAACATTCTATGCAATCTTAAATGCTGCTATTAGAAAGCACAATTTGTTCTGCAAAAAAAAAGTCCTCATAAGGCTATGTGAATGGAAAAGTAAAAAAGTTATGGCAGGGAGCGAAAAATAAAAATGCAAAAACAGAAAATTGCTAGGTACATGCATGAAAAAAAATGTAAACGTTATGACTGCTGGATTATAGAGAGGGAAAAATGTTGCTGGTCCATAAGTCTAAAGGACTGTAAAGGGTTAAATGCACTTAAGGCACCGGAGTTACCCTACAGGGCTGCTCTCATTCTTCCTACGGTTTCTTCACGGTTTGCAGTCCACCGCCATAATTAGTAAGTGCTAACAGAGCGGTGATCGTCAATAAGTGCTTCCCTCTTTGTCTAGAGGTTGTTGGTAATCGAATGGCCCACATACCGTGTGTCAGAAAAGCACTTTGTGGCCTACGTCCATAAGGTTCATGGTCATTCTTCTAGAAAAAGTTGGTCTCTACTTGTCCAGTAAGGACAGCCCATAGACACAGCCAACAGCTGAATGTCTCCAGTGTGGGGGATCCAATTTTTTCACCACAAAATCATTATCAAGATCCTTTGTCATCGGCTTTCTTCTCCAGTCTTTCGGCAGGCTTGGAGCTTTTATCTTCTTCGGTTCTGTGTTACATGGAAGGGGATGGCGAATTCCTGGTGGAAACAATTATCATTGTGTTGAGCCCTGCTCCTTTGTTACCTGTGATTATGTGTGAAAGCAGTAATACAAGGTAATTACTCTACAAGACTTTGGATGAACTAAAATACTGTTTAATTGCTCATTTTGTAGCTCTCAATAATCTGCTATAGAAAACAACAGTTTCCATTTACTAAAATTACAATATGGAGCTTAGCAAGGCCGGTACTTGACACAGGGTATAATTAAGGAATTACAGATCGTATCAGGTTTACTTTTGTTACTACTTCCTGGGATGCCAGTCGTAGGGAGTGCCAGGAAAACTCAGCAAAACATGATTTCAGAATATTAAGCATCAAGGGTAATTAAAAGACACCAAAACTAACATAAAATATACTGTCCGTTGTTTAAAGGAACCTGTCAGCAGTTTCGTACCTATGGCACTGGCTGACCTGTTCCATATGCACTTGGCAGCTGAAGGCATCTGTGTTGGTCCTATGTTCATATGTGCTCGCATTGCTGAGACAACTGATGTTTTAATATATGCAAATGAGCCTCTAGGAGCAACAGGGGTGTTGCTGTTACACCTAGAGGCTCTGCTCTCTCTGCAACAGCTGCCCCCTCTGCATTCTGATTGACATAGCCAGGTAGTGAAAACATCATCACATCTGACCCTGTCAATCAAAGTGCAGAGAGAGCAGAGCGGCGTAACGGCCTAGAATCTCATTTGCATAAATTAAAGATTCCTATGAACATAGGACCAACACAGATGAAGGTGCCAGAAGTCTCCACCTACCATATCACTGATTGAATAGTTCAAGGTTATCACCAGGGGTATATCTTATTATGAAAAATCACTGCTTAAGCAGTTCGAGACAAGAACCCAACAAATGCCACTCAGGTAACCAGGGCAATATTCTCTTGCAACATCTAGTTTTCCTGTCCTCTTGGAAGGAGAACTGACTCTTTCAGAGAAGGGTAATATGGGGGCGTTCAGTACTCTTGTTTTCTCTCACAGTACTTTTGATTCGGGTAGGATTGATTCTTACCTGAATCAAATTTTTGGAAAAATTCGGCAAATGACACCCGAGACTAATTTAAAAAAATGTGCCCATCTCTACTACACCACGTTCCAAATTATTATAATTGGATTTAAGTGTCATAAAGATCTAATCTTTTGTTTTTCAATTAAACTCATGGATGGTATGGTGTCTCGGGGCTCTTTGGACTAAAATCAATCTCAAACACCTGTGATAATTAGTTTGGCAATTAATCAAATTAAAGGAAAACTACTTAAGACATAAATTTCACAATATTAAGCAATATGGGAAAGAAAAAGGATCCGTCTGCTGCCAAAATGTGTCAAATAGCGCAATGCCTTGGACAAGGTATGACAACATTAGATATGTCACAAAAACCTAAGTGTGGTCATTGTACTGTGAAGAGATTTGTGGCTGATTCCGAGCACAGACGGGTTTGTGCAAATAAAGTGAATATCTGATACAATCGAAAATAGTGGAAATCCCTCCCTGTATAAGGGATTTACCCAAACACCCAAGGTACCTGAGAAAGCGTTCCTAATAAATAATAGGTATGCCTTTAAAACTTCACTTTTATTTCTGATAGTTAAAAATAAGCCCCGTACAACATTTATGAAGTAATCCATAAAGTAAGTGGCCTCAATGAACCACTCAAAATAATCTGATAGATCAAAGGGATAGCAATATGGAAAGGATCCAGGACCGGGTCGCTAAGACCTACAAAAACCCTGTATCCACCTCATAAACCTGTGCGCTATCTCTCCTTCACACTATCCCTAAAAGACCTGTGAAGAAGTAGCGTTCCAGCACTCTTTTTGTAAGGTAAAAAATCCTGTTTATTTTCTTGATTGATAAAATCTCATCACATCAGGCACAGTTCACATAGCTGACAGTGCAATTGCAATTGACTTGGACGCATTTCGAACCCCAAAGGTTCTTTTTCTTTACAAAGCAAGAAAATAAAGAGTGCTGGAACGATACTTCTTCACAGGTTCAATTCAAGTCTGACTCGACTACTGTTCCGTGCACACCACCACTACAGGCTGAACAAGGTGAGCTGGGTTATTTATGATATCCCTAAAGGACACTGTGCAGGGCTGCCCGGCCATTCGCACAAAGAATAGCTGTACATAAGGTCATCCGACCCACATGTACCAAATCATACAAAAAACAATGTATCTCACAGGTCCGAGTTCATACTCAGAAAATACAAACCGTGCATACAGTCTCAAATCAATAAGTCCCAATGCGTTTCTTAGGCTGTCTGCCTATTCATCAGCGCAAAGCAATTATCAAAGGTGCAGTGCAACATCAAAGGAATACCAAACCCGAGACTAGACCATCTCAAGAACTTATCTGTTAGTCCTCGGCCTGGTACTCAATTTGGGCGCTACTGGAGAACGGTGTCCCCATGTGTAGTGCACTCTGCGCCTCTACAGTGATAATCTGGAGGCGTCGCTACAGTAACCAAAATCCTATGTCCTGCTGCGTATGGCAACCGCAAGGTGGTTACTGTAGTGGCGCCTCCAGTATATCACTGTAGAGGCGCTCAAATTGAGTACCAGGCCGAGGACTAACAGATAAGTACTTGAGATGGTCTAGTCTCGGGTTTGGTATTCCTTTGATGTTGCACTGCACTTTTGATTATTGCTTTGTACTGCACTTTATTGGTCCTCTATTGGAACATATACATTGCTACCTGTTGTACTTTGTTAGTCCCCTGATGAATAGGCAGACAGCCAAAGAAACACATCGGGACTTTGATTTGAGACTGTATGCACTGTTTGAACTGGGACCTGTGAGATACATTGTTTTTTGTATGATTTGGTACATGGGGGTCGGATGACCTTATGTACAGCTTCCCTCTCATTTCTCTCTATTCTTTGGGCGAATGGCCGGGCAGCCCTGCACGGTGTCCTTTAGGGATAGTGTCTTGTTTTCTGATGAGTGCCATTCAACTCTGGATGGTCCAGATGGATGGAGTACTGGATGGTTGGTAGATGGACACCATGTCCTAACAAGGCTGCAAGGAGGTGGTGGAGTCATGGGGAGAGAGCTGATAGGCCCCTTTAGGGTACAAAAAGAAGAACTGTGCCTCCAATAGCAAATTCATCTTCATGCATGACAATGCACCATCTCATGCTGCAAAGAAGACCTCTGGGTCATTTGCTGCTATGGGTATAAAAGGAGAGAAACTCATGGTGTGGCCACCATCCTCCCCTGACCTCAACCCTATTGAGAACCTTTGGAGTATCCTCAAGCAAAATATCTATGAGGGTGGGAGGCAGTTCACATCAAAAGAGGAGCTCTGGGAGGCTATTCTGACATCTTGCAAAGAAATTCAAGCAGAAACTCTCCAAAAACTTACAAGTTTAATGGATGCAGGAATTATGAAGGTGATATCAAAGAAGGGGTCCTCCTGTGTTAAGAAGTAACTTGGCCTGTTAAGGCTGCAAATTAAACAAATGACCATTATCAATTCTTCATAACCTATAAATTGTTTTGAATCCCTGTTGTGCAGAATAATTTGGAACAGTAAATTTTGAATTTTTTAATTTGTAAAAAAAATACTGTTACCATTGGGAGGTTTGTTCAATAAAATTTAACTTATACTCTAAGGGTTGATGACTTGAAAATTAAACTGAATGTCAATGGCATCGGCCA
This sequence comes from Bufotes viridis, assembly GCA_033119425.1. Lineage (NCBI taxonomy): Eukaryota > Metazoa > Chordata > Amphibia > Anura > Bufonidae > Bufotes > Bufotes viridis. The sequence goes on from CM065597.1 coordinate 5,827,828, forward strand.
TTTAGGAAAATCAGAGAAAAAGATGATTAGCATAATAATTTGGAATGCCCTGCACATTCCTTATTTCAATCCATTTCCTTGAAGAACATGTTCTTGTTCACCATTTCACCATTCACTATTTAACCCCTTAGTGACCAAGCCTATTTAGTCCATAATGTCCAAGCTAGATTTTGGAAATCTGGCATGTGTCACTTTAGCAGAGAATAAATATTCACATTTTTTTGCACATCCAAATAATTCTGACTTTGCTTTTTTCCTCACATATTGTATTTAGTGATATTTTAGAGCTTTTTTTATTTAAGTTTGTAACATGGCGGTAGAAATTAAAGCAAGCTCAGTAAGGTAGTGATGGACAGTAATGTCCAAGCAGATTTGTCTTTACACATATATATATATATCTCCCTCTGCAGGAGAAGCGTCACTGCGATACTCCTTAGGACTCCCATAGGGGCATTTATTTCTCGTTAACCCTTTCATGACCAGGCCTAAAAGGTCTGAATGTCCATGCAACTTTTTGTGATTTTATACACGTGGTGGTTTGGTAACCTTAACTTTTTTATTTTTTTGACTACCAAAATAAATAGGAGTTTATTTAGTATGGTTTTTGTTAGAGATTTTTTTCTCCTTTTTTTAGATTTAATTTTGGGGAAAACCGCTAATTTTTATTAAAAAGTATTTTTTTTAATTATAGCTTTTTATTTTTTAAATATTAAAACTGACACAAAAATTAATTATTGCAATGAATTTCCTATTTTGTGACAATCGTTTTGATATGTAACATGTATAGGTTTGAGTGAATGGGGTAACTATGGCACCGGTTTCTGTTAGCAACAACATTTTTAATAGATATTTTTTTTATTTGTATTTTTGTTTATTTTTACTTAGATTTTATTTTATTTTTGTTACATAATATATCCCCCAGGAGGTCATTACAAAACTTCTAGAGGACACTGACTTTATTTTTTTTTTTATTTATTTTTTTACTTTTTTGACTGTAATTGAGTATCCACAGGATCCCCAGTTACAGGGGAAAACATTCCCCTGTAAGGGCATAACACACATCCTTAGGAATGGGGCTGGAAAGGTATAAACTTTTGTGCACAAAGGCAAGTAGTGGAGTTCTGCCGAGAACACCATTCAGGTAGGATGTTGTAGGTCTATCTCTCTCTTGTATCTTGTGTTGGCCATGTGCTATAACACGGTGACATGGGTTCCCCCCATTGTATTTCAGGCCAGGTGATTGATTATTATCTTTATACCTTTACTATTCTGTACCTTATATTTAACCACATCTTTATTACTTAGCCTGTTTAAGCCTATTTATTCTCAAATCATCAAATTCACATTAAAAGAGTTCTCCAAATACTATATGAGACTTAGTGAAGTGGCCCTTTCTCACATACACTCTTCTACCCAAGACCAGGGTATTACTAAATTTAGGCATTTTCCCCGACCGTAAAAAATATGCCCATGAAAAATGGACACACTGTCATCTAGGCCAGCTGGTAACATAGTAACATAGTAACATAGTATATAAGACCGAAAAAAGACATTTGTCCATCCAGTTCGGCCTGTTTCCTACAAGTTGATCCAGAGGGAGGCAAAAAACCCTGTGAGGTCAGTAGCCAATTTTCCCCACTTAACCCCCTCAGCCCCCCTAGCTTAAACCCCCTTAATGACCAGGCCACTTTTTACAATTCTGCACTACTCTACTTTCACCGTTTATTGCTCGGTCATGCAACTTACCACCCAAATAAATTTTACCTCCTTTTCTTCTCAATAATAGAGCTTTCATTTGGTGGTATTTCATAGCTGCTGACATTTTTACTTTTTTTTTGCTATTAATCAAAAATGAACGAAATATTTGCAAAAAAATGACATTTTTCACTTTCTGTTATAAAATTTTTCAAACAAAACTACATTTCTATATACATTTTTCGCAAAATTTATTGTTCTACATGTCTTTGATAAAAAAAAAGTCCAATAAGTGTATATTTATTGGTTTGGGTAAAAGTTATAGCGTTTACAAACTATGGTGCAAAAAAGTGAATTTCGGCATTTTGAAGCAGCTCTGACTTTCTGAGCACCTGTCATGTTTCCTCAGGTGCTAGAATGTCAGGAAAGTATAAATATCCCCCAAATGACACCATTTTAGAAAGAAGACACCCCAAAGTATTTGCGGAGGGGCATGGTGAGTTCATGTATGATTTAATTATTTTTCACAAGTTAGCGGAAAATGACACTTTCTGAGGAAAAAAAAATTATACAAAGTTGTCAGTTTACAGAGATATTTTTCACACACAGTATGGGTATATGTAAAAATACACCCCAAAACTCATTGCCCTACTTCTCCTGAGTACGGCGATACCACATGTGTGACACTTTTTTGCAGCCAAGATGCGCAAAGGGACCCAAATTCCAATGACTACCTTTTAGGAGGGCATTTTTACGCATTTGGATTCTCACGCTTTAGGGCCCCTAAAATGCCAGGGCAGTATAAACACCCCACATGTGACCCCATTTTGGAAAGAAGACACCCCAAGGTATTCCGTGAGGGGCATGGCGAGTACACAGAAAAAAAAAAAATTGGGGCACAAGTTAGCGGAAATTGATTTTTTATTTTTTTTACAAAGTCTCATATTCCACTAACTTGTGACAAAAAAATAAAATTTTTCATGAACTCACCATACCCCTCACGGAATTCCTTGGGGTGTCTTCTTTCCAAAATGGGGTCACATGTGGGGTATTTGTACTGCCCTGGCATTTGAGGGTCTCCGCAATCATTACACGTATGGCCAGCATTAGGAGTTTCTGCGATTCTCCGTATATTGAGCATACGGGTAATGAGATTTTTTTTTTCCGTTCAGCCTCTGGGCTGAAAAAAAAAATGAACGGCACAGATTTCTTAATTCGCATCAATCAATGTGGATGAAAAAATCTCTGCCAAAATCAGTGACTGCGGTGCGGTGGGCTGGGTGCTAGCTACCTGAAAAGTAGCTAACTAACTGGCGGTGATAAGGGACCCTTATGCCCCATTCACACGTCCGCAATTCTGTTTGCGGAACTGAATTGCGGACCCATTCATTTCTATGAGGACAGACTTTGTCCCACTTGGTTTCGGAATTGCGGATTCGCACTTACGGGTCTGCACTTCCGTTCCGCAAAAGTATAGAACATGCCCTATTCTTGTCCGCTATTGCGGACAAGAAAAGGCATTTTCTACATAGTTCTGGCAATGTGCGGATCTGCAAAATGCGGAAAGCACATTGCTGGTGTCCGTGTTTTGTGGATCAGATCCGCGGATCCATGGATCTACGGATCCACAGGGGTGTGATCAATGACAGAGGGGTGATCATGAAATCTAGATGGGGTGATCAAGGGGTTAACAAGGGGTTAATAAGTGACGGGGGTGGGGGGGTAATGTGTGGTGCTTGTTGCAACTTTACTGTGTTACCTGGTCCTCTGGTGGTCGATCCCAGCAAATGGGACCACCAGAGGACCAGGTAGCCAGTTTGCAGTATAACTGCCGAGCCGCGCGCCACTGTGAACGCGCGCGTTCACAACAAATCTCAAGTCTCACGAGATGACGCACGGATGCGTCCAGCCAGAGCAACAGGACTGCCGGCCGGACGCATCTGTGCGTTAGGCGGTCCTGAGGTGGTTAAGGGGATGAAAATTCCTTCCTGACTCCAATCAGGCAATCAGAATAACTCCCTGGATCAACGACCCCTCTCTAGTAGCTATAACCTGTATATTATTACACTCCAGAAATACATCCAGTCCCCTCTTGAATTCCTTTATTGTACTCACCATCACCACCTCCTCAGGCAGAGAGTTCCATAGTCTCACTGCTCTTACCGTAAAGAGTCCATAGTCTCACTGCTCTTACAGTATAGAGTCCATAGTCTCACCGCTCTTACAGTAAAGAGTTCATAGTCTCACTGCTCTTACAGTGTAGAGTCCATAGTCTCACTGCTCTTACAGTATAGAGTCCATAGGCTCACTGCTCTTACAGTATAGAGTCCATAGTCTCACTGCTCTTACAGTAAAGAGTCCATAGTCTCACTGCTCTTACAGTATAGAGTCCATAGTCTCACTGCTCTTACAGTATAGAGTCCATAGTCTCACTGTTCTTACAGTAAAGAATCCATAGTCTCACTGCTCTTACTGTAAAGAGTCCATAGTCTCACTGCTCTTACAGTATAGAGTCCATAGTCTCACTGCTCTTACAGTAAAGAGTCTATAGTCTCACTGCTCTTACAGTATAGAATCCATAGTCTCACTGCTCTTACAGTATAGAGTCCATAGTCTCACTGCTCTTACAGTATAGAGTCCATAGTCTCACTGTTCTTACAGTAAAGAGTCCATAGTCTCACTGCTCTTACAGTAAAGAGTCCATAGTCTCACTGCTCTTACAGTAAAGAGTCCATAGTCTCACTGCTCTTATAGTAAAGAGTCAATAGTCTCACTGCTCTTACTGTGAAGAATCCTCGGCATTTCCACTCTGTATCCTATTGTCTTTGCTTGGCTTTTATTTGGAGCGAATAATTCCCACCGTTGTTGAAGTGGCACCAGTCTTTTCCAGGGCTGCTGCTATTATATTGTAACAATCAGTCCACAACATTGTCGCCATTGCTCCACCATTTGGACATTGACAGTTCATCTATCGTCTACCAAGCTCCTTACTGGCACTGGTCATGACAATAAGTCATTCATTGGATGTACTTGACAACAAAATATAACACTATAGAGAAGATTTCCTGTAGAAGCCGAGGAGGTGAGGGCAGCAGACGTAGCCTTGAGAGGAGTTTAATTTCCCTGATAGAGAACTTGTCATTGTCTTTTACACTCCAGTCGGCAAATTTGTTTCAGTTCTGTAAAAGTTGCCATCAATTTGTTACAGTAAATCAGCCGACACAAATAAAAGCGATCTCTTAATTCCGTTGTGTTCAGGTAAAAGCTCCATCTATCGTTTTATTTGTCAGCATATTTGTGCCATGTAAACAGGCAGTAAATTACATTGTATTATTGTGATAAGGGTGCCATCAGGGGTCCCCGATGTTTGCAGTCTCTTTTCAGTAAAACCTAATTAAAGCGGCGCTTTACACCAAGCCAGGTTTGTCTCGCCGGGCTCAAAGGAAGATGGATCTGCACACTGAGGAATATGAATAAAATTCCTCGGGGTTTGTTTAAATTTGAAAGACATCAATTTCCAAGAGATCTATGAGCTGCTTTGACAAGAAATATTAAAACGCAGCTGTGATATAACTAAACCCAAAATAAAAAAAGTCTGCAGATAGATGACACTGGGAGGGTAGACTGCGGCGCCTTCGCCTGATTCCTTGACTGACTTGTCAAAACTCCTTCTCAGCAGCCGATCCTGGAGTTAATTTAATCGCTGTCGAGCAGACTTTATTGATGTATTTATTGATTAAGGACCAAAATGGTTAAATTTGTAGACAGTCCCCCTAAATATATAAACTACTGTAGCATCTTCAGAGATACTTTCCTAAATCCAAATCCCAACACGATGATGCAGATATGTCCTTCCTTAACTTCTCTCTTGGTTGAATATCACAAGGTACGTGGTAAGAGATAACCAGATAAAAAAAAAATATATATATTGCATTACTCTGTTGCGAGATGTGTCTACTATGGGGATATTTATATGGCTATGGCTTAGTTGACCATAGCAACCAATCAGATTCCACCTTGCATCCAAAGGAGCACTGAGAAATGAGAGGTGGAATCTGATTGATTGTTATGGGCAACTAAGCCAGTTGTGAACCTGGTTCCTCCTCCTCTACCTCCTCCTCCTCCTCCTCCTCCAGAACTGTGCCCTGGCTGTCCACATGTGTACCTGGCCTCTGCTGGTGCAAGAACCCACCCTCTGAGCCACTTCTGAATGACTGGCCCAGAAACCCTGTGAAATGCCCCCTCTTCCTCCTCCTCCTCATGTGCCGCATCCTCTTCCATCATAGCCCTAAGTGTTTATTCATGGAGACATAGAAGGGGTATTGTAATGCTAAGAATGGCGTCATCGGCACTGGCCATGTTGGTTGACTACTCGAAACACCGCACTCGCCCACTCGGTGGTGATGTGGTGCTGTTCCGCAGAGTAACTGACCCGTGCGTGCTGCAGATGAAACTCCACTATCGCCTACTGCTGATCGCACAGTCTCTCCAGTATATGCAATGTGGAGTTCCACCTGGTGGGCACGTCGCCTATGAGGTGGTGAGCAGGAAGGCAGAAGTTACGCTGCAGCGCAGACAGACGAGCATTAGCAGGGTGAGAACGCCGAAAGTGTGCACAGACGGACTGCACTTTCTGCAGCAGCTCTGACATGTCTGGGTAGTTTTTAAGGAATGTCTGCACCACCAAATTCAGCACATGCGCCAGGCAAGGGATGTGCGTCAAATCGGCTAGTCCCAGAGTTGCCCATTTCGTCCATTATTGCACACCACCAGGCCGGGCTTCAGGCTCACCGGCAGCAACCACTCATCAGTCTGCTGTTGTATGCCCCTCCAAAGCTTCTGTGCGGTGTGGGCTTTGTCCCCCAAACACATGAGTTTTAAAACCGCCTGCTGACGTTTACCACTGGCTGTGCTGAAGTTGGTGGTGAAGGTCTTTCGCTGACCGGATGAGGAGGTGGTAGAAGAGGAGGAAGAGGAAGCGGAGGAGGAGGCAACAGGAGGCAAAGAATAATGCCCTGCGATTATCGGTGGTGGAAGGACATGCGCCAAACCGCTATCCGCCTCGGGCCCATCCGCCACTACGTTTACCCAGTGTGCAGTTAGGGAGATATAGCATCCCTGGCCGTGCTTACTGGTCCATGTGTCTGTGGTTATGTGGACCTTGCCACATATGGCGTTGCGCAGCGCCCACTTGATGTTATCCTCCACTTGTTTGTGCAGGGAAGGGACGGCTCACCTGGAGAAGTAGTAGCGGCTGGGAATGACGTACTGTGGGACAGCCACCGCTATCAACTGTTTAAAACAGTCCGTCTCCACCAAACAGAATGACACCATTTCAAAGGCCAGTAATTTTGAAATGCTAGCATTCAGGACCAGGGATCGAGGGTGGGTAGGTGTGTATTTTGTCTTTCTCTCCAGTGTTTGAGAGATGAACAGCTGAACGCTGCCGTGTGACATGGTAGAGATGCTTGGTGATGGTGACGGATTTGGTGGTGTTGGTGTCACATCCTCTGTTTGCTGGGTGGCAGGTGCCACTGCGACTCCAGAGATGGAGGAAGAGGCAGAGCCAGCAGAGGAAGAGGAAGCAGGAGGAGCCTGAGACCTTTATTGGTTTCTAAGGTGTTTACTCCACTGCAGTTAGTGCTTTGCATGTAGATGCCTGGTCATACAGGCTGTGCTCAGGTTTAGAATGTTTATGCCTCGCTTCAGGATCTGATGGCACAGCAAGCAGACCACTCGTGTCTTGTCGTCAGGACATTGTCTGAAGAACTGCCACGCCAATGAACTCCTTGGAGCTGGCTTTGGTGTGCTCAGTCCCTGGGTGCGGTGGGCAGTAGCAGGCGTACTGTCTCGGGGACGGCCGGCCCGCTTTTGCAGTCTGCTTTTGCTGTGCTGTTGCCTCTGTGCGAACACCGCCTCTTACTCAGAACTACACACGTCACTAGCATGAACTTGAGTCCCGTCGGGGTCTTCTAGGATCTCATCATCCTCCACATCATCTTCCACCCTTTCTTGATCCCCTGCCCTCCTCTTCGGTCTGCACACTGCAGACAGCTGCAGCAGTTGGCACCTGTGTGTCGTTATCATCAGAGACGTGCTAGGGTGGTCCTCGGATGTCCTCATCCTGCAACATAAGTGGTTGGGTATCAGTGCATTCAATGTCTTCCACTTCTGGGGCAGGGCTATGGTTATGGCCCTGGGAAACCCTGCCAACAGAGTCATCAAAAAGCATAAGAGACTGCTGCATGACTTGGGGCTCAGATTGCTTGGCTGATTTGCGAGAGGGTGAGGTGAAAGACTGATGGGCAGGGGCTGCAGGTGCCAACTCTGAGCTTTCTGCAGAGCACCCAAGCACAATGGAAGTCAATGGGAGAACCCGAGCATTAAACCAGGCACCCCCTGCTCTGAAGAGGGGAGGGTGTCTGGTTCATAGGACAAGGTCAGAAATTGATGGAAAAAACACCGAGATGGTTCGGGAACAGCATGGGCAGGTTGTCTGGATGCATCTTGGACTCCCATGTTGCTTCTGGAACAATGTTGTCTGAGTAGTACGCTACTTTTACAGACTGGCATTAATACGCACAAAATCGAAGATAAAATTTGCTTTTAGAGGAAAAATTGTTAGGAAACATTATTTCCTGTATATTTACTTGTATATGAAGTGCAAGAGCTGCCAAAAAGTACAAGCAAGAGGCACTCCGATACAGCCTGTATATCACATAAAGGAAGGCCTCATTCACATTGTGGTACTATTGTTCAGGTAGTGGGACTCCTACACTCACAAGGCCTATGCAATAAGTGAAAGGGCTGCCAAAAATTACAAGGAACTGGCACTGCAATGCACCCTTAATTACACATAAAGGAGGGCATCATACACACCCTTGAAATTATGTTTGATGGCCTGCTGCTGATCTGACCATATAAAACATTAGGGGCGAGGGCCTGCTGCCTAGCTAACTATCTAAAACAATATTAGGGGTGAGGGCCTGCTGCAGAGCTGAACATCTAAAAAAATAGGAGTAAGGGCCTGCTGCTGATCTGACCATCTAAAACATTAGAAGTGAGGGCCTGCTGTTGAGCTTCAATCTAAAACATTATGGGGAGGATCTGTTGCTGAACTGACCCTCTAAAACATTATGGGTGAGGGTCTGCTGCCGAGATGAGCATCAAAAAAATTTGGGGTGAGGGCCCGCTGCAGATGTGACGCTCTAAAACATTATGGGCTAGTGCCTGCTGCTGATCTTACCATCTAAAACATTATGGGCAAGTGTCTGCTGCTGATCTGACCATCTAAAACATTAGGAGTGAGGGCCTGCTGCTGAGCTGACCATTTAAAACATTATGGGCGAGGGACTTCTTCAGAGCTGACCATCTAAAAAATTAGGAGTGAGGGTATGCTGTTTAACTGACCCTCTAAAACATTAGGGGTGAGGGCCTGCCGCCGAGCTAACCATCTAAAACATTTTGGACGAGGGCCTGTTGTAGAGCTGACCATCTAAAAAATTAGGGGTGATGGTCTGCTGCTGAGCTGACCCTCTAAAACATTAGGCGCGAGTGCCTCCTGCTGATCTTACCCCAAATTAAGGAATGGCGATGAAAAAAGCTCCTTGGAATATCTGAGTGTGGGATCACTTGTTTGCCAAGACTCTGCCTGGTGGGAGGAAGGAGGATCAGGGTGAGGATACTGTTGACCAGACTCTTGGCTACAGAAACTGGACTTTGTGGAAGACAGGGTGGTGCTTACCCAATGGAAGCATTATCTGTTGCAATCCAACCGACCACCTGGTCGCACTGGTGTGACTTCAAGACTAGTGTCCTGTGCCACCCTGCAAAATGGGACATGAAGCTAGGTATCGTGGATGATTGTGTTTCTTGTGCTCTGGCAGCTGCATGGTTTCATCGTGCCCACGGCCACGGCCTTTTGCGTGCACCATCAGCAGCACGGCCATTTCCCTGTCCCTTACTGCTTTTTAGGATGCGCAAACGTTATACAGGAGATATAGCGCAAGTAATGTCGCTGTCACCACCGGCTAATAAAAAATCACACTGAATAATTGTAGCTGATATTTAGGATGCACACACGCTATACAGGAGATGTGGCGCTGGTAATGTTGCTGTCATCAGCGACGAAAATATTGTGTTGAATGTTACAGATGTTTAGGCTGTATGTAAAATAAAAGATGTAGCAGAGGTTGTGTCAGTATCAGAAGCGGCACTAACAACTGTACGCAATTTAGCTCAGGTTGCGCTAATAATATATATTGCAGCTAGATACAACTATAGTCCTTAAAAGGACTTTTGGGTCTCTCTAACAATTCCATGCAATTTAGCGCAGGTTGTGCTAATAATTATATTGCTACCAGATACAACAATAGTCCTTAAAAAGACTTTTTGGGATTCTAACAAGTTTTTTCCCTAAAATATTACGATTTCACTCCCTACACTATCTGTTCCTTCTGCAGCACAGCATTCTCCCTGACTAAGGTTATTTTCACACTTGTGGCATGGCTATCCAGCAGACTGTTCACCCACCGGATCCGCCATTCTGCAAGTACCCGTGTGCTGCCGTGCTGCCGCTCCTTTCCCATTGACTATAAAGGGAGTGGGGGGTAGAGCTACAGCGCAACACGGCAGTGCACGGCAGTGATCGCCGGACTAAAAAGTCGGACATGCAGTACTTTTAGTCAGGCGATCTCTGGCCGTGCACTGCCGTGCTGCACCGTAGCTCCGCCCCCACCCTCATTATAGTCAATGTGGACGGAGCAGCAGCACGACAGCATGCCGGAACAGCCTGCCGGATAGTCATGCCGCAATTGTGAAAGTACTCTTGGTGTGAACCGAACACATGTCATTGGGCGCTTTCCGGCCAACTGATCACAGTATCGCAGTAACCAACATGTCTACGGCATTACAGTTAGTGGCAGCACTTACCCACATGTTAATTGGCAACAAACGTGCGGGAAGGAGACTCGAGCATCTGGTCTTCGGCCGAGCATGCTCGCCCAACACTACTACTCACACATTACTGTAGAAAATGGTGGAAATTTAGGGTGACAGATTTCCTTGAATACTACTATTATTATTGCTCCTAGTACTGCCACAACTATTATTATTACTGCTAGTAATATCACTACTCTCATACTTTCATTGCCACTACCACCACTATTACTACTACTTCTACTGCCACTAAATACTACTACTACTACTAAATACTACAACTATTACTACTATCATTACTAGTTCTACAGCTACTAATAATACTTATACTGCTAATATTACTGCTACTTCTACTATTATAACTTTTCTTTCTGCTGCTACTATTATTATTACTACTAGTACTGTTGTTGTTGTTATTATTATTATTATTATTATTATTTATTATTATTATTATTATTATTATTATTATTATTACTACTACTACTACCAATACTGCTATATGCAGTATTATCACTGCTCTACTGCTAATACTTCTACCTCTTGTTACTCTCCTTACCCATTTCCAGTAACACCTTCCAGCAAGAGGTTGTGACTTTTGGAGATGGTCTTGTTGGGTTGTCTGGCTTCCTCCTCCCTGCCCCATCTCCTGGTCTCCACTGCACCATTGCTGGTTGGGTTGTGTCTCAGCTTCCTTGGCCTCTGCCTTGCCTGGTGTTGGAGGTTCATCCTGTCCTGACATTCTGTGTTTATTCCTGGAATTGATCATCAAACTTGTTCCTGGCCACACCCTGCCTTGTCCTTTGGACTGCCTGCCTGGTACCTGTTGCCTCAGTCCTTTGGCTCGCTTCCTGACTTTGCTCCCGTTTTGTTATATTCCTGACCACTCTCTTGATGACAATCCTTGGCACCATTCCTAGCAAGGTAACTAATGCATCAATCTTACTGCCACCAAACAATGACTATACCTGGTCTGTGACTGGGGTCTAGCCTGCCCTAAACACATTGAGGCTTAGATAATCCACATTTTGGTATGTGATGATAAGAATCATGGGCATAGCTATAGGGGGTGCAGTGGTAGTAGTCGCTACCGGGCCCAGGAGCCTAAGGGGGCCCAAAGACCCATGTGCCGCATAAGAAGACACACAAAGCACTGAGGGAAGGGGGGCCCAAGCTGAAGTCTTGCACCAGTGCCCATGAGGCAATTATTACTACTACAGGTACTATTGCTGCTATTGGCTTACACCTCAGGTACTACTGGTACTACTACTATAGACTGTAGAACTAGACTGCAGCTACTTCTACTAGGACTACTTGTAATGGCAATGTCCTCTTTCTGCGCGTACATATTGGTATAATGTGGAGTTTTTTTCTTGCACTTTTTTGATTGACATGCTGTCAATATGGAAGAAATGCCATATGCATGTATGACTGTTAATTAAAGCTGCTAACTTGCTTCAGGTGTGAATTGGGATATTTCCAGCAGATCTCTCTCACCTACTTTTCGAATAGTGGATATCTTTAAAAAGCAGGAGATGAGACTGTTCTGTTTTTGATCATTATTAAATGTTACTGATAACAGCAAATAATCTTTCCTCCTGCAGGTGAGAATTCATTAGTGTGAACAGGTCTGGAGTACCATCGAGCACATCCGGCAAGTATCAGCTAAATCTTATAATGCACAGCTGCTGTATGAACAATGGAGCAAGCAAATGATTACAGTAAATCTCCAGGCAAGACCCTCTCATGTCCTCAGCGTAACGCTCATGGTAACGTAACTCTGATTTTACCTCTGAGCATTTCCTGAACAGCACAGATCACAGCTTCATAAGAAGGTTATGGGTGGAGACATAACTTTTCTAATGTATTCTTTAGTGTTTCTTCTTAAAGGGGTCCTCTCACTTAAGCAAATGGCTTTTATAATGTAGAGAGAGTTAATACAAGGCACTTACTAATGTATTATTCTCCATATTGCCTCCTTTACTGGCTGGATTCATTTTTCTATCCCATTATACACTGCTCATTTCTAGGGGTTATGACCTCCCTGCAATCCAGCAGCGGTGGCCGTACTTGTACACTTTAGGAAAAAGCACAAGCCTATGTGCTCTCCCACCAGAAAGGCTGACATTTTTTCCTATAGTGTACAAGCACGGCCACCGCTGCTGGATTGCAGAGTGGTCATAACCATGGAAACAAGCAGTGTATAATTTGATGGAAAAATGAATCCAGCCTGCAATGGAGACAATATGGACATTCACAATACATTAGTACGTGCCTTGACACACTTTTAACTGATGTTACAGGTAGTTAATAGGTCAAAGTGTCTCTTTAATGTAGTCTTCTTTACCCTGCACTTCACTCGGTGACTATCACATAATCATCCAGGGATGAGGTGTAAAAATTAGACAATGCAATGCAACAAGCAGTTCCCTCTAGCGGCAGGCAAAACTTTGCTTATTTTTGAACAGGTTGCTATACTTGCAGTACACATCTGCAAAATCCACCTTGTGATGTAGAGATTCTTTCATAGGTGATCAATCAGTTTAATTGCGTATTTATGCGTCAGAGGCTAACTCCTGAACATGTGTTCCATAAAGACAATAAGTTTGTTTTAGACAAGTTATCTCTACTGGACTTCTTCCACGCCTCTTTCTGTTTCATCTGGCCTGCTTCTATAGTTGTTCTGGCCTCTGCCTGGCTGGTACATTGGTCCAGGAAATGGCTGAAGTGTCAGATTCACACATCTGCTCTTCTCTGGTCCCTAAACCAGACTAGACTAGACTAAATTAACTCTAGAATGTTCCTTCATCTCTATATATAGAAGTGTGATCAGCTCCATCTAGTGGTGGCTGTGGATGTGGTCTATTAATACCTTGTGCAAAAACCGTGATATATATATATATATAGTTTAAAGCAAGAACATTCTTAACCCTTTCTTTTGCACTTTGCAGTGTACCACTGCTCTGGAGTGGGACACTGCACAAAGTTTCCTTACTATAATGGGAGTAAGAGCTATCATACCGTAAAAATGCATTAGTGGCTGTCAGATTACAATACCTCTTGGTGTTAATATCACTGATTCCTCCAAGAATTCAACATCCTGATTTCCATATTTGCTATTAAATACTTATTCATGTCATCAGCATTCAGATACTCAACAAACGAACCAAACTCCATGGATGACCCAAAGCAGACAAAAAAAATATCTTAGATATATGTCAAGTTGCAAATGGCTCACAAAAGAGTTGCCAATACAATACACCATTTTATCTTCCAATTCAAGCTAAAAATAAATTTGCAAACGTTGGGGCCACATTGGTGCCTGACTGCAGATGAATCCCTCATCACTTTTAGAGTAGCTTAATTAAATGATGTCTAACAGCCTGGACCAATGCACCCTGCGTAATTCAGGTATAAAGTCTCTCAACATTAATACTTGCCAGTTTGAATCCCTCCTGCCATTCAAACCTGTCTAAAATAGATAGAAAATTTTCGGTAGCTCCGAGTCCACAAGGCAAAATAGAGGTTCATCCCAGTAGCTTGGAAAGTGATGAATGTATCTTCTGAAGGAAATAACAATAAGATTTTTTGCTTGGCCACAAACAATTTTTCAGCAATCCTCTTGGAAAAAATTCCTCCTTCTACTCCTCGTCTTAGGAGAACACCTGTTTTAGGGCCTCATACACACCTTGGTCAGCCAATTGCTGTATTGCTTCCTTTATATAATACGTTTTTGTCATTGAAGAGGTTTTCTGGAAGTTTTATAGGTCATCAGTATATGGTCGGTGGAGGTCTGACACCCTGGACGCCCACGATCAGCTGTTTGAGAAGGCACCGCCGCACCTGTGAGAACAATGGCCTTCTCTCTGCAAATCAAGCACGGCGCCATTCATTGTATAGCGGCTCTGCTTTGTATCACAGAACAGCACCTTTTACTTCAATGGGGCTGAGCTGTGCCTAGGCCATGTGACCAATGAACGTGACGTCACTGGCTAGGGCAAGCTGAGAGAAGGCCGCGATGATCCCAGGAGATCAGATGCCCTTTCAAACAGCTGATTGACGGGGGTCCCAGTTGTCGGACCCCCACCAATCAGAAACTGATAACCTATCCAGAGGGTAAGTCATCAGTGTAAGCGATTTTTACAATACTTCCCCCGTTGTCGGCAAGCTTAATTATTACCTTCTCATTGGACCCTAACAATGATCTGTAGAATGGATCCCCACAATCTGTGACCATACCACAATAAGCAGGTTTATTTCTAGCCTAGTAAGTGCCACGGTTTTCTTTCTGTTTGGATTACATAATCTAATATTTGTGGATAGATTCACTTTTAAAGGTGAGGATGGTTGGAGAAAAAACGATTTAGGCAAGTTAATGTTCATATGATGGATATTGATCCAGGCAGGGTTGGGCTCGCCCAATACTAAGCCAGGGGATCCTTCAGAGAAGCTGGGCTTCGGTACAATAATGATCACCAAATGTCCATCAGAGGACAGACCCTTCATGCAATATGTGGCCAGATCCAGTACAGTGGTAGATGCTGATATGTTACCTCTTTCCTATGGGGAGTCCTAAAAGGGCAACCCTCTATGATGTCCATATAAACCCTTAAAGGGCATCTTTCAGCAGATTTGTACCTATGGAAATGGCTGACCTGTTACATGTGCGCTTGACAGCTGAAGGCGTCTGTGTTAGTCCCATGTACATATGTACCTGCATGGCTGAGAAAAATGTAGTTTTAATATATGCAAATTAATCTCTTGGAGTAATGGAGGAGTCGCTGTTTTCTCTGCGACTGCCGCACCCTCCGCTCTCCGATTGGCAGGGTCAGGTATGATGACCTTTCCAATGCCTGGTCCTGTCAATCAAAGGGGACAGGGCACAGCAGTTACAGAGAGTGTGGGGCCTCTAGGTGGTATGGTAACACCCCTGTTGCTCCTAGAGGCTCATTTGTGTTTTTTAAAACATCATTTTTCTCAGCAAGGTGAGCACATAAGAGCATGGGACCAACACAGATGCCATCAGCTGCCGAGCGCACATGTAACAGGTCAGCCGGTGTCACAGATGCCCTTTTGTCATAAGTTACATAGTTACATAGTTAATACGCAAAAAGAAATAAGTCCATCAAGTTCTCCAGCAATCTCTGAAATCAGTAGCTGTTTGTTATAAACTTCTTTCATCTATGAATTCATTTGTATCAGTTCACGGCTGAGAAATGAAGGCTGCGCCATATGTCAGCCATGCTGTTATTATCTGCTATGGTCGGAGAGATCTCATTACACAATTATAACTTAATGAACAAATAAGTGTTACGCCTTCAGCGCTGGATCACCCTGGGGGTAAAAATGAATGGATGTCCTGTTATTATGATATGATGACAGAAGCACACAAGAGACGAGAAACAATATGTGGACGCGAAGGCGTAAAACGCAAGACCTTGCAAGCACAAGACACCCACTTGCTTGTAGCAATTATGTAGATCAAGCAGTGACCTTTGTAACTCCTCTTGTGGTTTGTAGGAACAGTAGCACCATAATTAGAATCCAGTAAATTAATGCAAAATGAATACCTTTAATAAGTTTAGAGCTTAGCTAATTACATATGAAAGACACCCGATCCCTGCGGAGCAATTCCGTAATAGTCGTAAACAATTGATATTATGCCTCTTTATTAGACCATTCTGTGCAGATACATTGTAACTCTCCCCCCGGACGGATGTTAGGACGGCTTAATTCGAGGAGTTTTCAAGATAAATTGCATGCAAATACCACGAGAGGCCCGGGCTAATTTTCAATCGTTCTCTGTCTGGATCGGATTCTTGGCTTTTTAGATATGTAAAAAAGGTAGAAGGCATCTAATTTGCAGCTCGCCTATCATTAATCTAAATATATTTGCACATGAATATTATAATTAAAAGTTCTTTAGTAATTTTTATGTTTGCATAATTTTGAAAATAAATACCACATGAATACCTGGCAACGTGAATATACAATGTATAATTAATCGCACAACACGGCAATCATGGTTCCAGCTTGGAAAATCACATCAAGTTCAGTTTAAGATTGATTTGATAAAAAAAAGCTATATTTATGCACTTTGGTTGCCGAGGAAACGGTTTCACTTCTGCTGCGAAAATGATGAAATTTGATATATATATATATATATATATATATATATATACATATATATAGTATTTATCTATATAATCACTTGGTTCGGAGGAAATGGCAATCTGGCCAAATAGAATCCCAGAAACAGCCATATGTGGATTGATTCCTGAAGAATTCTGTGGATAATTAATAACCCTGGGAATAGGGGGCAATCACTGTGAATTTATGCCATTATATTAGAGTTTATCCCCAGAGTGACCCAGGATTGATGCTGGATGAACTCATATATGGAGTCCAACTCCACTGCAGAGCCCTGGATCCTGCAGGAAATTTACTAAGTGAAATATGGCAGAATTCTCACTCAAACGTCAATGATAAAATGGAGTATGTGCCTTGCACCTGATCTAGTAGGTGCTTTAGACACCTTTTTCAACTCAATAAACAAAAAAGCATCTAGAAAAAAGAGGGTTGTGGGGTCATGGAATATGCCAAATGTGCTAAAAAGCCTTTTGAACTTCCCAGGGACAAGCTTCTGCTTACCACATCTGCTCCCTTAATAGGTACATTTAGGGCCAGTTCACACAGAGTTTTTTGGCCCTGATTTTGTTCAAAATTGGCTCCAAAACAGCCTCCCATTCATTTCAATGAGAAGCAGCAAAGAAGCATTAACACATTAAGTATCATCCCATTTCTTGGACAGAATCTGCATTGATTCTGATTATGTGGATTATTTGCTGAATTTTTCAGTGTGTTTTCAAAATCTGTCATGTGGACATCCCCTTACAGGACATACTGATGGTGCCAATAGTAGGGCTGCCCATGGCCTTCTCAAATCATTAGGAAAAAATCACGGAAAACAATGCACTAAGGTCCTAATCCAAACCTAATTATGCCGTTGGGCATCTACATTTAGGAGATCAGACCCCACACATATAGTGTGCTGCTCCTAGTTACCTCTGTATAGAGATGTTGCGAAAAAAAATATATTCTGTTCGCGGATGGCAAATGCGAACTTCCGCAAATGTTTGCAAACGGGCAAACTGCCATAGACTTCAATAGGCAGGCAAATTTTAAAACCCACAGGGACTCTTTCTGGCCACAATAGTGATGGAAAAGTTGTTTCAAGGGGACTAACACCTGAACTGTGGCATGCCGGAGGGGGATCCGTGGCAAAACTCCCATGGAAAATTACGTCGTTGACGTAGAGTCGGGTTTTAATCCATAAAGGGCATAAATCACCTAACATTCCTAAATTGTTTGGAATAACGTGCTTTAAAACATCCAGTGTGTGTATACGATCAGGTATGATGTTGTATCGATCAGGTAGTGTTAGGGTTACGCCCACTTCACAGTGATAGACCAAACTCTGACAGACCAAACTCCCCGTTTAACGCACCGCAAACAACCGCAAACAGTCCATTTGCACAAGGTTGGATACCAAGCTAGTCATGTCCCGTTCCTTGTCCTCACTGACGTCATTAAAGGTCTCTTCCTCCACCCAGCCACGTACAACACCAAAGGTCCCTGAAAGGTGACAACAAGCCCCCTGGGACGCCTGCTGAGGTTGGTCTTCCACCTCCTTAAAGCCACCTTCCTCCTCTGACTCCTCTTCTGCAGACTCCTCTCTCTGCGTTGCCGCAGGTCCAGCAATCGACGACGACAAGGCTGCTTCTGGTGGTGATGGTGACCACAACTCTTCCTCTTCATGCTCATCTACGGCCTGATCCACCACTCTTCGCAGGGCACGCTCCAGAAAAAAACGCATATGGGATGAGGTTGATGATGTTGCCTTGGGTTTGACTGACCAGGTTTGTCACCTCCGCAAAAGGATGCATGAGCCTACAGCCATTGTGCATGAGCGTTCAGTAACAAGGCCAAAAAATACCCAGCTCCGCAGAGGATGTCCTCTTTTTTTTAAGATTAAAAAAATCTGTTCTTACCAGTTTAATCTCTGTTTTGTCCCCTATCAGGGGCCGGTGTATGGAATAGATTTTAGGAACTGGGAGATGGAAAAAGATGGTTGGTCGGTCAACTTCCTGCCAATTTGGGGCACTGCGCGTGTGCCGTGCAATGTACTGTGCCACACTATATGAGTGGTGGGCAGTGGGCACAGTACAGTCTGTGGGTCTGATACACACTGGCAGGCAACTGCATTATATTGAGTTTGTCACTGACATATAGCTGTCTGACATTAGCATGTGCTAATGTCAGACCAGCTGATAATGTCTTATAGATCGCTAAAGTCTGAAACTTACTTTATATTGTAATTAGCCTCTAGGGCAGCGCTGCTCCTAGCGCCGTCGCACCTGCTGACACACTTTGATTGACAGTGCAGGGCAGCGATCCTCCTGCACTGTCTCGTTCTGAATCGCGCGCCAGCGCGCTCGCTCTGTATTCGGGCGCAGGCGCGGTGAGCAGAGGACGCTGGTGCCTGCTGTCCTCTGCTCACCGCGCCTGCGCCGAATACAGAGCGCGGCGCGGGCGCGCATTTCAGAACGAGACAGTGCAGGAGGATCGCTGCCCTGCACTGTCAATCAAAGTGTGAAGGGGCGTACAGCAGGTTGCCAGACGGAGCCGCTAGAGCAGGGCAATGCCCCTGCTCCTAGAGGCTAATTTACATAATATAAAAGTAAGTTTTTCAGACTATATATACAGCGGATTTTTATAAAAAAGACATTATCAAGCTGGTCTGACATTAGCACATAGCTAATGTCAGACAGCTTATAATGTCAAAAGTTGGTGACAGAAACCCTTTAAAGGGTAAAAATGAAATTACTTTTTTATCTGCAAGGTACTGTGCCACCCGATATGAGTGGTGGGCACTGGCAGTGGGCACAGTACAGTCTGTCGGCCGGACACTCACTGGCAGGCAACTGCAATTATATTAAAGGGCAAAAATTTAATGACTTTTTTATCTGCAAGTTACTGTGCCACCCGATATGAGTGGTGGGCAGTGGGCACAGTACAGTCTGTGGGACTGATACACACTGGCAGGAAAATGCAATTATATTAAAGGGTAAACATTATATGACTTTTTTATCTGCAAGGTACCGTGCCACCCGATATGAGTGGTGGTCAGTGGGCACAGTACAGTCTGTGGGCCTGACACACACTGGCAGGCTACTGCAATTATATTAAATGGTAAAAATTTAATAACTTTTTTCCTGCAAGGTACTGTGCCACCCGATATGAGTGGTGGTCAGTGGGCACAGTACAGTCTGCGGGCCTGACACACACTGGCAGGCTACTACATTTATATTAAATGGTAAAAATTTAATGACTTTTTTCCTGCAAGGTACTGTGCCACCCTATATGAGTAGTGGGCAGTGGGCACAGTACAGCAGTGCGCCTGTGACACACTGGCAGGCAAATGCAATTATATTAAAGGGTAAAAATTATATGACTTTTTTATCTGCAAGGTACAGTACTGTGCCACCCGATATGAGAGGTGGGCACTGGCAGTGGGCACAGTACAGTCAGTGAGCCTGACACGCACTGGCAGGCATCTGAAATTATATTAAAGGGTAAAAATTATATGAATTTTTTAACCGCAAGGTACTGTGCCAACCTATATGAGTGGTGGGCAGTGGGCACAGTACAGTCAGTGGGCCTGACACACACTAGCAGGCAAATGTAATTATAATAAAGGGTAAAAATTAAATGACTTTTTTTATCTGTGCCAGTCTGTATGAGTGGTGTGCACACAGTACAGTCTGTTGGCCTGCGGCCTCTCACACACGGGCAGGCAACTGCAATATATATATTGAAGAAAAAAAAATAAAAGCAGACTGATGTTCCAGCCTTAAAAAGGCCTTTTTGGGGTGCTGTCAGGACGCTGTCCTTACAGCAGATGAGTCTTTGAGGACTGGAGTGGACACAGAACACTGGCCTAGCTAACGCTTTCCCTGTGAATTCAGCAGCAGCAGCAGCACTCTCCCTGCTCTAAGTAACACTGCAGCTTCAGAATGAATCTAAGATGGATGCTGTCCTTGCTTTTTGATAGGAGGTGGGAGGGTCTGGGAGGGAGGGTATGCTGATTGGCTGGAATGTGTCTGCTGACTGTGAAGTACAAGGTCAAAGTTTGCTTAATGATGATGTATAGGGGGCGGTCCGAACATCGCATATGTTGGCCCACCGCGGCGAACGCGAACAAGCGATGTTCGCCGGCAACTGTTCGCCGGCGAATAGTTTGGGACATCTCTACCTCTGTGTGCATCCAGCAACCATTAAGGGGAAGAGCATGCACAGATATATGTACCACCTAACCAAGGTCGCCTGTGGGAGCATGCACAGCTATATGCACCACCTAATCAAGGTCGCCTATTAGATAGGCAGGTCAAAAGTGCACAAAAAAGCTGATCTCCATGTATTCCTATCATCTGGGGAGCATCATTTTTGTGCACTTTTTCCCCACCTATCTAACAGGCGATCTTGATTAGGTGGTACATATAGCTGTGCGGGCACCTCTTCTCATCGGTTGCTGGATACACATAGAGATGATAAGGAGCAGCACACTATATGTGCAGGGTCTGCTCTATATGTGCAGGGTCTGCTCTCCTGAAGATAGATACCCAATGGCATAGGTACGTTTAGAGTAGGACCTGCCTGACTGAGACCACCTTGGTGCTGGTAGACGGGCACAGATGTGTTTTGATCAAAGTATATTGGCTAAGAGTCTGAAAGTGTTTGCATCTATTGTGTTATTGTGCATTACTTTCTGTGATTTTTTTTCCTTAGAAATATTACCATGTACATTCACATATTCAGTTATCATATTGTGCAGGATGTTTTGTATCTTTTTCTATTGTTTTTCCTCCTCACATCATTACCCTCTCATATAGAGCTACTATTTTTCTCCAGTCAGCACTATGTCCTCTCTATAGATGTAGCATTGCAGTGTGCTGTATTCTTTACAGATTTCAGGAGCAATTACCGAAGGCTCTGCACTACTGTGCTGCATGAATGAAGCCTGCCTTCTCTCGGGTCACAGCACTGCAGCAGAGAGTCATTGGGAAGAGGTGCTGCAAAAATGCAGTGCATTACAGTCCTGCAAGTGTACAGAGCATAAAGTGCAGACCTGGGTTAGACCCGGTGGGGGGTTGACACTCTCGGGTGGGCTGATAGGAGAGTTGTACTAGAGTGGAAGAGACATGTTGATGGAAATAGATAATATTGGGGGAGGGAAATGGTGACTAAAAGATGATACTGGAGCAAGGTAAGGGGCTACCTAGTCATGTCTTCCAGTTCTTGAGTGTCAGGGTTGCCAACTCCCTGCTTTACTTAAAAGCAAGGCATTTAGAAAAAGCATTAGGACAGACTGAAGATTAACCCTTAGCTATGGTTCTTGGGGGAGTAACACAGTAACATAGTTTGAAAGGCTGAAAAGGCTGATGCCAGAAGGATCCGTTTTTTGCAAAATCCTGTAAAAAATCCTATGCATAACTGATGGATCAGAAGACCGGAAAATAAAATGGAGATGTGAACTCTCCCTTACATTTCTATTTATCCACATTGTTTTTTTTTTTTTTCTGAAACTCACCCTTTTATTCCTATAGGGTATGTGACTCTCATAACAAAAGTTTAGGAGATTTTTAAAAATATTCAATTTTGTGGCTGCACTTTTAATTTTGATGACATTGTCCCAGTTAGTGGAAGTAATAGAGTCTTTAAGCGGGTCAAATAAGAAATGATAACGGAGTGGGGGAGATGACGCATGATACCTGTGGTAAAGCAAGAGACAATGTATGAAGGGAAGGGCAAAAAATTGTGCCTGAGGTAGAGGAGAGAGAGTTTAGGTGGGGAGTGAGATGAGAGATAGATCTTTCCTGAGATGGTAGAGGGTGAGGCTTGAAAGATAAAGGGGAATGATACGTGTATCTCTGCGGTGAGAGAAAATAACTGGAATGGCTGGGAAGAGAATATCCTTTTTGGTAGGTAAGCAAGAATTAGAAAACTGAAGGAAGAGCTTGTAACTGTGGGATCAGACTAACAGATTTGCTTATATGGGGTTACAATGAAGATGAATGGATCCATGTAGTCAATAAAAAATAAGAAGCTATTTGCACATTTATTGTTACATAGTTACATAGTTAATATGGTTGAAAAAAGACATAAGTCCATCAAGTTCAACCAAGGGAAAGGTGGGGACACGAATCCCAGAAGGAAGTGAGACTCAGATTTCTACACATTTTCATAAGCATTAATGTCATTTACTTTTAAGAATTCATCTAAACCCTTTTTAAACCCGTCCACTGTTCCTGCTCTGACCACGTCCTGAGGAGTCTATTCCACAGATTCACAGTCCTTACAGTAAAGAAGCTTTGACGCTTCTGGAGACTGAGCTTTTTCTTCTCCAGTCGGAGGCAGTGCCCTTTTGTCTTTTGAGGGCATTTTACATGGAACAGTTTTTCACCATATTTTTTGTATGGCCCATTTATATATTTGTATAAGTTAATTATGTCCCCAATTAGACATCTCTTCTCAAGACTAAATAAATGTAATTCTTTTAATCTTTCTTCATAACTAAGACCCTTCATGCCCCTTATCAGTTTAGTCGCTCTCCTCTGTGCTCTCTCCAGCTCCAGGGCATCCTCTTTATAGACTGGTGCCCAGAACTGAACTGCATATTCCAGATGAGGCCACACCAACGCTTTGTAAAGTGGTAATATCACATCCCTGCCCCGCAAGTCCATGCCTCGTATAATGCATAACAATATCCTGGTGGCCTTAGAAGCAGCTGATTGACATTGTGCTGTTATTTAATCATCTACAAGGACACCCAAATCCTTCTCTATAAGTGACTCGCCCAATGTTACCTCCCTAGGACATATGAAGCACGGAGATTATTACTACCAAGATGCAGAACTTTACATTTATCCAGATTGAACCTCATTTGCCAAGTCGATGCCCAATCACTCAGTGTTCAAGAGTGTTCAAGTCAGCTTGTAGTTTATGGACATCTTCCATAGACTGCACAGTACTACACAGCTCAGTGTCCTCTGCAAAAATAGAACCTTGGGGTACATCGTTTACTGTATGTAACATTTTTTTATTTTTTTTTAATGCAAAATGGAAGAGGAGGTACATATAGCCAAAATAAGCAAAGAGAGATAGAGAGAGAGATAATTTAAATATTTTCCCAGAAGCCCAAATGTATGCTAATTAGCTTTCCTTTATGAAAAAGCACTCTTTGAACAGTTTGAGGCTACCAGTAGAGGAAAAATCTGTTAATGAAAAAGCACTGCACAGTTCAAGGCTACCACCAAGGGAAAATATGGTGGAATGTGGTAACATAATGTTGGGTTAAGATGGTGACTATCTGTAAGAAATCACAGCAAGGCTTTAATAAATATTTTAGCTGGAAACCTGTCTCCTCTGAGTAGGAGCAGCTTCATTTATGTCTGAAATACATCAAAACAGACAGAATGTTCTTCTTAACAGGAGCTGTTTAAATTTTAATAGAACTACAGTAAGTACAACTTGTTAACTTGAGGCACTGCAGGTGGTAGAAAACCTCGCCTGTTTTAGCCGAGGCGCTTTGCTAATCCTTTGTGCGTCTCGCAGACACTTCCTTGGATGCCACACTTTGATGTGAAGAAAAACTGAACCATTTGCATTGTTAAAAAATATAATACTAACACAAATGCCCATTCAATGACAGGCAGCCCTTAATAAATTTAGGCTCATGAACTGCGCTGTGAAACTTCAAATCCTCCAAATTATTATTTTGTAATTATTTGACTCGCTTGCCATTTCATTAATCCCTGTGCTGATACAGAGGAACGCACTGGGAGCTGTTAATGCAGCATTAGATGGCTTCATATCTTTTTATTAAGTTGCTCTCCTTGGAGGGTTTGCCGATGACCCATGCTAGAATTAGTCAAGGGAATATTAAATTTGCCTTTCAGCAAACATTCTGTCGAAAGAAAAGATTTCCTTAAAGAAGAACTATACAGTATACCAAAGAAAGCGCTCTGAAGATGAGAGCGCAAACTAACTCTTTGCTTCTTGCATCAGTCCTGCTCTACAAGAGGAGAAGAGAAGACAAAAATACACAATTATCATCAATAAATACAGTTCCATTCCTCTAAACCTGTAACCTTGAGAGGCTAATGGCATAGAGGATATTGCAGCCTTCCCCGCTCTCAGCCTCATTTCCTCTTAAGACTTGGGTGCTTTCTATGAAGGTCATCCCGCGGTCTGGTTGCGTCCAGAGTACTCCACATGTAGTTAGGAGTATCTTTGGAAGGAGAGATGAAAGCCACTATCATATTTTTTTTTTTTTTACCGATCCTCATCTAAGAATGGGATGAATATCTGTGGAGTCACATTACAAGCAGCATCCTTCCATAAAGGGAGTCTTTCACCCCAAATGTGCACTATCTAACTCTAACACCATTGGGTCGATAACAGTCCCCACATTAAAATCCTTCTTACCATAATTTTGTCTGTTGCATAGTTAGTGTAAAAAACTCTTTTATTGTATATGTAAATCAGGGTCTGAAGGTGCCCAGGCCCCGCGCTGATTTTCATGTGCAACCACTCCCCTTTCACCCATTTGGCCTGCCCTTTCTCCAGCTGATCACCTCCTTCTCTTCTTTTGAAATCCCGCGCCTGCGCCGATGACAGCCCTCTGATGCAGCGTCGGCTGGAGAGTGACATACGGGCCGGGCGCATGCGCACTGGATACTCTGAGGCATGTGCCAGTAATGGGTAGTACAGTGAGCATGCGCGGCCTGTACGTCACGCTCCAGCCGACGCTGCATCAGAGGGCTGTCATCGGCGCAGGCGCGGGATTTCAGAAAAAGAGAAGGAGGTGATCAGCCAGAGAAAGGGCGGGCCAAATGGGTGAAAGGGGAGTGATTGCACATGAAAATCAGCGCGAATGTGAATGGGTCCACATGAGTGATGAGAAATACACACAGCTGGTGCCTGTGTATTGCGGACCTGTTCTATGCGGGCCGCAATATGGCCATGGCCGAGCAACAGCCATGTGCATGAGCTCTTATAGTAATGCCAGCAGTGGAGGGAATTAATTAATGCCATTTTTTTATTAACCAATAAATGTTTTCTATGATAAGGTCAAAGATCAATAAAATGATTTTCTGGAATTGGCATGTAGCCTCTAGATAGTAAAATGTAGACAACACAATTCTAATGGGGACATCTAGAAAGAGTTTATTCATATATGCTCAATGGGGATTTCTTTTAAATCTTCCCTTTCTCTTCTAAGGCATCCCCTCAAGCAAGATAGAGCAAGATCTTCGTGAGATGCCATTACAGTAATAATTTATAGCTACATTTTGTTATATTCTTTCATCTATCTTATACTTGGTGTAAAGGCTTTGTGCATGTTTAAAATGTTTTATTTCTTTGCTTACGTGAATATAAAATAAGAAAAAATGAAGACTTGATCCTTTTTTTGTGTATACAGCTGCTATGAAAATCTATGGGGACAGCTCCTTTGGAAAATGAAAGGAGGAATCTGATTTGTTGCTATGGGTAACTAAGGGAGAAAAGAAAGAAAGAAAGAAAGAAAGATGGGAAAGGAGGAAGGCAGGAAAGATAAAGAAAAGTAATGGTCCTGGAAATGGTAAGAAAGGAAGGATGCCAACTAAAAAGAAAGGAAAAGAAGGAAACAAAAAAGAAAAGAAGGAAGGAACGCTTTGCGGGGAATGTCCATGGAGCTCTGAACCTACAGCTCCACAAGCAAGTTGGATAGTAATAAGATTAAGAAAAACTGGAAGAAGAGCAATAAAAATGAACTAAAATATAAAGTAATATTTAAATTTTATATAAAAAAGTAAGCTTCTCATTTGAACAACCCCAACCAGCACCCATCGTTGGACTTTTCTCCTATCTAGAATTATTTTTGTATATATTTGCCCATGGTGGTAAGAATCCAGGAGCTGTGTCGCCTTTACCTGCTACCGCTGTGGTTCACTTTTCTCGGCAGCTCCGGCTTGATAAACATTCATTCTGCACTTTCGATGCATAAATATTTTAAGTCTGAATTTGTTTAATCAAGTTACAAAAAAACATCACATTTCATTGCTTGGATATTTCAATTGAACATCTTCCAAGCTCTCCGTTTCTGAAATAAACCACACAGGGAAAGCAAATATTCATAAAAGAAATATGATTCTATAAATGTAATTCAGGATCATATTTGAAGTTCAGAGCTGAATAATTATTACTTTCTTATGAGGAGTATGGTCGGTCGCTATGTTTGAATTCTAAAACTGCATGAACAAACATTTAAATCATGTCTCTGCATATCTAAATGTCTCGTTCCAAAGTATTTGCTGAGAACAACAAACAAATAAGAATGCAACTCAGGAAATATTAATTGCCAGGATAATCATATATTGCAAAGTAAAGAGTCGTGGAGTGTGGAGAAATGTTTTTTTGTCATTAAGGACGTTATGGGAAGCCAGATAATTCTGCTGATATTTTAGGAGGTTGGAAGTTGTTAAAGCACCAGGTGATACCTTGGCTGAACAGACAGTGCTGAGCAGAAAATTTTGGCTCTAAAAATATGTGCCATTATCAAGACTTTCAGATTTAGTGGCACGTTAGATTAATAGTTATGAAAAATATTTTGTCTATAAAACTAGAAATACTGTTTTCACACCTATAGGTGGAGGGGGCAGTTACTTCTGCTTTTTCAAGCAGAAACATAGACAGAGATTGTTTTCATCAATGATTGTCTGTCATTTTTGCCCTTCAAATAGATTCATATTAAAAACAATTGGATCCATTAAGATATTGTTTACCAAGTGCCAGGGAAGGACTGGGAACTTAAAGTGGCCCTGGAAAAAAACCTAAACGTGGCCCCAGATACCACAGTGCAGCACAAAATACTGCCTAAATTAATTAATTCTGAGAGCATCAGATCTTTATGTATCTAGCTTTTGACCAACAGGCAGGTTTGGGTGGCCTTCTGGGCATTGGCCCAGTGGGAAATTTCACTGTAGGGTCTACGGCCAGTCCGCCCCCGCTGAGTACAGATGTCAACTAGACATGATCGAACCTTTTGAGATTAGGTTCATTTCAGGTTCATCCAAATTTTACAAAAAGTTCAGTTGGGACCTGAATTTTATCCTGGAAATTGGTAGATAACTCCCTCTAGTCTCTTAGAACTCAGAATTTTTGAATTTTGTCTCTCCTCTCCCTAATCTCAATTTTCTTGAATGCACCAATGAGGCGGTACTCTTGCTTGCCTGGTGAATAGTCCCACCTCACTGCCTGGGCCAGAACCCAGAAAAATTAAAATTGTGTGAAGGCGTGGGAGTGACACACTTTTACCACAATGCAAGTGGCTTGGCAACAACTGAACCGCAAGCAACTTGATCAGGTCGGAGTTCAGCCTGCACATAAGCTAATTGTTGGTAACAAATAGTTTTCTCGTGGCCACACATTCCATTACAGATGTCTCACAATGCAGTGGAGGACATGAAGGAGGAGGCATCTGAGCAGGATAAGAAGCAGCTGGTGATGAGAATTACACTGTATTGCTAGGCAGGCTGCCACAAAGAGGACCAGTAGAAGGAGGACAGACTTGTTTTGATTGAGAATGCTGGTCAGTTCTATTTTCTCAAAGAATATGGTGATTCCGACTCATTGATCTTACACATGCTTGTGGTTTTTGTGCCGGCCTTGTAGAGAAAAAAAGTCATACGCGAGTTGGTTGCACAGAGCTAGAGGCAGTCGTACTTGGCATAGGTCTGGCATGTTTTGAGCATGTGCCCACAGTATCAGCACCATCACCATTTCCCAAGCTGACCACAACAGAAGCAGATCTGGCCCTCTCAGTTTTCTGGAGGTTTTGGCCATCATTGCCTCCACTCTTTTATGCCCATGCGTTCACCACCCTTCTTCTCTGATGTCTCCTCCTCTTCAGCTCCCCGATTCAGCTTCCAGGTCCTGTCGAACACACAATCATAATAATAGTCCATATCATCTCTGACATTTTTATCAGACTGTGAAATCTCATTGGCCCTGTCCTGAGTTGCCCCGATTACCACTGTCACTACCATTTCCCCCACCACCAATACTGTGGCTACAGGTGTGACTTTTAGCTCACGGTGTCAGATTTAGAAGTGATTGTTATATCATCCTGAGAGGAGGAGAGAACCATCCAATCCACAATCTCATCCGCTTTCTACTGAACAGTAATTCTGTGCCTTTTGGAAGGCTGGGAGAGATGTGGCCTACTACAACTGCATGGATGGCTGATGATTCTACTAGCCACATTCTGGCTCTGGGATGATGAGGCCTGGGTCTTTCATCTTGAACTCTCCTGCATTCTTGACATTTTATTATGAGGCCTAAAGAAAATTGTCAATTTTCCAAAATGAAAAGTAACGAGTTTGGTTCACAGTGACCTAAATTATGGAACAGTTATAGCAAAATTGCAAGTGTGTTTTCTGTAATTTAAATGTCACAGGTGATGTTACTAATAAACACAGGAAAGGCGCACCTTAGGGTAATAACGTATGGATTGTCATAGACAAAAGACTCCAAATGGAGGCTCACTTTATGAGGTTGTGCTAACTGTAAGCACAACACTATTGAAGGCTAATCAAAAATTAATCCGGTTTCCAATAGCAGTAGGTATGCAGCCACGGATGGAGGTCTTCTTACTGGTGTGCCTGAACTCCCCAAGAAGATTGAACTTGTCAAGATAAAACATCCCTCAGCGCAAGGAAGCAACCAAAGCGTTTATTAGTAGAGGAAAGGAATTTTCTATTTTTATTTGCAGGTATTACGCGTTTCGGGGATGTATCTCCCCTTCATTAGGTATAAAATTGCATTCAGGGATGTTTTATCTTCACAAGTTAGTTAATTTAAAGACAGAGGTGCAATAAAATGCCCTTCGCCTTCTACAGACACAGTGAATACTGCTATTGACAATTTACTTTGGGAAT
Organism: Bufotes viridis; assembly: GCA_033119425.1. NCBI lineage: Eukaryota > Metazoa > Chordata > Amphibia > Anura > Bufonidae > Bufotes > Bufotes viridis. Next base: position 5,857,497 of record CM065597.1, read on the forward strand.
ATTGCAGTGTTTGTAAGATTTGTGAATACTGTGTTGTTTATGTTTAAAAATGTAGCTATAAAACATACCTGTCTTCACTATTAAGACACAGGTTGTAAACTTGTATGTAATTGGATTATTCCAATATAATATTGCAGGAAAGGCCAGTGTAAGATTCCTGCGTACCATGTTATTTGTATCTAGAAATGGCGGTTCAAAAATACCTTTCCTTACTGTTAAGACAAACTTTGCAAACTTGTAATGTAAATATCCCACCTCCATGCCACTAATATACTGATGCAGGAAAAGAGGTGACATTTCTGTCTAAGGTGTAATTAGAATTTTAACGGCATAAAAATGACGTAATTGCCATAAAATGCTTTTTCTACAATGCAACTCGTTTCAATTGCTCAGCAGCAGAATGCTATTGGGTTGCTGTGCAAGCCCTCCCCCCCCCCCCCCTTAATTACCTTCCAGGGTCAAGTGAGCATCCTTCCTATTCTTCCCTTGTGGGTTTTACAGTAAAATATCACTGTGCACCGTTTTACTGGATTTGTCCCTGAAAATCTTTGGGTTCAGTTGGCAGATGGATTTTTTATGAAAACTTATAAAAAATTCTAGTCAGTTGCTGATAGTCATTTTAAATTATTCCCGGAGAACCGCATCTAATTTCTTAGTAAATGTATTATATTATTGCAACTTGATTCGACTCACATCACAACCATTGGGTGTCCGCACATAGGCACATAGCATAGACAACTTCTGTAGGAGTTGCATCACAAAATCATGTTTTTTGTCATTTTTTTTTTTTCAAAGCAGATCATCTCATAACCAAGAGAAACATCTGCATGGAGTTTTTATGTTCTTCCTGTGTTTGCATGGGTTTCCTCTGGGTACCCTGCTTTTCTGCCACACTGAAAAAAAAACATTGATAGGGAATTTACATTCCCCAAATGCAGCACCTTTGAGCTCTCAGGGCTGGCCAACCAAATGAAGGTTTGTTGTATAACCACAATGACAAAGTTTCTTTTTTTTTTTTTTCTTTCCCTTGAAGCTATTTCATGAGATCCCAAGAGAGCTATCTATTCTCTGAAATTACCTGCAAATTGCAGAATTTCATCATCACAAACTGAAAAGAAAATGTGCACAAAATCAATTTTGGTAACACCAAATAAATTCTGTGAGAAAAACATTATCACTTTCTTCTCCATTGTTAATCTTCTCTAACGTAAATGCAATCTGTGATCCAAAGATGTGTCATAAATAACCCAATACTGTAAAATGTACGGGTTGACTCCCACATGCTTTCGGGGTTCAGAGTTTTCATTCATTGAGATTACTATATAACAAAGGATCTGCATGCTCCATATGACAACTCCCGGCTGTTCTGATTGATGACTTTACGTGCTGCAGCGTTCCCATCATCAGTAATTCATATTGATTATTTGGCATAATTGCAATAATGGAGCCTGCAACATCTCATATAAATTAAAGCAAGTTCCCGTAATTAAATTTCTGCATCACATTTGTTTTAAATATTTAAAATGCAGGTTTTGTTTTCTATAGATTAAATATCACTTAACTATTCTGTGCATGAAACCTGTGAAAGAGCCATCATTCGTTACATCTGCAGTATCTCGGCACCAGCTACTCCGACTCAAACATTTGATTAAAGCATTTTCGTCATCTTCTGGAAACATTGATTTATTTTAATTATTTTGCTTAATAACAAATTTAATTTCCGACAACTGTGTCATATATGTCAGAGGATCTTTTAATTGTGAATTAATTGCATTTCTTTACACCCAGTCTTTCTTGATTTTCGAAGCTTGTCATCAATCCTTTAGTGATTACTGACCTGATAGAGAAATACATATCCAATTAATCAAGCCTTGTAGGACTAAAACCTTTATTTAGATGTACAATAATTAGATAAGGAAAATGCATGAAAAAAAGCAAGAAAATGTCTCCCAAGGTAGTTACATCTGCAGCTTCTAGTTGGAGGAATCTGTGCAATTTGCAAAGTTGATTAATTAGTTTTAGGCTGTCTCTAAAGGCTTGGTATTTAAAGGCATCAGTAATTATGGGGAAAAAGGGAAAAAAGTCTAAAATATAGATAAATATGACATGGCTGAGTATCTGAAAGGTCTCTCCAAGCATACCGCATAGAGATGACTTTGCCTAGAGGCGCAATTGCGGCTCCTAGGGTCCCTTTCAAGTGAAATTTATAATATGAGCCTCTGGGCCCCTTAAAGCAACAGGTTTGAATCTCCCTGTGGACCCCCTATAGTTATGCCCCTAGCTGGCAGGCTCTGCAGGTTCTAATTTTACTTTACTGTACATACTAAAATGGAAAATACTGGTCAAACCAACAAGAAAAAGGACTTAGGCATAGTTGAGAGTAAAGTTGACTGTAGCAACCAGTGTCAGGTAGCTGCTGCCAAGGCTACTAAGATCATGGGATACATGGAAAGGGGCAGGACACACTTCTACCACGTTACAAACCACTAGTCAGACCGCATATAGAGTATTGTGTAAAGTACTGGGCACAAGTGTACAAGAAAGATATAACAGGGCTGGAGCTGGCTCAAGGGTGGGGAGCAACTAAAGTAAAACCGTAATGGGTGAACTACAGGACCCAGAAAGATGATTACATTTAGGATTATTTAGTTTAGAAAAAAGACGACTGAGGGCAGATCTAATAACTATGTATAAATATATCAGGGGTCAGTACAGAGATCACTCCCATCATCTATTTATCCCCAGGACTGTGACTGTGACGATGGGACATCCTCTGCGTCTGGAGGAAAGAAGGTTTCTACAAAACATAGAAGAGGATTCTTTATTAGTGTTAAAGGCGAATATTCTAATCGTGAATTTTAATCGCGAATATCACCACTTCGAGAATTCGCGAATATTTTGAATATAGTGCTGATATAGTGCGAATAGCAACCAATAGGAAAGTTGCCTACCCTTTAGTGTTGATCGCGAATATTCTAATCGTGAATTTTTATCACAAATATATTACATTATATATTACATTGCCGATTTTCACAATCAAGTAAATAATGACTGGAGATCACGAATTCTCGAATTTGCAAATTTACAGCGTATATTCGGCCACAAAGTTGCGAAATATCGTGAATTCGCATATTGCCTGTGCCGCTCATCACTATTCTTTATGGTAAGAGAAGACTTTAAACTGTTTACTGTAAGAGCAGTGAGACTATGGACTCTTTACTGTAAGAGCAGTGAGACTATGGACTCTTTACTGTAAGAGCAGTGAGACTATGGACTCTTTACTGTAAGATCAATGAGACTATGGACTCTTTACTGTAACAGCAGTGAGACTATGGACTCTTTACTGTAGGAGAAGTGATACTATGGACTCTATACTGTAAGAGCAGTGATACTATGGACTCTTTACGGTAAGAGCAGTGAGACTATGGACTCTTTACTGTAAGAGCAGTGAGACTATGGACTTTTTACTGTAAGAGCAGTGAGGCTATATACTCTTTACTGTAAGAGCAGTGAGACTATAAACTCTTTACTGTAAGAGCAGTGAGACTATGGACTCTTTACTGTAAAAGCAGTGAAACCATTGGACTCTTTACTTTAGGAGCAGTGAGACTGTGGGCTCATTACTTTAAAAGCAGCGAGACTATGGTAGTCTTTACTGTAAGACTATGGACTCTATATTGTAAGGGCAGTGAGACTATGGACTCTATACTGTAAGAGCAGTGAGACTATGGAACTCTTTATAGTAAGAGCAGTAAGACGATGGACTCTTTACTGTAAGAGAAGTGAGACTATGGACTCTTTACTGTAAGACAAGTGAGACTATGGACTCTTTACTGTAAGAGCAGTGAGACTATGGACTCTTTACTGTAAGAGCAGTGAGACTATGGAACTCTTTATGGTAAGAGAAGTAAGACGATGGACTCTTTACTGTAAGAGAAGTGATACTATGGACTCTTTACTGTAAGAGCAGTGATACTATGGACTCTTTACTGTAAGAGCAGTGAGACTATGGACTCTTTACTGTAAGAGCAGTGAGGCTATAGACTCTTTACTGTAAGAGAAGTAAGACTATGGGATTCCTAAATGTAGGAGTAGTGAGAATTTGCACTCCTTACTGTAAGAGTAGTGAGATCATGGACTCCTTAATGTAAGAGCGGTTAGACTATGGACTCTTTACTGTAAGAGCAGTGAGACTATGGATTCTTTACTGTAAGAGCAGTGAGACTATGGACTCTTTACTGTAAGAGCAGTGAGACTATGGAACTATTTAATGTAAGAGCAGTGAGACTATGGACTCTTTACTGTAAGAGCAGTGAGACTATGGACTCTTTACTATAAGGTAGATCATAGGAGAAAAATGGAGATAAGAACTTTATTTCCGGCGCTGCCAAGGATGACGGAATGATGCAATGTCTTTTAAAAGGTACTTTATTCGTCTACGCGTTTCAGGGGTGAAAGTCCCCCCGTCTTCAGGACAGTAATACATACATAGTAAAATGCACTGCAAGCATTTATATCAACATGTGTTGTGTGATTTGGCGCTCAAACCTGGGAGAGGTGGGAGGAAGGGGAGGGGGGAGGAAGCTCAAACCTGGGAGAGGTGGGAGGAAGGGGAGGGGGAGGAGGGAGGATTCCTGGGGTGTGTCTGGGGTACACTCCACGAATACCATGTTAAAGGTAATGTTTGTCCAAACCCTCCTTTTCATTGACGTAAGGCTTGCTATTTTGGTGACGTGTAGCTGGTAGGAGTGTTTGTGCCCATATCCCGCTCCTGTAGGAGCGTGATTGGTGGATGGTAGTCATAGAAATCGGAATGTTGTACCTGGTTTGGGAGGAATCGCAATCTTGTGGTAAGTTCCGGGGTAATATTGCTTCTATATTGCACTCGGGTGTCCAATTAGAACTAGGTTTAGTTGCATATCGAGATTGTACTGTAGTTCGATGTATGCAAATGGCAGCGCTACTATATCACAGCTTCATGTTATATATGGGAGCAATAGTGCTCCTGGATCCACTGATGGGATGTCGGTAAAATCCGCTGGTGGCGTGCGTAGGGTAAAACGGTGTGCGGGACATATAATATGGTTAAAGACAATTGGAGGAATAGTACTCATCGAAGAAGTAATCGAAAAAAAAAAATTAAAATAAATAAATAAAAAAAGTAAATAAAAATAAAAATTCTCTTTCTTTTCTTTTTTCTCTTCCCTTCTTCCTTTCCTCTCCCTCCTTCCTCTTCTCCTCCTTCCCTTCCTTTCCTCTCCCTTTATTAGTTGAAAAATATTGGAGAAAAAAAGATCAAAAAATATATTCAAAAGACAGCATTTGTATAATTAAAATTCTTTGATGAATAAATAGTAAACTATAATATAATAATAAAAGATATAGTAAAATTAGTAAGACTTGTATTTCTTGCTCAGTTTTGTATACATAATATCTATGGCCTGTATGGTATATGTTAGGTAGCAATGTGTATAGGCCAATGGTATGATACATAATATCTATTGTCTATATGCTAACTATTTTACTGAATATTGAGTCGCATAGATCACAGTTTTTAGAGATTGGGAGAAAATGGGGGTCCATTACAGTATGGTCTCATTCATTTCATTTTGTCCACTGTAAGAGCAGTGAGACTATGGACTCTTTACTGTAAGTGCAGTGAGACTATGGGACTCTTTACTGTAAAAGCAGTGAGACTGTGGGTACTATTTACTGTAAAATCAATAAGACTATGGACTCTTTACTGTAAGAGCAGTGACACTATAGACTCTTTACTGTAAGAGCAGTGAGACTATAGACTCTTTTCTGTAAGAGCAGTAAGACTATGGACTCTATACTGTAAGAGCAGTGAGACTATGGACTCTTTACTGTAAGAGCAGTGAGACTATGGACTGTATACTGTAAGAGCAGTGAGACTATGGACTCTATACTGTAAGAGCAGTGAGACTATGGAACTCTATACTGTAAGAGCAGTGAGACTATGGATTCATTACTGTAAGAGCAGTGAGACTATGGACTCTTTACTGTAAGAGCAGTGAGACTATGGACTCTTTACTGTAAGAGCAGTGAGACTATGGACTCTATACTGTAAGAGCAGTGAGACTATGGACTCTTTACTGTAAGAGCAGTGAGACTATGGACTCTTTACTGTAAGAGCAGTGAGACTATGGACTCTTTACTGTAAGAGCAGTGAGACTATAGACTCTTTACTGTAAGAGCAGTGAGACTATGGACTCTATACTGTAAGAGCAGTGAGACTATGGACTCTGTACTGTAAGAGCAGTGAGACTATGGACTCTATACTGTAAGAGCAGTGAGACTATGGACTCTTTACTGTAAGAGCAGTGAGACTATGGGACTCTTTACTGTAAGAGCAGTGAGACTATGGACTCTTTACTGTAAGAGCAGTGAGACTATGGACTCTTTACTGTAAGAGCAGTGAGACTATGGACTCTTTACTGTAAGAGCAGTGAGACTATGGACTCTTTACTGTAAGAGCAGTGAGACTATGGACTCTTTACTGTAAGAGCAGTGAGACTATGGACTCTTTACTGTAAGAGCAGTGAGACTATGGACTCTTTACTGTAAGAGCAGTGAGACTATGGACTCTTTACTGTAAGAGCAGTGAGACTATGGGCTCTTTACTGTAAGAGCAGTGAGACTATGGGACTCTTTACTGTAAGAGCAGTGAGACTATGGGACTATTTACTGTAAGAGCAGTGAGACTATGGACTCTTTACTGTAAGAGCAGTGAGACTATGGACTCTTTACTGTAAGAGCAGTGAGACTATGGACTCTTTACTGTAAGAGCAGTGAGACTATGGACTCTTTACTGTAAGAGCAGTGAGACTATGGACTCTTTACTGTAAGAGCAGTGAGACTATGGACTCTTTACTGTAAGAGCAGTGAGACTATGGACTCTTTACTGTAAGAGCAGTAAGACTATGGACTCTTTACTGTAAGAGCAGTGAGACTATGGACTCTTTACTGTAAGAGCAGTGAGACTATGGACTCTATACTGTAAGAGCAGTGAGACTATGGACTCTTTACTGTAAGAGCAGTGAGACTATGGACTCTTTACTGTAAGAGCAGTGAGACTATGGACTCTTTACTGTAAGAGCAGTGAGACTATGGACTCTTTACTGTAAGAGCAGTGAGACTATGGACTCTTTACTGTAAGAGCAGTGAGACTATGGACTCTTTACTGTAAGAGCAGTGAGACTATGGACTCTTTACTGTAAGAGCAGTGAGACTATGGACTCTTTACTGTAAGAGCAGTGAGACTATGGACTCTTTACTGTAAGAGCAGTGAGACTATAGACTCTATACTGTAAGAGCAGTGAGACTATGGACTCTATACTGTAAGAGCAGTGAGACTATGGACTCTTTACTGTAAGAGCAGTGAGACTATGGACTCTTTACTGTAAGAGCAGTGAGACTATGGACTCTTTACTGTAAGTGCAGTGAGACTATGGACTCTTTACTGTAAGAGCAGTGAGACTGTGGGTACTATTTACTGTAAGAGCAGTGAGACTATGGACTCTTTTCTGTAAGAGCAGTGAGACTATGGACTCTTTACTGTAAGAGCAGTGAGACTATGGGAATCTTAACTGTAAGAGCAGTGAGAGGATGTAGTAAAGTCAATAAAATAGAAGAAAGGCCTGAATGCCTGTTTATTAATATTTCAGGTTAGAGTACATTCACACAACTGTAATGCCACCATGCCCATATTGCGGACTGCAAACTGCAGGTTCACCAACATGGGCATCGTCTGTGTGATCTCCGCATCGCGATGCAAACCCATTGCCTTCAATTAGTCCACAATCTGCTAGATTTGCCCCCCTATAGCGATGCCTATGCCCACTCCTCTGTTCCAGTAGCTCCCATTGCAGTGGCGCTATAGACATGGCACCATTTTTTCAGAACAAACTAGTGCACAATTATTTTTAAAGAAACAAATGAATTGTGCAATTGTGTAACTTCCAAGGTATATTTTGTATGCAAAAATGTATTTTGTAAATCATCATGAATGCCATTTTCCCCAAATAGAGAAGACCTGTCATAGCTGTGTCCCACCAGGAATGGTCAAAACGTTTCTAAGGAAGCACTAACAGCTCATTTAATCACAAAATAAAACAGGAACCGGACACTTTTTCACCCACAGCTAAGATTAGCCAGCACTGGTCAAAAATCAAGAGCGTTATATTAGGTGTATTTCTGAAGCAGATTGAGGTGCAAAGGTGGATCCGCTGAAGTTATGACGGCCGGCTTCTCTTCATAACTTCGGCACTAGTCCACACTAGTGCAGGGGCTTCATAAAACCAGGTGTCTATAACGCTGATCCTAATAAATAACCCCCTAAGTCTTTATCTTGGCGAGGAGAGGCAAAAATACAGTTTTGCATTGGCCAAGTGAAGGTCCACACAGTTCATGGAGAATGTAAGCCCCGCAGTGTCATACATACAGCACTTCTGCTGTAAAGGTTGCTGCATAATGGCTTCATCCAAAGGCTAAGTATAGGGGTGCACTTACTTATTCAAATGGGTCACAATTTTGTTCCTTAAATGCAGTAAGCTTTCAAATGAAAAGTTTGATGCATTTACAGTAGTTTTTTTTTTTTTTTGTCTTAGGCTACTTTCACACTAGCATTTTGGCTTTCCGTTTGTGAGATCCGTTCAGGGCTCTCAGGATCGGTCCAAAATGAATCAGTTTTGCCCTAATGCACTCTGACTGGAAAAGGATCCGTTCTGAATGTATCAGTTTCCCTCCGTTCAGTCCCCATTCTGCTCTGGAGGTTGCCTGCAGCGTTTTGCTGTCCGCCTGATGAAGCAGAGCCAAACGGATCTGTCCTGGCACACAATGTAAGTCAATGTGGACGGATCCGTTTTCTCTGGCACAATAGAAAACGGATCCGTCGCCCATTGACTTCAAATGGTGTTCAAGATGGATCTGTCATGGCTATAGAAGACATAATACAACCGGATCCGTTCATGATGAATGCATGTGGTTGTATTATTGTAACAGAAACGTTTTTGCAGATCCATGACGGATCCGCAAAAAAGGCTAGTGTGAAAGTAGCCTTAGTCCTAAGACATATAGATGTCATCTCAGTTGAGCAGAGGCATATTATGGTACTCCAAGCTGTTTATGGCACCCTACTCTACCTCTATTCTTATACGGAGGCACCTAGAACTACATGAGGAGCTTCTGAGAGAGAATAGATCCAACTATTTTGACCTAGAGGGCAGAACATAGAAGCCTCTATGGATACATCGCCCCTTTTCATTAACAATAACAACAATCAGTTTGAAATAAAACTAGTGTTGAGCGACTCCAAGCATCTGAAGTGGAATTCGATCCTAAGTTTAGTAAAAATTTAATTTGCCATGAATCCGAATTTTCTTGCGCTTTGAGGTAACAGGTGTGATTTTCCTAAAATGGTGGTTGAAAATAAAAAAAACTATACTGACCTCATCCGCTTCTGTCTTGATTGAAGGAAACCCACAAAAAGGACCTGTGGCGAGGGTGAAGACATCGCACGTGATCACACTGGCCGCGGTCAATGTTGAACATGGCATCTGAGTGGTCAAATGATTGGTGGCGCGAGTTCCCCGCTATTGCACCCGCTCCATACACAGAAAAGCAATTTGTGACGTCATTTGTGATAAATCTAAATTCTTGACGAAGTTTGGCAAAGCTGCCGAATCAAAGTTACCAGGCAGAGGATCATAACCGGGAAGCACACGTTTCTGGGTTTTTCACCATTTAGATGCCTTGATGGCAATTGACTACAACATCTAAATGGTTAAATGCCTACAAGCAGAATTATTGCCAGTTGCAGAAATTAGCTACGGGTCTCTGCTGTTTGAAACAGCAGAGACTTGCCAGCTATGACGCCCACTGCACATGTGAGAGGGCGCCATGTTTAAAGACCCTCCTAGTGCCATGTATAGTGCTGGGAGAGTAAGGGTTAAAAGTAGCATCACCAAAGATAATAGTAATCATAGTAGTAATAGTAGTAGTAGCAGTAACTGTAGTACTATCATTATTGCTGTTTTATTATGCATTAGCAGAATTCTGTTAGATTACTAAACACTAAAGACCTCGAATATTCTAATCGCGAATTTTTATCGCGAATATTGGGACTTTGCAAAAATCTAGAACATAATGCTATAAATTCGTAATCGCGAATATTCTATATATTTTTTTTCATCAGTACTACTGCTTAATGCTTTTGGGCCAATGAGAAGGCTGCAATATCTTTGTCAGAGCTTAGCAACATCCCTAGCAACCAATAGGAAAGTTGCCGACCCCTTACTGTATAAGAACCTCCCCAGCAGCCATTTTCTGCAGTTTATTACAGTTCTGAGAGAGACAGCAGTGTCATTGCTGTACTGTGTCATTACAATAGTTAGTTAGTTAGTTCATATATATAATACAGATATTGGGAGATAGTCAGTGTAGGTTAGATAGTGATATAGTGTAGCTGATAGGTTCCAGTGCAGGGTGTTAGGTAGTGTGATAGTTTCTGCTCTCCATACTTACATGCTACAGACATAGTGCTGTGATGTCACATTACATTAGATAGTTAGTTATCTTCTATATATAATACAGATAGTTAGTGGGAGATAGTCAGTGTAGGTTAGATAGTGATATAGTGTAGCTGATAGGTTCCAGTGCAGGGTGTTAGGTAGTGTGATAGGGATTAGTGTATCTGTTAGACACAGCGCTGTGATGTCACATTACATTAGTTAGTTAGTTAGTTAGTTAGTTATCTTCTATATATAATACAGATAGTTAGTGAGAGATAGTCAGTGTAGGTTAGATAGTGATATAGTGTAGCTGATAGGTTCCAGTGCAGGGTGTTAGGTAGTGTGATAGGTTCTGCTGTCCATACATACATGCTACAGACATAGTGCTGTGATGTCCCATTACATTAGATAGTTAGTTAGTCAGTTACTATATATAATGCAGATAGTTAGTGGGACATAGTCAGTGTAGGTTAGATAGTGATATGGTGTAGCTGATAGGTTCCAGTGCAGGGTGTTAGGTAGTGTGATAGGGATTAGTGTATCTGTTAGACACAGCGCTGTGATGTCACATTACATAGTTAGTTAGTTAGTTAGTTAGTTAGTTATCTTCTATATATAATGCAGATAGTTAGTGGGAGATAGTCAGTGTAGGTTAGATAGTGATACAGTGTAGCTGATAGGTTCCAGTGCAGGGTGTTAGGTAGTGTGATAGGTTCTGCTGTCCATACATACAGGCTACAGACATAGTGCTGTGATGTCACATTACATTAGATAGTTAGTTATCTTCTATATATAATGCAGATAGTTAGTGGGAGATAGTCAGTGTAGGTTAGATAGTGATATAGTGTAGCTGATAGGTTCCAGTGCAGGGTGTTAGGTAGTGTGATAGGGATTACTGTGCTGTGATAGGGATTAGTGTCTCTGTTAGACACAGCGCTGTGATGTCACAACAATACTTATATAGCCTATGCCGCTCATCACTATATATTACTATTACTATTTTATTTTCTAAAATGTATTGATTTCTTATCAATTGACGTCATCAGTGCTTTTAATAATTTTAATTATAAATATAGTTAATTGTTCTATTTGTTATAATTGGCAATACTTAAAAACAGAATAGTTATGATTAAGTGCATTGAATTCACACCACAGGGTTACTACTTCCCCTTGTCTGACAACCTCTTACACTACTAACGCTCTTTAATGGTGCTGGTTGTCTCCCACGTGCACTTTTCTGGTCCACAACACACACATCAGCTTTGCAGAGCTTCATTATTTTCCAGGTTACAAGATTTATAGAAAGAATGGGTTACGCCACCATAATTAAATCCCTGCTGGTTTTTCTGCTTTTGAAAAGTGCTAAACATATTTGGCTAAATCAATGGCAAAGTGACCCGAACAAAAAATTACATTAGGCAACAAATTACTGTACACAAGGTCATTTAAATGAGCGGTCAGAAAATGCACAAATGGCCTGATTATAAGGGACAAGGGACTGCAGAAAAGAATGTTCTGTGCTACTAAGATATTCAAGATTAGCAGAAAACGAATAGCTGAATAGTACACTGGGAGAAAAACAACAAAAAAGAGCCATGAAATAAAATAATATTTACAGCATGCCTGGTGCCTGAGGGGTCCAAAGGCGCCTATGTAGTGTTGAGCGCAAATATTCGAATCACAAATTTTAATTGTGAATATCGCCACTTCGAGTATTCGCTAATATTTAGAATATAGTGCTAAATATTCATATTGCAGATAGAGTTGATTGAGAATATTCTAATCACAAATACATTGCTAATTTATCGCAAATATCGGCACTTAGCAACAACCCTAGCAACCAATAGGAAAGTTGCCTACCCCATAGTGTTGAATATTCTAATTGCAAATTTTTATCGCGAATATATTACATTGCTGATTTTCCCAATCAAGTAAATAATGACTGGAGATCAAGAATTCTCGAATTTGCATATTTATTGTGAATATTCGGCCAAAAATTTGCGAAATTTTGCAAGTTTGAATATTTCCTATGCCGCTCATCACTACTCCTAAGATGATGCCAGTGTTATAAATAATAGGTGGGGGCAGCCATACTGCCTGCACTGTTTTAGGATTTAGAGGTATGTTTTAGAGCAGGCATGTGGACCATAGATGCAATAGACAGAAGATATTCTTTGACTTCTAAGAGAGACTGTTGTGGGCATGCTCTTTGAACTATGCAGAGGTCATTGTGCAGGGAGTGGCAGTAAATAAGATGTCATCATCTATAGTGAATAGTGGATCCTGTGTCAGCCTGTTCTGAGACTCACAGGTCACTGGAATGGGGAGAACATGATCTGTGACCATCCCCTATTGGTATTTCCGGTGTTATCTATATATATATTTATTGTTGTTATCTGTCATTATAATACTATCTGTGATGATAATGAAATGACTGCTGGGAAGTGATTTGTACAGAACAGGAAGTATCAGCCTATTAAGAGGATTAGTTGTCAAAGTGAAAATGCAGGACTTTATCATTTAAAAAAAATATAAACAATGCAATGGATTTGTAGATATTGCATTGGGGCTGGGATGTTACTCCCCTGTATATATTTAAGGATCTCTGCTTCCTCTGTTTCCTTGGTAGCTTGGAGCGTGAATCCATAAAGAGATCTGATGGTTAGTGTAACGTGCAGGTTTCCCGCATGTCACTGCTGCTAGCCAATCCGGGGACGGGGAAGACCTGCTGCCTATGCACAAGGATCCTCAGGGGTGGGTCATTATCACCCAGCCAGCAGGAGCTGGAGGCTTAGGCAGGGGTAGGGCAAGTGTACTTGGCAAAAGGGAAAAGTAGCAAGTAGTAACTAAGAGTACACATCAACCAATGACAATAGCCTTGTGACAAACAACTCTCCAAATCCAGCAAGACTTTTTATTGATTGAGCGGGTACTAAACATTGAAATTGTTTGATAATATACAGTAACTAGCAAGTACTGTGTATTTAGAGTGATTGCTACCTAAGGGTTTTCGTTTCACAGCTGCGGGTTTGCTGCTATTATTTACAGTCAAGTGTAATGAGTCCTCTATATACTCCTATCCTGATAGTTTGTTAACAATGTATCAGTCTGTAATTCAGACTGATTTGCTCAATGTATGCACTGGATACATTTTAAAGAGGGCTGGTAGGATGGGCAGCAGAGGCAGATTAAAGCCTGGAGTGCCATCTCGTATGCGTTCAATCCAGCTCTGCCTGCACTCAGCCGCAGCACTTTACTGCAATATGCATTGATTTGCTGTTGTGCTTGGTGCAGGCACCAGAAAGGAGGTGCCATGGAAGAAGTAAGGAATGCCGGCCAATGAATGTCTCCCCATAAGACTGCTGGACACGCTCATTAAGTCAATGACACTAACCAATAAGTGCTTCCATCAGGAGGCGCTCATTGGTCATCATTCCTATTCTCTTTCTAGTACCTACACCTCCTCCGCAGCACATATGGCTAAAGGGTTCCATCGCCATAGTTTGACCCCCTTGACTTTTTACATCTATGGCGCTATATGATGGCGGATTTTTTTGGGGGGGTTGATCTGTAGTTTTCACTTATACTACTTTGGAGTGTGTAGGACATTTTGATCGCTTTTTATTTAATTTCTTTGCAAAGTGCAACAATAAAAAACAGAAAATCAGTCATTTAGATTTTTTCCGTCACTGCGTTCACTGGTGTTCGCTAGATTTTTTATCGCTAATATTGGCACTTCCAGAATTTGCGAATATATAGAATATAGTGCTATATCTTCGTAATCACGAATATTCTAGATTTTTTTCATAAATACTCATGATGCCTCACTGCTTCTTGCTTGTGGTCCAATGAGACGGCTGCAATGTCTTTGACTTTAGGAGTAGTGTCGATCGCGAATTTTCGCATCGCGAATTTTCCGATTGCAATAAGGAAAATAATGACTGGAGATCATGAATTCTCGATTTCGCGAATATATGACAAGTATTCGCCCAAATATTTGTGAAATATTGCACAAATTCGAATATTGCCCCTGTCGCTCATCACTGGCATTTGCCTTATGGGATCATTTTCTTTACATTCTATTAGTTAGGCCGTTTTGGGAAGGATATGGAACAAGATCACAGAAATATAGTGGCCGATATGGGGGAACTGCTCAGACCCCAAACACTGTAGCGTGTTTCTCATTGGGGGAGCAGTCCCACCGCATGTGGACCGCAGCAAACGACCATCCCCAGCAAATAACGCGTACAATGGAGGATGCCGGCGCGGAGCACATGCACCACAAAGGCATCCTACACAAAACGGAGCATTGTGCGGATGAAATATATAAATATATAAATCATGTCCGTTTGGTGCAATTTTTTCCTGTGATTTATATATTTATATATTTCATCCGCACAATTATCAGTTTTGTGTAGGATGCCTTTGTGGTGCATGTGGTCCGCGTCGGCATCCTCCATTGTACGCATTTTTTGTTTTGGGTCTGAGCATTTCCTCCATATATTTCTGTGATCTTGTTCCATATGTATTGAATGCACCTTCTCCTGGCATTTCTCATTCTTTTGCACCTAGTAGCCTCCATCACACGGTCTGATATGGGTGAGGCTTGCAGTCTTGCTTTATTCACATTGCATTAGTTGTCCTGCTATGCGGTTGTGTGGAAGCTTGGCTGTGAGCAGTATTCCATCACCTTCAGACCGTGTTCACACCATAGTTAGCGTAGTGGTAGGACCCCATGCCATGCTGAGCGACCGTTACGTGGTGCATGAGGGGCTCCGATCTATCTGCTTGTTTGACTAGCTAGTATAGCTCAGTGGCATATCCGTTTGGTGCATTTTTTTTTTCTGCGTTTTGGGATGCAGCAATACTATTGGTGTTTATTTAGTTATTTTTTGTTTATTTATATATATATATTTTCATTATGGGAAAGTTTTTTTTCATTTTATATATATATATTTCTTAATTTCTTGTAACTTTTTTTTTAAAAACTTAGATTAAGTCCCTTTAGAAGAACATTCAATCGTTAGATCGCTTGTTCCATAGACAACAATGAATGACTATTGCAGCCTGTAGGAAATTCAATCCATTGTTATGGATTCGCCCAATGCTGCCCAACCATACGCGTTTTGGAGGTCCTGAGGAAGGAGGAGGACCTCCGAAACGCGTATGGTTGGGCAGCATTGGGCGAACTATCTTACGTGGATCTTCTGTTGATTTTGTGCGGATACATTATTATCCAGTTAAGGATTCAAAGGCTCCACAAAATTTCCTATACAAGGTGGACTTTAGGACCTGGTCTCCACTCAGAAAACACTTTACCTGGTCGTATGACACGTCATGTGGGACGCTGCATGCAACTGTGTCTGAAGCATTACAGGAAAGTGGATGCCATGTGGAGATCTAGCCGCCATCTGCAACATTTACCACTGGAGCGGTAACGTTTTTCTGCACATTAGTACCACTAATACTCTATTCACCTCTTTTTTTTTATACTGTGGGACTCTAGTATATTCTCCAAGTGAGAACTTGAGGGTTATTGGACCTCAGCAAACACCATTACAGCAATTTACATCCACTGAGGAGACTCCATTGCCGTTTATGTCAGTATTTTTATTCTGTTACTCCATGAATGTTACATCCGCATTTTCACGCCATCTACTTGTAAAGTTTCAGCGTGGGGTTTATGTTCATGTTCATATTTCAGTATGTTGTAGATTTTCTGTCATTTTATTAAAATAACTTTTACTTTACTATTTGCGTTTCCTTGCATCCTGTCCTGATACTGAGTGCCCACTCTGTAATCTACTTACATACGTTATGGAGCCCTACCTGTGGCTACTGGTATTGGTATTTGAAGCCTTGGATCTGGACTGCAGCTACCATAGAGAATGAAAGGCTCCACTGGTTGCCATGCAGGGGAGCCACTCAGGCCCCAGGAGCACAGGGCTCCTGGGAAATGCCACCTCAGATGATGTGGTCACAAATGATCATGGCATCTGAGGGGCTAAATGTCTGTGATGGGCGTTATCACCAATCGCAGACATTTGCCCAGGTCATCTCCTGTGTGAAACAGCTGAAACCCAGTGGCTATCTTTACAGTGTGGACATCCACCACAAATATACAACAGATGTCCAAAAGTGGTTAAAGTTCCTCAAAGCTTTTATGTCAGTCTGTCATCATACAGCAGACTCTATGACAGATTGCTTCTATCTTTGTATCACTCCAGATTGCAGCAGGAGCAATTCCAACATTAAAGGGGTTGTCTCACAAATATATTCTACATATTTTAAACCAGCATCTGGATCTGAATATTTTTGTAAAAAAATGTTGTTTAGACACTGAGATATTCAATAAAATGTATCCTGTATCGAGTCATCTGCTATTTGTTCTTATCCATTTTTGCCTGTCCACTTCACTAACATCACTGAGGTGGACACACATGCTCAGTTCCATCTGTCATCTGCCACCAGCCATATTTACTGCTAGAAGCTGTGAGACTGTGAGATAGCTGCAGCAGAAAGGATATGCCTCCTAAAAAGCATGCACTACCCCAGCTCTGGTAGTAATAGAGCTGCAGCAGAAAGGACATGCCTCTTGAGCTTTGTATCTGTAAAGAATAAATCAAGGCCACTGGACTTGCTGTAGATTTATTGAAAACGTTTCACTCGTTCTTCCAACGAGCTTTCTCAATTCTGAGTGAATTGTACAAGAATTCTCTGGGAATAAATATGTAACTGAATCAACACCTGGGTATAATGACCTAATTACCAGGTGTTGATTCAGTGACATATTTATTCCCAGAGAATTCTTGTACAATTCACTCAGAATTGAGAAAGCTTGTTGGAAGAACAAGTGAAACGTTTTCAAGAAATCTACAGCAAGTCCAGTGGCCTTGATTTATTCTTTACAGATATACTATAACCTGGATACATGAGAACCTTCACAGACCTCTTGAGCTGTGATAAGGAAAGATCTGCAGCAGAAAGCCCATGCCCTCTAAAAAGGAAACACCCCCTGAGCTTTAGCAAAAATGGCATGCCACTGAGTAGAGATGAGTGAATCGAATCCCATGAAGTAGAATTCGATTCGAATTTCAGGATAAATTTGATTCGCCTCAAAGCCAAATTTCCTTGTGCTTCGTGTCAGCGAATCGATTTAATCTGAAATAGTGTAAAAAACAAAAAATTTCAAACTTACCTCCTCCATTTGCTCGCGATGGACCGCCAGCCTCTATCTTGATCGAAAATCTTGTCCGAAATCCCTACATGATGACTAATGATGTAATCTCGCGGCGTGAGAGATTTAGCTCCAGATCTTCAAGCAAGATGGCAGCGGCCAGCCCGTCGAGAGCAAATGGAGGCGGTAAGTTTGATTTAACTATTTTATTGTTAAATTCACACTGTTTTTACACTCAGATGCTGCGATCATGTGTGAAAAGGCTCTCTGCAGCCAGGAAATAGTCGTTTTTTAACTAAATTCGCCACAAATAAATTTGCATCGAACCGACTTTTTTCCCAAAAATTCGGCAAACCAGCAAATTAAATTTTTTAAAATATGCTTATCTCTAATCAGCATGTGAGAGATTTTGCACGTCATCTTAAATCCAGGCAGGCATTAAAATGGATGAGGTAAGTATAATACTTTTGTTTTTTTACGCCATTTCAGGAGAAATCGATTCAGAGTAAAATTTGCTCAGGGGCAAATCAAATTTTTCCTGAAATTCGGATTGAAGTCCACTTCAGATACTTCGAACCACTCAAGACTATCCACAACATTGCACAGCACTAGCAAAATGGATGAAATTTTATAAAATCTCATCCACAAGCGGCAAAAACAATCCACAATGTAAATTTGAAGGATTTCGAAGTCTGTAACATGTCAATTGATGCTGCAGATCTCCTCCGAGATTTTTACCCTTTGTAAAAAAGAGGTAGAAATCCACAGTTTTGACTGCAGAGCAAGTATGTAAAATATCAGACTAATTTGGTAAAAAACGACTGTACCTGTAATTCATCCGTGTTTGTGCCACGGTTTTTGCAGTGTATTTTTTTGTACTGTGGCCAAATCCACAATTGACTTTTCCACTGTATTTTGTGGCCTGTGTGGTCATATCCTTATAGTTTTTGTTGGGTTGGGGCTTTGTGGGAATGCCACTGTTTTCAGAAGTGTCTTAGGGAATGAATGGAGCAGCACGGCACGTACTCGACCAGCCACACCATTCATTTTGAGGTATGCAGCCCCCCAATTCTTGTGATCAGTGAGAGTCCTGATGTTTGGACACCTCTGACTCTATAGTTTGTCCTCTTCTACGGATAGTGGATAATGTGAAATATCTCGAGTACTCTTTTAATGCAATAAAAGCCATTAAAAGAGTCAAGATAAGGTTTGCTGGAACCATGTGTTTGGTGTGGTGCATAAAGATGATGTTTGCAACATCTATATTTTTTGTAGCAATTACTTTATGAACATATGTGATTGCGCTGCCTTGTAAATGCAACTGCCGCCACACTGAAACATTCCTCCCATTGTGTGAATGCCAGAAGATACTTTTCTTCTGCCATTTCAGATATCGTATCTGACCCTTTATGCTTCAGAAAGCACATGACATAGAATACATAAATGTATAAAAGTAAAAGTAAAATATTACAGGAATGCAAAAACAATATTTACTTGCTTTTCTGCAAATTTCATCCCATTTTTTATGATAGAAATTAAACATGCTACCAAACCCCTCAACATCATGCAGTACACGTCATAACCACTGGGTGGCCACATATACAGTTGTGTTCAAAATTATTCAACCCCCACTGAAATTGAGTGTTTTGGCCAGTTTGACATTGATTTTGATAATTTCAGTCGTCTTGTTGACAATTAAATCACAGAGGCCCTTGTAAGTCAGACAAATATAACATAATATTTATAATGAAATCACCACAAATGTCTTTTCTGTGCTCACATCATTATCAGTTTTATTCACCCCCGAGTGACATTCAATCTTAGTACTTAGTACAACATCCTTTTCCAGGTTACGGTATAACAGCTTTTACACGTGAAGCATAGCTTGACACAAGTGTCTTGCAGCGATCTACGGGTATCTTCGCCCATTCTTCATGGGTAAAAGCCTCCAGTTCAGTCCCATTCTTAGGCTTGCGCGCTGCAACTGCTTTCTTTAAGTCCCACCAGAGGTTCTCAATCGGATTTAAGTCTGGTGACTGCGATGGCCACTTCACAATGTTCCAGCCTTTAATCTGCAACCATGCTCTAGTGGACTTGGAGGTATGCTTGGGATCATTGTCCTGTTGAAAGCTCCAACGTCTCCCAAGCCTCAGGTTTGTGACGGACTGCATCACATTTTCATCCAATATCTCCTGGTACTGAAGAGAATTCATGGTACCTTGCACACGCTGAAGCTTCCCTGTACCTGTAGAAGCAAAACAGCCCCAAAGCATGATTGACCCCCCGCCATGCTTCACAGTAGGCAAGGTGTTCTTTTCTTTATAGGCCTTGTTCTTCCTCCTCCAAACATAGCGTTGATCCATGGGCCCAAACAGTTCTAATTTTGTTTCATCAGTCCACAGAACACTATCCCAAAACTTTTGTGGTTTGTCCCCATGACTTTTGGTATACTGCAGTCGACTCTTCTTATTCTTTGGAGACAGCAAGGGGGTGCGCCTGGGAGTTCTGGCATGGAGGCCTTCATTACGCAGTGTGCGCCTTATTGTCTGAGCTGAAACTTCAGTACCCGCATCTGACAAATCTTTTTTCAGTTCCTCAGCAGTCACACGGGGACTTTGCTCCACCTTGCGCTTCAGGTAGCGCACAGCAGTCGGAGTCAGCATCTTCTTTCTGCCACGACCAGGTAGCGTTTCAACAGCGCCCTTTGCCTTGAATTTGCGAATGATGCTTCCTATGGGGTCTCTTGGTATGTTTAACATCTTTGCAATTTTCTTATAGCTATTGCCCTTCCTGTGAAGAGAAATCACCTCTTCTCTTGTCTTCCTGGACCATTCTCTTGACTTCACCATGTCTGTAAACACACCAGTAAATGTCTAGAAGGAGCCGAGTATCACAGTCATTTTACATCTGCCTAATTGGGGCTTATTCTGCTTGATTGCTGCTCCTTGACATCCACAGGGGTTTTCAATACCTGATCGGAAACACTTGAATGAACCTCTGTTCTTAAGAGCGGTCGTCTTTAAGGGGTTGAATAATTGTGTCAATGAAGAAATCACAAAAAAAACATTTAATACTGTATTACAAAAACAATTGATGTCATTTTAGTTGCATTTGGTTCTTTAAAAAGTCCTTGTAAGATTTCATTCTGAACACAATTACAAATGTACACTAAATTCCCTAAAACCCTTTACAGCATTGGGGGTTGAATCATTTTGAACACAACTGTAGATACATAGAGCATAAATATCTACCTCCAAAGTATCGTGAAATCATTTTTATGCAGCAGTTCTCATCGGGATGAGTGGAAAGGTAAGGAAGGATGCTACTATGAACATGATTATTCCAGAGTTGGGAATTAATGTATATTGGAATGGAGTCAGCCATAGAGTAGTCTACAGAACAAGGGTCCATTCACACGTCAGCAAAATGGGTCTGGATCTGCGGAACGGATCGGGACCCATTCATTTTCAGTGGGGCTGCAAAAGATGCCGACAGAACACAGTGCGCTGTCCGCATCCGCACTTCCGTTTCACAAACAAATAGAACATGTCCTATTCTTGTCCGCAGATACGAACAAGAAAAGGCATTTCTATTAAAGTGTCGGCGATGTGCAATTATGCGGAACAGGTGCGAACCCATTCATTTTCAACAGGGCAGGAAAAGATATGGACAACACAGTGTGCTGACCACATCAACATTTCCGGTCCGCGGCCCCGAACTTCCGGTGCACAGCTCCGCAAAACAATAGAGCATGTTTTATTCTTGTCCGCAGCTGTGGACAAGAATTGGAATCCTCTATTAAGTGCCGATGATGTGCGGCGTCAGTGTTTTGCGTTCCGCAAAACACTATGGACATCTGAATAGACCCTAAGGCACAATTTAGGATAACCATATGGTTATTAAAATTGAGTAACAGTGAAGCAATAACCTGGTTAAATACAAAAATGTACTTGAATTTGTTTCGATGATTGGTTTGTACATTTATTGCTCAGCACATATAATGTTGACATTAAGAAGTCATTAATTAGTGGAATATTTTCACATTTCAGCCTAGCTGCATTCACTTGGATAGCTGGAGTGTATTCTACAGATCAGTGTTCACAAATAAGTCCTCACTCATTGTAATTTTCCATCTGACAATCCTTGACTTGACAAAAGTAAGAAATGATTACAGAACATTCTAAATATTGCAATGAAATGATTATTTGAATAGCTCCCAGTTGTTCACCTTCACTTTGAAAGTGCTGCTAACCTATTACCGGTCTGGATGCAAATTTCAGTCCACAAATACAGGGATGCGAAATTTATGGAAATTAAAACACAGTTATATCACGAGGCAGAAGAAGAGGCACAAAAAATCCACTTGATATATGGATTTTTTTGTAATAAAAATCAATAGAAATCCAGGAGTGGGATTTTGCATGAATTTATTGAAATCCTTTCTGCTTGTTCTTCAATTCCTGTATACGGTAATAGGAAAATCTGCCACGGGTTTTTTGATGGATAATGAAATGGTGTCCATTGTCGGTTACAGAAATATGAGCATGACGCTCGAACGCAACTGTTTCATTATTAAAGAGAGAATAAGTGTTGGCGAAGTGACTGCGCCATGAAGTGTGCTAATGGGATCAGCCAACTGTGCCTTAATGGTGTGAACTTAATACATGTCCTGTCACGAGGGTGAAATCTGAAGCCGAGAACCTTTACATGGAGAACAAATGGTGTAGGAACCCAGGAGATAGGGAAAAAGTTTTTTTTTCCAAATGGAAGTTTAGAAATGTTGCTAAAAACTTTATAGTCTTCCCACTTAGAGTATGTAAGATATCTGGCTACTTTGGGCAAAGGTCTCCTATTTGTTGAATCTTTTCTTCTCTAACTATCCAATATACACACATTGCTGTAATGGTGAAGGCGGTGGTGGTGGGGAAATGCTGTAGGTAAGAACATCTTCAAAAATAAAAAGTGTTAATAGTTTATTTTTATCAAATAACAAAATGGTAAGTAAATGAAGAAAAGAGAAATCTAAATTCAATCAGTATTTGATGTGGTCGCCCTTTACTTCGACCATCAGTTATTCTAGGTACTTGGACACAGGTTTTGAAGGCACTGAGCAGGGAGATTGTTCCAGACATCTGAGATCTAAATACATATCTTCTGTGGATGTAGGCTTGCTCATAGCCATCTGTCTCTTTGTTTAATCCCAGACAGACTCGATGGTCCTGAGATGAGGGCTCTGTTGGGGTCATACCATCACTTCCAGGACAACACTGAAGATAGTTATTAATGACATTGGCTGGATGTTTGGGGTTGTGTTCCTGCCACAGAATAAATTTGAAGCCATTCAAATGCCTCTCTGATGGTACTGCATGATGGAGAAGTATCTGCCTGGATTTCTCAGCATTGTGGACACCATCAATCCTGACCAAATACCCAACTCCATTTGCTAAAATGCTGCCCCAAACTTGCAGGGAACCTCAATCCATCCTTCCTTCCATCCCCATTTTCCCCTCTTCTTCCTCATTTACTTTTCATTATTCCCCTCTTTTTTCCCCTTTACTTCTCTTTTTTACCATCTGTTAATTCCTCATCCTATTTTACTCCTTCTCTCTTTCTTCTTCTTCTCCCTATTTCTACTCATCCTTCTCCTCTTCATCCTCCTTCTTCTTATTCTTCATTTCCAAAAGAACTTTTAAACTAAATTCCCTTTTTTTCATCCCCTGAATGACATCAATAAGCCAATAAGAGGGGATCAGGTATAATGATTATATCTTAGAGCGAATCACTAAATGTTTCAAGTCTCCTAGTGAAACTGTGCAAATATCAGCAAAGCAAAAGACAAACAAAAGAAAAAAACAACATTAAGATAAAAACCCTAGATAAAACCAGATCCGCCATGGCATTTACAATGCATCTTCAAGTAGAAAGTCAGATCACACAGGCAGAAAGGTCTGGTGACGACCCTGGAATCAATAAAACTCTTTGCTTTGTTTTCAGTCGACTTGATTAATATTTGCAAATTCACAATGCTCCATTTACAGCTTGTTGATTAAGATAAACTTAATAGCATAATCATTACTTCAACAGGCATAATAGCCGTGTAGCCGCGCAGCTGACTAGCGCACACAATCATTTCAAGCAGCTGCACACAACTCTGGGGTGAGCTCCGAATACGGATAATTACTCCGAAAGTTAGCGATATTTACTGGTGTTTTTTTTTTCCAAAGACCTCCGACCACATTTCTGGCATCATTTTGAATGTTTTTTGTTTTTATCTTTTCTTATGTAATTATTGTATATAATTATTTTTCTGACTGTTGTTACTCATTTTTCCAACAAGACATTTTATTCTGTATGTAAAATCTATCATAGCAGCCAAAAAGTAAGCCTCTCCTAGCTTTTGTTGGACCTCTTAATAGGTCGGTATACATTAACAGTGAGGGTTTAGAAAATCAGGCGACAATGCATGTAAGACCTGAAAAGTGGGAAATCATACATGCAGTTTTAATGGCAGATTTTGAAACCAAGCAGAATAGTGCATACAAAGAAGAAGCTGTGTATTGGTCTTTCCCATCTTTTTGGATCCCTTCCAAAATGTGGTTCCAAACTTTGCACCAAAAACCATGAGTGATTACGTTCTTGTTTTTCTGTTTTTGTTTTTGGTAAACAATTTTAGAAGTGTATGAAAAGGGAGGAAAAGTATCAAAGAAAGACTAAAACAAATCTTCTGTTTGTATCCATTTCTGGCTTTAGCTAAAAAAAAAAAATCCATCACATGAGTATGTACGTGAACTCAAGGGGGTATACCAGTTGTTAGATCCTATCCACATCATAGGGTAAAAATATTATATTGGTGGAGGTCATACCACTGGGACCCCTACTGACCATGATAATGAGGATCCCACATCCCACAGAGTACTCAGCTATTTCTGGGACTCCCAAATGAATGGAACGGCAGCTTGCATGCGTGACCTTCTTCTCTGTTCATTTTAGGGACTCTGAAGGGTATGTGATCCCTGTTCTTGTGATTGATGAAAATCCCAGCAATAGGACCCTGATGACCTAATAGTTATTCCCTATAATGTGGAGAAGGGCCCTTTCACACTGGCGTTTTTGTTTTCCAGCATAGAGATCCGTCGTCGGGTCTCTATGCCGGAAAAATCCTGATCAGGGTCATCCCCATGCATTCTGAATGGAGAGAAATCCGTTCAGGATGCATCAGGATGTCTTCAGTTCAGGACCGGAACTTTTTTGGACGCAGCAAATACCGCAACATGCTGCGCTTTTTGTTCCGTCCAAAAATCCGGAACACTTGCCGCAAGGCCAGATCCGGAATTAATGCCCATTGAAAGGCATTAATCTGGATCTGGCCTTAAGCTAAACGTCGTTTTGGTGCATTGCCGGATCCGACATTTAGCTTTTTCTCAATTGTTACCATGGCAGCCAGGACGCTAAAGTCCTGGTTACCATGGTAAAATGTAGTGGGGAGCGGGGGAGCAGTATACTTACCATCCGTGCGGCTCCCGGGGCGCTCTAGAGTGACGTCATGGCGCCCCACACGCATGGATCACGTGATCGCATGGATCATGTGATCCATGGGCATGGGGCGCTCTGACGTCATTCAGGAGCGCCCCGAGAGCCGCACGGACTGTAAGTATACCGCTCCCCCGCTCCCCGCTCCTACTATGGCAACCAGGACTTTAATAGCGTCCTGGCTGCCATAGTAACCTGAAAGCAATTCGAAAACTGACCAGGATCCTGATCAGTCTTCTAATGCTTCAGGCGACTTGCGTTCTGACGGATCCGGTGGGACGGAAGTGCCTGCCGGATCCTCAGAACGCAAGTGTGAAAGGACCCTTTCAGAGAACTTTTAACAACTAGAATACCCCTTTAACATTTTTCAAAATTCATAATGCTGAATGCAGCATATCTGTGAGATATATAGTCTATCACAGAGTTGGAGAGTGATGTACATAACTGACAAAAGCACTGTGTAAACAGCACAATACTTTGTTACATCCACCAAATTACATAAGGGAACCAGTTACTCTTTTAGTATGTGAAAATATGCACAGTGCGCAAGTTCCAACCAATGCCCCAGGCATAGAAGCTAGTGCCATGTACAACATCAAATAGAGTGCACATGTGCCAAGCCACAGCATCTACCATATAGGTGAAAATAATGCATAAATTAGACACGAGCAAATCAATTCTACCAACCCAGATTTCATACAAAATTACCCCCAAAAATGAGAAAATTGTTTTGATGCATTTTGGATTAATCACAGAGACAGACAGATTCGTTACTCCACTAGAAATAAGGCATACTAGCCATCTCAACTTCCAAAAGGACAAGAGTAGTGAGTATCTCAATAAAAAATCACCATGGCTACTTGAGTGGCCTTGAGGTGCTCTTAAGGGTATTCTTTATCATTAGGGAGACCAACAAGTATGCATGATGAGTATTGTAGTCTAGCCAATGTTGCTCTGACTTTCTGGGAAACATATTGCAAGAGACTTATCTGTCAAGGCTCCGGCGGCGCAATCCTTTGCCTCGACACGGCCCTACCAAGAGAGACATGCTGCTGAGCCACATCGAGGATGCAATTCTCTGTTTCTCCCTGCAGCAGACATGTGCTGGAGGAGATTTGCAGTGGGCTGATTGCTCAGCTGCTCTATTACTGTGTGCTAGTGTTTCGGACTTATAGAGTGCCGAGTCATGGATCTATTTGGTTCTGATCCAAGGACTCAGAACTCTATCTAAACATTTCTGGACATATACCAGTGCCAGTGATAGTCTCTGACTCACTAGCTGTGTTTCTGGTTCCTTGCTCTTATGCTTATTGGATTTCTCATTCCTCTGACCCTGGCTTGTCTTCTGACCACTGCCTGTCTCTCATTTGACAATGCATAGCTTGGCTAGCTCTGACCCACTTATGTACGACTTTGGCATTGTGGTTGTCTGTCTTTGTTGTTTGTATGTCTCTGCATGGAACCGTTGACCAATTGCAGTCTAGCTATCTAGGAAAGTAGGTATCGAAAGCGGGCTGGGTTCTAGACTTAGAGCTCACTGTCTTTGCGTTTCTTACCTACAGCCGTAAAACATAAATGCAAATTTTACTATCTTACATGTACTGGCATCAGATAGGCTTAATGTTCTTTTCTTTTTGGAAGAAAAGCTAATTTGCATACCTTTGGGTTTCTGGGAAAGATATTTATATTACCTATTCAAGATTGATAATCAAATTTGAATTGTAGTTTTTGAAAAAATCCCATAAACGGACAAAAAAACTACTTTCAAGAAATTCTTAATCTCTAATATAAATAAGTATAAACATAGTGGCACATAAATAAATGACTGAGGGGACACAAGGCCGATATCAACTCCAATGCCACCTACTAGACCCTTGATCATCTCACTTTGCTATAAGTAGGTGGCGATGGGGTTGATATCAGCCTCATGTCCCTTCAGTAGTATTGAGCAAAGGCATGAAAACCTTGATTCAGCTGCTTCACTGAATTTCACAAAGAAATTCCCTTTGTGACAAATTACTTACGTAATGAGTGGGCGCAATGATGGGGGAACGGCGACTGCGCCGCCCCCCCGCCATTTTACCCTTAGATGTCTCATCTGAGAACAATAGCATCTGAGAACAATAGTGAGGGTTTTCAGGAACCTTATCCATTTGAGCGCAAAGAGGCTGCTTCAGCCATCTTGATGGAATATTCAGCACTAAATCCAGCTTGTTGACCTTATATATCACCGTTCCCAAGAATTCATATGGTATCTTCAATCAAGATGGCCTATTCGCATTAAAATGGATAAGGTGAGTTTGTATTTTTTTCACATTTCAGGAAAAATTGATTTGTTCCCGTGAAGCACAAGGAAATTTGGGTTTGCGGCGAATCAAAATTTCCTTGAAATACGGATCGAAGTCCACTCCGGATACTTTGATTCGCTCAACCCTACTTTTCAGCCATTTATGTTCACCTTTTTTTTATACTTATATACTATCTTCACCTCTATAGTTGATGCCGTGGATCGGCACATGGGCACTGTGCACATATTTAATGTTATTTCATATAAAGAGGCACTGTTTCTCTTATTAATATGGTGGAAGTAACACTTCTGGTCTTGCGCTATTTACACAGTGCTTTTGTTAGTTACATCATTCACTAACTCGTTGATTTGCTGCATGTCTCACAGACATAACAATACCAAATGACAAGACAGGTGCACACTGCGGTCTTACTAAGCCCTCAAACTGAGGTTAGAATTGAGAGATTGGTCAACATATCCTGCTGTGGAGGACATGTCTAAGCCCGAGCACCACGCCAAGGTTTCTCAAGTAGCTCGTCACCTAACAGTCACCTACCTGTGCCATATGGGCAATACCAGGGGCCAGTGGGCTAAATTACAGGAGTGTAAAGGCCGACTCGCAGCAAACTCCCCAGTTACCTCCAGCATGTAGGCATGTCTGCAATGAGAGGAGTGAGAAGGCTGTGAGCCCCACCTAAGACTGGTTGATATGGCCCAGGCCTCACAGGTGCCCCTAAATGTAGCCTGTTGATGGAAAACAGGCTACATCTAGATAGGAGTTTATACAAAATTATATGTATAAAACAACTGAAAGGTGGCATGAAGCAGGATGTGCTCAACCCAAAATGCTGTTGTGCATATATATACAGGGGAGCAGATCCAGCACTTTTGGCCCGTTGCTAATGGCGATCCCCAGCAAAAATGCATACGGTGGAGAATGCCCACAAGTACCACAATAAACATCCTACACAAGATGGCAATTGTGTGGATGTGATAAACAATACAACAATATAGCAATAACAAATGACAAAACAAGTGCACACTGTGGTCTTACTAAGCCCTCAAACTGATGTTAATCTTGGGTTGAGCACATCCTGCTCCATGCCACCTTTCAGTTGTTTTTTATGTCTCACAGACATGCTTCATTCAGCATTATAGACACCATGAGCATTTGATATTTCCTATATCTGCTGAGTTGCCTACATTCTCCTCCCCTCATGTAATCAATTACTGATTATTGATGCAATATATTATTTTCGTATATTTTGTGGATAGGTATATGTGAGACACTTACAGCATAGTTATATCTACTGTATTAGTTTCAATAATTTATACTTCAGAGGTGTCATTCCTATACACATGTATAATGTTCTATCTACACGTGTGGATACAGACACTGGGCACCTCACTTGTAACTGTGCTTGAGAAAGGTCCTGTGATTGGACTGGAATGCCACTGTTTTTACATTAAAAAAAATTCACTTTAATTAGATTTTTTGGGAATGCTACAACATCTTCTCTTTGTAAAGATAATAATAAGATAATGGCAAACCTGTCATCTCTTTTCTTATGTAAAGTTTTAAACTAATTTCTTTAAACTTATTAGCTGGTTACCATTGGTTACTGCACTACTGCCCTTTTTTTAATTAACAACCGTTGTCATTGTGATAAATAACTGGACATTTTCAGGTATTAATTGCAAAAAAAACTAATTAGAACATTATTACAAGCCATACCAATAAAATCAATTCAGAATTTCAAGGGGCTAAAAATATTCGTATTTAATAATGACTTCAAATTATTCTGGCATTAAACAATTTATCAACGAGGACGCAGGAACAGAATGTACAAAATAACAGAGAAATAGCTATTATAAATAAAAGTTTTAAGTTGGATTTGATTTTAGTTATGTTAGCATTTGATTTACATTATTTCCCTTTTATTTTTAAATATTTCAATTTTTTAGCAATTGAAATGATTTACATTGTATCACTCAGGAACATATATTTTTCCAATTTTCTTTTCGCTTTACGTTGCATGGCAGTTCCAGTAACAATTATCATGGCAGTGATGTCACCATGAGGCCCTATTATATATAATATTTTATGTGTTTCACTTCACTGGAGGTATTTTTTGTAATTAGCAAATCAGTTGCTGAGCGAAACATTAAGAGATCAGACGTCTCTCTTCAGGTGTAAATTTTGAAATGAGAAAGCGGATGTGTTAGGGCAGCTAGATATTAATTTGTAATGCATTGTAATAACAAAGTGTACCCATGTGGATGATTGAAGCGGGTTAATTTGCTTGAAGAAATTTATACGAAGGACATTCAATGCAGAAAAACATGTTTCTTCTCATTCTGCTTATTGCTAATTAAACAAGGCCACTTGGTACAAATTCAATGTTTTTTTTTTTTAAACTAATACATTTTGTATAAATTGGATTAAACAATTTGATGATAGGATGCGTCATGTGTATGTATGCAGGTGAGAAAACATATTACCGTGTAAGTTGTTCAGAGAACGTGGTAAGGACTATATAGTGTTTCTGTTATCACTGGGCAGGGTTGTAATTGGAACAGAGGACAGCTGAAATTTAGAAAGACAATATCAACTCTCAGCAGAACACTAATATTGAGACTGAGGAAGCCTCAATGTGAACTATTTCTTACTGTTCCCCAATCCATACTTAGATAAAGCCAATTAAATTCATAATGGATTTCTTTGGGGTTGTAATGAAAGACAAATTAAATGTTCAGTCACTGTGTACTGTACATACATTACATTAATTAATCTGTAATGATTCCGAGTTATCTCCTGTATTATACTCCAGAGCTGCACTCACTATTCTGCTGGTGAAGTCACTGTCTACATATATTACATTACTTATCCTGTACTGATCCTGAGTCATATCCTATATTATACTCCAGAGCTGCACTCACTATTCAGCTGGTGGAGTCACTGTGTACATACATTACTTATCCTGTACTGATCCTGAGTTACATCCTGTATTATACTCCAGAGCTGCACTCGCTATTCCGCTGGTGTAGTCACTGTGTACATACATTACTTATCCTGTACTGATCCTGAGGTACATCCTGTATTATACTCCAGAGCTGCACTCACTATTCTGCTGGTGGAGTCACTGTGTACATACATTACTTATCCTGTACTGATCCTGAGTTACATCCTGTATTATACTCTAGAGCTGCGCTCAGTATTCTGCTGGTGCAGTCACTGTGTACATACATTACTTATCCTGTACTGATCCTGAGTTACATCCTGTATTATACTCCAGAGCTGCACTCACTATTCTGCTGGTGCAGTCACTGTGTACATACATTACTTATCCTGTACTGATCCTGAGTTACATCCTGTATTATACTCCAGAGCTGCACTCGCTATTTCGCTGGTGTAGTCACTGTGTACATACATTACTGATCCTGTACTGATCCTGAGTTACATCCTGTATTATACTCCAGAGCTGCACTCACTATTCAGCTGGTGGAGTCACTATGTACATTCATTACAACCTGAAAATTCTACAATGATCCTTATTGTGTAATATGCTAAATGTATACATTTGCAAGGTGTGTAAATGTGTAATATGTGTAAATTCGAGATAAGCGAATTAAAGCTGAAAAAGTGGAATTCATTACGAATTTCAGGAAAAATGGGATTCGCAATGAATGTGAATTTCCTCGTGATTCGTGGTAACAAATCACAATTTTTCCTAAAATGGTGGCTGAAATGGCGGCTACACGTGTGAGGACATTGGGCAAGGAACTCTGCGAAGGCGGGATCACCCATAATGCCATGCATGCACCCAATCAGCAGCAAGCCAGCCCTGTGATGTCACAGCCCTGTAAATACGGTAGCCATCTTGGATTCAGACATTTTCCAGCATTCTGAGTGCAGGGACAGACGTGAGAAGGCGCTAGGGACAGCAATAGGAAAAACGCATTTCACTTCTGCAGTTATATGTGGTGAAAGCATTTTGTGGCCTATTTCAGTACAGAAAGAAAAATATATTTGTCGCTTTTAGGGGTGTTTTAATTTGCTTTTAATTTATTTAGTTCTCCTAAAAGTATGTCAGACAGAGACATTCCAGGCTATGCACAGAGGAGTGGCAGAGGAATAAATGTTTCTGGCGCAGGCAGAGGTTGCAGCATAGTAAGGGGGCGTGGCAGCAGGAGTTGCAGCGAGAGGCCTGAGCTCCCAGTGGTTCTTTATTCGTTAACTCGGTCATCCACTTTATCCCAAGTGACATCAGACACCCCCAGCCAACAGTCGATGGGTTCGTCAGACGCAACCCTTAGTTGGCATGGCCCGGGACAGGTCCTGTGTCCTCACCTGTCCTCAACCTGCCTCAGTCCTTTGCTGTTCCCTCAGCCAGAAAAGTTTTATCTGCTGTGGGCTCAGCTTCACTATACAGTGAGGAAGAGCTGCTAGAGGACAGGCAGCAGCTGCTGCCTAGCCAAGATCTGGAGGAGACATCCGCCGCTTCGTCCGGTAGGGGGGCAAGTAGTGATGAGGAGAGTGGTGTGGGAGATGGTGTTGCGAGCAGTCAGGCTTCTGAACCAGAGACTGTTAAAGAGGACATCACTGACGTGCAGGCAGTACTCAATGATGATGAAGCCGATCGCACTTGGGAGGCAGGTGCAGAAGGCTTTTTTTCATCATCAGTAGAAGAGGGTGGCAGCTTACCCGTGAGGCAGTGGCTGAGCGAGCATGGTGGTAGCATGGTTGTCAGTCAGCAGGGTGGCATCAGTGGGAGGTCGGGATCCAAACATGCCCGGGGTAGACCACCTGCTTCGCCGCAACCTACCTGCCCGGGAAGTAGTGATGCAGGGGTTCACAGAGGCAGCAGCAGTAGCGGCGGTAGCAGTCAGTCAGTGCGGACTGTTGGGGGGAAAATCATCTACTCGGCTGTGTGGCAGTTTTTCTTTTAAGCTGCTGGAAGAGGGGAACGTGGCCATATATAGAATATATGGGCAGAATGTGAAGCGTGGCCAGGGTGTCAATGTTGGCTCTACGGCCCTGCGTCTACATATACAGCGTTGCCACACAGTGGCCTGGGAGAACCGTGGCTCTGATGTGGTGGTTAAGCCTGCCACAGCTACCGCTACATCACCCAGTAGCACGAACCAGGCAGTCAAGGCTCCACTACCTCAGCCGAAAGGAGCTGTCTGTCATTCCCATCTTCTGCTGGTCCAGATGCTCCTGCTCCTCCTTCTCTTACTCTTCGTCAGTCATTCTGTCAGAAATCGATCACTAAAGCGATTGCCAAGAGACAACAGTATGCGTGCACTCATTCAACGGCGCAGAAGCTGAATGTGTTGCTGTCCAAGTTGCTGCTGCTGCAGTCCCCTCCCTTTCTGAGTGGTTGATTCTGCACCTTTCAGAGATCTGATTGCTTCTGCCGAGCCGAGGTGGAGATTCCCAAGTTGTAATTTCTTTGTGAAAATGGCAGTACCAGCCCTAACCCTGCACACACATGTAGAACAGAAGGTGAGCCTGTCCTTTAGCCTGTCGGTGTCTGCCAAAGTGCACGGCAGTTCCGACGTGTGGAGCTGTAACTACGGTCAGGGACAATACATGTCATTTACGGCCCACTGGGTGAATGTGGTTCCTGCACAGACACACCTGCAACTTGGACAGGTCACGCCGCTGCCTATTAGTGATTAGCGGCACGGGCAATATTCAAATTTGCGATATTTCGCAAATAGTTGGTAGAACATTTATCATATATTCACAAATTTGCGGTTATCTTCTTGATTGCGAAAATCGGCAATGTAATACAGTATGTGCGTAATGCGTGCGCAATACAGGCATGGGTCACTATAACTACATTTTTCAAGCTGCTAGAAGTTTCCTGAGACTGGAGAAAATGGTTGGCACAGCAAAACATTAGAATACCTTTATATGCAGTTAGATTGCTCCGATATATTCGCGATTGCAAAAATCGGCAAGTAACTATGAGCATATTTTTGCGCAATACATGCAACTTCACATTTTAGCAGGTCTGACTACATATTAGGGATTGGTGTACAAAGTATGTTTGTGAACTTGTGACATCACAACACTATGTATGTATGTATGTAGCATGCATGTGTGGACAGCACACTACTTAACACCCTGCACTGGAACCTATCAGCTACACTATATCACTATCTAACCTACACTGACTATCTCCCACTAACTATCTGTATTATATATATAAGATAACTGACTAAATAACTAACTAATGTAATGTGACATCACAGCACTCTGTCTGTAGCATGTATGTATGGACAGCAGAACCTATCACACTACCTAACACCCTGCACTGGAACCTGTCAGCTACACTATATCACAATCTAACCTACACTGACTATCTCCCAATATCTGTATTATATATATAAGATAACTAACTATCTAATGTAATGTGACATCACAGCACTATGTCTATAGCATGTATGTATGGACAGCAGAACCTATCACACTACCTAACACCCTGCACTGGAACCTATCAGCTACACTATATCACTATCTAACCTACACTGACTATCTCCCACTAACTATCTGTATTATATATATAAGATAACTAACTACCTAACTAACTAACTAACTAACTAACTAATGTAATGTGACATCACAGCACTATGTCTGTAGCATGTATGTATGGACAGCAGAACCTATCACACTACCTAACACCCTGCACTGGAACCTATCAGCTACACTATATCACCATCTAACCTACACTGACTATCTCCCACTAACTATCTGTATTATATATATAAGATAACTAACTACCTAACTAACTAACTAACTAACTAACTAACTAATGTAATGTGACATCACAGCACTATGTCTGTAGCATGTATGTATGGACAGCAGAACCTATCACACTACCTAACACCCTGCACTGGAACCTATCAGCTACACTATATCACTATCTAGCCTACACTGACTATCTCCCACTAACTATCTGTATTATATATAGAAGATAACTAACTATCTAATGTAATGTGACATCACAGCACTATGTCTGTAGCATGTATGTATGGACAGCAGAACCTGTCACACTACCTAACACCCTGCACTGGAACCTATCAGCTACACTATATTACTATCTAACCTACACTGACTATCTCCTACTAACTATCTGTATTATATACTGAATATAAGCTAACTAACTAACTAGCTTATTATCTAACTAACTATCTAATGTAATGTGACACAGGAAAGCACAGAGCACAGCAATGACACTGCTGTCTCTCGCAGAACTGTAATAAACTGTAGAAAATGGCTGCTGGGAGATTCTTATATATTAAGGGGTCAGCAACTTTCCTATTGGTTGCTAGGGATGTTGGTAAGCTCAGACAAAGACATTGCAGCCTTCTCATTGGCCCCACAAGCAAAAAGTGAGGTCCCTGATGAAAAAAATAAGTTGAATATTCCAAAATATGAATATATTTATATATATATCACTATATTCTAAATATTCGCTAATACTCAAAGTTGCGATATTCGCAATTAAATTTTGCGATTCAAATATTCACGCCCAACACTACTGCCTATCTGCTCCATCGTCCATCCTCTCTCAGGTCTGAGCAGGGGGGGGGGCCCTCAGCACTCACGTTACACTGTTATGGCTGATGGGGAGGTTGGGGTGGCAGGAGCAGCACCAGCTCTAACAGCAGCAGCCTGAGTTTTCAGTCGCTGATAAGCAGTTTCTTCACCAACATAGTGAAGATACTATTCACTAGCAGCAGCAGATCTAGAGCAGGACCTGAACCAGCAGGTGGTGGCATACTTGGACAGAACCCTGCCACCCTGAGTTGAAGATCCGCTGGACTACTGGGCAGCCAAACTGGATTTGTGGCCGCAATTGTCAGAGTTTTCCTTGGAAAAGCTGTTCTGTCCGGCCAGTAGTGTGGCATCAGAGTGTGGGTGTTTAGTACGGTGGGGGCCATAGCTCCCCAAGAAGAACTCGTCTGTCCACCCAAAATGTGGAGAGACTGACCTTTGTCAAGATGAATCAGGCCTGGATCAGCCAGGATTTCTACCCACCAATGCCTGATGCATCTGATTAGATCATCCATGACGCCTCACCCAAACCTTGACAAAAGAGATCGTTTTATTCTGGCTACCTGCCTCAGCTACTATTCTGATGCTGCCACCCGCCTGATGCCACATATCTGATGCCAAGTGCTCATTCTTTCACCCACCTTTGTCAGTGGGTACTGGTATTGCCACCCACCTCCCCACTCTGTTATTGGGTCACTATGTGGTCTTCTGATGCTGCCATCTCCACACTATGTCACCTTACCACTCTGCTGTCTCCTCCTGATGCTGCTGCTGCCGCCACCTCCAGTCATTGTGCCACTCGGTGGCCTTGTCCTGATACATATACTGCTGCTGCTGCCACCTCCAGGCTCTGTCATGATGCCACTTGGTGGTCTCCTCATACTGCTGCCACCTCCAGACTCTGTCATTGTCCCACTCAGTGGCCTCCTCATACTGCTGCCACCTCCACACTATGTCATTGTGCCACTCGGTGGCCTTCTCCTGGTGCTGCTACTGCTGCTGCCGCCACATAAAGACTCTGTCATTGTGCCACTCTGTGGCCTCCTCCTGATGCTGCTGCCACCTCCAGACTATTTTATTGAAACATAGAAACATAGAAACATAGAATGTGTCGGCAGATAAGAACCATTTGGCCCATCTAGTCTGCCCAATATGCTGAATACTATGGATAGCCCCAGGCCCTATCTTATATGAAGGATGGCCTTATGCCTATCCCATGCATGCTTAAACTCCTTCACTGTATTTGCAGCTACCACTTCTGCAGGAAGGCTGTTCCATGCGTCCACTACTCGCTCAGTAAAGTAATTCTTCCTGATATTACTTTTAAACCTTTGCCCCTCTAATTTAAAACTATGTCCTCTTGTAGCAGTTTGTCTTCTTTTAAATATTCTCTCCTCTTTTACCGTGTTGATTCCCTTTATGTATTTAAAAGTTTCTATCATATCCCCTCTGTCTCTTCTTACTTCCAAGCTATACATGTTAAGGTCCTTTAACCTTTCCTGGTAAGTTTTGTCCTGCAATCCATGTACTAGTTTAGTAGCTCTTCTCTGAATATCCTTCTGCAGATATGGTCTCCAGTACCGCACACAATACTCCCAATGAGGTCTCCCTAGTGCTCTGTAGAGCGGCACGAGCACCTCCCTCTTTCTACTGTTAATGCCTCTCCCTATACACCCAAGCATTCTGCTGGCATTACCTGCTGCTCTATGACATTGTCTGCCCACCTTTAGGTCGTCTGATATAATGACCCCTAAATCCCTTTCCTCAGATACTGAGGTTAGTACTGTATCACTGATTTTATATTCTGCTCTTGGGTTTTTACGCCCCAGGTGCATTATCTTGCACTTATCGACATAAAATTTTAGTTGCCAGATTTTTGACCATTCCTCTAGTTTTCCTAAATCCTTTTCCATTTGGTGTATCCCTCCAGGAACATCAACCCTGTTACAAATCTTTGTGTCATCAGCAAAAAGACCCACCTTACCATTGAGGCCTTCTGCAATTTCGCTGATAAAGATATTAAACAATATGCGGCCCAGAACAGATCCCTGAGGTACCCCACTGGTAACAATACCATGGTCCAAATATACTCCATTGACTACAACCCTCTGTTTTCTGTCCTTCAGCCACTGCCTAATCCATTCAACAATATGTGAGCTCAAGCTCAAAGACTGCAGTTTATTGATAAGCCTTCTATGTGGGACAGTATCAAATGCCTTACTAAAGTCCAGATAAGCGATGTCTACTGCACCTCCGCCATCTATTATTTTAGTCACCCAATCAAAAAAGTCAATAAGATTAGTTTGACATGATCTCCCTGAAGTAAACCCATGCTGTATTTTTAGAATCAATTGGCCACTCTGTGGTCTCCTCATGCTGCTTCCACCTCACTACTTTGTCATAGGGCCACTCTGTGGACTTCTCATGCTGTTCCCACCCTCCCCACTTCATGACTGGCCCACTATTTTGGCTTTCGGCCTGGCTGACATGATCATTTATTTGACCTTTCTTCTGATCTGTCAGATGGAAGGCAAAATGAGACGCACAACGGATCCTGTCTGTGTAGCAGCTTTAAGGCCTGTATGTTCCCATCAGAATTGGCTTATCATTTGGTAGCCAAAAGCAGGAGTGGGTACAAAACACAGAAGGCATGCAAATATTCCATTCACATGTCATCTCTGTTTTGGTTCCACTCCTTTTTTTTTTGCCTTTAGCAATACTAATGGATTATTAAGCAAATGCTGACCGAGTGAAAGCATATGCGCCACATACAGGATCATTTTTTGTTGAGTCGTTGTTCTGACGGATCAGAGGAAGGGCAAAATAATCTGTGACGTCAACACAAACTTACTGCTGACGCCCTCTCCACTGTGTCGGGGGGGGGGGGGGGGCAACTTGTATGAGCATTTATTAGAACAGGTTCTGTAGACATCTATGTGGAATCAGCTGACGACGGTGTAAAAGGAGTGCGCTTCTTCTTGGCGCTAACATCGACCTGTAAGGCTGAGTTCATACTTCAGTTATTTGGTCAGTTTTGGCCCCGTAACCGATCAAATACGTGAAGTGTGCAGTGATTCTAAGAGTGGGGTCAGTATTTAGGGGGAATGTGGTCTGTATTTTGAGGGAGTGAATCCTGGAGACTGTATTTAGGAGGAGTGTGGCCTGGGATCTTTTTTGGTGGGAAGTGTAGTCTCGGTTCTGTATTTAATAGGAGTGTGGTCTCGGATCTATATTTAGGGGAAGTGTGATCTGAGGTCCGTATTGAGGGGGTCTCTGATCTGATGTCTATATTAAGGGAGAGTGTGGTCTATGGTCTATATTTTGAGAAGTCTGGTATTGGGTCTTTATTTAGGGGGAGTGTGATCTGGGGTCTTTCTTTTGAGGTAGTGGAGTCTGGGGTCTGAATTTAGTGGTAGTGTGGTCTTGGGTCTGTATTTAAAAAGAGTCCTGTCTGAGGTCTGCATGTAGAAGGAGTCTGGTCTGGGGTCTGTATTTAGGGAGAGTCTGGTTTGGGCTCTATATTTAGAGGGTGTCAGGTAAGAGATCTATCTTCATGGATAGTGGAACCTAGCCTGGGGTCTGCATTTAGCAGGAGTATAGTCTGAGGTTTCTGTTTTGGGGGAGTTTGTTCTGTGGTCTGTATTTTAGGGTATTCTGGTCTGAAGTCTATATTTAGGGGATGTATAGTCTGAGGACAGTATTTAGGGGTAATCTAGTTTGCCGTCTGTATTGAAGATTCCAGTCTGTATTTAGGAGAGTCTTTATTTAGTAGATGTCCTGTCTGGAGTTGTTATTTAGGGGGTGTCTGGTCTGGGGTCTGTATTTGGGGGGGGGGGGTATGTATTGGGCTTTATATTTAGGGGGAGTCCAGTCTGGGGTCTGTATTTAGGGGGAATCTGGTTTGTGCTCTATACTTAGCAGGTCCTGTATTCACGGTTGGCACTGGGGTCTGTATTCATTTTGGAGCTCTGGGAGTCTAATAATATAGGGCTTCTGTATTTATTTGAGGAATCTAAATAGGGGTCTGGTCTGAGTTTATGAGAAGGGTCTACTTAACATTTTCTTAGCCTCTAATATCCAGTACAGTGGTTCTAGTTCTCTAGAATGAAATGTGATTCTACAGCACTGGCTACTCAGCTGGACATAGGAGCCTAGTACACAAAGTAGGGTGTTCTGCCTCCTAATGTAGAGTAATGAGCAGCTGGCAGCACAGCCTGCAACACATTTGCTATTTAGTTTTGCTATTTAGAGGCAAAATCCGATATAAACGTTAGTCATCTGCTTTCTGCTGGGCTTTCCATCGTGGATATACTAGAAAAAAGTATTTACTGTAAGTGTATACAGAAGTGGATGCATTCACTTTATTGAGGCCGAGGGATTCATACTTGGACTTCCTTTGACTTGCTTTCAATTCTTTTCTGGCTTTTTGCTGGACAGAACAGCATAGTCTACCTCTTGACATCCCCTTTAATATTTGGTATTGGGTCCTTCTCCCTGTGCATAGCCCTGACCCCAAGAGGCACAATCTTTACAACCTGCAGCTCTCTCTTCTTTACACCATCTACAGTGAATTTGTATTTGCATATTCTACACAATATTATTTTAATGTAATTTCCAGAGGTTTCTGTTTCCACTAAATAACTTAACATTCAATCTTCGGGAAGCTTTTTAATGCCATTAATTAGGAGTTAGGATAATTAGATCACACAATTAAATGTTTGCACTTATTATTACAGTAAGATTCGTTTTTACATTTTAATTTCATCTACACTAAAAGGTGAATGTATCACTTACAAATATTAACAAAGAAAATTATCCATCAAATGGAGACTAATTACATTCAAGGGTCCAGTGCACAGTGGAGACGGTGATTAGTGTTGGGCGCGAATATTCGAATCGTGATTTTTTAATCGCAAATATCGCCACTTTGAGAAATCGCGAAGATTTAGAATATAGTGCTATATATTCGTATTCACCAATATTCTAGATTTTTTTCTCCTCCGAACCCATGATCCCTCCCTGCTTCTTGCTTGTGGCCCAATGAGAAGGCTGCAATGTCTTTGTCTGAGCTTAGCAACATCCCTAGCAACCAATAGGAAAGTTGCCTACCCCTTACTATATAAGAGCCTCCCCAGCAGCTATTTTCTGCATTTTTTTGCAGTTCTGAGAGAGAGAGAGAGCAGTGTCATTGCTGTGCTCTGTGCTTTCCTGTGTCACATTACATTAGATAGTTAGTTAGCTAGCTCCTATATATAATACAGTTAGTGGGAGATAGTCAGTGTAGGTTAGATAGTGATATAGTGTAGCTGATAGGCTCCAGTGCAGGGTGTTAGGTAGTGTGATAGGTTCTGCTGTCCATACATATATGCTACAGACATAGTGCTGTGATGTCACATTACATTAGATAGTTAGTTAGCTAGCTCCTATATATAATACAGATAGTTAGTGGGAGATGGTCAGTGTAGGTTAGATAGTGATATAGTGTAGCTGATAGGTTCCAGTGCAGGGTGTTAGGTAGTGTGATAGGTTCTGCTGTCCATACATACATGCTACAGACATAGTGCTGTGATGTCACATTACATTAGATAGTTAGTTTGTTAGTAAGTTAGTTAACTTTAATATATAATACAGATAGTTAGTGGGAGATAGTCAGTGTAGGTTAGATAGTGATATAGTGTAGCTCAGGCATGCCCAACCTGCGGCCCTCCAGCTGTTGCAAAACTACAACTCCCATCATTCCCCGACAGCCTACAGCTATCAGCCTACAGAAGAGCATGGTGGGAGTTGTAGTTTTACAACAGCTGGAGGGCCGCAGGTTGAGCATCCCTGGTGTAGCTAATAGGCTCCAGTGCAGGGTGTTAGGTAGTGTGATAGGTTCTGCTGTCCATACATACATGCTACAGACATAGTGCTGTGATGTCACATTACATTAGATAGTTAGTTATCTTATATATATATAATACAGATAGTTAGTGGGAGATAGTCAGTGTAGGTTAGATAGTGATATAGTGTAGCTAATAGGCTCCAGTGCAGGGTGTTAGGTAGTGTGATAGGTTCTGCTGTCCATACATACAGGCTACAGACATAGTGCTGTGATGTCACATTACATTAGATAGTTAGTTAGTTATTTAGTTAGTTAGTTAGTTATTTAGTTAGTTATCTTCTATATATAATACAGATAGTTAGTGGGAGATAGCCAGTGTAGGTTAGAGAGTGATATAGTGTAGCTGATAGGTTCCAGTGCAGGGTGTTAGGTAGTGTGATAGGTTCTGTTGTCCATACATACATGCTACAGACATAGTGCTGTGATGTCACATTACGTTAGTTAGTTAGTTAGTTAGTTAGTTAGTTAGTTAGTTATCTATATATATAATATAGATAGTTAGTGGAGATAGTCAGTGTAGGTTAGATAGTGATATAGTGTAGATGATAGGTTCCAGTGCAGGGTGTTAGGTAGTGTGATAGGTCCTGCTGTCCATACATACATGCTACAGACATAGTGCTGGGATGTCACATTACATTAGATAGTTAGTTAGTTAGTTAGTTAGTTATCCTATATATATAATACAGATAGTGAGTGGGAGATAGTCAGTGTAGGTTAGATAGTGATATAGTGTAGCTGATAGGTTCCAGTGCAGGGTGTTAGGTAGTGCGATAGGTTCTGCTGTCCATACATACAGGCTACAGACATAGTGCTGTGATGTCACATTACATTAGATAGTTAGTTATCTTCTATATATAATACAGATAGTTAGTGGGAGATAGTCAGTGTAGGTTAGATAGTGATATAGTGTAGCTGATAGGTTCTGCTGTCCATACATACATGCTACAGACATAGTGCTGTGATGTCACAAGTTCACAACAATACTTAGTGCACCAATCACTAATATGCAATCAGACCTGCTAAAATGTGAAGTTGCTCGTATTTCGCCAAAATATGCGCTTCATTAGTTGCTGATTTACGCAATCGTGAACATATTGGAGCACTTTATCTGCATATAAAGCTATTATAATGTTCTGCCGTGCCAACTATCTTCTCCAGTCTCAGGAAACTTATAGCAGCTTTAAAAATGTAGCAATAGTGACCCACGCCTGTATTGCGCTCCCAATACGCGCATATTACATGGCCGATTTTCGCAATCAAAAAAATAATGGCGAATTCTCGAATTTATGACGAATATTCACCCAAATATCCGCGAAATATCTCAAATTCGAATATTGCCGCTGCTACTCATCATTATCGTTGATGTCCAGGCGTGCTGCTGCCTGCAGGGGGCCTCGTTCCTGAGGTTATCCGTGCTGATAATTCTCTCCCAGTCGGGCTGTGATGAGCTCACTATGACAGTTTGGAAGATGATGTATAGGATAACAATGAAGGTAAATGGGAATTGATTAGGAAACAGTAGCAGCTTTCTGACCTTTCAGCAGCCTGAAGTTCACCTCTCTCGTCCTGCAGGATACAATATGTGGATGTTCACAAAGCTCTTGACTCACCAAAAATGTGACTAGTATAAAATAGTAAATGGGCAAAGAAAGTGGAGGAAGAAGATGCAGCTCCAGCATCTCTCCCTCATTGTGTATGTATGAGACGGCATGCTGTGAGAGGGGAGGAGGAGCAGCAACTGAAGCATATGATTGGTCAAAGCAAAGAGCACAATGCTGACGTCATAGCAGGAAGAGTGAGTCTACTCAGCCAGGACAGAGAAATAAATATCCCCAAAGAGGAAAATACAACGTATTACATTACAGTAACTCAACAATGTCAAAATACACACAAATTGCTACAAGCAACCAATTCATCAATTCATGTTTTTTTTTTAAAGTTCTTTTGATCCGAGAGGTGATTCTATGGAAAAAATCTTGACAAGAGTAAAACAAAATAAGGAGGTTATTCTGTGCTCTGCCTAAATTTAATAAAAGGAAATAACACAATTGTAATGCGCAGGAGATGGTACAGTGAAGTGAGGAAGACATTTCAAGCATAAAAGACAAAACGATTACACAAATAATCACAGATCAACTAAGGAAATCATATAACAGTTCACTAATTAATAAAATCCATATAGAGAGCTAAATTACTTTGCCAGCAGAATAGTGAGTGCAGCTCTGGAGTATAATACAGGATGTAAGTCAGGATCAGTACAAGATAAGTAATGTATGTACACAGTGACTGAACCAGCAGAATAGTGAGTGCAGCTCTGGAGTATAATACAGGATGTAACTCAGGATCAGTACAGGATAAGTAATGTATGTACACAGTGACTGCACCAGCAGAATAGTGAGTGCAGCTCTGGAGTATAATACAGGATGTAACTCAGGATCAGTACTGGATAAGTAATGTATGTACACAGTGACTCCACCAGCAGAATAGTGAGTGCAGCTCTGGAGTATAATACAGGATGTAACTCAGGATCAGTACAGGATAAGTAATGTATGTATGTACACAGTGGCTGCACCAGCAAAATAGTGAGTGCAGCTCTGGAGTATAATACAGGATGTAACTCAGGATCAGTACAGGATAAGTAATGTATGTACACAGTGACTGCACCAGCAGAATAGTGAGTGCAGCTCTGGAGTATAATACAGGATGTAACTCAGGATCAGTACAGGATAAATACTGTATGTACACAGTGACTCCACCAGCAGAATAGTGAGTGCAGCTCTGGAGTATAATACAGGATGTAGCTCAGGATCAGTACAGGATAAGCAATATATATATATATATATATATATATATATATATATATACACAGTGACTCCACCAGCAGAATGATGAATGCAGCTCTGGAGTATAATACAGGATATAACTGAGGATCAGTATAGGATAAGTAATGTAATGTATGTACACAGTGACTTCACCAGCTGAACAGTAGATGTAGAGCAGCAACCACGGACCCTCAAACGACCACACCGGAATGCATCAGTCAAACCATAGCCACAAATCCTCAGACGCCCACCGAATAGTACGAACAGACAGATGACGGCAGCATCTCCAGTGACTTCTTCATTGGATGGACTTTACAGAAAGTATGCCATAAAAACAAACAGCAACGTTTCGGCCTAGGCTTGACAAAGGCTATGTAATAGCCGAAACTTTGCTGTCTGTTTTTATGGCATACTTTCTGTGAAGTCCGTCCAATAAAGAAGTCACTGGAGATGCTACCGTTACCTGTCTGTTTGCACCAGCAAAATAGTGAGTGCAGCTCTGTAGTATAATACAGGATGTAACTCAGGATCAGTACAGGATAAGTAATGTATGTACACAGTGACGGCACCAGCAGAATAGTGAGTGCAGCTCTGGAGTATAATACAGGATGTAACTCAGGATCAGTACAGGATAAGTAATGTATGTACACAGTGAATGCACCAGCAGAATAGGGAGAGCAGCTCTGGAGTATAATACAGGATGCAACTCAGGATCAGTACAGGATAAGTAATGTATGTACACAGTGACTGCAGCAGCAGAATAGTGAGTGCAGCTCTAGAGTATAATACAGGATGTAACTCAGGATCAGTACAGGATAAGTAATGTAATGTATGTACACAGTGACTGCACCAGCAGAATAGTGAGAGCAGCTCTGGAGTATAATACAGGATGTAACTCAGGATCAGTAGAGGATAAGTAATGTATGTACACAGTGACTGCAGCAGCAGAATAGTGAGTGCAGCTCCGGAGTATAATACAGGATGTAACTCAGGATCAGTACAGGATAAATAATGTATGTACACAGTGACTGCACCAGCAGAATAGTGAGAGCATCTCTGGAGTATAATACAGGATGTAACTCAGGATCAGTAGAGGATAAG
This sequence comes from Bufotes viridis, assembly GCA_033119425.1. Lineage (NCBI taxonomy): Eukaryota > Metazoa > Chordata > Amphibia > Anura > Bufonidae > Bufotes > Bufotes viridis. The sequence continues at coordinate 5,902,400 of CM065597.1, forward strand.
TAATGTATGTACACAGTGACTGCAGCAGCAGAATAGTGAGTGCAGCTCTAGAGTATAATACAGGATGTTACTCAGGATCAGTACAGGATATGTAATGTAATGTATGCATACAATGACTCCACCAGCAGAATAGTGAGTGCAGCTCTGTAGTATAATACAGGATGTAACTCAGGGTCACTACAGGATAAGTAATGTATGTACACAGTGACTGCACCAGCAGAATAGTGAGTGCAACTCTGGAGTATAATACAGGATGTAACTCAGGATCAGTAGAGGATAAGTAATGTATGTAAACAGTGATTGCACCAGCAGAATAGTGAGTGCAGCTCTGTAGTATATTACAGGATGTAACTCAGGGTCACTACAGGATAAGTAATGCATGTACACAGTGACTGCAGCAGCAGAATAGTGAGTGCAGCTCTGGAGTATAATACAGGATGTAACTCAGGATCAGTACAGGATATGTAATGTAATGTATGCATACAATGACTCCACCAGCAGAATAGTGAGTGCAGCTCTGTAGTATAATACAGGATGTAACTCAGGGTCACTACAGGATAAGTAATGTATGTACACAGTGACTCCACCAGCAGAATAGTGAGTGCAGCTCTGGAGTATAATACAGGATGTAACTCAGGATCAGTACATGATAAGTAATGTATGTACACAGTGACTGCAGCAGCAGAATAGTAAGTGCAGCTCTGGAATATAATACAGGATGTAACTCAGGATCAGAACAGTAATGTAAGTACACAGTGACTGCAGCAGCAGAATAGTGAGTGCAGCTCTCGAGTATAATAGAGGATGTAACTCAGGATCAGTACAGGATATGTATTGTAATGTATGCATACAATAACTCCACCAGCAGAATATTGAATGCAGCTCTTGAGTATAACAGAAGTTTTATATTTTACATAGTAGTCCTAATTTATCATAACCCGCAGTGTACGCCGGGCTATGATAACCAGGCGTGCTGCTGGACGTTGCACCTGATTTATGACAAGGCGTAGAGGTCAGTATTCTTCTATGCCAGAAAACTGGTGTAAAAGATGATAAATGTTGGCACCATCCCTTCCCTTCCTCGCCATGCCTGTTTTGGGGAAAAGTGGTAAGACTGGTGGAGTAACGGAATTTGCTTAAAAATTTTTTGCGCAAGTACTGTTGAAAAATTCACAAACATGTAGGTTTGCGACTTTTTCGTTCCACTAAAAGATACTTACTATTCGGCACAGTGACTTTACTGTTTATGCTAATGAATACTTTGATATGCCAAATTTCTAAACAATCTATTTATTACAATGTACAGTAGAATTTCCCTGCTGTGTTTTATAAAACATGAGGACTCTTGCACGCGTCGTATGGAAGTCACGCAGTCTGAGAGGTCCGTGCCTGTGTGCAGCACACAATACCGCCTCGTCTGCGCACTTTCATTGACTGTCTCGGCAATTAACTATATATCATTTGACTAATGACAGAAAAGGTTACATTTCCACAGATATTATGATTCTCCGCACTGGAAGGTGTTCATAAACACAGTGACATTTTGCTGTTCACTCACCTTTATTAATGGATACATCTAGCAGTGTAAAATATCTCCCGATTAATGAAGTTAGCTGCAACAGCATTTTATCATCTCCTGCAGCCAGCGAGCGCCAGAGACACAGAGCACCAAACTCATACCGAATTATCACATTCATATTGTTATATGAACTCCATTTTCTTATACATATCTTTCAGAATAAAATATAGATATATATATATATATAAACAGTAGAGATAAGAAGAGAATAGAGATGAGCAAAGTAGATTCGTCACAAATTAATTCATCATGATTCGCTATAAATCAGGTACACCCAGACCACTCTGCCTTACGGTACAGCCGCATTTAATAATTACTGTATACACTGGATAGTCCTTCTTCATTGTTAATGGCTGCATGGTACCTTTAATGCAAGTCAATGGGGACGGATCCGTTTAACTCTGACACAATAGAAAACTGATTCGTCATGAACTCCACTGAAAGTCAATGGGGGACAGATCCATTTTCTATTGTGTCAGATTGTGTCAGAGTTAAACGGAACCGTCCCCATTAACTTGCATTGTGGGTTTTGCTCAGAATCCCATGACGGAAAGAAAACTGCAGCAATGTTAAAGATAATACAACCAGATCCATTCATAACAGATGGTTATATTATCAGTAACGGAAGTGTTTCTGCCGATCCAGCAAAAACGCTAGTGTAAAAGTAGCCTTTGGCATGCCAACTTCTCCAACCCCAGCGCGCTCCTGCCCTATTGGTGGGAGCCCTTCTTCTGCCATCTGTTTTTCCTCCTTTTCCACATCATCTAATAACGATGAGAATATGTCATCAGGAATATCCAGCTCCTCCTCTCTCTGCATCTTGCTGACTTTTCTAGGACATGGAGACTTTGAGGGATGATTTGGAAGAAGTAAAGCCAGCAAAAGATGAGGATGGTCATCATTAAGACCTGGTATTGAATTACATTTATGGCTGATGTAGGAATAAAGTAAAGTAAGTAAATGTAGGGATCAATAAATAAAACTGATGCAGAATAAGTTTCCCTGCAGTCTCCCTATGATCTCCCTGCACTCTTCCTGCTCTCTCCCTGCACTCTCCCTGTGATCTCCTTGTTCAGTCCCTGCACTCTCCCTGCACTCTCCCCCGCTCCAATATTATTTTATTAATTGTTTTCAGCAACACTGTCCCTAGTGCATAAGCACTTGTCATGCCTCTCCCTATGCTCAACTCACAGGACAATGACGGGGACCTCGCTGGATGGCGGTTTTATGAGAAATGTTCATCACAGCATTGAGTACTACATATAATCTTGATTGCAGATTGGATCCTCAACTTTAATTTCGCTACCTTTATTATATCTACTAGGACTGTTTATACTCCACTTATGTCTATAATGTATGTACTTATTTTCGTTACCACGTAGTGCAAGAACATTTTGACTTGTTACGAATAGAGTTGAGCGGACACCTGGATTTTCAGGTTTGAGTTTGGCCGAACTTCACAAAATTGTTTGGGTTCGGGATCTGAACTTAACCCGAACTTGACCCCGAACCCCATTGAAGTCAATGGGGATCCGAACTTTTGGACACTAAAATGGCTGTAAAATAGCCCTAGAAAGGGCTAAAGGGCTGCAAAAGGCAGCAAAATGTAGGCAAAAGCCTGCAAACAAATGCGGATAGGGAAATGACTAAAAATAACATAAAATATAGAAAAATAATAATTGCATTTTCTAAACCTGAGCCCAAGTGAATGACAGTGGCACCTGTCACCCCGCAAACAGAGGATGTGGCGACAACGCCCCCACATCTGACACCATCACCAAGCATCTCCACCAAATCTCATGGAAGTGTTCATCTATCAGCCGTCCATCTCCTAAACACTGGAGAGAAGGAGAAAGAGAAATAGGAAGTACCCCCCTACCCACCCGCGATCCCTGGCTCTGTATGCCTTGATTTCAAAATTCCTGGTCCTTTGAAATGCTGTCATTCTGTCTGGTGGACAATTTTTAAAACCTTATGGCAACTTTTGCAGGCGAGCCATCCCTTCCCTGCACAACCAAGTGGCGGACAAAATCAAGTGTGCACTGCGCAACGCTATCTGTGGCAACGTCCACATAACCAACAACACAATGGGTAAATGTAGCGGCTGGCCCAGAGGCGGATAGTATTCCTACACCAACATAGTCCCTGGCCTGGAACACGATTGTCCAGCCAGGGCACAGTTCTGGAGGATGAGGAGGATAAGTAGGATGGGGTGTAACCGTGTTCTCAGCAGGGTGGCACCCAAGCCAGCACAGGCAGCTGGGTCACCATCAGCACCTCAGAAAGCTGGGTTAGCATTGGCGAAATGTGGGAAAGCTTTGTCAGCATGCCACAACAACCTGCACCGCCAGCAGATCTGGAACGTCTTAGCAGGAGGCAGCATTTCAGCAACATGGTGGAAGAGTACACGAACTGACTGATGGGTCTGCCTAGGGGAATAGCTACAGGGGAAGCTACTGCTTTGGGACCCTGACCTAGAAGGGGCCCATCCAGGAGAAGGAGGCGGAGGACTAAACACTTTGTCAGGGCCCCCTCAACAGTATTATACAATAAAATTATATACAGTGGCAGTATAGACAGTGTAGAAAGCGAATGGAACAGCTGCTGGGCCTGGTCTAAAAGAGCGATCTTTAGTAGCCCCAGTAATGGCAGCATAAAAGGAAGGGGTTACACAAAAATTACTTGGGATGGGGGGCCCCATTCAAAAATTTGATGTGGTGCCCAATCATTTCTAGCTACGCCACTGGGTCTGCCCCATTCAACTTCTGGGTCATCAAATTGGGCACATGTCCTGAGGTTGCCCTTTACGCCTTGGAGGTGCTGGCCTACCCTGCAACCACTGTATTGTCTGAACGTGTGTTTAGCATGGCTGGTGGCGTCATTACAGACAAGCGCAGCCGCCTGTCCGCAGACAATGTGGACAACTAAGCGTTCGTTTATTAAAAAGAACCAGACATGGATCCCACAGGACTTATTTGTACCTTATGCAGAATAGACATGTATACCAGCCTCACCCAGCCTTTGTTATACCACAGCGCACTTACACTTTGTTTTATTTTTTATATTTTTTTTTTTTATAAAATTCGGTACGAACCCGAACTTTACAGTTCGGGTTCGCTCAACTCTAGTTGTGAATTGAAGTTTCCCTAAACTTCGTACTAAATTCCACTTTTTTTTGTAAACATCATATTTCTTTATTCCTTCTTCTTTTCGTGCCCCTCCTCACTTTCTTTTCAGTCCTCCCCTCTTTCTTTTCCCCCATCTGCTTTTCTTTTTTTCACTTTCACAAATGTTTTAGCTCTCCACCTACTGTTGTTGATGGCTCACATATTAATATGTCATCGGTATTCTATGTTCCCAGTTTTGTTTCATTGCACAGATTCCTGTGACGAGCAGCATGCAGCAGTTTTGGTATCACAACAGCTTGTTCTTGTGTGAATGTGTTTCAGCGCCTTGTGAGAATACACAATGCTCCAGCCTTCCATATTGTGCGTTGTTACATTGTTACGAGACTCTGGGGAATTCTCTTATTGGATTTTTCAGTCCCTCTGGATGGGTAGGAATGGCAGGTGCAAGATGTGGTCAGCACATAACCACATTTTCTATAACTTAAGTTAGGGAGTTCAGCTATGCACTTCCCCATAAATTTCCACTTCCGTCTTAAAGGATGAGAAAAAAGAATATAACAAGTTTCTGAAGTTTTGCACGACTTTAGTCGCATATTGCAATGTTTTAGTATTCTGCTTGTGACACATACAATAAGGTAATAAAAAGGTGATTGCAGTGGTCTAATTAGGGCATGGTGCTAACCTGTGGGTGGAGGCTCTTTACATGGGACTTACCATCCCATGCACTGGATTTGGCTGCTTATTTCCTGTTCGGCTGCATTGTCTATAATGCAACCGAACAGGAAAGGAAGCAGGAACCAGGCGGAAGAGCGTGCAATGTGTGACACGGCAGCAGAGATGGTAGCAATCAGGGGAGCAAGGTATGGTGATTGCTATGTAAAAGAGGTTCCCTCAACAGTTAGCATCAGGCTCTGATTAGACCAAAAGCCCAGAGAACCCTTCTTAACAGAAAATAGTTTTGAGGATAACAAGATTATGAGATTTAAGCATTTCATGTAGATTTGTGTCACTTCATTACTTAATAGATCCATTGTCGGGCATATAACTCTGGGCAGAATATTCCAATAGATAAGATAGATATGTAGTCTAGCTAAACATATCTGTCAAGTCTATGAACAGAATTGTATCACATTCATATGGTATTTTAGTCACTGACTGTTATTTTTAGAATTATTATTATTATTATTATTATTATTATTATTTTCTTTAAGTTGTTTTTTACGTTTAATAAATTTATGAAGAGTCTGTGCAGAATGTCACATGAGTCAGTCATATACTCCAGAGTAGTGTCACAGAGGTCTAGTTGTCAAGACCACCTTAAAGTGAACCAGTCAGTGGTCAGTGAATGTACCCATCATTCCCTTTGGCACACCAGTGACTGATCGTTGAGTGAAAAGACTATAAAGGACAGCAAATCAGCTGTAGGAAAGCAAGGGACCAACCTAACTCTCTTCCCTGGCTTCAGTTTTCTCAGTGATGTCTTGTATTCTCTTCTTGTCTTCATTAATCTTGCACCTACAGAAACCTTTTTCCTCCTTCTATATGTTCGAACTTCTTATGTATAGTCTTCCCTCTCCCCTAAGTGAATCCTTCAAGCTTTGTGAGAATGACATTCCAATCTTGGATCATGAAAAGGAGTTGTCCCCTTGTTGGCACCACAGCGTGATTAGTGCTAGGAATCAATATTAGTATATCAATATACTCTCTTTGGTCTGGGTGTGTAAGCTTACTAGTGACGTGTGTACCGGGTGTGGTGGGGGAAGGGGTACTCTAATATACATGATATGGGAATGCCCAGTTATTGCTGCTCTGTGGGCAGATGTTTCTGAACATCAAACTGGGTTTATCAGATGTGTGCTCCCCTATGAATAGCTTGCTAGGTCTGATCAATGACCTGCTTCCTACTAAATACTGTAAAAAAATGTATAGGTTCTGGTGAGGAATTCCATCCTTCTGCACTAAAACCCTCCTAGGGGACTTAGCAACATGGTATTTTAGTGGTTATTTCCCCTTTAATACCTTGTAATGTAATTGGCTAGTGTTATTAGATACCTGGCCATGTTCCTGAGATTTGATGTTACTGCAGATGCGTACTGCACAGGGCGTAGCTAAAAGCTCATGGGCCCTGGTACAAGAGTTCAGCTTGGGCCCCCCTTGCTTCAGTGCTTTGTGGCCTGAAGCAGGGAAGCACACAGCCTTCGTATTGCCTGATGCAAAAATTTAAACGGCATCCCCCCTCCATGCCAAATTATTGACCTAACCCCTTCCCTCCAGCCTGAGGTGAAACTTGACCAGCATGCACTTTATATAATACTGGTGTCTTCTTATGTGGCACAAGGGTCTTTGGGTCCCTCAGGCTCCTGGGCCTGGTAGCAACTGCTACCTCTGCACCCCCTACAGTTACGCCCCTTGTACTGCACACTGAAATCCTTTTTGAGGAGCTAGGAGAAGCCAGGAAGCTACAAAACATCTACCCGTGTAATAAAGATCTCAGTTCCATTGAAGATATTGTCAGGGTAAGATGTGTATTGCTACCACTACCTCTCTTTGGATCATTTAGGCTTCGGCCAGGTCTCATGATGGAAACTGGTTGATAGGGATTTGGCTCCTTTGTAAATGGCTTTGGTGACCTACTTACTTTACTTATCATAGTTTAGTGGATTTTTATGCACCGAAATAAGTCATGTTAAGCCTATTTATTCCTGTATCTTAGAATTCACAGTAATAAAGAAACCTTCCATCCCTCATTGGATACGCCATATCTATGCAGTTTCACCTTTGTATAAATTAATGTACTTGGCTAGAGGGACATCTTTGCTAGAGGGATAGCTAATGTTAATAAAATCTGGGCACCTTGGCTGGGGGCCCAAATTGCCTTGGCCATCGTGCCTGATTGGAATTTATTTGGTGCTGGGGTGTGAATATTATGTGAGTAGTTTGTACCAACTGGAATCCTTTTTCAAATTCATATGGGTCGTCATTTTGGAAGGCACTGATTTAATTTCTTTTTTCATTGACCTTTGTTTTGCAGCTTTTGCACCCGGGATCTGTCATTAAAGTATTGTATGAATCTAACATGTTTTTCACTGTTTGTCATGTTTAACAGAAATCCCACTGTCAGTCATCATATACTGTACCTCATCTTCAAAGCTTTCTTGTCCAGTCCAATGTTCTATATCTTCTCATATTGCAGCAAAACATTAGAATAGTATTCTTGTATTTGGCGTGCAAGATACTGATTGATTTGTTGAAGGAGCTGTTTGCTTGGGGTCATCCAAGGTCTTCTAATAACTTATCACCAAGACCAACAACAAACTATATCAATAGTTTCCTGTCCTACATATTACTGTGCAGCTTTTATGTCAACTCATAGTGAGACCCTACAATATGTCGCACCATCTGATGAAGAGCCATGCTCCAAGCCTTGACATGGGTGACAGATGACAAATTTTGGATCCCTTTGCTTGCACCACATGTCTGGGAAATGTTCAGAAACTTAAATCTGGCTCCTTGTCCCTCAAAAAAAAAAATATATATATATTTGCAAATACATTGAATTTCTAGCGATTGCATCCGGAGGTACTTTAAATTATTTTGTCCTTGGTTGAGCTTGCACACTGCTATGCTTTCACAGCAGATCTCTCTCTCTGTGCAGTGAGCCAGTGCATGCACAGTGTAAGGCCTCATGCACACGACCGTATGTGTTTTGCGGTCCGCAAATTGCGGATCCGCAAAAAAAAGGATGGCGTTCCGTATGGCATACTTTTTTTTTGCAGATGCGTTATTTTTGCGGATCAATTGTAATAATGCTATTTCCAGCTCAAACCTGATACAATGATAGCAGGGATAAACAAATATAAACAAATTCCAGCAAAGCAAAATAAATCCCTTAAAACATAACCTTTAATATTTCAAGATAAAACGGAGGGAAAAATAAAACCCCCACCGATCGTTATAATTAGGACTCTCAGTACAAAAATATATTATGATGATCTCTCCAAGGCCCATACCCAGACACTGAGCCACCACTGGGGTGCTATCCGTGTCTGGGCAAAATGTAAATAAGAGGGTTATCGATTGGGCAGGGGATTAAAGCTTATCCCTATTGTGTTCCTAGGCTAGTCCTCAGCCCAGGGATGTCTCCTGAAGGTGGAGACTCCCTGTCCTCGAACCTTCCTGGTAAGTCCTACGATCACCCTGCCTGCAAGCCTCAAAACACCTCAGGCAGGTGCATGGGGTATGTTCCAGGGACAGATAATAATTAAAAATAAATGGTTAAATTAACGCATTACCCCTCGACGCATTTCTCCCTCAAATACCGAGGGTTCATCAGGAGGCTAAGCTCATTAGATGTCACTAGGACAGACAAGGTATAATCATTCACAAGATAAGGCCCTTATACCAAGTTCAAACCATAAATATGTGATCATAGACACCGATAGTTCAAAAGGTAAAGGCACATAGTTCCATCAGTTTATGCACCAGGTGTATAATTTTTTTGGGCGGACTCATTGATATGAATGACTACTCAAACACAACAATAGCTGATCTCAGGGAGACCAGCTACAAAAAACACCGCGGAGCCTCACTTAAGAGTCTCAACACAGCAATCCGAAGTGCAAAGCTCCCTGGGAAACAGTAATATGCAAAATAAATGTGGAGCCCCAGTTATGGGTCTACAACACAATGAAAGCCAGATATCCCTTAAAGGAAGGAAAACCGAGCAAAGGGGTGTCTCCATTACAGAGATCACCAAATCCACCATATTAAGTGACCCTATGTCAAGATCCCGCTTTTTTACAAGCTTTAAGGATGTGACGGGGAAAACCTAAGCCAGTTATCCATCCACAGACAGCTGTTTTACCGATGGTTCAAAAGGTAAAGGCACATAGTTCCATCAGTTTATGCACCAGGTGTATAATTTTTTTTGGCGGACTCATTGATATGAATGGTTCTGCATATGGTCCGCAAAAAAAAAACGGAAGGGACAAGGAAAGAAAATACGTTTGTGTGCATGAGGCCTAAAGCACACATCCCTGTAGGTGCCAGTCAGCCGAGTATGTGCTGAATATAAGACACTAGAACTACAAATGAAAAAAAAAAATGATAAAAAAACAACACACGTGTCAGATTGAGGCAGAGAAAACAGATCTGTCCCCATTGATGCAAGTCAGATAGTGTGAAAGTAGCCTTAGTTGTAGGGCATGATGGAAAAGAGGATGGCAAATTATGAAGGCATCATTGAGTAGTCTGAAGACCCAAACATGTGACTGGACATATTAATATGGGACTTGGGACCACATATTAATAAAAATAATACTAATAACATGTTGATTCATACAGAATTAATTGCATTTACTTTCCAGCCTCTTGTGTAGGACACATATATTCTGTGTTGCAGGTTGGTCCTTGCATATGTATTAAAGCTTCTCTGGCAGCCATATGCATCGTCCTCACATATTTTAGACCAACTACCTCCTGAATGCAGCTGTCCATGAAGATCCTGCCTTACTAACAGGTAAAAGATGAAGAATAGCTGAGGAATGATTGCCTACACATTAAAAGAAACGTCTTGCGCTGCTTTTAATCCTCAGCACTCTTCTTTTTAGATACAAGCCAACTGAAATCAGCTAAGGCTCATTAACAATGAAGTCCATCCAGGGAGGCAGCAAAGTTAGAATCATTGGTACATTAACTTTTACCGCTGGGTCCCACTACACAATGCGCAGGTTGAGAACCTGACCCGGATCCTGCAGTTAAATCTGCAAAATTCTCATCACAATATTACTGAGAAACTCTGCAGACAATGGCACTCTGCATGGACAACACTGCGGATCTGCTGTAATAATATATAAAATAATAGGCCTGATCATATGAATACAAGTCAGTAACTGGAAATGGCCACAATCTGTGTGATGTGTAATAAACGGGAAAGTAATGAAATGCAAGGGCGTGCAAACCATGGAGGCAGAGTATGTGACTCCTCAGGAGAGGTGGTGCACTTTCCCCTGTTGGTCCCTTCTTCTTTCTACTGAGTACTAAGAGCCTGTACTGGATACTGGGTTCCCCTCAGAGTGCCTGCAGAGGTGGATGGGGGAGGGGGATATTCAGCCCGATCCGGCTGCTCCAAGAAGCTTGACGTGAGGCAGACAAAGCAGTAAGCAACATTTTCCAGATTATGGAAAGCTTTACCTCTACACCAAGTTCCTTTGAGGTAAGAATGAAATAAAGAGGTTCAGTAGGAGAGGGCATTTATTTAAAGAGTTTCCTTATGGGAATGCAATTGGGAAAAATAAATGTATGTATTACCCCCTTAAAGAGGACCTGTCACCTCTCCTGACACGCCTGGGTTTACTTCAGGGAGATCATGTCAAACTAATCTTATTGACTTTTTTGATTGGGTGACTAAAATAATAGATGGCGGAGGTGCAGTAGACATGGCTTATCTGGACTTTAGTAAGGCATTTGATACTGTCCCACATAGAAGGCTGATCAATAAACTGCAGTCTTTGAGCTTGAGCTCACATATTGTTGAATGGATTAGGCAGTGGCTGAAGGACAGAAAACAGAGGGTTGTAGTCAATGGAGTATATTCAGACCATGGTATTGTTACCAGTGGGGACCTCAGGGATCGGTTCTGGGACCCATATTGTTTAATATCTTTATCAGCGACATTGCAGAAGGCCTCAATGGTAAGGTGTGTCTTTTTGCTGATGACACAAAGATTTGTAACAGGGTTGATGTTCCTGGAGGGATACACCAAATGGAAAAGGATTTAGGAAAACTAGAGGAATGGTCAAAAATCTGGCAACTAAAATTTAATGTCGATAAGTGCAAGATAATGCACCTGGGGCGTAAAACCCAAGAGCAGAATATAAAATCAGTGATACAGTACTAACCTCAGTATCTGAGGAAAGGGATTTAGGGTCATTATATCAGACGACCTAAAGGTGGGCAGACAATGTCATAGAGCAGCAGGTAATGCCAGCAGAATGCTTGGGTGTATAGGGAGAGGCATTAACAGTAGAAAGAGGGAGGTGCTCGTGCCGCTCTACAGAGCACTAGGGAGACCTCATTGGGAGTATTGTGTGCAGTACTGGAGACCATATCTGCAGAAGGATATTCAGAGAAGAGCTACTAAACTAGTACATGGATTGCAGGACAAAACTTACCAGGAAAGGTTAAAGGACCTTAACATGTATAGCTTGGAAGTAAGAAGAGACAGAGGGGATATGATAGAAACTTTTAAATACATAAAGGGAATCATCACGGTAAAAGAGGAGAGAATATTTAAAAGAAGAAAAACTGCTACAAGAGGACATAGTTTTAAATTAGAGGGGCAAAGGTTTAAAAGTAATATCAGGAAGAATTACTTTACTGAGAGAGTAGTGGACGCATGGAATAGCCTTCCTGCAGAAGTGGTAGCTGCAAATACAGTGAAGGAGTTTAAGCATGCATGGGATAGGCAGAGGCCATCCTTCATATAAGATAGGGCCGGGGGCTAGTCATAGTATTCATTATTTTGGGCAGACTAGATGGGCCAAATGGTTCTTATCTGCCGACACATTCTATGTTTCTATGTTTCTGTTAATAGCTTCATGCATTCCCCATTTAATAACATTTCTGGATTATCTATTTTTATGGCTGTATGTTGTGCCATTCTATTATTATTCCTTTTAGAAGTTATGAATGAATTGCTAGCAGTCTGCAGTAAGGGTACAGAGGGGAGGTGACCAGTTGGGGGTGTGTACTTGCACAGACTCACTCTATCCAATCAGTGCTGCCATTGCCAGGCTGTGCAGATACCCCCCCCCCCCTTAGTTACCGCCCCTCTGTACCCTTACTGCAGACTGCTAGCAATTCATTCATAACTTCTAAAAGGAATAATAATAGAATGGCACAACGTAGAGCCATAAAAATAGATGCTCCAGAATTGTTATTAAATGGGGAGTGCATGCAGATAATAAAACAGACATGTCAGGAGAGATGAAAGATTCTCTAAGTAAGAGCCCATTTTCACTTTTGAATTTTCATTCCCCTCCCCCCCCCATTCCAATAGCCGTAACTTAATACATTTTCTACTCATATAGCTATATGAGGCTGTTTTTTGCAGGATAAGTTGTATTTTTTAATGGCACCATTTAGGTTACAATGTCTTGTATTGGAAAACAGGAAAAAGGTTCTTTGTGGGGTTAAATTGGAAAAAAAAAATGTTTTGGTTTTTTTGATGTTACGACTTTCACTGTGTTCTAAAAATCACATGACGTCCTTATTCTGCGGCTCAATAGGATTACGGTGATACCAAGATTGTATAGGTTTTTTTTTCTTTGTTTGTTTTACTACTTTAAAAAAATATAAAAGTTTGAAAAAAATCAAAATTTTCTTTGCATTACCATTTTCTGACAGGCAAAACATTTTAATATTTATGTCCACAGAGCTGTATGAGGACTTGTTTTTTGCAGGACAAACTGTAGTTTTTAGTAGCATCATGTTTGGGGTTTATACAACTTTTTGATCACTGTTCACTGATCACGATTTTTTGAGGAGGATAAGGTGACAAAAATGTTTTTGTTTTTTTTCCTATTACGGTCTACACTGCACAGGAAAAATATTTTTAGATTTTAATATTTGAGACAGGTGATATCTCTTATGTCTATTTTTTATTGTTTATATATATTTTAAATTTAAAATTGCTTAACAAAAAGGAGCTAACCTAGGTAAGGTATATTTTATAGTGTATACTGCAATGGCTAAAAAAAGGGCTTTAACCTATCCTGAGCCAGGTGCAAAACGAATATTATTTAAAACGTCACTTTTAATTGTAAATAAACATAAAATGGCCGTGAGCCTAATAGACGCTTACAATTAAAGTTATCACTTCCGGTATTAGTGTGGAGTCAACACAGCTCTCTGGACGCCTTAATATCACGAAAGGCATTGTTTCAATTTCTGGCTAGAGATTCTGGATATTTTTCAGTAAAGTAGGATAAGAGATAGTGCACATTTATGGTTCCTAAAAAACTTACCAAAAATATACCATAGCTCTCAGAGTGACAACTTTAATTTTAAGCATCTGTTAGGCTCACAGTCATTTTAGGTTTATTTACAATTAAAAGTGACGTTTTAAATAATATTCATTTTGGACCTGGGTCAAGATAGGTTAAAGCCTTTTTGTAGGCATTGGAGTATATAAAATGTGAAATTGGAAATTAGTGTTTTTTAACCCCCTTTGGGGGGGGGGGGGTAGAACCTGGAATTTTTTGATCCCTTGTCTCATTCACCCTAATAGAGATCTATTAGGGTGAATGGCATTTTGACATGCTCCTTGCTGAGCTGTGCCTTGTGCACAGCTTAGCAGGAAGCTTACCATGACAGCACTAGAAAGCTACAGCATCTCCCAGGCATGTTAGCCTTCATTTCACTGCAGGGGCTCCGATTGGAAGGCAGAAGGAGCAGCATCCCTATGCCTAACCTCACAGATGCTGTAATCGCTATTGAACATGGCATCTGAGGGGTTGAATGACTAGTTTCTGCATTATCCCCATTCCTGATAATTGCTGCTGGGTGCTGGCTATATAATACAGCTGCAGATGGAGCAGGCTCACTGCAGCAGCCAGCTCCATACAAACCCACAGCCATTGCGACGTACGGGTACATCATGGTCGCTGATGGTATTAAAAGGGTAGTCCAGCCATAAAAAAATATTTTAAAGCAAATTTTTACAAAACAAAGTAATAAACCTCATTAATCCCCCTCCATTCTAGTTCTGACACTTCTCAAGTTTTCTATGGGTCTTCACTTCCTACTCCCATTTGCAAAGCATTTGCAAGCCCCATACAGTTAGAGTTGTCAGGGTCCTGGGGGAGTTGGTGCTTTAAGGACCCTTAACATGGGCTGATGCATGGGCAAATTAATGATCTTAGATGCCATATGGTTAATCAATGCAGGTTTACCAGCAGATCACCAAAGGGTCCACAAGTCTTTAGGAGGGAGTGTGCGCAGAATGCTCCGGGGTAAGCCTAGTAAGCTGATGGGGACTACTGAGGAAGGCTGTCAAAGGAGTTTAGCTTACTTTATCTGAGAAGTGTAACAATCTCTTTGGTAAAGTGCTGGAGGGGGGTTATAGCTAACCCAGAAGGCTGTATGGTTTCAGCAAAGTATAGTTTGCTGGAACTAGTTTATTCCAACTTTATTTATGAGCTGGATTTTTTGGGAATGGTAGGTAGGATTGGTTGAGGGACCTACCATTCCACCCCACTCCAGTATAGATATTCCCCTTAAGCCTCATGCACACGAACATATTTTCTTTCCGTGTCTGTTCCGTTTTTTTTGCGGACCATATGCGGAACCATTCATTTCAATGGGTCCGCAAAAAAAACGGAAGGTACTCCATGTGAATTCCGTTTCTGTATGTCCGTTTTTCCGTTCCGCAAAAAAATAGAGCATGTCCTATTTTTTTCTAGTTTGCGGACAAAGATAGGCATTATTACAATGGATCCGCAAAACTAACGGATCCGCAAAAAAAACGGATGCCATACGGAATGTCATCCATTTTTTTTGCGTTGAGTTTGAACGCGCTATAAAACGTCCGACGCATAAACAAGTACTTGAGCTTTTTTTGGGGCGTTTGTCGTGCGTTTTGTGATTGACACCACAATAGTCAATCACAAGAACGCGTGTTTCCTATTTGCAAAAACGCGCGTAAAACGCGCGTTTCAAGAACGCTCAGGTCTGAACCCAGGGTAAGGTTTTCCCAGATGTAGTCCCTGGGATTGTTACTGGGGAATAAATAGAGGCCTCTGGCTGTCATTCTGGGTCAGAGCCTTGAAGCTGGTAGTCTCCTATGAAAAGTCAGATCTGCATGGGTTTGTACCTAGGTGATGTAGAAGCCATTGTTTAGTTAGCACCCAGACGGGCCAGGACTTTGATTTAATGTTTATGTGCTATTTAGGTGCCTTTACTTGTTTTGTGCCTGATACAGGTTTGGACTCCAGCGATGTACAGTATATTATTGCCGGCACTGTTTACACACAGATGACTGCCTAAGGCTATGAATTCTACTTACCTTAGCAATTCTGTGCTATTTCTGTGCCTAGTCCGCTCTCTTTACATTGCAATGAAGTGATGTCACTTAATCACAAGTTGACAGTCACCACCACATGACGCCCCATGGCACCTGCCCCGCCGGTGTGCTAGTAACCTGTACTGAACACATCATGGCGGACCATATACAGTTTTATTAACTTCCTGAACACACAAAGTAACTGCCCACAAAAATGAATAGGCTTGAAGAGGCTAAGTCACTACAAAATATAGCAACCAGTCCTGACAGGTTATCATGACAATGCTTTCAAAATGGTTAGAACCTGGCTCCACACTAAGGCAGGTGCATCTCATACATTTGTTGCAAAGAAATCTTAATTTGCCAGCTGCCAGTCAGCCATGCAATGCTCCTTATCCATTTACATGGCCAAGAGCTACAACCGCTAAAGTACTCCAATTCACAGGTGATTGGTCTCCATACAGCATTAAAACGAATTCTCGGAACAAATAGACTTCAAATCTTGGATCTGAAGCTCGATTCGCTCATCCCTAGACTTTTAAATACGTAGAGACGTGCATCTTATATGGGCACAATTTTACACATTCCCATACACACAGGTGCACTCTTACACATATATACAGAAACAAGTAGTCATGTTTTTGCTTATATATATCTATATATTCTGAAACACACTGTATGCATGCTTTTTGATGCATAAACACATATTATCACACACAGGTGCACTTTTACACATACATACTGTCACACATAGGGGCACTTTAGACTTTATAGTACATACTGAGACACATGTTTTTACACATACATGTCATATAGACATGCTTTTCCATACATGCAGACATACATACTGCCTGTACATTTCCATACACAGGGGGAAACTCCTCACCAATGGACCACTTTGGTATCGGTGGAGAATCGTGGCAGGAGGCCATCAGCAGCAGCCGGCGCTAAGGGAGAGAGGATGCTCAGGTGCTGTTTGCTGATTGCAGAGAAGCTGCTCGGAGCACTTCTTCCTAAGTACATCTTTGGTAGCCCTGTTGCAGCCATATCTTGCAAAATAAATGTGAAGCCCCAGTATTGGGTCTACAACACAATAAAAGCCAGATATCCCTCAAAGGAAGGCAATACTGGGGCTCCAAAGTTATTTTGCATATTACTGTTTCCCAGGGAGCTTTGCACTTTGGATTGCTGTGTTGAGACTCTTAAATGAGGCTCCGCGGTGTTTTCTGTAGCTGTTCTCCCTGAGATCAGCTATTATTTTGATTGAGCAGCCATATCTTGCCATGACACCCTTTGAATTCCGTAGTAAAAATGCCAAGTCATCAATGCATTGTGTCAGGATGGAGGTACCTGGGTGGGCAAGTCACTCCTCAGTGAAGGGGGACTCATGCAGTGTCCATTATGTGATATGAGTAGGCCCCATATATGTAAACTACCATCACCTAAGTGAAAAAAGTATGGTCTCCAGTAAGTTAATGCAGTCGTTGGCAGCGGGGTGCCCCTGTTAAGATGGCAGTACCACCAGAGGATCACTGGTTGTATTGGGTCGCCAAAATGCACCAAAAGTGGTGCAAATACATTCATAACTGTGGACCATTGTCTTACCTGCTGGGCAGACATTTTATTAACTATTTGTGTTGCAATGTAGAGCTATTTGCAGAAAACATGTAGCTTTGTAAAAGTGTAGCAAAACGTGGCTGCTTGTCCACGATTTAAAAGGAAAAATGTAAAAAAATAAGTTGCAAAAAAAAAAAAAATTGTTAAAATTAAGGGAAAAAAGCAACATCCCTATTCCATTAAGATCCTGGCCTAGAAAAGGGGCAAATGTGAAAAATGAAGGGGATATCTGTGACTTAAGACTTGAGAGCCTATCCTTAGGCAAGGTCAGGGATGGCCAACCTGCGGCCATCCAGCTGTTGTAAAACTACAATTCCCACCATGCCCTGCTGTACGGTGATAGTTCATGACAGTCTTTGCATGCTGGGAGTTGTTGTTTTGCAACAGGTAGAGAGCAGCAGGTTGGCCACCCTTGGGCTAGGTCATCAAAATTAATTTGGTGGGGGTGTGACCTCCACCATTCAGGTGTTTTAAAGAGTGTGCCGCTCAGTCGAGTGTGTGCCGTCCATTCTGCAGTTGCATGATATTACATGTATCCCTGCCCCAGTCTCTTGAATATGACAGAGCTGCAGTAAGCTGCATTACCACACCCAGCCACTATAGAATGGATGGCGCTGCGCCTGGTAATGAAGAGGAAGTAGACAACCTCTTCAGTCATCGGCAAATGTCGACACTTTGTATTAATTGGAGACAAAGTCTATTACAAAGTTGCAGGACTTTTGATTTCACGGCATAAAATCTTGATTGGCTGACGCGTAATATTCCCTTAAGACAAGAATATTCTTAAATCCCGAAGCCCTCAGTGACTAGTTCTTCTGCAATAGGTGAAAAAGTTGCTCACTCCAGTTCAGGGCAGATCAAACTTTTAAGCACAATTTATGTCCCACGAGGCGTCTCCTCTGTTCTCATCCCAAAGAGCATTAGTGAAGAGGAAAAATTAAAATCATTAATCGGCACCTCTCTAATAAAACCATCACGCCGGCGATTCTCTTGGGAGATCAAGTAAGTAGAATTTTCCATCCCACATGGCAGATCTTCCATAAAGACACAGCGAAATGGCTTTTCGTGCAGTTCACCAATAAATTATGGGCCATTAATCAGGACGCTCAAATACAAATGCCAAAAAGAGCAGGTTAAATGGCTCTACCTTCCCGATCCTTTACACTCGGCCATAGAATCATAATTACACATCAAAAATTCAATATTAGACCATGGCCGAATGGATGGAAAATCTATCTATAGTGCGCCGAGGAAACAAGCCATCCATCAGAAGGGTTAGAAAACGCGGAAATTGCCCTTAAGCAAACGAACGGTGTGGACTTAAAGGGGAAGCGAGTGATTTATTTAATGAGTGCACATTGACCTGATCTGACATCCGGAGTCTACGGTTAAATAGGGGAATTATTAACATGGAGCAGTAGCTGCTTCTCTGCTGCTGTGAATAGCAAGGGATGAGGTGAGCATGCTGGGGGTTGTAGTTAAAACCATTCAGATAATATTAAAGGGTTATCCCACGATTAAAGTAAAAAATAAAACTCATACAAAATCTAGTACAGGACAAACTCTTCCTAACAAAGCCAGAACCAGCCCCGTGCCTCAGACAGATCCAGAGATCTCTAATTGTTGTGCTAGATATATTTCAACCTGGCATCTGGGGAGGGGGGGGGGGGGGTTTTGAAGGGTTCTTACCCAGAGGGCGTGTCCTGTCTGCTGCAAATAGTGGTAGTTGAAGAATAAGACTGAGCATTTAATGCTTCTATGTCAGTGAGCAGGACTGAAAAATGTGAAAAACAACAAGCAGCAGGTGGCGCTATACAGAAGGATTTCATTGACTTCTTTGACTTTCATTGATTTCATAACTTAGTGTCTAAACTACATTTTTTATTATATGCAATTACAAAAGTATTCAGATCCAGGTGTTGGCAGGAAAATTGTAGAATATTATTTGTGGGACAACTCCTTTAATGGAGAATTAAAGAGATAATTTTTTCCCATTATTTTCATTTTTGTTTTACAGAAACAGCACCCCTTTTATCTATTGTTGTGTCTTGTGTGATGTCTTTTAGTAACATAGTAACATAATACATAAGACCGAAAAAAGACATTTGTCCATCCAGTTCGGCCTGTTTCCTACAAGTTGATCCAGAGGAAGGGCAAAAAACCCCTGTGAGGCAGAAGCCAATTTTCCCCACTTAAGGCAATCAGAATAACTCCCTGGATCAACGACCCCTCTGTAGTAGCTGTAAGCCTGTAATATTATTACACTCCAGAAATACATCCAGGCCCCTCCTGAATTCCTTTATTGTACTCCCCATCACCACCTCCTCAGGCAGAGAGCTCCATAGTCTCACTGCTCTTACAGTAAAGAGATTGTGGAGCCCCAGGATATCTGGCTTTCACTGTGTTGTAGACCCATAACTGGGGCTCCACAATCTTTTTGCATTTTATGTTTCCCAGGGAGCTTTGCACTTTGGATTGCTGTGTTTGAGACTCTTAAGTGAGGCTCCACGGTATTTTTGTAGCTGGTCTCCCTAAGATCAGCTATTGCTTTGTTTGAGTAGTCACCAAAGCATCGCTCCCGGTTAGCCAGAATCCTACTCCACACTGATGAGGGGCAACACCCCGAAACAGCTGTCTGTGGATGGATAACTTGCTTAGGTCTTCCCCGTCACATCCTTAAAGCTTGTAAAAGAGCGGGATCTTGACATAGGGGCTACTTAATATGGTGGTTTTGGTGATCTCTGTAATGGAGACACCCCTTTGCTTGTTTTTCCTTCCTTTGAGGGATATCTGGCTTTCACTGTGTTGTAGACCCATAACTGGGGCTCCACAATCTTTTTGCATTTTATGTTTCCCAGGGAGCTTTGCACTTTGGATTGCTGTGTTTGAGACTCTTAAGTGAGGCTCCACGGTATTTTTGTAGCTGGTCTCCCTAAGATCAGCTATTGCTTTGTTTGTCTTACAGTAAAGAGTCCATAGTCTCATTGCTCTTACTATAAAGAATCCATAGTCTCACTGCTCTTACCGTAAAGAGTCCATAGTCTCACTGCTCTTACAGTATAGAGACCATAGTCTCACTGCTCTTACAGTATAGAGACCATAGTCTCACTGCTCTTACAGTAAAGAGTTCATAGTCTCACTGCTCTTAGAGTAAGGAGTCCATAGTCTCACTGCTCTTACAGTAAAGAGTCCATAGTCTCACTGCTCTTACAGTAAAGAGTTCATAGTCCCACTGCTCTTACAGTAAATAGTCCATAGTCTCACTGCTCTTACCGTAAAGAATCCATAGTCTCACTACTCTTACAGTATAGAGTCCATAGTCTCACTGCTCTTACAGTAAAGAGTCCATAGTCTCACTGCTCTTACAGTAAAGAGTCCATAGTCTCACTGCTCTTACAGTGTACAGTCCATATTCTCACTGCTCTTACAGTATAGAGTCAATAGTCTCACTGCTCTTACAGTAAAGAGTCCATATTCTCACTGCTCTTACAGTATAGAGTCCATAGTCTCACTGCTCTTAAAGTAAAGAGTCCATAGTCTCACTGCTCTTACAGTAAAGAGTCCATATTCTCACTGATCTTACAGTAAAGAGCCCATAGTCTCACTGCTCTTACAGTATAGAGTCCATAGTCTCACTGCTCTTACAGTAAAGAGTCCATAGTCTCACTGCTCTTACAGTAAAGAGTCCATAGTCTCACTGCTCTTACAGTATAGAGTCCATAGTATAACTGCTCTTACAGTAAAGAGTCCATAGTCTCACTGCTCTTACCGTGAAGAATCCTTTTCTATGTTTGTGTACAAACCTTCTTTCCTCTAGACGCAGCGGATGTCCCCTCGTCACAGTCACAGTCCTGGGGATAAATAGATGATGGGACAGATCTCTGTACTGACCCCTGATATAGAGTCCATAGTCTCACTGCTCTTACAGTAAAGAGTCCATAGTCTCACTGCTCTTACAGTAAAGAAAGAGGAGGCGTCAGATCTGGTTGATTCAACGCAGGACAGCCCAAGGCGCACTCTGACACTCGAGAGATCCGTATGGGTAGGATTATGGGTTTTTTATTGGTTAAATAGACAACGCGTTTCGGGGCGACTGCCCCTTTATCAAGTCTAAGAGAAAATGTGCATATATAGCAATACAATATAATACAATAAATAAATACCATAAACTGGAATAAAATATGCCATAAATTTCATAAAAAATTGCATAAAATGATTAGATCTTCATTTATGTACTGTTCTAGTGAAGAATCTGTTTGTGCTTAAAAGGTCTTTTCTTAAAAAATGTATCTATTTTTAGGGTGTAGAAAATGGTACATAAAAATATATATATGGACAGTATATATATAGAGAAAGAAAACGGGAAAAAAAAATAAATAAATTATATATATAAAATACATAAAAAAAATACATATATATGTCAAAAAGCGGTAATTCTGACTCTGTCTAACATGCATTAGAAGCTGATAGGTACCTGTTTCTTGTAGGAAAGAAGGTGTCTTCAGGAGAAGGGGGTCCTTCAAAGGAGGCTAGAGGCTTGGGTTTGAGCCTGATAGCCTAATAAGTTCTGTGAACTGGAGGGAGGGGAAGTGCATTTATATATATGTATATCTGTTATTTCTGAAGGGGGGGGGAGGGAGGGTATGGTGATCCTCAATATCTGGTTAAATGAGGGGGGTAATGGGGTAATCATCGATCTTTACTATCAGTCCCCTTTACATCTCACATCTCAACCACCCCTCCCCTCGGCAAACACACATCCCCTGTCAAACTTTATCACAGCCCCTCCTTTGAGTTCATCCCCTCCTCTCTCGCACATACAAGCGCTCCTAGACGCACTATATCGGTCCAGCACATAGCATCACTCTGGACCACGCCCCCTTAGCATCGCAGCAGACCTCAGGGAGATCGTGCCTCCCTCCTCCTCTTCCTTAACCCCAGCACATCGCGCGCCTCCTGACAAGAGTCGGCGTCCTACACGTGCTGCGGACCGCACTGTCAGCATACCGCTGACTGGGAACTTAAGGTAAAATTATATACTAAATATCCTTGCATCAGGACAAAAACATTAGAAAAACTAATATGAAAATAAGATACAAATAAGGAGGATAAATCATAAGGAATAGACAACTCAGTTATTAAGCACTAGCTGTTGCCATAGGGAATTTTCACCCCATTACCCCCTCATTTAACCAGATATTGAGGATCACCATACCCTCCCCCTTCAGAAATAACAGATATACATATATATAAATGCACTTCCCCTCCCTCCAGTTCACAGAACTTATTAGGCTATCAGGCTCAAACCCAAGCCTCTAGCCTCCTTTGAAGGACCCCCTTCTCCTGAAGACACCTTCTTTCCTACAAGAAACAGGTACCTATCAGCTTCTAATGCATGTTAGACAGAGTCAGAATTACCGCTTTTTGACATATATATGTATTTTTTTTATGTATTTTATATATATAATTTTTTATTATTTTTTTTTTCCCGTTTTCTTTCTCTATATATATACTGTCCATATATATATTTTTATGTACCATTTTCTACACCCTAAAAATAGATACATTTTTTAAGAAAAGACCTTTTAAGCACAAACAGATTCTTCACTAGAACAGTACATAAATGAAGATCTAATCATTTTATGCAATTTTTTATGAAATTTATGGCATATTTTATTCCAGTTTATGGTATTTATTTATTGTATTATATTGTATTGCTATATATGCACATTTTCTCTTAGACTTGATAAAGGGGCAGTCGCCCCGAAACGCGTTGTCTATTTAACCAATAAAAAACCCATAATCCTACCCATACGGATCTCTCGAGTGTCAGAGTGCGCCTTGGGCTGTCCTGCGTTGAATCAAACAGATCTGACGCCTCCTCTTCCTTGACTTACCTGACCAGCGATTTGGCCCCGCTAAAGGTCCAGACAAGCCTCGGCTGCACCGACCACATTCAGTGACCAGCTTCCACACCCTTATTGTGGTTGTGCCCAATTTGGTACAACCAAAATAGGTGAGCGAGCAAGTTACAATCAAACTATACGTTATCTGTGACGTCATTACCCTATGAGCGCCTCTCTCCCTTTTTCCTCGCCACATTTTGCCTTACAGTAAAGAGTCCATAGTCTCACTGCTCTTACAGTAAAGAGTCCATAGTCTCACTGCTCTTACAGTATAGAGTCCATAGTCTCACTGCTCTTACAGTAAAGAGTCCATAGTCTCACTGCTCTTACAGTAAAGAGTCCATAGTCTCACTGCTCTTACAGTAAAGAGTCCATCGTCTCACTGCTCTTACAGTAAAGAGCCCATTGTCTCACTGCTCTTACAGTATAGAGTCCATAGTCTCACTGCTCTTACAGTAAAGAGTCCATAGTCTCACTGCTCTTACAGTAAAGAGTCCATAGTCTCACTGCTCTTACAGTAAATAGTCCATAGTCTCACTGCTCTTACAGTATAGAGTCCATAGTATAACTGCTCTTACAGTAAAGAGTCCATAGTCTCACTGCTCTTACAGTATACAGTCCATAGTCTCACTGGTCTTACAGTATAGAGTCAATAGTCTCACTGCTCTTACAGTAAAGAGTCCATAGTCTCACTGCTCTTACCGTGAAGAATCCTCTTCTATGTTTGTGTACAAACCTTCTTTCCTCCAGACACAGAGGATGTTCCCTCGTCACAGTCCTGGGGATAAATAGATGATGGGAGTGATCTCTGTACTGACCCCTGATATATTTATACATAGTTATTAGATCTCCCCTCAGTCGTCTTTTATTCTAAAGTGAATAACCCTAATTTTGATAATCTTTCAGGGTACTGTAGTTGCCCCATTCCAGTTATTACTTTAGTTGCCCTCCTCTGAACCCTCTCCAGCTCTGCTATGTCTGTCTTGTTCACAGGAGCACAGAACTGTACACTGTACTCCATGTGAGGTCTAACCAGTGATGTGTAAAGTGGTAGGACTATGTTCTCATCACTGGCGTCTATGCCCCTTTTGATGCAACCTATTATCTTATTGCCCTTGGCAGTAGCTGCCTGACACTGGTTTTTACAGCTTAGTTTGCTGTTTATTAAATTTCCTAGATCCTTTTCCATGTCAGTGTTACCGAGTGTTTTACCATTTAGTATGTACGGGTGACTTGCATTATTCCTTCCCATGTGCATAATTTTACATTTGTCAGTGTTAAATCTCATCTGCCATTTCTCTGCCCAAGCCTCCAATCTATCCAGATCCCTCTGTAGCAGAAAACTGTCCTCTTTAGTGTTAATTACTTTACACAGTTTAGTGTCATCTGCAAAAATAGATATTTTACTGTGCAAGCCTTCTACAAGATCATTAATAAATATATTGAAGAGAATAGGGCCCAATACTGACCCCTGAGGTACCCCACTAGTGACAGTGACCCCTCCAGTACCGACTCCTGAGGTACCCCACTAGTGACAGTGACCCCTCCAGTACTGACCCCTGAGGTACCCCACTAGTGACAGTGACCCAATCTGAGTGTGTACCGTTAATAACCCCCCTCTGTTTTCTGTCACTCAGCCAGTTACTTACCCACATACAGATATTTTCTCCCAGTCCAAGCATCCTCATTTTATATACTAAGCTTTTATGCGGTACAGTGTCAAATGCTTTGGAGAAGTCCAGATATGCGACATCCATTGATTTGCGGCTGTCGAGTCTAGAACTTACCTCCTCATAGAAGCTGATTAAATTAATTTAGCATGACCGATCCCTCATGAAGCCATGCTGATATGGCGTTAGTTGCTTATTTTCATTGACATACTCCAAGATAGCATCTCTTAGAAACCCTTCAAACAGTTTACCCACAACAGATGTTAAACTTACCGGCCTATAATTTCCAGGCTCTGTTTTTGGACACTTTTTGAGTATTGGCACCACATTTGCTATGCACCAATTCTGTGGAACATTCTCTGTCAGTATAGAGTCCGTAAATATCAGAAATAAAGGTCTGGCTATGACATCACTTAATTACCTTAGGATACGGGGGTGTATGCCATCTGGTCCTGGCGATTTGTCTATTTTAATCTTTTTAAGTCGCTGTTGTACTTCTTCCTGGGTCAGACAGGGCACTTTTAATAGGGATTTACTTTTACATTCTGCATTTCATCTGACAGTTTATTTTCCTCAGTGAATATAGTGGAGAAAAAAAATATTTAATAGTTTTGTCTATTGTTGTCTTGTATTTTGGGGGGGGTCACTTATTAACCTGAAATACTCCTATATTATGCATATTTCAGGCACAGATGGCTGTGCAACGGTTATTTGCGCTGCAATTTGCGAGTTTTCCCCCACGCACACCAGGTCTAAATAAGTGGGTCTGGCGCCATTCATCATTTTCTATGCCTGTTTTAGACGTAGAAAATGGTCTAAATGTAAAACAACAAGGAAGCTGTCTTAGATCAAGATTAAGAAGCGGTGCTGGATACTCGTTAGCGATGATCTGGCAGTGTAATACTGCCGCCGATTACCCGATGAATGAGCAAATCCTCTTTCTTCGGGTAATCGGAATCTTTTAGCAGGTCTAAAAATCCTCATTTGGCAGATTGTATTGACAATCTGCTGCCGGCAAACAGTGAATGAGTATAGAGATGAGCGATGGCATTAGCGATCGCTTGTCCCCATACTGAGGAGGAGATCGCTGCATGTAATAGTGGCGTTCTCCTCCGCTAGTGAGCAGGCGGTTGTCAGGAAGGAACACTTCCCTCCTGACAATCCACCGCCTCATCTTCAGGTGTAATAGGACCTTAACTCTGGTACTAGCAGTTCATTGTACTCCAGTCACACCCAAAGCTGTCTTATTATAGATTACATACTACTGCAGACTGTTACTTTGTATCTTTATCATCAGCTCTAGGTGACATTCACAATTATGAATGCTGCTAAGCTCATCTTACATGGTGACAAGCACTCTAGGACATGTGTTCTTTAAATCAGACACTGCTCTACAGGGCGTTATAAAGGGTTTTTGGACAACTGTGTAGAGGTTTGGCTTCTGCTGCAGCAGTGACCAATGGGTGGACTACCAGTGGTGATCATACAGTACTTTGTGGCCCTCAGAGGGGCTGGAAGCAGGGGCCAACAACCTACTCTAAGGTTGGAGATCAGTATTTGGAGTCCTGAGATGAAGGTCTAAAGACTTATAAAGGAATGCTCTCCTCCAGAAAGAAGAAATCTGTTTAATGGTCCAGACATAGAAATACGAGACAGTGTAATACTGCCTGCGGGCGATGCTAGAGACGCCTTATTCCTTCTGGAGCAGAGCTAGGTTTTAGATTTTTTTCCCACTTAAAATTGCCTGTAACCTTCTGCACCAAGGAGACCCAGTGACCCCCGAGATCAAAGACAAAGAGATAAACCCTCCAGAAAGGATTAAACTATGTGAAAAACTGAACAGCTTAAAACAATTTAATTTATTCATATTTCTCTAGATTAGCAATTTACAAATGTACTGAGCAGTAAAAAGCAAATTACATCCTGAGTCCTGACCGCCTCTATCGAGATCAATGAACGTTTATGATTTGTGAAATCATAATCATCAAGACAGAAAGTATGGAAAAAAGTCCAAACTACAAATCATACAGTAATGTAGAAAATGAGAAATTCTGTGAACTATCTATCTATCTATCTATCTATCTATCTATCTATCTATCTATCTATCTATCTATCTATCTATCTATCTATCTCATATCTATCTATCTATCTATCTATCTATCTATCTATTCTATATATCCATTGTGGCTCGTTGGTTAGCAGTAGAGATGAGCACATTTTTCACAAATTTGATTCACCGGTTTGCCGGTGAATTTTCTTTAAAAAACGTCTATTTCCGGGCTTCAGAGAGCCTTTATAGTGGTGTACAACACTGTGCCTTGCAGTAACACGCATAGGGAGTCTGCTGTGGTAGTGAAATAATAGTGTGAGTCCATATGACATGCAGATGACAGGCTTCGCTCTTAGAATCACTGCGCACTTCACTTATTTGGGAAGTCACGGGGCCAAAACTGACCAAATAACTCAACTTAGCCTTACAGGTTGATGTTAGCGCCAAGAAGAAGCGCAGTCCTTTTACACCCTCGTCAGCTGATTCCACATAGATGTCTACAGAAGCTTTTCTATTAAACGCTTATACAAGTAGAGCCCCCGACAGAGTGGGCAGGGTGTCAGCAGTAAGTTTGTGTTAACGCCACTAATTATTTTGCTCTTCCTCTAATCCGTCAGAACAATAACCCACAAAAAATGGATCCTGTCTGTTGAGCATCCGCCTTCACTCGGTCAGCATTTGGTCAGTAATCCATCAGTATTGCTAATGCCAAAAAAAACAGGAGTGGATCCAAAACAGAGATTACAGGTGAATGGAATATTTGCATGTCTTCTTTGTTTTGTACCCACTCCTGCTTTTGGCTACTAAATCACAAGCCAATTCTTATGGCACCATACAGGCTTTACAGCTGCTAGACAGAACGTTGTGTGTCTCATTTTTCCTTGCTTCTGACAGATCAGAAGAAGGCTCAAATAAATGATGATGTCAGCCAGGCCAAAATGCAAAATAGTGGCCCAGTGGGGAGGGTGGGAACATCATGAGAAGTCCACAGAGTGTGGAGGTGGCAGCAGCATGAGGAGACCACAGAGTGACGGGGTGACAGAGTGTGGAGGTGACAGCATAATCAGGAGGCCACAGAGTGGCAAGATGACATAGTGTGGAGGTAGCAGCAGCATCAGGAGACCACAGAGTGTCAATGTGACATAGTGCAGAGGTGGAAGCAGCATCAGGAGGCCACAGAGTGGCAAGGTGACATAGTGTGGAGGTTACAGCAGCATCAGGAGACCACAAAGTGGAAAGGTGACATAGTATGGAGGTGGCAGCAGCATGAGGAGACCAAAGAGTGGCAAGGTGACATAGTGTGGAGGTGACAGCAGAATCAGGAGTCCACAGACCGGCAAGTTGACATAGTGTGGAGGGGAAAGCAGCATCAGGAGACAACAGAGTGACCCAGTGATAGACTGGGGACCTGAGTGGCAATAACAGTTCCCGCTGACGATGGTGGGTGTAAGAAGGAGCACTTGGCATCGGATGTGTGGCATCAGATGAGTGGCAGCATCAGAATAGTAGCTGAGGCAGGGAGCCAGAAGAAACCAGTCTCTTTTGTCAAGGTTTGGGCGAGGCAGCATGGATGATCTAACCTGATGTAGTCCAGCAAATCTTCAATGTGGGGTGTCAGGGTGCTTTCCAAGTATACCAATAGCTGATCTCAGGGAGACCAACCACAAAAAACACAGCGGAGCCTCATTTAAGAGTCTCAACACAGCAATCCAAAGTGCAAAGCTCCCTGGGAAACAGTAATATGCAAAATAAATGTGGAGCCCCAGTTATGGGTCTACAACACAATGAAAGCCAGATATCCCTCAAAGGAAAGAAAACCGAGCAAAGGGGTGTCTCCATAGATCACCAAATCCACCATATTAAGTGGCCCCTATGTCAAGATCAAACTTTTTTTACAAGTTTTAAGGATGTGACGGGGAAAACCTAAGCCTGTTATCCATCCACAGACAGCTGTTTCAGGGTGTTGCCCCTCATCAGTGCAGAGTAGGATTCTGGCTAACCAGGAGCAATGCCTCAGAGACTACTCAAACACACCAATAGCTGATCTCAGGGAGACCAGCCACAAAAAACACTGTGGAGCCTCATTTAAGAGTCTCAAACACAGCAATCCGAAGTGCACAGCTCCCTGCTTTCCAAGTATGCAACCACCTGCTGGTTCAGGTCCTACTCCAGGTATACCTGCTACTGATGAGAAGTTTCTTCACTAGGCGAGTGAAGAAAGCTGCTCATTAGCGACTTTAGACTCAAGTTGCTGCTCATGGAGCTGGAACTGCTCCTACCCACCCACCCTGCCACAGCAGAGGAACGTGAGAGCAGAGGGCCCCCCACGGTCAGACCTCGAGAGGATGGATGATGGCGCAGAGAGGCAGCGGCCAACTGACTACATAGAATATCTCCTTAGTAGTTCAGTTTGTCCTCCCTCTCAGCGGGTGTAAAAAAGGCCCCCATTTTTGACTGGTAGCGAGGGTCCAATAAGGTAGAGAAGCTGTCACTATGCAAGCAAGTGAGCATGCATAGGGGCATCTAAACAGCGCCAAATTTATAGAATATATTTCCCAGTCATGAATGCAGTGCAGAAGGCACACAACCTTCAAGCCACTTGTGAATAACTGGCCTGATAACCGTGGAAATGTCCACCTACAATCTCAGAGCTGGATTTACTGATTTTATTTCACTGTCAGATACACAGTCCAGGCCGCAGGGGTACTTTATGCTAACAAGTAAGTGTTTTTTTTCACCCACAATGTCCCAGTTGTATTTACTGATTTTATTTCACTGTCAGATACACAGTCCAGGCCGCAAAGGTACTTTATGGGGAAAAAAATATGTTTTTTTCACCAACAGTGAAACAGATGGATTTATCAATTTTCTTTCACTATCACAAATGCAGTGCAGGGCTCAAATGTACTTTTTAGCAAAAAAATAATAATAATTTGTCCCTCCAGAATCTAACAGATCGATTTACTGAATTGCTTACACTGTCACATATGCAGCACAGGGATACTTTACAGAAAAAAAATTGAAAATGTCCCCATTTTGGTCCCTGAACTCACAGACAGATTACCTATATTATTTTCCCTTCCCATGGCACATACGCAGTGCAGGTGCACTTAAAAAATGGGTATATGTTGCCCACTGAACTAAAAGAACAGAATTAAATTATTGCCCCTGGCACATATGCAGGTGCCTGTGCACTACTCTTGTACAAAATGGCTCCCAACACCCACCCAACTAACAGACGGATAAAATGTATTTTTCTGCGTCACTGGGCTCAGGGCAGGGTACAAAAAGTTGCATTGCACCCACAAAAAAATTGCTGTAGATATCAGATTCTTTCCTAATCTCTCCCTCACAGCAGCAGCATCCTATCCCTACACTAGCAAGAGCAGAGTGACGTGCGGCGCTACGTGACTCCAGCTTATATAGAGGCTGGGTCACATGCTGCACTTGGCCAATCACAGCCATGCTATTAGTAGGCATGGCTGTGATGGCTTCTAAGGGCACACTAGTTAAACGCTTGTTGATTGGCTGCATATCAGCCTTTCAACAAGCTTTAATAAACGGCCGAACAACGAACTCGAACCCAAACTTTTATGAAAATGTTCGGGTTCAGGTCTAGGTACTAAAATTCCTAAAGTCCGGTACAAACCTGAACCTTACAGTTTGGGTTTCTCTCAACTCTACGCCCTATCCTTTCCTTACACCTTGAATAATCTTTCCCTGAATTTGTAAATCATTTTATTTTGCACAATGAAATTTTTTCTAACACTGTCCCTAGCGCCTGCAGACGTCTCTCCCTGCACTAAGTACACTGGAAAATGGCAGAATCCAAGATGACTGAGGATATTTATAGGGCTGTGACATCACAGGGCTGGCTGGCTGCTGATTGGCTGCATGCATGGCATTATGGGTAATCCCGCCTTCCCAGAGTTCCTTGCTCCATGTCCACACGTGCAGCATCAATTTTAGGAAAAAATTTGATTCACTACCATGAATCGTGAGAAAATTTGGCTTAGGTGCGAATCAAATTCTTCCTGAAATTCGGATTGAATTCCACAATCGATTCACTCATCTCTAGTTAGCAGCACTGTGACCTTGTAGCACTTGCATCCTGGGATTAAATCCAACAAGGGCACCATCTGTATGGAGTTTCTTCTGCCTGTAATACCGCTGTGAAATATGTTGGTGCTATAGAAGCACAATCAGAAAGTTAAAAATCAGAATTGCAGAGCATATTTCAGAGCCCTCTGAAGGACATCAGGAGCAGGGCCGGCGCTTCCATAGAGGCAAGGGGGCAATTGCCCCGGGCCCCGAGTCCTTAGGGGCCCCTAAGCAGTGGCGGATCCAGGGGGGGCAACGGGCAATTGCCCCCGATATTGTGGCAGCACCGGCGGTAGTGACAGGAGATGAACGCTCCACTGTGGAAGCGCTCATCTCCATAGCGATCTGTGTCGCCGTCCTCTGGACAGCGATACAGATCGCTGTGCAGTGCGGCAGGGGAGGGAGAGGCGTCTCCTCCCTGCTCTCTGATAGGCTGCCGGCCTCGTGCCGACAGCCTATCAGAGCGGTTCAGGCGGCGCGATGACGCCATCGCGCCGCCTGAGCAGAGGATAGAACGGGACACAGGCCGGAAGAGGCCTGCATCCAGCGCTGCAAGGAGGTAAGTAGGGAGGGAGGGGGAAAGGAGCCTGCACATGATTTTGGGGGAGGGAAGGAGCCTGCACATGATTTTGGGGGAGGGGAAGGAGCCTGCACATGATTTTGGGGGAGGGGGAAGGAGCCTGCACATGATTTTGGGGGAGGAAGGAGGGAAGGAGGGGAAGGAGCCTGCACATGATTTTTTGGGGGAGGGGAAGGAGCCTGCACATGATTTTGGGGGAGGGGAAGGAGCCTGCACATGATTTTGGTGGGGGTTGGGAGAAGGAGCCTGCACATGATTTTGGGGGTTGGGAGAAGGAGCCTGCACATGATTTTGGGGGAGTGGAAGGAGCCTGGACATGATTTTGGGGGAGGAAGGAGCCTGCACATGATTTTTTGGGGGAGGGGAAGGAGCCTGCACATGATTTTGGGGGAGGGGAAGGAGCCTGCACATGATTTTGGTGGGGGATTGGGAGAAGGAGCCTGCACATGATTTTGGGGGGTTGGGAGAAGGAGCCTGCACATGATTTTTTTTGGGGGAGGGAAGGAGCCTGCACATGATTTTTGGGGGAGGGGAAGGAGCCTGCACATGATTTTTTTTGGGGGGAGGGAAGGAGCCTGCACATGATTTTGGGGGAAGGAGCCTGCACATGATTTTGGGGGAGGGGGGACATGATGGGGGAGAGAGGAGACTCCGGGGGCACTATGGGGACAATACTGATGTATTTTATATGGGGGTAGTAGGATAATTTGTCCAGAATATGGGAGGATGATGGAAAAGTAGTAACTGAGATTTATTTTGTTGTCAAACTGCAGAGACGAAACCTGACGGTCTGGTCTGAAGGTCTGAAAGGAGAAGATGAGGAAAGAGAACATCTACATCACAGGAGACGCCACTGGATGGAAGAGGTAAGTGGGGCTGTATTTCTGTAGTGATGGGAGCTGGGGGAGGAGATGTGCAGATGTGCTGGAGAAATGAGCCATGGGGTTGGGGGGGGGGGAGAGATGTGCTGCTGCCACTGGCCCATACAGGGGAGAAATGTGCCATTCGGGGGAGGGGGGAGTATGCGGCAATGGAGGGGGCGGGGAGAAATTATGTGACGCGAAGGGGGTGATTGATGACGTGACACTGAGGGGGGGGGCCCCTTATTGTTTTTCGCCCCCGGGCCCCATTTCACCTAGAACCGGCCCTGATCAGGAGAAGCTGAGCATTTCATACAGGAACATGCAGGCTCACGTAGTTCATTTAGTTTTCAAGGCATAGAGAATATATCTAAACCTTGTTGTGGAGGAGACTGGCAGAAATATGTCCTTCATCGGGAAGTTCTTCTGGATCAGGAAATTGCACACCAGGCATCCAGTTGGGTTAAATCTAAAATGAGATCTGTTGTATATTTATTAATAGTAATATTGGAGAACAATCTTTGGATTCTGATCAGAATATCTCATGTAGTGTGGTAGTGCACGCAACGCATTGGATCCTACCTAATATGTGTGAGAATTGCAAGTGATAGGTCTATGTTAGTTTTTAATCAGTGTGATGTTAGTCCTGCTATATGTTACAAACAAGAACATGTCTGTGTTTGAAATGTGTAGACTGCAGACTATGGGGGTCATTTATCAAACTGGTGTAAAGTAGAACTGGCTTTGTGACCCATAGCAACTAATCAGATTCCACCTTTCATTTTCCAAAGGAGCTGTCAAAATAAAAGGTGGAAGCTGATTGGTTGGTCAACTAAGCCAGTTCTACTTTACACAATTTTGACCCCCTATATTCCCTGTTTTTGTGGATATTCAGTAAAGTAATTAGAGATGAGTGAATCGAAGTTGATGAAGTAGAATTCAATTCGAATTTAAGGAAAAATTTGATTCGCACCGAATCCGAATTTCCTCACACTTCGTGGTGACAAATCACATTTTTCCCTAAAATGGCTGCTGCACGTGTTAGGACATGGAGCAAAGAACCCTGGGAACGAGGGATCACCCACAATGCCATGCATGCAGCCAATCAGCAGCCAGCCAACCCTGTGATGTCACAGCCCTATAAATAGCCTCAGCCATCTTGGATTCAGCCATTTTCCAATGTTCTTAGTGCAGGGAGAGACGTCAGCAGGCGCTAGGGACAGTGATAGAAAAGACTTATAGAAGTTCAGGTAAAGGATAGGGAGGAATCATTCCACAGAAACGAAGCAGAGCAGGGTTCAGTAGGGGAAGTTACAGCCTGGCTAATAGGAACAATCCTATTACACCTTGCTGCACTGACTGCGGATCCAAATTGCCTTTATACAGCTCTGTAATTTCAGCAAACCGTTCTTGTTATTGGGGTGCAAGTTCTGTGTGATACGGCCATTACCAGTGTTTATTACGAGGAAATATTTCTATGTCTTATTTGCCCTTGTGCGGTGCAGTTATATGTTCTAAAGCATTTTTTGGCTTGTATTAAAAGGAAAAAAGGGCTTATTAGCCATTGTGTGGTGAAGTGCGAAAATTACAGCCCTTTTTGGCGTGTATTAGTGGCAACAAAATATATATTTGCCATTCAGCTGTGCAGTTATATGTTCTAAAGCCCTTTTTGGTGTGTTTTAGTGGCAGACCCTTGCAGAGGAGGGGTTAATTCACGGCAAAACAGGGTTAATGTCACCCACCAATGGAACAGACGATTTTTATAAATTTATGTCCCTGTTACCTATGCAGATCAGGGGTTTATTCACGGCAAAACGGGGTTCATGTCACCCACCAATGGAACAGGCGATATTTAGAAATGTAGGCCCCTGGCACCAATACAGATCAGAGGTTTATTCACGGCAAAACGGGGTTCATGTCACCCACCAATGGAACAGACGATTTTTAAAATGTAGGCCCCTGGTACCCAAGCAGATAAGGGGTTTATTCACGGCAAAAATGGTAATATTGCATCCAACAATTGAAAAAAAAAATTCCACATTTTCAATCACTGTCATCTATGCAGAGCAGGGGGTTTGTACCCGACAAAAATGGTAATATTTCACCCACCAATTTAAAAGAATATTTTTTAATTTTTCGCTCCCTGTCACCTATGCAGAGCAAGGGTTTGTACCCGGCAAAAATGGTAATTTTGCACCCAACAATTTAAAAGAAGATTTTTCAAATTTTCGGTGTCTGTAACCTATGCAGTGCAGGGTTACTTGACAGCAAAAAATTGGAATATGTCAACCCCTGAACTCCCAGATGGATTAACTATATTATTGTCCCCGGCACATATGCAGCGCAGGCCGCAAAGGTAATTCCTAGCCTTAAAAAATATGATTTTTTTACCACCCATGAATAACATGGATTTCAGTCGTATATTTTGGGGTGTAGAACCTCATCGTTCTCGACATCATCTTCCACCCAGTCTTCACCCCTGCCTTCTTTGTCAGTCTACACACTGCAGAAAGCCGCAGCAGTTTGCACCTGTGTTTCTTCATCATCAGAGACATGCTGCGGTGGTCTTCCCATATCCTCAATCTCAAACCTGGCATCCGTGCACTCAATCTCTTCCACTTCTGGGCCAGTTCGGGTTGGCTCAACCCTAATTATCATTTATTTGACCCTTCTTCTGATCTGTCAGAAGAAAGGAAAAATGAGACACACAATGGATCCTGTCTATGTGGCAGCTCTAAGGCCTGCATGGTCCCATCAGAGTTGGCTTATTATTTGGTAGCCAAAAGCAGGAGTGGGTACAAAACACAAAAGACATGCAAATATTCAATTCACATGTCATCTATGTTTTGGATCCACACCAGTTTTTTTTTTTTTTTTTTTTTTGGGGGGGCTTTAGCAAGACTGATGGATTAATATTATCCAAATGCTGACCGAGTGAAGCCGGATGCTCAACAGACAGGATCACAGGATCTGTTTTTTTGGGGGTTATTTTTCTGAGGATCAGTGAAAGGGCAATATAATCTGTGACGTCAACATAAACTTCCTGCTGACACCCTCTCCACTCTGTCGGGGGGCTCTACTTGTATAAGCGTTTAATAGAACAGGTTCTGTAGACATCTATTTGGAATCAGCTGACGACAGTGTAAAAGGAGTGCGCTTCTTCTTGACACTAACATCGACCTGTAAGGCTGAGTTCACACTTGAGTTATTTGATCAGTTTTGGCCCCATAACTGCCCAAATAAGTGAAGTGTGCAGTAATTCTAAGAGTGACGCCTGTCATTTGCGTGTCATATGGACTCACAGTATTATTTCACTGCCATAGCAGACTCCCTATGCGTGTTACTGCAAGGATTTTTGGCACCCCTATACAGGCTCTCTGCAGCCAGGAAATAGCAGTTTTTAATGCGATTCACCAATTATAAATTCGGATCGAATCAAATCTTTTCGTAAAATTCAGCGAACCGGCTGAATAGAATTTTTGAGAAATTCGCTCATCTCTAAAAGTAATGGATTTTAAGGAGCGCTGAAGTTTCTCTGTTGAAGAGATATACACTACTCACAAAAAATTAGGGATTCTTGACTTGTGGGTTTCATTTCAGGATGAACAACAACCAATAATTGCTCGGCAAGAGCAAAAGAAGGCACAGCCCAAGTATGCAAAAGTATAAAGATTTATTAAACAAATAAATAGATAGACAATAAGTACATACACATTAATTGTGCAGTGGAGGAGCACAGAATGAATGCCCAAGAACCACCACTAACACTGGGTATCCCCACACCACAAAGATGGTTAAGTATTCAATGATAAAGCAACGGCAAAGTTAGAGGTCATGATAAACCCCAGAGAGTTAAACAAATTAGCCAAAATATGCATAACATAATCAAAACAATCTAAGGCGCAGGTAACATACCGTTAGCCATGGTGTACAGGGGATAGTCAGTGCTTATCTATATTGGAATGACAACCAGAGCTCTGAAAGTGAGGATTTTAGAACATGCTCGGGACATCAGGGCAGCAGGAGAAATTTCAGATCAAGAGGGACTTAAAAAGCTAAAACCATTAGTAAGACACTTCCGTGATTTCCACGGAAGCAACCCCAACAAAATAGCTTTTAGGGGTATAGATCGCGAAAGATTGGAAGTTAGAGGCGGCGATGTAAAGCGGCTCTTACAATTGGAGACGAAATGGATGGTACTGCTCAACACTGTGTTACCACATGGTCTTAACGAAGCCTTGAGTTTCAAATCCTTTCTATGATTTTATCTTATTTCATGTTACTATATGTCCATGTTTTAAACTATGTCTATTTATCTCTATAGCTTCCCCTACTAGCCCTCTGAGGATAGCTACCTCCCCTTTGTTGTTTGGATCGACATATGGACTGTTGCCCTATGGATCATTGTGGACGTCGATAGCTTTATCTGAATTACACATTTCCTGATTCACTAATTATGTATTGCATATTTTGATCATGTTTTTTGGATTTTGTCTACTTCATGCACTTTGTACACCAATCATGTTTGATTTATCACGTGTCTTATTTAATCATGTAACTTTTTTAATTATGAGTTTAGATTTTTAATTTTTAATTTTATACTCATTCTGATCACTATGTATTTATTATTTTTATATTCAATATTCTTTATCCTAAAATGAAATATGGAGTTCACTATATATACACTATCACCTGTTGATTATGAGAATTTCTAGTTGTGGCTATCTTCCTATGTTTTTTTGTTTTTTTCGGCCTCTATTTTTTCCATAGGGTAGGTCTAACTTCCGTCCTGTGCCGTGCCCCTTTGTATATTTCGTTACCATGACTACCGCTGTAGCGAGCTCCCATGGTGCGCTGCGGGCGGGTCCACGTGATGACGCTGCACGGTCTCCTGGTAGCTGGACTGACGCGCGCGTCACTCCACCTCCTGATGAGCCGGCGTCCTCGTGGAGGACCGCGTCCGCATCACCAGGGTAAGCTCGCTCGATACTAAACAGCGGCTGTCCTCAATCGGACAATTATTTTCTTAACCAATCAGGGTGAGCACTGCACTATAATTGGGGGGCTCTGAGGGGATGTTATTGTACCTCCTGACGAAGCGAAGTGCGAAATGCGCGTCGAGGGTGTTCTGTTCCACTGGCACTGACTATCCCCTGTACACCATGGCTAACGGTATGTTACCTGCGCCTTAGATTGTTTTGATAATGTTATGCATATTTTGGCTAATTTGTTTAACTCTCTGGGGTTTATCATGACCTCTAACTTTGCCGTTGCTTTATCATTGAATACTTAACCATCTTTGTGGTGTGGGGATACCCAGTGTTAGTGGTGGTTCTTGGGCATTCATTCTGTGCTCCTCCACTGCACAATTAATGTGTATGTACTTATTGTCTATCTATTTATTTGTTTAATAAATCTTTATACTTTTGCATACTTGGGCTGTGCCTTCTTTTGCTCTTGCCGAGCAATTATTGGTTGTTGTACTTTGGTCTTCGGCCACAGCCGTTTATGAGTTAATTTGGGGCCTTTTTTGTAGGTGTATATGCTATTAATTTTTTCTTTTTTTCTTAGATAGTGCCTCTGGATATATGGATTTCCGCAAGCGTGATAAGACCTGGGCTACTCAACTCGGGTCAATTTTTGGGGAGACTACAGGGGTTAGCCCAGAACCTGGTAATATAAAGGATTTGAAACTCAAGATTAAAAATTTATTGAAAAAAAGAACTAAAGTGTGGTGGAACAAAGCCACGCTTGAGCAGTACCTGAAGAGGGAAATTATCCCTCGTGGCCTCCGATTGCAAATCTTTCCTGCATTTGATTGTGAGGACCCTCTGTTTATTAGCAAGTGGGAAGAAGCCCTCACTAATTGCTCACGTACATTATTAGAATTGTTGATTGGGTCAGACCGTCGCCTGTTGGAATCCCTAGAAAAGGAAATCGATATCCTACGCGAACAGATCCAGCAGGCTCTACCAACTGATGCCTGTGGGATTTTTGACAGTGAGCTTGAACAGGAATTATTAAAGTGGGAAAAGGAGACACAAGATCTCAAGGCAAAGAAATTCCATAGAGATCTCACTGACTTCCAGAATAAAAGAGTATACCGGTGGAGTCAGCGACAGAGCCGCCATCGAAGTCTCTCACGGTCCTCTTCCATCTCCTCACTTAGCAGTCAAGGATGTGGCGACCATTTTTTAGGGGATCGCAGGGGTTCTGGAGAAAGAGGTGGAACGGAGGGATGGTCCACACGCCTCAGAACCCCAGTGGTAAAAAGAAAGACCGGTCTGAATGCCCCCCAGGAGAAACGAGTAAAGAGACATTAAAGGTAATTAACTTATCCAACATTACTCTTACTGATTCACAGCTATCAGTTCTGCGGAGGGGTCTGACTTTTTCACCGGCGGGGAAGTTTGATTACTTCACGTCGGTGAAAGACTTGGAACTCTTTGCTAGAAAACTGAGTTTTAAAAGTTTTTCTCCAGAGGCAATGAGGTAGAGAACTTCTCATCTGCCGAATTACAGGCAATTGGTGATCTTCAAGCCCTCCTGGATGAACAGGAGGACAATGATATGTCCAGATTTCCCGTGCATCTGCACCCCAGATCACAGCGTTGGCCCCCCTCCACGTCCTGCTCAGCAATTGACATTTTTGTCAAGCTTGTTAAGCGGGATTTTGGGCAAATCCGCAATAACCTGGGCCCATATGACAATTTGAACAAGCAAGAAAGACAAGCCCTTAATGAATTAAAATCCTTTAAAACTGTGGTAATTAAGTCAGCTGATAAAGGGGGCAACGTTGTGATTTGGCCGGTGCAGATGTACGAGAAAGAAGCCTTTCGCCAACTGAACGATAGGTCTTGTTATGAAAAACTTGATTGCAATCCTGTAATGCAACACAAAAAGATACTGGATACAATCCTCAAAAAAGCAATGGAGAGGGGTACAATTAGCAGGAAGATGTGGGATGGCCTGGTTACCGCCTTCCCAGTCCTTCCCACATTTTATCTGCTCCCTAAAATTCACAAGGACCCCCATACTCCCTCAGGACGACCTATTGTGTCGGGAATGGGGGGACTTTGTGAAACCATTTGTCGTTTTGCAGACTTCTATCTGCAGAAGTGTGTTGAGACCCTACCATCTTTTGTCCAAGATACCACAGATATCTTGCGACGTCTGAATGGCCTACACCTTGATAGGGATATGCTCCTTGTGACATGTGACGTCGAGTCCCTATATACGTCTATTAATCATGACCATGGGCTACGGGCGTCGGAACATTTTTTAAACATACTAAATATTGACGAAGACCTTGTGGATTTGATCCTTGTCTTGTTGAAATTTGCACTTACTCATAATGCCTTCACATTCAAGGACCGCTTCTACCTACAGCTCCGGGGTACAGCTATGGGGGCGTCTTGTGCGCCCTCATATGCTAATTTGTTCCTGGGGCTGTGGGAGAGGAGACGGTCCTGAATGTGAGGAGTCATGACGCCGTAGTCTCATGGTCAAGATATATAGACGATATTCTGTTTATTTGGCAGGGCTCGGCGTCACACCTAGAGGAGTTTCTAGGTGAATTAAACAACAATGAGCTAAATATCAGACTTACTTGGAAGTATAGCCCAGTTTCGGTGGAATTCCTTGATGTCTTGATTCAGGTTGAAGAGGATGGCTCTTTGGGCATGGATATGTACCGAAAGCCCACGGCGCCAACTCCTTGTTACATTTTCCTCTTCCCATCACCCACAGGTTAAAAAGCTATACCAGTTGGCCAATTTTATAGGGCAAAAAGGATCTGCTCTAATGATGCTAGGTTTGAACGACAGGCGGCGGATCTGACCCGCAAGTTTCAGGAGAGAGGATATGGTCGTCAGACCATACAGAGGAGCTATATCAGAGCCAAAAACATTTCTAGAGACAACTTGCTTTTGAAGAAGGGCCGAAATGGTAAAGAACAAGGCCCGGAACATCTGAGATATATCACCCCTTTCAATGCTCAATGGCGTGAACAATTAGAGATCTTAAACAGACATTGGCATGTCTTACTTACGGATGGAGACTTGAAACGGGTGATTTCAACACGAGCGTCGGTGGCCTGGAAAAGATCAAAAAATCTAAAGGACATGATCACTAGAAGCCATTATATTGCCCCAGGAGTCAAAAGTCCCTTTGGTGACAAGGGCCCCCAGTGGGGTTCATTCCAATGCGGAAATTGTACTGCTTGCAGGTTGATGATGAGAACCAACACTTTTACTGATTCGGGTGGCAATAAGGAATATAAAATAGTGCATCATATATCTTGCACTACGGAGGCGGTAATATATCATGCCTGCTGCCCCTGTGGCCTTATCTATATTGGAATGACAACCAGAGCTCTGAAAGTGAGGATTTTAGAACATGCTCGGGACATCAGGGCAGCAGGAGAAATTTCAGATCAAGAGGGACTTAAAAAGCTAAAACCACTAGTAAGACACTTCCGTGATTTCCACGGAAGCAACCCCAACAAAATAGCTTTTAGGGGTATAGATCGCGAAAGATTGGGAGTTAGAGGCGGCGATGTAAAGCGCCGGCTCTTACAATTGGAGACGAAATGGATGGTACTGCTCAACACTGTGTTACCACATGGTCTTAACGAAGCCTTGAGTTTCAAATCCTTTCTATGATTTTATCTTATTTTATGTTACTATATGTCCATGTTTTAAACTATGTCTATTTATCTCTATAGCTTCCCCTATTAGCCCTCTGAGGATAGCTACCTCCCCTTTGTTGTTTGGATCGACATATGGACTGTTGCCCTATGGATCATTGTGGACGTCGATGGCTTTATCTGAATTACACATTTCCTGATTCACTAATTATGTATTGCATATTTTGATCATGTTTTTTGGATTTTGTCTACTTCATGCACTTTGTACACCAATCATGTTTGATTTATCACGTGTCTTATTTAATCATGTAACTTTTTTAATTATGAGTTTAGATTTTTAATTTTTAATTTTATACTCATTCTGATCACTATGTATTTATTATTTTTATATTCAATATTCTTTATCCTAAAATGAAATATGGAGTTCACTATATATACACTATCACCTGTTGATTATGAGAATTTCTAGTTGTGGCTACCTTCCTATGTTTTTTGTTTTTTCGGCCTCTATTTTTTCCATAGGGTAGGTCTAACTTCCGTCCTGTGCCGTGCCCCTTTGTATATTTCGTTACCATGACTACCGCTGTAGCGAGCTCCCATGGTGCGCTGCGGGCGGGTCCACGTGATGACGCCGCACGGTCTCCTTGGTAGCTGGACTGACGCGCCGGAAGCGCGTCACTCCACCTCCTGATGAGCCGGCGTCCTCGTGGAGGACCGCGTCCGCATCACCAGGGTAAGCTCGCTCGATACTAAACAGCGGCTGTCCTCAATCGGATAATTATTTTCTTAACCAATCAGGGTGAGCACTGCACTATAATTGGGGGCTCTGAGGGGATGTTATTGTACCTCCTGACGAGCGAGAGTGCGAAATGCGCGTCGAGGGTGTTCTGTTCCACTGGCACTGACTATCCCCTGTACACCATGGCTAACGGTATGTTACCTGCGCCTTAGATTGTTTTGATTATGTTATGCATATTTTGGCTAATTTGTTTAACTCTCTGGGGTTTATCATGACCTCTAACTTTGCCGTTGCTTTATCATTGAATACTTAACCATCTTTGTGGTGTGGGGATACCCAGTGTTAGTGGTGGTTCTTGGGCATTCGTTCTGTGCTCCTCCACTGCACAATTAATGTGTATGTACTTATTGTCTATCTATTTATTTGTTTAATAAATCTTTATACTTTTGCATACTTGGGCTGTGCCTTCTTTTGCTCTTGCCGAGCAATTATTGGTTGTTGTACTTTGGTCTTCGGCCACAGCCGTTTATGAGTTAATTTGGGGCCTTTTTTGTAGGTGTATATGATATTAATTTCAGGATGAACCTAAAATGTTTCATTACTTTTTGCACAACTTGCTTTTCTCTAACAAGGAGCTTAGAGGCAAAATTTACAACAGGTGTTTGACCCATGAATCGCCAATAAATTTCCTGGTTCAATTAGAATTGGTATCTTAACAGTCCTCCTCATCATGCTGTTCACATTTTGACATCATGAGACGAAGACAACACCTAACAATTGATCAAGAGTTCCTCGCCATTGCGAGGCCTCAAACAGGATGTTCTCACACAGAAGTAGCCACTGAGATTAGAAAGTCACATTAGAGTGTCAGCAGGTTGTATCAGAGATACAGAGAGACTGGAAGAGTCACAGAAAGGCAGAGAAGTGGACGTCCTTTGGCCACATCCCACTATGAAAACCACTTCATTGTCAACAATGCCCTGCAGAACCGGATGATGAATGCCACACAAATAGAGTTGAGCGAACCCGAACTGTATAGTTCGGGTTCATACCAAACGTTACTGTTTTCCGCACCCGGACCCGAACCCGAACATTTCCATAAAAGCGATTTCTTCCCGCTTTTTGAAAGGCTGCAGGAAGCCAATCAACAAGCGTTTCGCT
Source organism: Bufotes viridis (assembly GCA_033119425.1). Classification (NCBI taxonomy): domain Eukaryota; kingdom Metazoa; phylum Chordata; class Amphibia; order Anura; family Bufonidae; genus Bufotes; species Bufotes viridis. The sequence goes on from CM065597.1 coordinate 5,945,500, forward strand.
ACTTTGCCCTAAGAAGCCATCACAGCCATGCCTACTATTGGCATGGCTGTGATTGGCTAAGTGCAGCATGTGACCCAGCCTCTATATAAGCTGGAGTCACATAGCGCCGCTCATCACTCTACTGCTCTCCTCAGTGTAGGGATAGGATGCTGCTGCTTGTGCTCTCAGGGAGAGATTAGGGAAGAAATCTGTTGAACTTGGTGGTGTTAAATCTTCAAACTACAGCAATTACTGATGATGCTATGCTACATATTTGTACCGAGCCCTGAGCCCAGTGATAATGCAAAATAATTTTTAATCCATCTGTTACTGAGGTGGGGGGTCGGCAGCCATTTTAGCAACTCCAGTGTCCTTGGAACTGCCTGTGACCTGCATGTGTGCCAGCCTGCCAGGGACATCAGTCTAATAATTATTTGGTAGCTTAGTGGAGGAAAAATTCCTTTTTTGTGGCAGGTCAAGTCCACCTACATCACCTATTTTATAATTTAGGGGTGACATAGTACATTTCTGTAGTTGGGGGAATAAACCAGTACTGTTTTGCCACATAGCACTTTTGCATAGACCACAAAAAAAACAGTTTTAAAATTTTGCGGTGAAAAACTGCATTTCTGTAGTTGGGTGAATAAACCCGTACTGTTGTGCCACAGAGCACGTTTGCATACAACGCTTAAAAAAACAGTATAAGTTTATAATTTTTGGGGTGACATAATGCATTTCTGTATTTGGATAAATAAACCTGTACTGTTGTGCCAAAGAGCATTTTTGCATAGAACGCTGAAAAAACTGTTAAAATTTTGCAGTGAAAAACTGCATTTCTGTAGTTGGGTGAATAAACCCGTATTGTTGTTCCACAGAGCACTTTTGCCTAAAACACTGAAAAACCTGTTTTATAATTTTTGGGGTGACATACTGCATTTCTGTAGTTTGTTGCAATAAACACAGGTTTTGTGCTACATAGCAGATCTGAGGCCTACACTGTATTTCAGTCATTTTAAGTAACCTGTGAAACTCCACATTTACATGGTTGGTTGCAAAAACACAGATTTTGTGGTAGATAGAACATTAGTGGTGTACGCTGCATTTCTGACAGTCAAATTAAATCGTTAACTTCTGCTTTTACATTGTTGGTTTGAAACATCAAATTTTTGGTGATAGTGAAGTAATTGTATTGAATTGCTCCGTTACACTGTTGTGTGACCTAAATAAATGTATTCTGTTTATGACACGGGCGCTGCCTTACTGTTAGTGAACTTAATTGTTGACTATTGGCAGTTAAATTGACACCGGAGATAAACCATCTGTATGTTTGGTGGGTGAACACAAATAATGGAGAACATCAAATAAGGATCGTAGGCATGGTCATGGTGGTGTTGGTGGAGCTCCTGTTGCTGGGAGAGGACGTGGCTGTTCTACGTCAGCTACAGGTCCAAGTGAAACACCTTCCTCAGGTGCGAGTAGGCAACAGAACCTGCAGCGTTATTTGGTAGGCCCGAATGCCGCTCTATTGATGGTGAGGCCAGAACAAGTACAGGCGATAGTAGACTGGGTGGCTGACAGTGGCTCCAGTTCTTTCACAGTATCTCCCACCCATTCCTTTGCAAAAAGCTCAGGGTTGGCACCTGCAGCATATGCCCATCAGTCTTTCACCTCACCCTCTTGCAAATCAGCCAAGCAATCTGAGCCCCAAGTCATGCAGCAGACTCTTATGCTTTTTGATGACTCTGATGCCCAACCACTTAAGTTGCAGGATGAGTACATGGGAGGACAACCGCAGCACGTATCTGATGATGACAAAACACAGGTACAACCTGCTGAGGCTTTCTGCACTGTGCAAACCGACAAGGAGGGCAGGGGTCAAGAATAGTTGGAAGATGATGTGGAGGATGATGAGATCATAGACCCCGACTGGACTCAAGTTTATGCTAGTGACTCATGTTCTTCCGAGGAAGAGGCGGTGGTCACACAGAGGCAACAGCACAGGAAAAGAGGGAGCAGGGTGCAAAAGTGAAGTGGTCGTCCCCTAGACAGTACGCCTGCTACTGCCCAACGCATCCAGGGACCGAGCACACCAAAGCCTGCTCCAAGGAGTTCATTGGCGTGGTAGTTCTTCAGACAATGTCCTGACGACAAGACATAAGTGGTTTGCACGCTGTGCCATCAGAGCCTGAAGCGAGGCATAAACATTCTAAATCTGAGCATAACCTGCATGACCAGGCATCTACATGTAAAGCACGAACTGCAGTGGAGTAAACACCTTAAAAACCAGACTCCTCCTGCTTCCTCTTCTGCTGCAGTCTCTGCCTCTTCCTCCACCTCTGGAGTCACAGTGGCACCTGCCACCCAGCAAACAGAGCATGTGCCACCAACACCACCACCTCCGTCATCATCACCAAGCATCTCCACCATGTCACACGCAAGCATTCAGCTGTCCATCTCCCAAATAATGTAGAGAAAGAGGAATTACACACCTACCCACCCTCTATCCCTGGCCCTGAATGCCAGCATTTCAAAATTACTGGCCTTTGAAATGTTTAATTCCGTCTAGTGGAGACAGACTTTTTTAAACAGCTGATGGCAGTAGCTGTTCCACAGTACGTCGTTCCCAGCCGCCAGTACTTTTCCAGGCGAGCCGTCCCTTCCCTGCACATCCAAGTGGAGGATAAAATCAAGTGTGCACTGTGTAACGCCATCTGTGGCAAGGTCCACATAACCACAGATACATGGACCAGTAAGCATGGGCAGGGCCACTATATCTACCTAACTGCACACTGGGTAAATGTAGTGGCGGCTGGGCCCGAGGCAGATAGCGGTTTGGTGCATGTCCTTCCACCACCGAGGATGGCAGGGCATTATTCTTTGCCTCCTGTTGCCTCCTCCTCCGCTTCCTCTTCCTCCTCTTCTACCACCTCCTCATCCGGTCAGCGAAAGACCTTCACCACCAACTTCAGCACAGCCAGGGGTAAACGTCAGCAGGCGGTTTTAAAACTCATGTGTTTGGGGGACAAATCCCACACCGCACAGGAGCTTTGGAGGGGCATGAAACAACAGACCAATGAATGGTTGCTGCCAGTGAGCCTCAAGCCAGGCCTGGTGGTGTGCGATAACGGGCGAAATCTCATAGCAGCTTTGGGACTAGCCGGTTTGAAGCACATCCCTTGCCTGGCGCATGTGCTGAATTCAGTGGTGCAGACGTTCCTTAAAAACTACCCAGACATGTCAGAGCTGCTGCAGAAAGTGTGGTTCGTCTGTGCGCACTTTCAGCGTTCTCACTCTGCTGCTGCTCGTCTGTCTGCGCTGCAGTGTAACTTCGGCCTTCCCGCTCACCACCTCATAAGCGACGTGCCCACCAGGTGAAACTCTGCCTTGCATATGCTGGAGAGACTGTGCAAGCAGCAGCAGGTGATAGTGGAGTTTCAGCTGCAGCACGCACGCGTCAGTCGCTCTGCGGAACAGCACCACTTCACCCCCAAAGAGTGGGCCTCCATGCGAGACCTGCGTGCCTTGTTGCGGTGTTTCGAGTACTCAACAAACATAGCCAGTTCCGATGACACCATTCTTAGCGTTACAATACCACTTCTATGTCTCCTTGAAAAAACACTTAGGGCGATGATGGAAGAGGATGTGGCATAGGAGGAGGAGGAAGAGGGGGAATTTCACAGGGTTTCACTTATAAAGGTTGATTCATGCTGAGCAGAAATGATGGCCACCAACGATGTTAGAGACGTTAAGGAGAACGCTATGCATCAGCCACAGTTGTCATTTGGTGGTGGTGGTGTTACAGTGTGGGCAGGTGTGTCTATTCCATACAGAACTGTCCTACTCTTTGTGACTGGTCCAATAACAAGCCCATTCTACTTGAAGAACATCATTAATCCAGTTATCGTGCCTCTGCATGAACAACACAGGACTAATTTCATTTTTATGGAGGACAATGCGCCAGCTCATCGAGGTCGCATCATTAGGGAACGGCAGCTGAAGACTGGGGAACCTCAAATGGAGTGGCCTGCACTTTCCCCAGACCTGAATTCCATTAAAAACCTCTGTGATCAGCTGAGTCACCGTATAGAGGCTCGTAACTCTGTACCCCAGAACCTCAATGACCTGAAGGCCGAACTTGAAGAAGAGTGGGATGCCACACCTCAGCAGACAATAAGTTGACTTATAAACAGCAGGAGACTTTGTTGTCAAGCTGTAATTGATGCTCAAGGCCATATGACAAGTTTTTGAGACTCTAACATTTTTGTGGTGGTATACCCACCATGATGTTGGATTTTGTTCCAATAAATTGTTTGAGATGAGGAAATTACCATTGCTGCTTTTACTTAAATGCCCTACTTTCATGATATAATAACACTGTAGAGGGAACTTTTTAGGTTTTCAATAAATTTCACCCGAAAGCAAAATATCCCTAACTTTTTGTGAGTAGTATAAATGTCTATCACCTTACCTTTTACGTATTTTAAAGAATGTGTCCCTCAGACCTATTGGGTTCATTACATACATGGACTGAATATGAATTAGAGGACAATAACATTTTCGCACTCTTTATAACTGCTACAACAATTTACTGCTTCAACTGTTTGTTTACTTCTGTACTAATATTGACCACTGGTATTAACCACTGAGGACTCTCATTTATTTTATTATGTATCACCTTAGAATCCACAAGGGTTGTACTGCATGATTTGACATTGTGACACCATTTAGAGCCCACATTCACACTATCTCGTTCATCTAGTGCACAATTATTAGGCCGTCATACACTGGTTATGACTGGATGGACTCAATTTTTAATTGAAATGGGAAAAAAAAGTGTCAGTGATGAGATGTCAGTCTCGTCAGTGATGAGAAAGAAACATGTAAAAAGCCATTCACAGAGATCATTCTGCACAGTAAATAGACTGAGCCTTGCAAATATTAAAAATCACAAAGTCATTTACAACAATTTATTCTATTAAAACAAGAAAACGGCTGCACCAGGGGAAAAGAGACAAAACTGTGTGCATGACCCGAGCAGCTGAAACGCAAGTAATTCCCCGAGAAGACTCCACCGCGGAATAATATAAATAAGAAGATGGTGTAATCCCGGGAAGATAATGAAGCATTTTTAGCTCTATTTTGTCTGTTGTGCGACTTAAGTAAGAAACGGCTATTGACATCTATGTTTCATTAAATCCTGCAGCCGGTTACAATATGGCAATCACTGCGCACAATGAAGGCTGTGTACTCAGGAATAACACAATCAATGTGTCTACAGCAGTGGAAATAACCCTGCACAAGACGAACACTGCAACCTAAAGGTCTCTATTGGAACGGGTCACCTTTTGTGTTGAGCGAACCCCAACAGCAAAGTTCGGGTCCGTACCGTACTTTGCAAGTCCGGGTACCCAGACATTTAATAAAGCTTGGTGTTCGGACATTTAATAAAGCTTGTTGAAAGGCTGCAGGACAAGCTTTTAAACTGTGGGTACTTAGAAGCCATCACAGCCATACATAGCAATGGCATGGCTGTGATTGGCCGGTGCATCATGTGACCCAGCCTCTATACAAGCTGGATCACGTGTAGCACCGCCCATCAGCTCTGAGTAGTGCAGGGACAGGAAGCAGCTGAAGTGAGGGAGAGTGTTAGAAATCTCATCTGTCTATTTATTCTATGGGTGACCTATAGTGATTTTTTTGTGAGTGCAATGGACCATCTTTACACCCCTGACACAGAAATATAAGAATTAATCTGGCTGTTATTTCTGTGGGTGACCTATAGTGACTTTTTTATGGGTGCAATGCACCATCTTTGTACCCCTGACACAAAAATAGAATGTTTACCACCAAAAAAGCCGGTACACAAGTTCCCTTAAAATATACTCAATTTTTATTTAAGTAACAATATAAAATAATCACATTACCATCAGTAGGAGAAATACAATTCAATTTCACCATACAGTTGCTTTGGTTGATATACATACAATAATGAACATACAGGTTAGCTGGTCCCACATATGATACTGCTAGGCCTATTATGAACTCGCTATGGGCAATTACATAAGCTCTCTATATTATCAATACATTATGCTAAACAAGCCATAAGATAGTTCTCTACCCCTATCCCGCAATGCTGCTACTCTGCCCTTTGAAGGTATTAGTTAAACCACCACAGTTATATGATTAGGAAAATACCGTAAACCACATACCCAAAAGTAGTGTCCATCAACCAAAGGAATAGGAATGGCGCCCCCTCTACGCGCGTTTCGAGTTAGCTTCTTCAGGAGGGGGTGCCATTGCGTTGGAATGGCCTAGCCAAAGCCCGGATCTTAATCCAATAGAAAATCTGTGTTCAGACTTAAAGATTGCTGTTCACAAGCGCAAACCATCCAACTTGAAGGAGCTGGAGCAGTTTTGCAAGGTAGGAATAGGCAAAAATCCCAGTGGTAAGATGTGGCAAGCTCATAGGGACTTATCCAAAGTGACTTGGAGTAGAGAAGTCCCGAACTATACGCCAGCAAACAGTTCCCGGCGGACATCGCATGTTCGCGTTTGCCGCAGCGGGTGAACATATGCGATGTTCGATTTGCCCCTATACTTTATCATTGAGCAAACTTTGACCCTGTAACTCACAGTCAGCAGACACATTCCAGCCAATCAGCATACCCTCCCTCCCAGACACTCCCACCTCCTATCAAAAAGCAAGGACAGCATCCATCTTAGATTCATTCTGAAGCTGCAGTGTTAGTTAGAGCAGGGAGAGTGCTGCTGCTGCAGAATTAATAGGGAAAGCGCGAGCTAGGCCAGTGTTTTGTGTCCACTCCAGTCCTCAAACAGTCCCCATAGAGATGCATATTCTTGTCGGACAAGAATAGGACATGCTCTATCTTTTCCGGAGCCGCGGCCGGATGTTGCGGGAAAATGTGCGATTTTTCCACGAGTGTGCAAACTTTTGTAATGCGTTTTGCACGCGCATGTGAAAAATCGGCATGTTTGGTACCCAGACCCGAAGCCGGACTTCATCACTGAAGTCCGGTTTCAGGTTGAGTATTCTGTATATTTTATTATTTTCCCTTACAACATAGTTATAAAGGAAAATAATAGCATTCTCAATAGAGAATGCAAAGTAAAAAGGGCAAGAGAGGGTTAAAAATAATAAAAAAATCTAACTTACCCCCTCCATTTGATCGCGTAGTTGTCGGATACCGGGCTTCTGTTCTGTGTTCAGCCGGGAAGGGGGTGAAGGACCTTCAGTGACATCACTGGGTCACATGGTCCAATCACCTGCTTCCATGCATGAAAAAAACGATCATGTACTCAGACCCATTGAAATGAATGGGTCAGGATTCAGTGTGGATGCTATGCGTTCACGTCACGCATTGCACCCGTGCAGAAAACTCGATCGTGTGAAAGGGGCCATCTGCTGTAAGGACAGCATCCTGACAGTACCCCAAAAAGCCATTTTTAGGGCTGATACATCAGTCTGCTTTTATTTATTTTTTCTATATATATATATTGCAGTTGCCTGCCCGTGTGTGACAGGTAGAGATGTCGCAAACATAAAATTTCCCGTTCGCGAACGGGAATTTACGTAAATGTTCACGACCGGGTGAACAGGGCGAACCGCCATAAACTTCAATAGACAGGCGAATTTTAAAACTCACAGGGAGTCTTTCTGGCCACATCAGTGATGGAAAAGTTGTTTCAAGGGGACTAACACCTGGACTGTGGCATGCCGGAGGGGGATCCATGGCAAAACTCCCATGGAAAATTACGTAGTTGACGCAGAGTGTGGTAAGTTGAATTCGCAATGCGATTAATATAACCTGCATTAATCGCATTCCGAATTCAACTTAGAGCTGGGTTCCTAATGGTTGTTGTATTGCTAGAATATAACTAAGTTTGAGAATATAGTGCTATATTCGTGAATTTGTGATATTCGTTATCTTCGTCATTAGGAACTTCCGCTCTAAGTTGAATTCGCAATGCAAGTATATGTTTGCATTGCTAATTCAACTTGAGCTTAGTTCCTAATGGTTGTTGCTAGAATATAATGAACATTGAGAATATAGCGCTATATTCGTAATATTCGTTATATTCTACCAATATAACCATTAGGAACTCAGCTCTAAGTTAAATTTGCAATGCGATTAATACAGGTTATATAAATTGCATTGCGATTACAACCACTAACACTGCAGCTTCAGAATTAATCTAAGATGGATGATGTCCTTGCTTTTTGATTGGAGGTGGGAGGGTCTGGGAGGGAAGGTGCTGATTGGCTGGAATGTGTCTGCTGTGTGTGAGGTACAGGGTCAAAGTTTGCTCAATGATAAAGTACAGGGCAGAACACGAACATCGCATATGTTCGGCTGCCGCGGCGAACGCAAACAAGGTCACCATCACGACCAAAAGCAGCCTTGTTGCCGTTGATTGCTGGACCTGCGGCAACGCAGAGAGAGGAGTCTGAAAAAGAGGAGTCAGAGGAGGAAGGTGGCTTTGAGGAGGTGGAAGACCAACCACAGCAGGTGTCCGTAGGGGCTTGTTGTCACCTTTGGGGGACCCTTGGTGTTGTACGTGGCTAGGTGGAGGAAGAGACCTTCAATGATGTCAGTGAGGGCAAGGAAAGGGACATGGCTAGCTTGGTATCCAACCTTCTGCAAATGGGGAGTTTGCGGTTGTGCAAATGGACTGTTTGCGGTTGTTTGCGGTGTGTTAAATGGGGAGTTTGGTCTGTCAGAGTTTGGTCTGTCACTGTGAAGCAGGCGTAACCCTTACACTACCTGATCGATACAACATCATACCTGATCGTATACACACACTGGATGTTTTAAAGCACGTTATTGCAAACAATTTTGGAATGTTAGGTGATTTATGCCCTTTATGGATTAAAACCCGACTCTGTGTCAATGACATAATTTTTCCATGGTAGTTTTGCCATAGATCCCCTTCTGGCATGCCACAGTCCAGGTGTTAGTCCCCTTGAAACAACTTTTCCATCACTATTGTGGCCAGAAAGAGTCCCTGTGGGTTTTAAAATTCGCCTGTCTATTGAAGTCTATGGTAAAAAAAAAAAACATCTTTAAAGTTGTGGGCATGTTCTGTAAATTAAATGAAGCAAATCCTCAAACAATCCATGTTACTTCCAGGTTGTGAGGCACCAAAATACGACAAAAGTCGAGAGGGGTGAATAATTTTGCAAGGCACTGTATACCCATTTTTTGTATGAGGAAAACCTGCTCTGTATCCGGGACAGGGAAATTAGTATAGTTAATCCGCCTGTTAGATCGGTGGGTAACATATACCCATTTTTGGTGTGAGGTGCACCAGCACTGCATCAGTGACCGGGGAAATTAATATAGTTAATCTGTCTTTTAGATCGGTGGGTGACATATGACCATTTTTGGTGTAAGGTACACCTGCACTGGATCCGTGACAGGGAAATTAATATAGTTAATCCGTCTGTTAGTTTGGTGGGTGACATATACCTATTTTTGGTGTGAGGTACACCTGCACTGCATCCGTGACAGGGAAATTAATATAGTTAATCTGTCTGTTAGATCAGTGGGTGATATATTTACATTTTTGGTGTGAGGTACACCTGTACTGCATCCGTGACAGGGAAATTAGTAAAGTTAATCTGTCTGTTAGTTTGGTGTGTGACATATACCCATTTTTGGTGTGAGGTACACCTGCACTGTATCTGTGACAGGGAAATTAATATAGTTAATCTGTCTGCTAGATCGGTGGGTGATATATTCCTATTTTTTAGTGTGTAGTACACCTGCACTATATCCGTGACAGGGAAATTAATATAGTTAATCCGTCTGTTAGATCGGTGGGTGACATATACCCATTCTTAGTGTGAGGTATACCTGCACTGCATACATGACAGGGAAATTAATATAGTTAATTTGTCTGTTAGATCGGTGGGTGACTCATACCTGTACTGCATACGTGACTGGGAAATTAATACAGTTAATCCATCTGTTAGTTTGGTGGATGACATATACCGATTTTTTGTGTGAGGTACACCAGCACTGCATACGCAACATGGAAATTAATATAGTTAAACTATCTGTTAGTTCAAAGGGTGACCTCAAAGAATGAGGAGAGCATCAAATAAGGGATGTGGCCCTGGTTGTGGTGCTGCTGGTGTTGGTGGAGCTCCTGTTGTAGGGAGATGACGTGGTCAATCTGTGCCTGCTACACCCCCAAATGAAACCCCTCCCTAAAGCAGGCAACAGAACGTTCAGCGTTATTTTGTAGGCCCGGATACTGGTCTACGAATGGTGAACAAGTAGTTGCGGTAGTAGATTGGGTGGCTGACAGTGCCTTCAGTTCCTTCACATTGTCTCCCACCCGGTCCACTGCTAAAAGGTCTGAGTTGGCACCTGCAGCCCATGGGCATCTGTCTTTTACCTCACCCCCTTACAAATCAGCCAGACAGTCTGAGCCCCAAGTCATGCAGCAATCTGTTATGATTTTTTATGACACTGCTGGCAGGGTTTCCGTGGGTCATCCACATAGCCCTGCCCCAGAAGTGGAAGACATTGAGTGCTCTGATGCCCAACCACTTATGTTTCCGGATGTGAACATGGTAGGGCCACCGCAGCACGTCTCTGATGATAACGAAAGACAGATGCCAACTGCTGCGGCTCTCTGCAGTGTGCAGATTGGCAAGGAGGGCAGGGGTGAAGAGTGGGTGGAAGATGATGTGGAGGATAATGCGTTCCTTGGCACCCACATGGAATCAATGTCATGAGAGTGATGTGTGCAGTTCGGAGGAAGAGGTGGCGGTCACACAGCTCCAGCCGCACAGGAAAATAGAGAGCAGGGTGCAAAAGCAGAGTGGCCGTCCCCTAGCCAGAACGCCTGCTACTGCCAACCGAACCCAGGGACTGAGGACACCAATGCCAGCTCCAAGAAGTTCCCTGGCATGGCAGTTCTTCAGATAATGGGCTGACGGCAAGAAGTGAGTGGTTTGCACGCTGAAGCGAGGTATAAACGTTCTAAACCTGAGCACCACCTGCATGACCAGGCATCTAAAAGCAAAGCATGGACTGCAGTGGAGTAAACACCTCAAAAACCATGAAAGATCTCAGGCTCCTCCTGCTCCGTCTTCTGCTGCAGTCTCAGCCTCTTCCTCCTCCTCTGAAGTGACACTGGCACCTGCCTCTCCAGACCGCAAACAGAGAATGTGACAGCAACACCACCACCTCCACCACCATCACCAAGCATCTCCACACTGTCCCATGGAAGCCTTCAGCTGTCCATTCCCCAAACACTGGAGAGAAAGAGGAAGTACCCCCCTACCCACCAGCGATCCCTGGCCCTTAATGCCAGTATTTTAAAATTCCTGGCTTTTGAAATGGTGTCATTCCGTCTGGTGGAGACGGAGACTTTTAAAAACCTTATGGCAGTGGCTGTCCCACAGTACATGGTTCCCAGCCGCCACTACTATTCCAGGCGAGCCATCCCTGCCCTGCACAACCAAGTGGCGGACAAAATCAGGTGTGCACTGCGCAACACCATATGTGGTAAGGTCCACACAACTACCGATATGTGGACCGGAAAGCATTGGCAGGGACGTTATATCTCCCTAACTGCACACTGGCTAAATGCAGTGGCGACTGGGTCTGAGGCAGATAGCAGTTTCGCGCATTTCCTTCCGCCACCGAGGATTACAGAACATTTCTGGTTGCCTCCTCATCCGCTTCCTTCTCATCTGGTCAGTGGAACACCTGCACCACCAACTTCAGCACAGGCAGGGGAAAACGACAGCAGGCAGTTTCGAAACTCATCTGTTTGGGGGAAAAACCCCACACTGCGCAGGAGCTGTGGACGAGCATGGAACAACAGACCGATGAGTGGTTGGTGCCACTGAGCCTCAAGCCCAGCTTGGTGGTGTGCGATAACGGGCGAAATCTCGAAGCAATTCTGGGCCCAGCTGGTTTGACACAGATCCCTTGCCTGGCAAATGTGCTGAATTTGGTGGTGCAGAGGTTCCTTAAAAATTACCCCGAAATGTCAGAGCTGCTGCAGAAAGTGCGGGCCGTCTGTGCGCGCTTTCGGCTTTCTCACCCTTCTGCTGCTCGCCTGTCTGAGCTGCAGCATAACTTCAGCCTTCCCCCTTACCGCCTCATATGCGATATACCCCCAAGGTGGAACTTCACCTTGCACATGCTGGAGAGACTGTGCGATAGTGGAGTTTCATCTGCAGCACTCACGGGTGAGTCGCTCTGCGGAACAGCACAACTTCACCACCAACGAGTGAGCCTCCATGCGGGCCGTGTAGCGCTGTTTTGAGTACTCCACCAACATGGCCAGTGCCAATGACGCCGTCCTCAGCGTTACTATCCCACTTCTATGTCTCTGTCACGGTCCCTCCTGTGAGAGAGGTGAGAAGATCGGATAGACTTGCTGCACGTGAGGCTATCTGACAGGTCTCTCTTTTTTCCTCTATGTATGTTGTTGTTTGGCAGGATCTCGCCTCTCCTCAGGTTCCACTCTTTATGAGTGATGAGGCTCTATTTAGGTCCTCATCACACTGGAAGGTGAAAATGGAAAAAAAAAAAAACTAATGTGTTTAGTCCTCTTGGCAGTGTGGATGGGAAATATGGGAATGTACTTTTGTCATTTACCGGTAGCACCCGATTTTTCCTGCCTGCCATGGTGGCGTTAGATTCCAAAACTGTGAAAATGGAAGTATTTATTGACAGTGGGCTAAGGGGGTTAACCTAGTGGAAGGCCAGTTTGTCCGTATGCATGGTTTGACAACAAGTGCATTAGACAAAAATATTTCTGTGTTTGCGATTGATTCCGCACCTGTCTCTCAAAAGTGTCTGTCTCAAATGGTGCAGGATATTCGCCTGGGAGGTGGGAGAGTCTCATATTGAATCCATTTCATCTTTTGTGCTGGAGGGTTTGCCTGCTCCTCCAGTGCTAGGTTTCCGATGGTTAACCAAACATAACCCTACCATCGTTTGGCAAGCGAGGCAGATTCTCGATTGGAGTGATTACTGCCTTCACAATTGTCTCAGCACGTCGTTTTCTGTTGTAACTACTAAAATGTTACCTTCTTTCCTTTCAGATTTTTCTGATGTACTCTCTAAGGGTGGTGACCTGGAGTTGCCTCCTCATCGGGAGGATGATTGCCCTGTCAACCTTATTCCCGGAACTAGATTGCCAAAGTCTCGGTTGTATGATCTTTCTGAACCCGAAAGAGTAGCTATGCGAGAGTATATCACAGAGAGTTTGGTTAAAGGACATATTAGACTATCCAAATCACCAGTGGCTGCAGGGTTCTTCTTTGCAAAAAAAAAAAGTATGGAACTCTTAGGCAATGGTTGGACTTCCTTGAGCTTAATTGCATCCGTGAGTTTATCAGTAATCCCTAACCCCTTCCTTTGCTCCCAGATTTGTTCAATCAGATTGGTGGTTACAAGGTGTTCTCTAAGTTGGATTTGAGTGGGGCATTAAATCTGATAAGAGTCAAGGAAGGGGACGAATGGAAAATGGCCTTTAATACTCCTGAGGGTCATTTTGAGAATCTGGTCGTGCTTTTTGGTTTGACCAATGCTCCTGCAGTTTTTCAACACACCAATACCTTCACCCTGTGTCACTTATTACTCTGATGTATTCACGATGTGCTGGTCACTGCTGGACCTATGCATCCACGCTGTGCCACTGTACTTGTGCCTCCACCCTCTGACGAGTGGTCTTTTCAGGTAATTCCCACCTGACAGCGGGGCTCAATGGAAGCATAAGGCGAAGGCAGAGGAGGAGGAAGAAGTCGCCAATGCAGCTTTTCTTTCTATTATGGCACAGGTTGAAGGCATTAGAGTAATAACTTGCACAGGGTGGAGACATTGGTGAGTTGAGTGACACAGGGTGGAAATATGGGTGCAATGACTGGCACAGGGTGGAGGCACAGGTGCAGTGACTGGCACAGAGTGGAGACACAGGTGCAGTGACTGGCACAGGGTGAAGGCATCAGAGTAATAACTTGCATGGGGTGAAGGAATTGATGCGGTGAGTGGCACAGGCAGGGGCGTCGCTAGGGCTTTTTATCAAGGGTCAGCGCCCCGAATCAAACTACCACTGCCCCGAACCTCGCCAGGGCCGTCTTTAACGCGGGGCAAAAGGGGCAGCTGCCCCGGGCCCAGTTTCTCCTGGGGGGCAGGAAAGGTAAGTGTTTTTTTTTTTTTTACTTATGAGGCTGATGGAGGCACTAAGGATGAAGAGAGGCATATGGGGGTTGATGGAGGCACTGGGGGCTTTTGGAGGCACTGGGGGCTGACAGAGGTTCTGGGGGCTGATAGAAGCACTGGGGGATGAAGAGAGGCCCTGGAGGGTGAAGAGAGGCACTTGGGGCTTATGGAGGCATATGGGGGCTGATAGAGGCACCAGGGGCTGAAGAGAGGCATATGGGGACTAAAGAATGGCATGTGAGGGCTAATGGAGGCATGTGTGGGCTGATAGAGGACGTGGGGGCTGAAGAGAGGCATATGGGGGCTGAAGAGAGGCATATGGGGGCTGATGGAGGCACTGGGGGCTGATGGAGGCACTGGAGGCTGAAGAGAGGCATATGGGGGCTGAAGAGAGGCATATGGGGGCTGATGGGGGTTGATGGAGGCACTGGGGGCTGATGGAGGCATATGGTGGCTGAAGAGAGGCATTGAGGGATGATGGATGCACTGGGGGCTGAAGTTAATTCTTATTATGCAAATGTCAACTCAGTGTGCCCGGGATGTCTTCAGTCCCTGACTGCAGAGGGTGGAGGCACAAGTACAGTGGCACAGCGTGGATGCATAGGTCCAGCAGTGACCAGCACAAGGTGAATACATCAGAGTAATAAGTGACACAGGGTGAAGGTATTGGTGTGGTGAGTGGCACAGGATGGAGATATGCTTGCAATAATTGGCACAGGATGGAGGCATTGGCTAATTCATCAGTGCTGCAGTTGGACAGAAACCCAGCTGTTGTATTTGATTGGAAAGGGGGGAATGGATCAGAACAATGACAGCTGCTGTATTCGATTGGAAAGGGGGGAATGGATCAGAACAATGACAGCTGCTGTATTTGATTGGAAAGGGGGGAATGGATCAGAACAATGACAGTTTCCACAGTAAGAAAATGGTGGATTTTGAGATGTTTTGAGGTGCAGATGACATGAATGAGTAACATAATCAGGGTTATCCTTCCCTGATACTCCTGCACTGCAACATACAGATTATTGTCTGAATAGACATTAGTTGCACTGGTTCCCCTTCATCTGTTTCTGTTCTATGATGTTCCATCACCTTTCATCTCTTTCCTCACGTCCTCATGTGTGATGTATGTAGATTTTGTCCCTGCAGGTTTTATCAGTATAGACAGCAAGGCTTTAATTAGCGAGCACTGACATATTTTGCAGCTATATTTCTATTAGTATTGTTTATCTCCCCCAATGTAATGCAATGCGCTATCATCATCCCAGTGTCTCCCACACCTTTGATATCTTTGTGTCGATCATTTTCACGTTTTCTCGGTTTTCAGTCACTTCATCCCCTTTCACTGGAAGCAGCTAATCACTGAGTGTTTACAAGGCAGGTAACTACAATCACAGTGTACGGTAACAGCAAAAACACAGAAAATACACAATCACAACATATAGAAAGTAATGCTATATGAAAGGTACTTTTTGATCAAAATCATTTGTGCCCATCCACCACAGCAAGGTGACATCTTTTGGATGGGAACTACTCTAAATGCAAACTGTTTTAGTACCAGCTGGTATCCAATTAAATTAGGGAAGGCAGGGTCCATATATCCACTGAACCAGGTAACTTGTAGCTTGTTATCATGTTGTTCTGTTTGCTGCTGCATGGCTCATTATATTACATTGGATGACACATGCTTATTATATATTGCGACACATTGCTGTTAACAAAAGAAAGTACCTGCCAGCTAGATGGATCAGAACTGAGGGTGTCACAATCTACAGCTCCAGGATATAATTATTATTAGCAGCAAATCTAGAGAATGTGCTAATTATTGACTATAATCACACATAATCATTCACGCACAATAACAAATCAAGCCGTAATAGAGCTTCTCTGTTCTTATGATCAGCTATTTGGCTGTAATGGTAGATTCCCTATCACAGACATTCATACATATGAACAAAATAAAAGTTACAGTACATCGGTTTCTGCACTTTAAACATTCATCTATTGATCGCATATTTTATGCCATAATTGACTAATATTATATTTGCTAATTTACAGAAAAATATAAATGAACACATAACTGTCAAATTAATATAACTAGAGAAGAGCAATTTGAAGTTGATGAAGTGGAAATCCAAATTTCTGGAAAAATTTGCTTCCCACCAAATCCGAATTTCATCACGCTTCGTGGTAACGAATCACGATTTTTTCTAAAATGGCTGTTGCCTGTGTTTGGATGTGGAGCAAAGAAATCTGGGATCACCCACAATGCCATGCATGCAGCCAATAAGGAGCCAGCCAGCCATGTGATGTCACAGCCCTATAAATAGCCTCAGCCATCTTGGATTCTGCCATTTTCCAGTGTACTTAGTGCAGGTAGAGATGTCAGCAGGCGCTAGGGACAGTGATAGAAAAGACTTAAAAACTTTTATTTTGCTGTATAGAAATTCAGGGAAAGGATAGGGGAAGGAATCATTGCACAGCAAAATATATATTTGCCATTCAGCAGTGCAGTTATGTGTTCTAAACCCATTTGTGGCTTGTAATAGTGGCACAAAAAATATTTGCCATTGTGTGGTGAAGTGAGAAAATTATAGCCCTTTTTGGCGTTTATTAGTGGGGGGAAAAAAGAGGGCTTATCAGCCGTTGTGTGGTGAAGTGAGAAAATTACAGCCTTTTTGGGGTGTTTTAATTTCCTTTTTACTTATTTATTTGATCTAACAGTATGTCAGACAGAGAAGTGCTCGGACCTGGACAGAGGAGTGGCAGAGGTCTAAATGTTTCTAGCGCAGGCAGAGGTCGCAGCAGAGTAAGGGGGCGTGGCAGCAGGAGTCGCAGCGAGAAGCCTCAGCTCCCAGTGTCATCTAGCGGTCATGTCTTGACCAGCAACCCAGCGGTTCTTGAATGGTTGATTCGATCTTTGACTTTGTCGCAAGTAACAGCAGACACCCCCAGCCAAGAGTCGGTGGGTTTATCAGACACAACCCTTAGTTGGCATGGCCCAGGAGCTCAGCTCCACTATACAGCGAAGACGAGCTACTAGAGGACAGTCATAAGCTACTGCACAGCCAAGATGTGGAGGAGACATCCGCCAGGAGTCAGCAGGATGGAAGCAGTGGAAGGTCAGGAGCCAAACGTGCCCAGGGTAGACCACCCGCTTCGCAGGAGCCTACCTGCCCGGGGAGTGCCGGTGCACGGGTTCACGGAAGCAGCAGTGCTAGCAGTCAGTCAGTGCGTAGGGTTGGGGGTAAAATCACCTACTCGGCGGTGTTGCAGTTTTTTTAGCCCCCGGAGGAGGTGAACATGGCCATCTGTAGAATCTGTGGGCAGAAGGTGAAGCGTGGCCAGGGTGCTAATGTTAGCACCACGGCCCTGCGTCAACATATGTAGTGCAATCAAAAAGTGGCCTGAGAGAACCGTGGCTCTGATGTGGTGGTCCAGCCTGCCGCAGCAACTAGAGATGAGCAAATTTTCAAAAGTTCATTTCGCCGCTTTGCTGAATTTTTTGGGAAAAATTAGATTTAATACGAATAAATTTGCAGCGAATTTCTTGGCTGCTGAGAGCCTTTATAGTGGTGTAGAACACTGTGCCTTGCAGTAACACGCATAGGGAATCTGCTGTGGTAGTGAAATAATACCATGAGTCAGTATGACATGCAGATGACAGGCGTCGCTCTTACAATCACTGCACACTTCACTTATTTGGGAAGTCACGAGGCCAAAACTGACCAAATAACTCAAGTATCAACTCATCCTTACAGGTAGATGTTAGCGTCAAGAAGAAGCGCACTCCTTTTACACCCTTGTCAGCTGATTCCACATAGATGTCTACAGAACCTTTTCTATTAAACGCTCATAGAAGTAGAGCTTCCTGACAGAGTGGAGAGGGTGTCAGCAGTAAGCTTGTGTTGAAGTCACTGATTATTTTCCCCATTCTCTCCTCCATCAGAACAATAACCCCCATCAGTATTGCTAAAGGCAAAAGAAAACGGTGGATCTAAAAGAGAGATAACACATGAATGGGATGTTTGCATTTCTTCTGTGTTTCCTACCCACGCCTGCTTTTGGCTATCAAATCATAAGCCAATTCTGATGGGACCAAACAGGCCTTAAAGCTGCTACATAGACAGTATCCATTGTGTGTCTCATTTTTCCTTACTTCTAAAAGATCAGAAGACCTGTCAAATAAATGATGATATCAGCCAGGCCAAAGGCCAAAATAGTGGACCAGCCATGAAGTAGGGAGGGTGGGAACAGCATGAGAAGTCCACAGAGTGTCCCTATGATATAGTGGTGAGGTGGAAGCAGCATGAGGAGACCACAGAGTGGCCCAATGACAGGGTCTGGAGTTGGCAGCATGAGGAGACCACAGAGAGGCACAATGACAGAGTCTGGAGGTGGCGGCAGCAGCATCAGGAGGAGGCCACAGAATGAAACAATGACAGAGTTGGGCGGTAGCGGCAGCATTAGGGGTCACATAGTGGTAGGGTGACATACAGTGGAGGTGGGTGGCAATACCAGTACCCGCTGAAGATGGTGGATGAAAGAAGGAGCACTTGGCATCAGGCGGGTAACAGCATCAGAATAGTAGCTGAGGTAGGTAGCCAAAAGAAACCGGTCTCTTTTGTCAAATTGTTGGTGTCGCACCATGGATGATCTAGTCTAATGCATCAGGCATTGGTGTGTGGAAATCCTGGCTGATCCACGCCTGATTCATCTTGATGCAGTGTCCCACTATGTGCTATATGTTGGCACTTTAAACTGTTGCTAAATGTCATATCAAATGTATTGTGATATCATGCTGTAATTCCCAGGCTGGCAGTGTAATTTACCTTTATTCGTTCCTAGGTGGTGCTGGCACCACTTATATAGATAGCTGGGGGGGGGGGGGTGTAAAGTTAGTGTGTCCGATGATAATGAAGAGATGAGGAAGTTAATGGAGAAGGTGGAAATTTGTATTTCTACGTAAATAATTCACAAAAGATTTTACCGCATATAAGTGCAGCGCTTAATTTTTCCCCCAAAATAAGTCAAAAGATTTTACCACATATAACAGCATCACCGAATACTAACTCCTGAGAAGATCATGGTGCGTCACAGTCATCCTGCATCTATTCGCTCCGCTGAAGGATTATTTTGAAAGTGTGTAGAAGCCACACAGGGGCCCCCACACTGCAGATTTATCATAGAGACATCGATTCATGGAGATTTTACCGCATATACAGTAACTGCAGCGTTGAATGCAATTTTATTTCCCACCAAAATCATTCCAAAAAGATTTTACCGTATATAACTGCAGCGCTGAATGCCGAATATCTTTTTCTACTGATATACGCCACTAAAGGCTTTACCACATATAACTGGAACAGTGAACGGCAAGTATATTTTTCTTTTTCCACGTATAGAGTGCAGTCCTCGTGCGGTTTCTGTGCTGCAGAAAAGTCCCCACAGTGTCCAGTAAGCAATACCGCATATAGATGCGTGCTGGTGTGAATTAGTTTGCATTTTTGTGCAGGGTTAGTGCATAGTGTATTCACCTGTATTGGTGTGCCACTCTTATGGACGTCATCACGTAAGCACGCAGTGTATAAAGCAAAAATACAAAATTTCACCACACCGTTATTCGGTTCATACCGCAAAAAGGACTTTCCCACATATAACTGCAGCTCTAAACACTGTATATATCTTGACTTTTCTACAGAAATACGCCACTAAAGGCTTTACCGCATATAACTGCAACAGTGAACGCTGAATATATTTTTATTTTTCTACAAATATGCGTTACTAAAGGTTTTTCAAGATATAAATGCAGGAGCGAATGGCGAATGTATATTTCTTTTTCTACTGCAATACGCCAGTAAAGGCTTTACAAGATATAGCTGCAACAGTGAACTGAGAAGATATTTTTCTTGTAGTACTGAAATACGCTCCTATACGCTTTCACCAGAAATAAATGCAGAATTGACCTGAGAGTATATTTTATTGTAGTACTAAATAAGATACTAAGATATAAGCCACTAAAGGCTTTTTAACATAACACTTGCAGCCCAATAACAAAAAGCTGGAATGACAGAGCTGTCTAATGACTATTTGGATCCCCAAATAATCTTTCCCTGTACTTTTAAATCACTTTCCTATCAACGTCCCTAGCGCCTTCTAAAGTCTTTTCCTGCACTTATAAATAGTTTTTTCTGTCTTTTTTTCCCACAAACATTTTTCTACTTGCTGTCCCTAGCGCCTTCACACGTCTGTCCCTGCATTGGAAAATGTCTGACTGTAAGAAGGCCGCTGTATTTATAGGGCTGTGACCTCACAGGGCTGGGTGGCTGCTGATTGGCTGCATGCAGGCATGTCAATCTGGGTGATCCCACCATCCCAGTTCCTTGCCCCATGTCCTAAGTCCTCAAACGTGTAGCCTCCATTTTAGGAAAATTGTGATTGGTTACCACAAAGTACGAGGAAATTCGCGAAATTGTGCCAAGCAGAGGTGGAGAGTCCCAAGCCGTCATTTCTTTGCCAAAAAGGCAATACCAGCCCTGCACACACA
Source organism: Bufotes viridis (assembly GCA_033119425.1). Taxonomy (NCBI): domain Eukaryota; kingdom Metazoa; phylum Chordata; class Amphibia; order Anura; family Bufonidae; genus Bufotes; species Bufotes viridis. The sequence goes on from CM065597.1 coordinate 5,966,239, forward strand.
TGTAGAACAGAAGGTGGGCCACTCCTTGAGCCTGTCGGTGTCTGCCAAAGTGCACCACAGCACCGTATAAGCATTTAATAGAACAGGTTCCGTAGACATCTATCTCTTAGCTGATGGCGGTGTAAAAGGAGTGCGCTTCTTTTTGTCGCTAACATTGACCTGTAAGGCAGAGTTTATACTTGAGCTATTTGGTCAGTTTTGGCCCCATGACTGCCCAAATAAGTGAAGTATGCAGTAATTCTAAGAGTGACACCTGTCACCTGCATGTGATTAGTTCACTACCACAGCAGACTCCCTATGCCTGTTACTGCAAGGTACAGTGTTCTACTTCACTCCAGGGTCCATCAAGCTTAGGACCGGACCATAAGATATGCATTAAGGTCCCCTTGCCCCCGCAGTTCCTCCAGCATTGGTGTGAGTTCCTAGGAATATGTGGCATAGTCTGTCGCAGGTGTAGCACCACCATAGTGTGGTCTTCATGATCATGATAGATTCATAGAGGGTAGTACATTTAAGGAGTCTGGCAGATAATCGTAGAGCTGCTGTCCACTGGACATTCGAGAGGGATTTATTCAATTCTGACTCCCAGGAAAGAAAATGTGAGGATTTAATAAAGGTCTCCTTGTTGTCCATTATGACATAAATAGGCCTAACAGATCGATTTTTTGTCCTGGGGACTGACCAGAATTCCAATAAAGTGCCATTGATAGTAACAGAGACACGGAGCTCTGATTGGACAAGATGTCGTAGTCTCATGTACTTAGAAAAGTCTTTAGTTGGGGTATTTGATGTATCACATAGGAAAGGATGTAGCTGAGACATGGTTGCTACCTGTGTTATTTTTGTTCTACCTAGGGCTGCCCACGTGTCTAAGTCTATGTTGGGAACAAGGAGACAGGTGGAATCAATGGGTAAGAACTCCAGGGTAGGTGTGGGGTTTCGACTGGTTAAAGCAAGGAATTTCTTCTAGTGTCTCACTGCTGCGTCCACAAGGTAAGGATATTGATTATGGGAGAAGGAAGGAAGAAGGGTGACCAGCAGTAGGAACCTCAGGGATGCCTGGGGGAAAAAAAACCCTTCTATGTGCACCCATTGTTTGCTAAGGTCTACCTGCCACCAGTCTTGAAGTTGTTGTATTGGATTGCTAAAAATTAATCAAACACATTGGGTAGTCCAATGCCCCATAAGCCCTCCGTTTATTTAGCAAGAAGGCAGACAACCTTGGATTTTTACCTGCCCAGGTGTAGTTATTGATTATTCGGATGCTTTAAGAAAGAAGGCTCTCGTAACTAAAATCGGGAGAATCTTGAAAATATACAAAAGCTTAGGTAGTACAATCATTTGAATGGCAGCTATCCTACCTAACCAGGAGATCTCTTTTATGGCCATGGATGAGAGATCTGTTTTTAGAGTATCTAGTAGTGGTATATAATTGGATTTGTACAAGGCCTTCATGGAACAGGTGATTTTTAGGCCTAGGTAGTCTATCTGTTGGGTCTGCCAGTCTAGAGAGAAATTTGCTTTGAGGTACTGTTCCTCTGCTGACGAAATATTGGGAGGTAGGATTTGGCATTTTGTTAATTAAGCTTATTAAAGGAGAGATCCCCAAAGGGTTTTATAAGTTCCATAGCCGTACCAAAAGATGTTTTAGCGTCAGTGAAGGTCAGAATTATGTAATATGCATATAATGATATGTAATGCGAGCGGTTACATATAACCACACCAGTGATGTCTGGGTGGGATATAATGGCCTGTGCTAGCAGTTTGATTGATAACACAAATATGATAGGGGAAAGTGGGCACCCCTGTTGTTTTCCATTTGTTATGGGGAGTGGGTTCCGATAGAGTGGAGCTGGTGATCACTTGGGCGGAAGGGGCAGAGTATAACCCTGCGATCGCATTAAGGCACATACCCTCAAATCCCATATGTCACCAACACCGCAGAGGATTTCCGTCTCTCCAGAGTATGTGATGGTAATATGTTGACAATCCTTCTGGCGTTTGTATAGATCTCGCGGCCTTTTATAAAGCCTGTTTGGTCAGGAGAGACAAGGTATGGAACCAATGCAGCCAAGCGGCAAGGATTTTGGCATATATTTCTACATCCAAATTTAGCAGGGAAATTGGCCGAAAGTTTTGAGGGACTTCAGGGGCTTTGCCCAGTTGGGGATGGTGACAATGGTGGCTTCTAGCATTTTCCACCGGAAATTCCCCTCCTCCGTGGGTTGTTGCAGGGTGTGGGTCACATGTGGGCCTAAGATGTCTCCACATGTCCTCTAATAAGCGTTGGAGAGCCCGTCCGGGCCCGGAGCTTTGTCTAGGGGAAGGGGCGGATAGTTGACAAGACCTCATTTCGGTTCAGTGGTGCATTTAGAGATTCCATTTGGGATGTGGTTAGTCTAGGGAGGCGAAGGGAGCTTAAATACTCATCTATAACTCCCTGGTGTGGCTGAATAGAAGGGTTATTTCCTTCTAGATTATATAATGAAGTGTAGTAGGTTTTGAATTCACTGGCAATTCTGTCCGGATCATATATATGAGCTCCAGGGTACTGGATTTTAAGGAATGGGATTTTAGATTTTTTGTTTGATCTTGTGTGCCAATAGCCTATCTGCTTTGTTATCCTGGGAGTAGTTTGTAGCCTTGGTCTGTCTAAGGCCCTGTTCATATTTATACAGTAGGAGTTGCCTAAGTTAAAGTCGTAGTGCATGTAGGGGAAAGATTTCTCTTTTTGAGGACTTCTAGTGCCGTGATTTTAGACATGAGCTCCGAGTACTTGCGCTCTTTTTCCTTTTTTGCCTTGCTACCTATTTTCATAATGACTCCTCTTATGTAGGCTTCGTGGGCATTCCACAGGGAAAAGAAGCTAGAGACTGAGCCCTCATTAAATTGAAAATGTTCTCGAAGAGCGGAGTTGATTTCCTCCTTATATGTGTTATGTTCTAGAAGAAAAGGGTTTAGTTGCCAAGAGGAGTTATGTCTAGGGTGGTAGATGTCCTGCAATGTTAAAGTGACAGCTGCATGGTCTAACCATCACTTCTACTGATGATGCTACTGCAGCATGAAGCAAAGATCTACTTAGAAGCAATAAGTCTATCCTCGAGTAGGAGTTATGTGCTGTGGAGAAAAAGGAGAAGTTCCTCTCATTATCATGGTGAATTCTCCGGATATCATACAGATCCCTCGATTTCCCTCAACCAGGGTGATCTGTTGGCAGTGGAGGTGGTATCTAGAAGAGGATCTACAATTCCATTGAAGTCCCCAAACCATATCGTTTGGCCTTGCGGAACTCCCTTCACTCACCTGGAGGAATGTAGTCTGATGTCTATTAGGGGCGTAAACCGCCACTAAAGTGTATGTGACATTGTCCAAGGAACCCACTACAATAATAAATGTACCATTTAGGTATGAAACCACTTTGAAGAGCTGGAAGGCTACTGTGTATCTGATCCCTAAGATAACCCCTCTCTGCCTTTTATGGTAGTGGGATTGATATATAACCGGGAGGTAGTGGTGATGAATCCGGCTGGATTCTGCAACTTTGAGGTGTGACTCCTGAACGCTGAACATGTCACACTGGAGGCTCATGATCTCACTCCACATGAATGCTCGTTTATGGGGCTGTTCAGTCCCTTAACATTGACTGATGCAATTTTAAGTACCATTAGAGAAGAAGAGTAAAGTGCTCAGCGTGTCCAGAGAATGAACCTATGGTAGTGGTGACAAACCACAGGAAAAATATATATCTCTACTGAGAACTAATATATAAGAAGATTAATCCCCTGTAGATTTAAATTGGTTGGACAAGAAAGTACTGTACCATAATAACTGCATAAACAAAACAACATTAAACCAAATAGGAACCTGTATAAAATAAAAATTGAAGTTCGCTGTCAGCATAGCTTTGACTGACACTTATGTCTGGGGGTAACCAAAATAACTCACGGTTTATGACCAAGTGTAATAGTTCAGCTCCATGCACACTTGTACAGCTAGTTGGGATTTCAGCTTCTGGATTTGTGCTTGGAGGAGACCATTCTCCATTCTTGGCTTAGGTGGGTTGGTACTGATGTTTGGTTCTGGAAGGCTTCTGAAACCGAAATGTTCCATTGTTGCAACAGATGTTTGCCTTCTTCCAAGGAGAAGATGAATTGTAGAGCCCCATTGTGTTGTATTAAGATCTTTGTGGGGAAGCCCCACCTATAGGACATGGCATAGTCTTGTAGGGCTGTGGTTATGGGAGCCAGGATCCTACTTTGCAGCAGGGTGGCTGCGGACAAGTCTGCAAACAACTTAATCTCCTCATAAGGGGAAGGCAGGGTACCTTTGTTTCTGCTGGCTTGAAGTAATGCCTTCTTTATTTGGACGAAATGGATCTGGGCTAGGACATCTCTAGGAATGGTAGATGCTTAGGACGTGCCACTCTGTGTATTCTGTCAACAAGTAAGTCTCGTTCAGAGATAGACGGGATCAAGACTTGCATCAGTCCTTGAAGGTAGGACCATAGCTCCTGTGGTTGAACTTCCTCTTATTTTGACATTGTTACGACGTTACCGATCCTCAAGGTCAATGAGCTTGTGCTTTATTACCTCAATTTCATCTGTGAGGTCATTATGGGCATCGATGAGTTGGTTATGGGAGGACGCAAATTCACAAAATTTTGTTTCTGCATGTGAGACCCTACCATCTAGTTCTGAGATAGAGGCCTGCAAAGGGGAGATGAGCGAGGCCATATTGTCTTGCATAGAGGTAGGAAAGTCATGCAATGTTGCCTCAACATGCCCCGGGGTAGAATTGAGCAGGGATAGAGACCCGTCTGTAGCGGCGTGCTGCTTTTGCTGGACAAGCTGCTGGGTATAGCGGCTGTTAGTGAGAGGGGCATTCAGCCGGGACATGTGACCTACAGTTTGCGGGCTCCCTCCAGAGCTGTCCTGCAGCAAAGGGGTTGGGGAACTGCCGACTCTGGTCAGAGTACTCACTGTGGGTGACGGGGATCGAGGGCTCGTCTGTGGTGGATAAGTGTAAGCAGTCTCTTACTGGTGAGGAAGGATCGCTGCCGCCATGTTGTCCTTGCTCTTTATCAAAGAAAAAGCTTAGTTTACCTTGGGCCTTTATGGATTTCCTGCACTGGGTCATTATAGATGTCTGAGACACGTAGGCAGAGAGGAGGTAGCAAGTTTCCAGAGCCAAATGCTAGATTATTCGCTGCTGTATTGTCGGAGCTCTGCTCTTAAGCGGCCATCTTCTTCGGCGGCAAGCCACGCCCCCACTGACAGCAACTTTCATTGCGACGTTTTAAAAAGTTGCACTTCATAAATGTGCCTTAAAAGGGATGTACTGGCACCACCTGACCAACATTTCACTCCACTTCTGAAGGCGCAGCTCACCAAAAGTTGCTAAATTTTTCACAAAATGTTGCATGCCACATAATTTGCTACATTTTTACGCCACCAAACAGGTGTAGCAGATTTGATAAATGTCCCTCTTAGTTCATATATTCTGTGCTTGCAGAGTGCTGTTCCTCTGTGTTTGTCTTAACTATTGCAGTTTTAGCCATGTTGATGCACACCAGTGAACGTACTTCATTTTACAGGAGGTGCTAATTAACTTGCCTTTTGTATCAATTTGGAGGTGTGCCTGTCTCTGTTTTGGTTGTACACTCCTAAGGTCTCTTTCACACATGCGAGTTTTCCGCAAGGGTTCAATGCGTGACGTGAAAGCATAGCACCCGCACTGACTCCTGACCCATTCATTTCAATGGGTCTGTGTACATGAGCGTTTTCTTTCTTGCATCAGTTCTGTGTTGCGTAAAAATTGCAGCATGTTCTATATACTGCAAGTGCGGGTACGATGTGTTTTTCACTGATGATTGTTGGAGATGTTGTTTGTAAACCTTCCGTTTTTTATCACGCGTGTGAAACGCATAAAAACGCATCAAAACGCATTGCACTCTTGCGGAAAAAACTGAACAACTGAATGCAATCGCAGACAAAAGTGACTGAACTTGGTTGCAAAATGATGCGAGTTTCACTGAACGCATCTGGACCTAATCCGTCACGCCCAAGGGAAAGACCAGACGATGTGTTCGTAATCCATTCGTGTCACGGCTGACTGCGGTGGAGAACTAAGCAACCAATAAAGCCACAGCTGCCTTTTATTTCACCAATGAAGACCACACTGTATATCCGGTCTTCATTGTTAATGGCTGCACAGCACCTTGAACGCCGTGCCTATTGGTCGTACCCTAACTAACCCATCCTTTCCACCAGCTGTTCTTAAATCGTGCAGTATATATTGCTCCAGTCTGTTCTCCCTGAGTTCAGAGGCTACTGGCACAGAGAGAGGTAACAAATGGAGCACACACAGTGAACATGTATGGAGCCTGAAAAATATATTTGCTAAGTAATAGTGATGAGCTGCAGGGACTATATTCGATTTGGCGATATTTCGTTAATATATGGGCGAATATTTGCCATATATTCACAAATCTGCGGTTATTTTCTTGATTGCAAAAAATCGCCAATGTAATATTTGCGAAATGCGCGTGCAATACAGGCCTGGGTCACTTTGGGTACATTTTTCAAGCTGCTAGAAGTTGACTGAGACTGGAGATAATGGTCGTCACGGCAGAACATTACAATAGCTTTATATACAGATAGAGTGCTCCGATATATTCGTGATTGTGAAAATCAGCAATTAATGATGCAAATATTTTTGCGCAATACGTGAAACTGGGTGACATCACAGCACTATGTATGTATGGACAGCAGCTAACTAACAATCTAATGTAATGACACAGCAAACCATGGAGCACAGCAATGACACTGCTCTCTCTCCTAGAACTGTAATAAACTGCAGAAAATGGCTGCTGGGGAGGTTCTTATATAGTAAGGGGTGGGCAACTTTCCTATTGGTTGCTAGGGATGTTGCTAAGCTCAGACAAAGACATTGCAGCCTTCTCATTGGCCCGCAAGCAAGAGGGAGGTTACTGATGAAAAAAAATGTAGAATATTCGAAATTACGAATAAATAGCACTAAATTCTGAATATTCGCAAATTCTCAAATTTGCAATATTCGCGATAAATATTCGCGATTGGAATATTCGCGCCCAACACTACTAAATAACTCACATTCTATTATATAAAGAAGATAGTCCATATGTTCTAGCAGAGAGCTGGTGTATTGTGTTTTCTTTTGCTTTTAACAAAGAATTGATGATACAATGAAAACTTTAATTGTTTTTACTATTTTCATCTTCTTGTTAGTTCAAGTGAAGAGAACAGCTACTTTATTTTTTGAATATATTTGTATATAAACACATTTGCTTTTTTTAACTTTTCTTTCATTTGTATAGGTTTTTAAATTGACTCATTTATTTATATTTTATTATTATCAATATTTATTTAAGTATTTTTAGCGGTTAAATATGCAAAACCACCAACTAAAGCCACTCCACCAAAAGGACTGCAGGTGACATCTACATTATATGTTCTCACAAAAGTATTATTCTTTTGTTAGTGATGTTACATAGGACTGCGGGTGACAACTACTGCATTATCTGTACTCAGAGAGATATCACTGTGTTATCTGTGGTGTTACATAGGACTGCGGGTGACAACTACTGCATTATCTGTACTCAGAGAGTTATCACTGTGTTATCTGTGGTGTTACATAGGACTGCAGGTGACATCTACTACATTATCTGTACTCAGAGAGATATCACTGTGTTATCTGTGGTGTTACATAGGACTGCAGGTGACATCTACTACATTATCTGTACTCAGAGAGTTATCACTGTGTTATCTGTGGTGTTACATAGGACTGCGGGTGACAACTACTGCATTATCTGTACTCAGAGAGTTATCACTGTGTTATCTGTGGTGTTACATAGGACTGCGGGTGACAACTACTGCATTATCTGTACTCAGAGAGTTATCACTGTGTTATCTGTGGTGTTACATAGGACTGCAGGTGACATCTACTACATTATCTGTACTCAGAGAGTTATCACTGTGTTATCTGTGGTGTTACATAGGACTGCAGGTGACATCTACTACATTATCTGTACTCAGAGAGTTATCACTGTGTTATCTGTGGTGTTACATAGGACTGCAGGTGACATCTACTACATTATCTGTACTCAGAGAGTTATCACTGTGTTATCTGTGGTGTTACATAGGACTGCAGGTGACATCTACTACATTATCTGTACTCAGAGAGTTATCACTGTGTTATATGTGGTGTTACATAGGACTGCAGGTGACATCTACTACATTATCTGTACTCAGAGAGTTATCACTGTGTTATCTGTGGTGTTACATAGGACTGCAGGTGACATCTACTACATTATCTGTACTCAGAGAGCTATCACTGTGTTATCTGTGGTGTTACATAGGACTGCAGGTGACATCTACTACATTATCTGTACTCAGAGAGTTATCACTGTGTTATCTGTGGTGTTACATAGGACTGCAGGTGACATCTACTACATTATCTGTACTCAGAGAGCTATCACTGTGTTATCTGTGGTGTTACATAGGACTGCAGGTGACATCTACTACATTATCTGTACTCAGAGAGTTATCACTGTGTTATCTGTGGTGTTACATAGGACTGCAGGTGACATCTACATTATCTGTACTCACAAGAGTATCACTGTGTTATCTGGTGGTGTTACATAGGACTGCAGGTGACATCTACTACATTATCTGTACTCAGAGAGTTATCACTGTGTTATCTGTGGTGTTACATAGGACTGCAGGTGACATCTACTACATTATCTGTACTCAGAAAGTTATCACTGTGTTATCTGTGGTGTTACATAGGACTGCAGTTGACATCTACTACATTATCTGTACTCAGAGAGTTATCACTGTGTTATCTGTGGTGTTACATAGGACTGCAGGTGACATCTGCTACATTATTTGTACTCAGAGAGCTATCACTGTGTTATCTGTGGTGTTACATAGGACTGCAGGTGACATCTACATTATATGTTCTCACAAAAGTATTATTCTTTTGTTGGTGATGTTACATAGGACTGCGGGTGACAACTACTGCATTATCTGTACTCAGAGAGTTATCACTGTGTTATCTGTGGTGTTACATAGGACTGCAGTTGACATCTACTACATTATCTGTACTCAGAGAGTTATCACTGTGTTATATGTGGTGTTACATAGGACTGCAGGTGACATCTACTACATTATCTGTACTCAGAGAGCTATCACTGTGTTATCTGTGGTGTTACATAGGACTGCAGGTGACATCTACTACATTATCTGTACTCAGAGAGTTATCACTGTGTTATCTGTGGTGTTACATAGGACTGCAGGTGACATCTACATTATATGCTCTCACAAAAGTATTATTCTTTTGTTGGTGATGTTACATAGGACTGCGGGTGACAACTACAGTATTATCTGTACTCAGAGAGTTATCACTGTGTTATCTGTGATGTTACATAGGACTGCAGGTTACATCTACTTCATTATCTGTACTCAGAGAGTTATCGTTGTGTTATCTGTGGTGTTACATAGGACTACGGGTGACATCTACTACATTATCTGTACTCAGAGAGTTATTACTGTGTTATCTGTGGTGTTACATAGGACTGCAGGTGACATCTACTACATTATCTGTACTCAGAGAGTTATTACTGTGTTATCTGAGGTGTTTCATAGGACTACAGGTGACATCTACTACATTATCTGTACTCAGAGAGCTATCACTGTGTTATCTGTGGTGTTACATAGGACTGCAGGTGACATCTACTACATTATCTGTACTCAGAGAGCTATCACTGTGTTATCTGTGGTGTTACATAGGACTGCAGGTGACATCTACTACATTATCTGTACTCAGAGAGATATCACTGTGTTATCTGTGGTGTTACATAGGACTGCAGGTGACATCTACTACATTATCTGTACTCAGAGAGTTATCACTGTGTTATCTGTGGTGTTACATAGGACTGCAGGTGACATCTACTACATTATCTGTACTCAGAGAGTTATCACTGTGTTATCTGTGGTGTTATATAGGACTGCAGGTGACATCTACATTATCTGTACTCAGAGAGTTATCACTGTGTTATCTGTGGTGTTACATAGGACTGCAGGTGACATCTACTACATTATCTGTACTCAGAGAGATATCACTGTGTTATCTGTGGTGTTACATAGGACTGCAGGTGACATCTACTACATTATCTGTACTCAGAGAGTTATCACTGTGTTATCTGTGGTGTTACATAGGACTGCAGGTGACATCTACTACATTATCTGTACGCAGAAAGTTAGCACTATGTTATCTGTGGTGTTACATGGGACTACATGTGAGATCTACTACATTATGTCTACTTAGAAAGTTAACACATTTTTTTGTGATGTTGCATTAGACTGTAAGTAAGACTTTAGCACATTTATCACTTTGTTACACTTTTCCCACTCTTTTAACCTTTTCTACTGTTGTGAACCAGATCTTTTAAAAACATTGGTAGAGAACAAAGTATTCCCTTTTTATTATGTAACCTGACTACAATTTACTTGAAATTTATCAATAATGGACACAAAGTATCAGCTGGAACGAATCCTATCCGGCATCAGTCACGGAGGATTTCTTTCTAAATTCAACAAATCAATTAAGTCCACTCCACATGACATAAAAGCTGAACATGTGAAAAACTCACAATGGGCAGAAGCCAAAGTACGGCCTAAGAAATCAATGTGCAGCACATAAGTCGATGGTGGAATATTTAATAAGATGAATTTGTACTATATACACACACATGCTCAAGCCGTATGAACCCGAAATGGTATTCATAAAAAAGAGGAGTCTTGAGACAAGAAGTTTTATAAATACATTTCAACCTAAAGGTTCTCCTAAGAGCTTCATCTTGAACTTTTAACATGAATTTCATCATGAAGCTTCATTGTGGACCTTCATTTTGAAGCTTAAATGGATCGTCTGGAATTTAAATATTGATAACCTACCCTCAGCTGTTTGAAGAGGCCGCTGTGTTCTGAGGAACACTGCAGCATCCTCGAAGTTTGCCAAGCACAGTGTTCATTGTTTAGTTGCAGTGCTTGGCAATTCAGCCTGGATCCTGTCACTTGAATGGAACTAAGCTGCAGTTAGGCAACATGACGATGAACATGATATTATTGGCCTAGCCTGTAGCCAGACCCCCCAACAATCAGATAATCAGATATTGATGAACTATCCTTAGGATCGGTCATCAATATCAAAATCTCGGATAACCCCTTTTATTATTGGAGCTTCAACTTCTATTGTGTCCAAGAAGCTTCACTTCATAATGTTACCTTCAAGTTCTTCTTAAAGATTCACCACTGAGCTTTTTCTTGGTGCCTTACCATGGACCTTGAAAATTGTGCTTAGAGCTTCAACAATGTCTCCTTGAATTTGCACTTTCTTGGAATTTCATCTTGGCTCCACCTTGAATTTCACAAAAATATTATCTTTGGAAATGTAATTACCAGCCACCATAACCAATACTCTGCCTGCTCTATGCATAACGCAAGCTTCTCTATATATTTCCTGTGTTCATTTTCCCTATCTCATATGTGAATAAAAGAACTATCATTTCTACTCTGAACTAACAATAATGTGAGGAAGCTGAAGCTGATATGGATCCTCTGTACCTACTGTACTGATTTGGCTTAAGGTTACTCTCAAGGGCATTTTCTGGATGCTTTATGGTTCTTCCTTTAACCCTTTATATGGTATCTGGACTCTGCTGCAAGACACCCACCTGGCAGCCACACACCTCTTGAAGTATTAGAGGCTGCTGAACGACTTGGATCGACAGATACTGATGCAAACACAAGTCCAAAATCAGTCTAAAGGTTAGGGCAGGAAGTAAGAGGAACATGTAGATATCAGGTCAGGGAGTGAAGGGTAATATTTACAGACAGATATTGGCACATGGACAGTCAAATCAAGACTATGGCTTACCTTAGTAAAACACTCGGCAACTAGAACCTAATGCTCAGGCACCTTTGCATAGGAAAATGAGCCATGAATACCCTAAGGTGTCTAGACATTGGCTGCAAAAGACTTAGGTGGATAGAATCAGGCTATTTAAAAGCCAAAAGAGGCACTCACATCCTACCAGGGGAAGAGCAGCAGAGCAGGCGAGCACAGGGTCTCAGCCTACATGAAGTGGAAGAACCATGCTGCTTCAATGTCCTTACCTGCCAGGAGGGAAGAGTAGGATTCTAAAGGGGATTGCGAGGGGAACATCAGATAAGGAAATGTGAATGTTCCGGCGGACGTGCCCACCGAAAGGAGAATGGCGGTGGAGGGCACGAACTACCAACACAACAATGGAATTGGCCAGATACAAAACATCCTCTTCCTTTCTCCATTAATTGGTCACTATCCCTACCTACTTGCACGGTCATCGTAGGCAGTGACTGCACAAATAAGCTGCAGTGCTGAAATACGTGTTAAAACAATACACAAATAAGGAACAATCAGAGAGTAGTAGCACGGAAGAGGGCCAAAATGCCAGTCGACTAAGAAGTACAAAAAACGCCAGAAGCAATTAGAAAACCAACATGCCAAAAAGTCATGAACTAGTACAGGGATGCCCAACCTGCGGCCCTCCAGCTGTTGTAAAACTACAACTCCCACAATGCTCTGCTGTAGACTGATTGTTGTAGTTTGTCCAGGCATGCTGGGAGTTGTAGTTTTGCAACATCTGGAGGGCCGCAGGTTGGGCATCCCTGAACTAGTAGATCAATACAATACCAAATCTCCAGAAGCCCAAATCTTAGTCACAATACCAGTCCAGAAATTCAAAAGCCAGAAGTGTTTTCAATACAACAAGGAAACATAAGAGGGAGTCAGAGGACAAGAAATTCACTGGCATCTGCACATGTGGGTACCGGCCTTATATAGTGAGCAGGGAACAGCTACACACCAACGTCCATGTCCACTGCGTGGAGCTGCCAGCTGAGTATCCCGATGCTCTGGAGCCATGACCCACCTCATCATTGGCTCGGATATCAGAGCCCTAGTTGATCTTTTTACTCTGGAAACTGGACACTGCTGCCACATGGGGGCAGCGTGAGCTGGCGAAACCATAACAGCTTTTTTCTGAATCTGCATATATGAATGTACAGAAGACAATAGGTCCAAATCTGTATTATTTACTAAGTAAATTGAGAGTAGTAGTGTCCTCAGTGTGTTTATGGAAAGGGAAGGACATTTTATTGCGCCTCTCTATCTTTTAGTTCCAGAAAACAGACATGCAAACCGTTCCATACTTTGAGACTGTGTAGATAAGGCCAAAAAATGTCTGGAATATGGAAGACTTCCAAACAAAAGACCCGGGGACAGGCCTTGTCCTCCCAGAGCTAAAGTGTGGGTAGTAGAAATACCAGCTATCAGAAGTAGTAGTAGTAGGCCACAGATCTCCCTGGCATCTAAAAGGTAAAACAATATTATTGAGGAGAAAGCGGTAGAGATTGTGAATTGGATGACTCACTCCTCCTCTCAGTCACAGCAGGTGACTTCTGAGTCTGAAAAGTGCCTTAGAGTCAAGGGTCAGCATTCCTCCTGCTCCTCCTCTTTGCAGCCCCAGAGAAGGCTTTCAGAGGATTCCTCTTTGTCTTCATAACACATGCTCCCTGCATGGCCACATTATTAAACTAATGGTGCAATGCTTTTGTAATAAGTACACGGACTTTCCAAGGTGCTAGCAATGTCCAGTAGTCTGTCCTTGCATTTCAACCAATCTTTTGTGGGGTGGATTTCACTGGATGTGCAGCGACAGAACGATCTGCCACCACAACTCTTAATTCGTGACACTCCAACTTGCTGGAATTCAACATTGCACATGCTAAAGCATCTGTACGAGCAGCGTGAAGCTATGAATGATTTTGTCATGCACCAGACTGCCTCAGCAGCAGGGAGCAGGTGTTGTTTCAAGGTCACCTCATGAAGTTCATTCCCCTCATATTTATCTTAGAACAGATACTGATGCTCATGCAGCAAGGGACGTTGGTGGAAGAACAGCTAATGCATCTTGCTGTCTGTCCTGTAACTGTTGGGGACCCACAAGGAGACACTCCTATGGAGGAGGAGGATGAGGAGCTACCACTGGAAGAGGAGGAGTTGGTGTTGCAGGATGATGATGATGATGACGGTGACACCGGCCACAGCACCTAATTGTCTCAGTGATGGGCAGAGCTGGCAATAACTAGCTCATTTGCACACTGGCCAGAATGGTGACCTGTATGCTGGCTTGTTTATGCACTGACAGGCATATCATTGACATCAAGCAGTGTGATGATTACTGGATAGCCATGCTTTTAGACCCTCACTATCAATGCAAAATGGGGAAATGTTTTCCTCCCTCCAAAAGTTTTTACTAGGAAACACTGTGTTCATAGCTTACCGCTGCTTTTAGGGAGCAGCACCTCCTGCCAGCGTGTCTGTAAGGGAGATCCCTCTCCACCCCAATCAGAGTCACTAAACTCCCTCCACCACAAGCAGCAGAAGCTATAGCAGCGGTAACAGCAGCAGTAGCTAGTATTCTCCTCAACATGATAGAAAAGTTTTTCCATATGCCACTCCAGGCTGAGGCCAGTCAGAAAGTAGAGACCTTTCGTCTCAATGTCCAGGTTTAGGCCTACCTATACTCTGGCTTGCCACTGGCGCATATCCTGACCCCATGGACTTCTGTGTAGGCAGATTAAAACAGTGGCCAGAATTGGCCCAGCATGCTTTCTGACATGTCTTCTTTTTTGGCCTGCCTCCAGTGTCACCTCAGACCGGGTTTTCAGCACTGTAGGGGGCATGGTGACACCAGAACAGACCAAGTTGTCCTCTGTCCATAACATCACTTTTGTCAGAATGAACCAAGCCTGGATTCGAGAGGATTTTCACACTTCTCTGGCTGAGACTGATGAAGAGATCTGGCCTTTCTGACGGTGCCCCATATTGCTGTCTGCCTACAGCTGCTGCTACCTCCATCATGCCACTAGCACCATAATGCCACTATTGTTGCTTGCCTGTCAGCATTTACCATATGGCTCCTGCTGCAACCACAGCTGCAGCTGCTACTAGTCACTGCTAATCCCCTACTGCCACCACTACTACTCATGGACAGCCGACCTACTGCCAACTCTATGGCTTCCGCAACTACTATTCATAGACAGCCGACCTATTGCCTTGTATGTTCCATGCTATGCTGCTTCTACTGTCGCTAATATTGCCTCTAATACCCTCTTCCAGATCGCCGTCTTAACACCTTAGACGGTTGGCACACATCAAGAAACCGCTCCACCACTGTAGATTCGGGTGCAAACTGGCCACGACCAGCTTTATTGTCATCACAGCAGTACAACAAAATCATAAAAATAAACCTCAGCCGTCTGGCCACTGACTACACAGTACATATACACTCCCTCTCTAGCGGGATCCGGGTCTACCACCCAGCTCCCCAAAAACACCACAGTGCTTACCCCCACACAGGGTTAGAGGGTCCCGGCTCCCACAGGTCTTGACACAGCCTGCTCCTTTCCCAGACTGAGGAGCTAAGCCAAGATTAATCCAAGCTCCTCAGCTGGCTGATAATTATCCCCATTACCAGCCTGACTGCTGCAGACAGTAGGAAAAAACTATTTTCCCAACCTTTCTTGTTCTCACCCAGCTTGCTCTGGGTGAGATACGCCATTTGAATGGCCTTCCTATGGCCTTCTGGCAACTCCACTGCCACACTACCCTTTCCACACCCACACTCTACTGCTGTTGCTCCAAATTAAAAGGACACATTTTTTTAAGCTTGTTCATAATGAGCCACTTTTTTCTTCTGACAATCAACACTTGTGCACATTGTATGGGCAGCATTCTGACCCATCAAGGTATATGTTTTGAGAACTTGGTCCCCCAACAAGCCTTGTTTTTTGTTTTTTTTGGAATCTCATAACGCGAGGCGTGTTTAAACACAATTTGCCCCGATAAGGGACAGTTTTTCGAATATGAAAAAGGATGAGACATGGGCCGGCGCCGTGTGTTTTTGCTTGTTACTGCCGTCAAACATGTTATTACCCACAGCTATTTATGTCAGTGTCACTCACTAAATTATGCATATTTCTGGTACAGATTGCAATGCAAAGTTCCTTGCCGCAATCGGCGATTTCTCCCTGCTTACCAGATAGCGGGCCCATCCCATTCATTATTTTCTACCGCTGGTTTATTTGTACAGAATGGTCTAAATGTAAGATAGCAAGGAAGCTGTTTTACATTTAGAAGTGGTCGTGGATCAGTCAAAGTTATGAAGAGGCCGGCGCCAGATCTACCGCCAAATATGGCCCTTATTAAGACCGGTGTCTAAAACGTCGGTCTTAATAAATCTGCCCCAAAATGTTTTCCTTTTGTGCTCAATATGTGCTCAACAAGACAAAATGTCAAACGTCAAACTTTTAATGTAGGTTATTAAAATGTTTTCCTTTTTTTGTGTCTTGTAAATCTGGAGAATCAGCGGGAAACATTAAGATGCTGCACGTTGTTATGTGACTGCTAAATATGTTTAAAGAGAGACATATGCTGGTTTTTACACATTAAATTATTTTTGATTGACGTTGGGTAGAAAGAAAGAGATTTAACTCGCAAATGTTATTTTGGTGGAATATAACCATGACTAATATCTACCTCAAATCTATTTCCTGTGAAATGCGTGATACAGGCCTAGTATACACCTCATCATTATCATAGATACTGTACCACAAAGTCAACTTTTAACCTCCAGCACCAGGGTTTAATCACATGTAAAATGGTATAGTTGTACTTAATCCCACCCTTGAGGAGCACCCAGAAATGTTGTCTACGGGGGTCCGAGTAGAAAAAAAGTAAAAAAAAAAATGTAGGCCACGACAATTGTTATAAGCTCCTCCTATATGTAATAGGCCACTCCCAACAAACAACATACAGCTAAAATGATATTGTTGAGGATAAAGGTAAGAGTCTCACCTTCATCCTACATAGACACACTGTACTTAATACTCAGGGCCCCAACATAAAGCTACTGTACTCAAACTATTCTTTTTTACTGCCTGTGACCGAAATTACCATCCATTTTAGTTTCACAAACTGCCCACCACGTGGCTCCGTGGCAGTAGCTGGAGGAGGAGCTGCGCGATATTTAAGGTGTATAGTTCCGTGTGGAGGAACCCGGCTCTATACATTATACAGAGAGGGGAAGGCACCAGCCAGGATACTCCTCCCTAGATCCTGCTCACGGCCTGTGGTTCCCTCCACCATCCGCCACCCACCCATGGCCTGCTGCCCCCCTCAGCCGTCCTCCCCAGGCCGAAGCCCCCTGCCCCATTTTCAGCCACCACCATGTTTATAGCTGTCCAGCTCTGAATTCTCCTTGTGCAAATGGCAGGGGAAGCAGCCAGAGCATCTCCTCTCCTACACAGCAGCACATACTTCTTACATCCAGTGATGTCACCTTTGATGCAGACTTTCTCTTTCCTCATCTTCTCCATTGAGACCAGACCGCCATGATGATTTTTCAGCCTCTCTGCAGAGATTGACAAACAGACATTGGTTTCCAACTTTTCCATCATCCTCACATATTCTGAACACCCCATTCTGCCACCCCTAATACTGTGCTCCCCAATACTATACTGCAGAAACAGTCCACCTTAAAATACTAGTACCCCAGAGATAGTGCCCCCTTCAATAATTATTGGCACACAGTGCGCTTAAAAAAAAAAAATGTTCCCAGCAAATAGTATCCCAGACTAATAGTGTAAACATAATGCCCCCCCCCCAAAAAAAAAAAAAAAACATAAATTAATAATTGTGCTAAGCTGATACTATGCCAGTGTGCCCACCACAGTAATAGTGCTCCCCCAAATTCCACCAATAAAAATAATTTTCTGCCAAAATTCAATTAGTAGTAATAATGCCCCCATAGTGTCCATACTAGTAATCATGTTCTCCATAACCCCCCAGTAGTAGTAAAGCTCACCATAATGCTTCCTAGTAGTAATAATTCTCCTTATAATGTGACAGTGACAGACATACTTTACTTGCAAGATGGACATTATATTCAGCACTACCAAACATACAGGAGAATCCAGCACTAAATACCTTTTAAATCCAGTAACGTCACCTCTGATGTAGATAATTCCACATTATCATCTTCTCCATTTGGCCTGGATGACATATTTCAGTCCCGTCTTTTCTGTGCAGAGTTTGCAACACAGACATCCTAGATTCTAGATCGTCCTGGTGCCCCAAAGCTGTTATCCTACTGCTAACCCCAACACTGTGCCCTCTGTGCTCCCCAATGCCACCAATTACTATATAGCAAAAATGATAGCCCTATTCAGATTGTACCCCCATAGTAAGTGATCCCTAAAGTCTCTCCAATGGTAATCATTTTCTCCCAGACAAAAGATGCCAGAGGAGGAGGAGGAAAATGGAGAACGTGCAGCCTGAAAGTAAAGTAAATAAGTGTATGTACAGTATGTGTGTATCTGTGTTTGTATACTGTCTTCAAAGGAGCAGTGAAAAGGGACAGGAGACCTCAAGGTATTATAAGTGTATACAGTCCTGATGAAGAGGGCAATAGAGCCCTCGAAATGCGTTGACTACCCTGCAAACAAAAATTAATCCCTTATCTGTCCAATGAGTTGGATCTGAATCCTTCCAAGCAAGCGCCGGAAAAAGCGGTCAAAATATGTTTTTTACCAGTTTTCCTTTTGATAATGCTACTATGTATACCTCATCCACTGGGGCACCACAGAGGGACCGCGGATGCCGGTTTGCTGGTCGGCGAACTACAATTACCAACAAGGCTCTCTACAGTGGTTGTTACTCCTCACAACCATAGAAGTTGTGAAAAATAAAAATAAAAAAATGAAGACAGCAGGTCCAAACAGTGGGATTTATTCCAGATGCAACGTTTCGGCTGATGAGCCTTTGGGGGATTTTTACCACCCCCTAGAGACGAGCACCCACCGCTTATAGACCAAGGAGTGCTGTTCATCCTAGCATCCTCACAACCATAGACGGTAAGTGTACCCTAACCTTTATCAAACCTCTCTCTACAAAGTGACTCCGCACATGTTTGTACATGTTTGTATCTGTGTCAACATCTGCATATTCTGTATCTAGGAGATAGCAAGATAGCATCAGTGTCCTAAATATCTGAATATGTTTATATATATATTGTAGGAGAGTCCCCGGGATAATAATGGAGGATAATACGTGCCACCAGAGGTCCTGGCCTTGGTGGAGTAAGAACCGGATCATTGCGGTTACAGAGGCGAATGCTGCTGGTGCAGCATGTCTGGGCCGGTTCTTACTGGGAACAGGTAAAGAGCAGGGTGGGTGTCTGTTTGCCACAGCCAGCCCAGGTTTTTGGTGGAGCTGGGCCTTTGAAGAACCCAGCCTGCTGAAGATGGGAGGTGGGGTGTGTCTTGCTGTGCTGGTCAAGAAGAGACTGGGCGCAGCACAAACTGAAGGATAGCCCTGGGACCTGTGGTGCCACTAGCCGAAGGGGCTCTGGCCTGAGGGAGACAAAGGCAGGTAGCCTAGAAGCCTGCAGGAACGCTGTGGTCTGTCCAGAAACAAGGTGACTTAAACCTGCTGTTTATTTGCTATGGAAGGACTTTTGTTCTATGCACTGTGTGGATACGCACCTGTGTGATCTGCACATTGCCTGTTGTGCCTTTGGTGTGACTAAAGTCACGGTGTATCACAAAGACTGTCTGTAATTGCCTCAATACTGCCGCCGCTACCGTAGCCTACCACGAGCACATCCCCACAATATATAAAGAATAAGAGCACCACTACTCATAGTACAAGAAAAAACCTGCTATACCACTACTACGCAATATATATACAGTCATGGCCTCAAGTGTTGCCACTCCATGTATTTTTCCCCAGAAAATTATTGCAGTTACACATGTTTATTTCCTTTGGGTGTACTGGAAAAACACAAAGAAATAAAATAAAACTGAGGAAAGAATAAAACTCCAAAAATGGGCCAGACAAAATTGTTGGCACCTTTACAAATTGTGGGTAAACAACTTTGTTTCAGGCATGTGATGTTCGTTCAAACTCACCTGTAGCAAGTACCAGGTGTGGCCAATATACAAATCACACCTGAAACCAAATATAAAGGGAGAAGCTGAGTCTTCTGTGTGTGCCAAACTAAGGATGGAGAACAGAAAGAGGAGAACTGTCTGAGTAAAAAATAACTGCTACTCCACTATTTCTCGGACTTGTAAAAACAAAACAAACAAAAAACCCAGGGGCATTGCTTTGGGGCCCCAACTCAGAAGGGGCCCATCCAAGAGGAGGACTAGAAGATTTTATTGTCAGGGCCCCCTCAACAGTATTGTCATATGATATTATATACAGTAACAGTGTAGGAAACAGATGGAGCAGATGGGTCTTGTCCGACTATCCACAGGAGTGAGGGTTGCGAAGAAGTTTCTTTGGGAGGTGGGGGGGGGGGGTCCCGTTCAAAAATTGGCTGTGGGGACCAGTCATTTCTAGTTACGGGACTGTATATATATATATACAGTATTTATTGCTCATAAGACGCACCTAGGTTTTAGAGGAGGACAAAAAGAAAAAAATATGTGTTTCATTATACCTCATGTCAGACCCCAATGTTAATAAGACCCCAATAAAACCTCAGATCAGATCGCCAATGTGAATGACCCCCAATCAGCTCTCAGATAAACCTCCATGCCTCTCATTAGCCCCCATATGCCTATTATCAGCCCCATTTACCTCTCATCAGCACCCCCATGCCTCTAATAAGTCACCATACAGTATCTGCCCCATTTGTCTGCCATCAGCCTCCATATGTCTCTTATCAGCCTCCATATGCCTTTTATCAGCCCCCATATGCCTCTTATCAGCCCCCATTTTCTCATATCAGCCCCAATTTTCTCATATCAGCCCCCATTTTCTCATATCAGCCCCCATTGCTTCTCATCAGTCCCCATGCCACAGAGCACATAAAAAAAACAAAAAAAAAACACTTAACTTTCCTGCACCGAACGCCTATATATACAGAATAAGCAGATGTTGACACAGATACACATAGGAGAGCATTATATATAAAATTCCTCGGGAGGCATTATACTAAGTGGAGGACTACAAGGGGAGCATTATATATAAAATCTCTATGGGAGCATTCTTCTAAGTGAGAGACTACAGGAGGCCATTTTATTACAGGAGGTGCAGTATACCACAGGGGAAATACAGGGGCATATTAAACTACAGGGGTGCATTATATTACAGGAGCACAATATACTACAGGGGTGCATTATATTACAGGAGCACATTATACTACAGGGGTGCATTATATTACAGGAGCACATTATACTACAGGGGTGCATTATATTACAGGAGCACAATATACTACAGGGGTGCATTATATTACAGGAGCACATTATACTACAGTGGTGCATTATATTACAGGAGCACAATATACTACAGGGGTGCATTATATTACAGGAGCACATTATACTACAGGGGTGCATTATATTACAGGAGCACATTATACTACAGGGGTGCATTATATTACAGGAGCACATTATACTACAGGGGTGCATTATATTACAGGAGCACATTATACTACAGGGGTGCATTATATTACAGGAGCACATTATACTACAGGGGTGCATTATATTACAGGAGCACATTATACTACAGGGGTGCATTATATTACAGGAGCACATTATACTACAGGGTGCATTATATTACAGGAGCACATTATACTACAGGGGTGCATTATATTACAGGAGCACATTATACTACAGTGGTGCATTATATTACAGGAGCACATTATACTAAAGTGGTGCATTATATTACAGGAGCACATTATAATACAGGGGTGCATTATATTACAGGAGCACATTATACTACAGGGGTGCATTATATTACAGGAGCACATTATACTACAGGGGTGCATTATATTACAGGAGCACATTATACTACAGGGGTGCATTATATTACAGGAGCACATTATACTACAGGGGTGCATTATATTACAGGAGCACATTATACTAAAGGGGTGCATTATATTACAGGAGCACATTATACTACAGGGGTGCATTATATTACAGGAGCACATTATACTAAAGTGGTGCATTATATTTCAGAGGGGCGTTATACTACAGGAGGATTATACTACAGGGGGCATTATTCTATAGGGGGCACTGCAGGGGGAGAGCATTATACATACAAGGACTATGGGGCATGATAGTACAGGGGAGTTGAGAGCATTATACATTACATACTAGTACTACAGTGAGCATTGTAATAATGGGGGCACTACAGGGTGGAATGTTATACATGATGGCACTACACAAGGTAGGGGGCATTATAATGCAGGACTTTAGGGATCACTATTACTATGGGGGTACTATCTGAATACACTTTAATTATTTTTGCAGTATAGTATTTGGGGACATTGGAGAACACAGCGGGCACAGTATTGGGATTAGCAGCAGGATAACAGCTTTAAGGGCATGAGGAGGGGAAGGATGACGGAAAAGTGAGGAATCTAAGATGTCTGTATGGTAAACTCTGCAGATACGAGATGTGAGTGAAAGAAGGCGTCAGGGTGGTCTGGTCAGAAGAGAGGAGAAGAGGAAAGAGAACATTAGAGGAGACATCACTGGATGCAAGAAGTATGTATGTACAGTATAACAGTAGATATGTACATTGTATAATCTGCAGGATCAACCCTACCAGACAATATGCCTGGTAAAATTCGGCTGATGCTGCTGACAGGATAAGTATGTCAAATCATGCCCGTACTTACAAGGAAAATTGAGCTATACACATATTCAGACATCTGGACTTCAGTGCATGTGGCCCAATGCTTGTGTCATGAACCCATCACCAGTGGATGGATGTGGGCCATGTGGAAAGTTGGTGGTAGAGAAAAAGCAGCAGGATGCAACATGAACGTCTCAGCATGCCATTCTTGCACATGTAACCAATTCAGGGCAATGGTTGGCTATGATCTAGAATGGTTCTAGGAGCTCTAGTGCCGAAATGGAGGGAGTTTCACAAAGTTGACACCCTGCTACCTGCTTTTCTTCATTTGCAGTAAACTTCCACTTGACCAGTAAAGTTGAGTAGAGGTATGGACCATAGGTGCAAGGACACAACCAGATGATTATGGTGCAATGAAATTTTATTGAGACAACGTGTTTTGGGGTTCTGGGGACCCCTTTATTAAGTCTAAAACAACGTACATAGGAGAAATAGAAAAGGGGATATGATAGAAAACAAGGAAGTGTTCAAAATAGAAGGAACCATGCTGTCGGTTGCACTATGCAATGTAATACTGAATGTATTAAAAAAGAAAAAAAATCTAATAATCATTGAAATTTTTGTACGCTCATATTACATGATACCTACTATGTATAACTTCTAGCAAAAAAATAAATATATTTAAAAAAAAAACTAATTATGAAATCCACAGATGTTATCCTTTAAAATGTTAACAGGATGGAGACAAATGCGAAAGTTAGGAAGAATCTGCCTAAATGCAGTCAGTCCTTCCTCTGTGATTTTAACAATTCAAATTCATCCTCGGGTAGAAAGACGCCTTCCAATGTGTGGTCCTTATTCAAGGACATTAATCAAGGCCCGGATAATGATTCAATCAGGAAATTGACGTCCCTGGAAAATTACTGCTCTCATTTAAACAGTCCAATCAACGCCTTAAAGAAAGATAATTTTTAATTAAAATTGATCAGAAATTGCATTTTAAAAATTGTTTAATAACATGTTCAATGAAGGCGTAATTTAAATCGCGAGGGATGGAGAACCTGCCTGGAAGTCAGAAGGAAAATATATTGAATGGGACAATTAACACAGAATGTACTTCCAATTACAATGGTCTCCTTCCAAACTGTACAGTTCTCCTGGAAAGGTAATCCTTTATGTTTGGAAACCATCAATAAACTAACCTGGTGGGAGTCCGTAGGCCCAGCTATACCCATAAGTTTTCCTTCACCCAGGGCAATTATTCATTTTTATGTTCTTGTTGCCCCCCATCTTTCCCGGCTTGCCCTATCTTCATTGCCATCCTTTGACACTGACCCCTGTCCCCATTTTCGATGTCATTTTCCAGTTTTAGTGCTTCCCAGACTGTATTCCAACCTGTAAAGAAACAAAACTTTAACAGTTGCTACTTGTTCATACCATTTTGAACTTTCCCATCTCCATGGTCCATCTCCAAAGACCTAAGGCCAACAGAGTATTACTCTTGGGCAAGGGAGCCCTATAGGAGAAAAGGATAATCAGTGAAAACCTTTTCTCAGGGCTGGTAACTTGGACAAAGATTAAAACAATAACATATTGACCATTTGTATCTTCTCATTCATCTCTAGTAATTTACATTCAGTACCACTGAAGCCACCGATGCAATACTGCCATTTTTAAAAAAAATTGGTAAATTTGCAAGAAAGACATTATGTACTGAAGAATATTACACACCATTATTTGTAATTATATTTAGAATTTTTAGGTTTTTTTTGTAAATTGGTAACATTTAGCTACATTTGAAATTTATTTTTCAAGAGTAGGGGTGAGTGAATCAGTTCTATGAATCTATTCATCTTATCGATCAAAGTTACTCACCGGAGTAGGGCTGTCCCTGCTGGTGAAGAATTTCCCCCTACCCAGGCCTACCAATATCACATCTGTGCCACTGCTCAAATTAGTTGTGCAAGGGCAAAGACCGTGCTTCCACTATTAAGGCAGCAACTGTGAATGAGCCACCAGGAGCTTCCACTTCCAGAGCAGCGATTGATCATGTGCCACAACCTGAAAGTGTAGCATCTTATTCACACTTGCTGCCCTGATAGTGGAAGTATAACCTTTGCGCTTCTGCCACTACTTCGAGCAGCGGAGCAGACACGATATTGAAATAGCCCTGCCCTGTCTATCAAGTGGCAAGGGAGATTCTTCATCAGCTGAGAGAGCCCCTCATAGGTGAAGAACTCTGATTGATGAGATTAATATATTCCTATTCAAAAGATTTTTAGCATGAGAATCTGTTTTTAGTTATTTTAGTATTTAGTTTGGTTTGATAATAAAAAGGTATGTGAGATGTGTAATTTACATCTGCCTACACATTTCAATATGTCTATCAATGACTACCATTGTAAGGCCTCCAGCACACAACAGCATTCATCTTTGTGGTCTGCAAAACATTGATACCAGCCATGTGTGTTCCATATTTTGTGGATCGGTATGTCGTATGTCCTGTCCTTTGTAAATAAAATGCCTATCTTGTCTGCAATAGGGACAAGAATAGGACATGTTCTATTATTTTATTTATTTTTGTTGGGCTGCAGAACGAAAGTGCAGATGTGGACAGCACACAGTGTGCTGTCCACATCTTTTGCAGCCCCATTAAAATGCATGGGTCCACATCCCATCCTTAAAGAATGCAGACGGATGCAGACCAAAACTACAGTTGAGTGCATGAGGCCAAAGAGTATGACCACACGGCCAGGTTTTCTGTTTTCTGGTGCAGTTTTGGAAGCCAAACTCAGGAATGAATTTAAAAAAGAGGAGAAGTCGTATTTGTCCTTTATACTTTCTCTCATTTTATGATCCACTCCTGATTTCGGCTTCAAAAACTGCATCAGGAAACCTGACAGTGTGGCCAAACCCTAAGAAAAAAAGTCCCATATTGTATTAAAACTAGTGGTGAGCGCAGAGAGCTTCAGATCCTAGATCTAAAATAGTTTTGGTCGAAACTTTGTTTGCATACTGTACAGAGATTCATCTACAGTACGTACAGTATTTAAATGTATGGGCTCCAGTTGAGTAGAAATGAGTTACTATCGAACTTCAGTGAATAACTTATATCGACTTCAGTGAATAACTTCGGCATTCAATTTTAAAATTAAAACTCATTTTAAAACAGGAGTCTGAAGAAGGCTTTTGTACCAGCTGCTGCCCCGGTTCTGAAGCTGAGTTCAAATTCAAAAATCAAATCCTGAAGTTATTCACTGAAGTCTGAATAAGGAATTGCCCTCGCCGGAGCCCATACAATTTGATGTTGTACGCAGATAAATCACCATACAGCATTATAACTAAGCTTGGAGTGAATCTACTTTGGATTTTGGATCCGGAGCTCGATTCGTTCATCCCTAATTATAATATATACCAACTGTACGTTTACCTAAAGGTTTCAGGGCTTATCTTTGGCTAATAGACTATCCAGATATTAGACACCAAGCACAGCCCAACTATAGAGTAAAGAGGCCTAATGTATATGGACAGTATAATTGCTTTAACGATTAACCAAAGACAACATATTTTCTTCCCTCAGTATAAGGTTACTTAAACTATTCTGTGCATCATTCAAAGAAGATCCAAATTAGCCAATATTCATTATTAGAGGTGTGCAAGGTTTCCTAAACTTGATACTTTTACTAATTAAATCTATTTTGATTATTCGGCAGAATTATTATTTCTGCTCTGCAGATTTATGAAGCCCCTTGAGGGAATTCCACCATTGGGAGAAATTTATTAAAAAGCATTGTGCAAGCTTTCTCAAGGTTACTCGTATTCAAAAAGGCAATGATATTAAAGAAAAATAACACCTGGACCTTGGTTTAGTAAACATATTCCTAAGGATACAATGTTTCTACTTGTACAAAATGTTACAGATTACTTTTGATATGTAAATGCAAGAATCGTTGATATAAAGGGACATAAAGTAGGAAAGACATAGACAATAAAATTATATACGTTTAAGTAAAAATGAATGGCGGAAAAAGTAAAAAATGAATAATTAAACAGACAAAAAATCCTAAAAAAATATAATCTGTAAAAGTATTCTTTAATTTACATGTCTTAGTTAATTTATGCTTGCCTAGAAATATGACTATGCGTTCCATCAGTGTATTAGCATCTATTTACCAGCCTTTCAATCATTCTGCCATATGATATATGACTGTTTCCACTACAGTCAACTGTAAAGCAAAATTAAAGGAACCCAGTTATCTGCCTACGTCCTCTAAGTAACGTCGCGCTCCATTTATTTTATGACACAAAATGTATTTTAAATGCAAATCCTGTACCGGCCGTCGTCTTCTTCTCTTCCACCATATTTTATAGATAATAGCAGGTTAACATAATCAATTATTTGATAAATGTGTAACATGAGAGTCGGAGGCTTCCAGCGCATTCTGGGGAAACCATTAATCACATAGATAAAGGTTAAACAGCCATAATGATAACAATAATAATAATAATTTACTTAATGTCTTCCCACAATGACCACATCTATTTCACACCTGTCTGGCTTTTCCTTTTATTTTTAGTATCTTTTAAAAATGACAACCTTTGGTTTCAATTAATTCACACCTTCTATTTCAGAGAAATATTCAAGTATTTATTGTATTATATGTGACATGCTCTATTATTATTATTATTATTATTATTATTATTATTAGTATTATTATTATTAGTATTTACTAGAATAAGGTTAGTATTTAAAGCATCAATTTGTGTCAGTCCAACAGATCAACATGAGCAGTCAATGACTTGTACAAAGAATCTCTGACATTAAATAATGGTGACTCATGCTTCGGTCAAGATAATCTGCTTATCATAATCAACACAAGGTAAGGGACTCATGGAGGTAAGATGTTGATTGCCGATTTCATGATTGAATATATTAGTATTAGTGATATTCTACTGATGTGACCAAATAAAACTTTTCTACATTTGCAAGACAAGTGAGTGCCGGTCATCTATCTAACTGAAGATACTAGTTGTGATTAAACTTCCTCCGAAGAGGTGTTAGAACAGCAGTGTAAGTGGAAGACAATAGATGTTGCACCCCTCCACCTTTATTCAAACTTGGCTTCTCAAATTTGACATAAGTAAGATTCCATGTAGGTACACAGCAGAGTCATGACTGTAGGTATTGGATCTTCTGTGCTGGGTCATAAGTTGGTTTGGCTGTTGATTTGCTTCCCCAGTGTACAGTTCTTCACACTCCTCATTGCACCGGAATGCATATACAATATTGCTCTTCTTCTGCTTTGGGTTGCTGCCTCAATTTGTATATAAAGAGAAATCTGCAGCACTCATCAGTTATGAAGACTCCGGTTTTATTCAACCATCAGCATACCACTTACCTTTCCTTTGAGAAAGCTGAGCAGGCGAAACGCGCGTCGGGACGTGGGGGTGACGCTGACACACAGTGCGCATTCAGGTACATGTACATATGCATTATTCCATTGCACTATTATTAGCACTTTATTGGTACCTTCTCTCTATGGATGCACACACTAGCATCCATTGTTTGTGTTATTAGTGCCAGGTGGCCCCATACTATAGGGTGCCTTATAATCACGTATGTGCATATGTTGTCAGCCTTAATCTTGATATCATTACTGTTATATTTATGCACATATACCCCGGTGTGAAGGTTTCCTAACTGTTATCTGTACCACCAATCATGTTGACCAAGACTATATGACATTTTAATATTAATTGTTTTATCATGGTAATAATAAAGTGATTATTTTTGAATTCCGGTGTGGTGAATTGGTGTATATATGTGTATGGGATTTCGGATACTTTGGGCGTTATCCCAACGCCAGATTTCGGTTTTCATCAGCATACAATGCGACTTTTCGACCAACACTGGTCTTTATCAAGCAGAATCCTGATCTCAGGGCACCATCCTTGAACTGGACCTAATAATTAGGTACCGTGACCACTGGTATATTTTTTGCCACATGGCGATTTGTAGTACTGCTTATTTTCTATTATAAATTCTGTGCAACATGTAGCCAGGTTGAAATGGGATGTGATGTTTCTTAAAATTCTTAAGAGTTTTTAAGACATCTCAGCTATTACCAGAACAACTAAATTCTTCCTTATGCGCTGATCAGCACCTTCACTGGTAATCTTGATACTCTGTCAACTTCCTTTCTCAGTTTTAACAAAGGCCTGGTCTAGATACCAAAATGTCTTAAGGGCTTCTCTCAGGTGTTTGACTTCCTTTCCATCAGCCTCTGTGCCATTTCAGATCTTCTCTGGCAGGATATGTAGGGTTCTTATGCTTCACAGTTTATGATCTATCCTAGAGGATGGTTGGAGTCAAACAACAGGTACCGGCCCATATGTGTAGGCTACCTGTAGATGCCAGTTTCCAGGCTTCCTCCTTTATTGACTGTTACTAAGAAGTTCAAGAAAGCCAGTGTGTTGTTTTGTATATCTTTCTGCATAAACCTTTTGGCATTTGAAGTATCAGATTAAAGTCTGCTACTATTGTGTATCTAATGTGTTAAGTGTCACATTCAGCATTACTACAACTGTACCTCCTCTGATACCCCACCACACACAAGGGGGTGGGGGAGGAGTAATAGACCACTTCTAGATACCTCTGATGGATGCTTATCTCACAAAGAACCAAAAAGATCAGACATGTTAAAATCCAACTGCCTGATTGTTTTATACCTGGTCGTCTGCTATAGGAGAAAGTTGGGAGACCACCATCCACAATAGATGGTCAGGTGGAGGCTTAAGGCCACGTTAATCGAACGCGTATGGTTAGCTTTAGGTTGTTACCCACTATTGTTTAATGTCTATGGTCAGATTTAGGTAATGAGACAATAATATTAGAACATAGAAACAGCAGGATAAAGAGATAAATAGTAAATACATAAACACATTCATACATTGTATAAATTATTGTATACAGAACTTTTCACTTAATTATTTCGCTTTGTTACATTTCTGTAACAAAGCGAAAACTCATGTAACCTTGTTGCATTAGGACACCTTCATTTGAAAATGCTCATTTAAGTAGTGGCAGAGGTCATCTTCTCATTAAAATCTATAATTCCAGGAGTACTTTGTCTATGTCACAAACATTTCAACGCCCCAAAGACATGAAGAACAACACGTTTAACATAAAACTAGGTTTTTCTGTTTATCTTTATTGTGAACACAGAGAGAGACATCTTCAATATGAGATAATTACAGCTTTGGTCTTTTTTTGCTGTTTAACAATAAAAGCTGCTGAAAAAGCCATTTCTTGTCTTCTGGTTTACATTCATTTATAGGTACATTTTTATGCATTTGCCATTAAATCCTGGAAGGCAAAATAATGTGCTTATAATGATCCAATTAATTTTAGGCCAGTTTTTATTTATTTAATTAAAACTGGCCTAAATATTAATTTATTAAAAATTAGCCAAATGTAGGAGAGAAAGAGCCGAATAGAATGAAAAACAAAAACAATGTAATAATAATAATAATAATAATAATAATAATAATAATAATAATAATAATTACTAATAAATATTGATATTGCCATGGAATTTGGCCTAGATAAGTGTGTGACAGTAAATGCCCAATGGCCAAGCCATCAAGTGTCACCATCCTGAGGTCTGCAAATAACTTGGCATTCTGCAAGTAGAAAGCATAAAGCATGGACAAGTGAACACCATGGTTGGCAAGGAATATATCCAGGGAATGAGAAAAATACTGAAGGGCAAACTGAACAGTGGGCATACCAACAAGACCATTAACACCTCGATCACATCTGTCATAAGATACCCTGCTGGGATCACCATCTGGGCACAAACAGATTTGGATGCATTGGACAGAAAAACTTGAACACTGCTGACAATCCACTATAGTTTACCCCCACTTAGGGTACTTTCACACTTGCATTGGTGCAGATCCGTCTGTTTATTTGCACAGACGGATCCGCACCTATAATGCAAACGTTTTTATCCGTTCAGAACGGATCCGTTCGCATTAGTTAAAAGAAAAATGACAAAGTCCAAAATGGATTCATTTTGAATTACATTGAAAGTCAATGGGGAACGGATCCGTTTTCTTTTCTTTTCAAAGGTCTGCATGCTGCGTTTTGTTGTCGCCTCCAAAACAGAATATAAGCGGAACGGAGCCGAACTGATGCATTCTGAACGGATCCTTATCCATTCAGAATGCATTGGGGCTTAACTGATCCATTTTGGACCGTTTGTGAGAGCCCTGAAACGGATCTTACTAACGGAATCCAAAACACTAGTATGAAAGTACCCTTAGTGATGTTGATCGCTTCTACTTGCCCAGAACATAGGAAGGAAGATTTTTTTGAAGAAGGAAAACATCCAGCCAACAGCAAGTGAAGGTAGCATACAGAAGACAATCAAAAATCAGAAAACAAAGCAAGAATACTGGAATAATATAGTGAAAACTTGGGCTGGAAGTTGGCATAGCAAACCACTGATCTAGTGTGAAATCTCACTCAGCCCGTGATGATGTATCAGGTCGGCCGGCGTGGTGACTAGAGATGAGTGAATTTCTCAAAAATTTGATGTGGTCGGTTCGCTAATTTTTCAAAAAAGATTCGGGAGTCTGCTGTGGTAGTGAAACAATTTTGTGACACGCAGATGACAGTCGATTTAGTCAATTACGGTGCCAAAACTGACCAAATAACTCAACTGTTAACTCAGCCTTACAGGTTAATGTTAGAGCCAGGTATAAAGAAGCATACAGAGGCCCAGGATCCTACTGTAGCATGAAAAAGCGCACTTCTTTTACACCCTTCGTTAGCAGATTCCACATAGATGTCTACAGAACCTGGTCTATTAAACGCTTATACAAGTAGAGCCGCCCTAAATGAGTGGAGAGGGTGTCAGCAGTAAGTTTGTGTTGACGTCATTAATTATTTTGCCCTTCCTCTGATTTCTCAGAACAATAACCCCCAAAAAACGGATCCTGTCTGTGGAGCATCCGTCTTCAGTCGGTCAGCATTTGGATAGTAATCCATTAGTATTGCTAAAACCCCCCAAAAAACAGGAGTGGATCCAAAACAGAGATGACACGTGAATTGAATATTTGCATGTCTTCTGTGTTTGGTACCTGCTTTTGGCTACCAAATCATAAGCCAAAATGCAAAATAGGGACCATGTCATACAGGCCTTACAGCTGCTACATAGATAGGGTCAGAAGAAGGGTCAAGTAAATGACGATGTCAACCGGGTCAAAAAGGGAAAATAGTGGCCCAGTCATGGAGTGGGGAGGGTGGGAACAGCATGAGAAGTCCACAGAGTGGCTCAATGACAGAGTGGGGAGGTGGCAGCAGCATGAGGAGACCACAGAGTGGTTATGTGGCAGCAACATGAGGAGACAAGAGTGGCCCAGTAACATAGTGTTGAGTGGCAGCAGCATGTGAAGACCACAGAGTGTTAAGGTGGCAGCAGCATGAGGAGACCACAGAGTGGCTCAATGACAGAGTGGGGACGTGGCAGCAGCATGAGGAGACAAGAGTGGCCCAGTAACATAGTGTTGAGGTGGCAGCAGCATGTGGATACCACAGAGTGTTAAGGTGGCAGCAGCATGAGGAGACCACAGAGTGGCCCCGTGACAGAGAGGGGAGGTGGCAGAAACATGAAGACACCACAGAGTGACCCAGTGACATAGTGGTGCCTTGGCAGGAGCATGTATACATATTGTAGAATAAGATCAAAAGTATACATATAGAGTATAATACATAAAGCACCTAGAAATGGAATGTCACTCAAAATTGTTTCACAATCCTGGCAGTATCATAGAAAATATATCTATTGATACATACTCTATGATTTAGAATATTCGTCATTTTCTCCAATTTAAGGCCCCTTTCACATCTGCGTTTTTGCTTTCCGTCCTCGAGTTCCGTCCTCGGGGCTCTAGGACGGAAATAAACTAATCAGGATTATCCCAATGCATTCTGAATGGAGAGAAATACGTTCAGGATGCATCAGGATGTCTTCCGTTCAGTATGTGAACGTTTTTTGGACGTTGACAAAACCGCAGCATGCTGCGGATTTGTCTCCGTCCAAAAATCCGGAAGACATGTCGTAACGCCGGATCTGGAATTAATGGCCATTGAAAAGCATTAATCCGGATCCGGCTTTAAGCTAAACGTCGTTTTGGCTCATCGCTGGATCCGACGTTTAGCTTTTGTGAATGGTTACCATGGCAGCCAGGACGCTAAAGTCCCGGCTGCCATGGTAAAGTGTAGTGGGGAGGCAGGGGAAAAGCATACTTACGGTCCGTGCGGCTCCTGAGTCCCCGGGCGCTCCACAATGACGTCAGAGCGCCCCATGAGCATGGATCACATAATCGCATGGATCACGTGATCTATACGCGCGGGGCGCTCTGACGTCATTATGGAGTGCCCCGGGAGTCGCGCGGACTGTAAGTATCTGCTCCCCTGGCTCCCCATGCTCCCCATTACTTACTATGGCAACTAGGACTTTAGTAGAGTCCTGGCTGCCATAGTAACACTGAAAGGATTTTGAAGAATGATCAGTCTTCAAATGCTTTCAGTTGTCTTGCGTTGTGCTGGATCCGGCGGGCATTTCCGGCGATGGAAGTGCATGCCGGATCCTCACAACGCAAGTGTGAAAGAGGCCTAATGTGAACAGTCATTAGCCCAAAAGCAACTTAAGCAGGAAGGAATCATGACTTCATATGGAAAAAAAAATAAGAGAAAATAAATTAAATAATGAAGAACTTTCTAATTCACTACAGACTACAATATTACATCCTTCTCATATTGGCCCACAAGCAAGAAGCAGGTAAGCATACTAGGTAATGGGTTCAGATGAAAAACAAACAAACAAACAAAAAAAAAACTAATATTCATATTTACGAATATATATCACTATATTTGAAATATTCGCGAATTCTCGAAGTGCCGATATTCACGATACAAATTCACTATTTGAATATTCGCACTCAACACTAGTAAGGAATGGTGACATTTTAGCCACTGCCCGTTCGCTTTAGAGAGTCTCCCTGCCTCCATCTCCACAGCATACTGCCACGGTGTATCTGGGTCACCTGCCTCGTCTTCCTCATCTCCCTCTTGCTCCTCCAGCTTCTCCTGCTCCTCCTCTCCTGTCACCTGTGTAGAAAAAACACTAATTTCTCTACGCATTACTTGTGCTCGAATGTCCTTCTCCTTCTTCTCTAGTTCAGCCCCCACAGGGCACATGCGGCATTGAGATGTAGTCGCCACGTCTCCTTTCCCCTGGCCAGCCAGATTTCGCAGCATCTGCTCCAGGACATGAATCAGAGGAATGATGTTGTTCATCCTATAGTCCTCGTGACTGACAAATAGAGTGGCCACCTAAAAAAGCCCGAGCAAATGGCAGGTGTCACGCATGAGCTGCCACTTGGTAACACATACATTACACTGGGTTACACAGGGGAGTACCTCTGTCCATCTGTATCATCAATAATTTGTTTATGGACGTTCTCTGTTCATATAATCAGTGCAAAATATGGAGGGTGGAATTCCAACGGGTGGAAACGTCGCATATCAGCCTATATTGGGGGAAGCAGTTCTGCCGTTGCAGCTCAAGGAGGGTGTGTTTTGCGATATACGAGTGGCTGAAGTGCATGCAAAGTTACCTGCCCATTTTCAGCATGTCTTGCAGATGGGGTGAAGACTTCAGGAACTGCTTTACAACCAGATTGAACACATGCGCCATGCAGAGAGCAAGGCTCAGCCCTCTTTGATGCAGCTCCGATACCATGTTGTTCCCGTTGTCGGTCACCATGGTTCTGATTTTGAGTTGTCGAGGAGAAAGCCAGGATTTGATTTCTTGATGAAGGATGCGGAGCAGTTCCTCCCCTGTGTGACTCCATTTTCCCAGGCAAACTAGGTGCAGAACAGCGTGACACCGTCGTGCCCTGCACATGTGGTATGCTGGAGAAGCACTGTGAATTGTCCCTGCAGTGGAGGCTGAGGACACGGTGGAGGATGAGGAGCCATAAACAGACATTGTTGCAGGACCAACTGCTTGAGAATATGGAGGTGGAAGCGGCGTCACCTGGCCAAGTTACTGGTGTGGCTGGGCGGGAACGACATATACCCAGTGGGCCGTAAAGGACATTTATTGTCCTTGACTGTAGTTACAGCAACACACGTCAGCGCTGCTGGGCACTTTGGCAGACACCAACAGGCTCAAGGACTGGCCCACCTTCTGTTCTATATATGTGAGCAGGGATGGTACTGCCTTTTTGGCAAATAAATGACGGCTTGGGACTCTCTAGCTCAGCTCGGCACAAGCCATCAGTTCTCTGAAAGGTGCAAAGTCCACCACTTGGAAAGGGAGGGACTGCAGCACCAGCAACTTGGCCAGGAGCACATTCAGCTTCTGCGTCGTTGGATGAGTTGGATGAGGAGCCTTCACTGCCTGAAATCGGGTGCGTGCTACTGGGTGATGCAACGGTTGCTACGGCAGGCTGGACCACCACATTAGAGCCACAGTTCTCCCAGGCCACGTTATGGTGATGCTGCATATGTTGACACAGAACCATAGTGCCAACATTGGCACCCTGGCCATGCCTCACCTTTAGCCCACAGATTCGGAAAATGGCCATGTTCACCTCCTCCGGTGGGTTAGCAAAAAACTGCCACACCACTGAGTAGGTGATTTTACCCCCAACACTCCGCACTGACTGACTACTACCACCGCTGCCTCCGTAAACCTATGCACTACTACTTTCCAGGCAGGTAGGCTCCTGCAAAGCGGAAGGTCTACTCTGGGCACGTTTCGCTCCTGACCTCTCACTGCTGCTACCCTGCTGACTCACAGCTACGCTGCCACCCTGCTGGCTCAGCCGCTGCCTCATGCGCAAGCTGCCACACTCTTCTCCTGATGATGAAGCGCCCTCTTCACCCCCGAGTGCGATCGGCTACATCATCATCATCTGCTACTGTCCCAAGGAAGACTCAGCAGATAATGTTGAGAGAAAGAAGCATTTTTCTTAGATAAAATATATTACAAAGTTCCTATATTTTCCTCTTTTATTGAGGTATGCATGGTGGTAATTGCATTTTATTCTAATAAAAACTGTGTAATGGTTAGAGATAAGTGAATTGATTCTAAACAATGCAATTTGTTATACAATTTCACTGCACATGTAAAAATGTTTATACTCTATTGTACAGATCAGAAGACAGAGAAGATGAAGAAGGAGGATCACATACCCCATCTCAGCGGTGCTTACCCATAATGCCTTGCGGTCAGCCTGAGCCAGTCATGAGCAACTAAAGGTGTGATGCATCATAGGCGCTATAAAAAAAATCCCCAAATGCAAGTGTTTTCTGGGGTTATACAAAAAAAGAGATTGGTATGTCAGAAAGATAGAGATCTTAAACCACAGAAAACAGCTATTTTAGGCTACATTCACACAACAGTGAAAAAAAAGTGATAAAAAACAGACACAATGTCAGTTTTTCATTACCATATTATGGCCATTTTGCATCCATTTTTAATAGACGTTAAAAACAGCCATTAAAAATTATTTTCATATTTTTTTTATTTATATCCAAACCCATGCAGTATACATAATGATCCTCATAGTGTCCCCCAGCACTGGTATCCAGAAGTGATAATATCCCCCATAGTTGCCCCCAGCAGTCATAGTTTGCAGGTTTATTTTTTTATGCCGAGGAAAAAAAAAAATCACCTCATCCATTTGCACGTAAATGGGAAGTTACTCCTCTCTTGATGCTGAACTTTAAAGGTCACCTTTCACCAATGTACCCCGGTGCACTCCTGTCTAATGGCTGTTAACAATTATCCCATTGATTTCAATAAAGTCCGTCTAGCGCCACGAAAATAGCACATATCCTATTTTTGATGGGCACTATTCACTGGGTGTTAAAAAAAAATGGCCACTTGAATATCCCCATTAACTGTAATTGGTTCTAAAATTGGCTATTTATTTATCACTGTTATGTGAATATAGCCTTAGTTTCTATGAGTGTGAGTAGACAATCGATAGAATTACAATTGATTGATAAGGAAATTGCTTTTAGAGATCACAGCCAGTGTGTCTTTGTGTTACTTAGTCAGGCAGGCTCAGGTAGGCAAGCAGACATTTTTGTGAGTGTTTCTACAGTTGAAGCTAATTCAGTTTTCTTATTAATGTGAATCATCCCAGTCTACATCACATCATTCACAAATCACAATCCCAAATCTTACTTTAGTGTCAGTGAGTGTGTTTCACAGTAAGGAGAATCCAATAGATAAATTAGCTAATTGATAGATATTAGAGATAAGACTCAGTGTGTCATTGTGTTGCTCAGGCAGGTTGCACCCATTGTTGTGAATAAGTGCAAATACTATATAATACAATTTCTTATTAATGTGAATCACCTCAATCGTCATCACCCCATTCATAATCGCAAATCTTTTACAATAATAAGAAGTGTGGTTGTCCAGCTCACCTGCACATGAATGTCCTTCTCCCAGGGTGCACGGATGGATCCAGGAGATCCTTGGAAGTAGCAGAAAAAGAAAGATTCCAGCACTCCAGTAAATTCAGTTAAAAAGCCTTGGCATCCTTTATTTTCGGTGGACGTAATCAACATACAAGGATAAGTTTTTCCAGCATAATTACACCCGTCCAGCGGTCTACGCGTTTCGAGCGTTACCGCTCTTACTCATGACCTCCAGGGTATCTGCAATCTTAGCAAATAAATACTGTGTAGTGGGGGAGGAAACCTTCCTCCAAGTAAAGGAAACATCAGGTGTTTCAATTTACACCTGATTGCAGAAGCACTGGTGAACATTGCTTGGATAAGTTTTATCACCAACTTAACATATTCTTAGTTAAAAACAACATTACAAACAAACAATGATCTATTTACACTGAAAGTGTAACTGACAAGTGTCTGACTAGCACACAAGAAAAAATGGTTGCATAATATATGTAGACATAGAAAAAACTGCATCAAAATCTAGTCTGAACAGTGTCCATTTTATCAAAATAAGCAGTGCGTCATAATAAGACCACTACTGTGCAACAAGAATATAAGACCAAAGTAAGAATATAGCGCAAAGTACTTTGTTCTATTACATGGAATGATTTGTTAAAAAAAGTGTAAAAATTCTTTCTTATAATTCATGCCTAGAGGTAACCTGGTGTTCAGTTTGAAAAGCCAAAATGCTTCCCTTAACAGAGTCTTATGTTTCATGTCCCCCCCTCTTATTGGTGTAAAAAATTTTTCTATCGCAAAAGCCTTGAAGGATTGTGTGCTTCTGCCATGAAAATTAATAAAGTGTTTCGCAGCACCTGAAATGTTAGTGTATGACTCGCTTTTAGAGTTGAGCGAACATCTGGATGTTCGGGTTCGACGAGTTCGGCCGAACTTTCGAAAAATGTTCGGGTTCGGGATCCGAACTCGACCCGAACTTCATCCCGAACCCGAACCCCATAGAAGTCAATGGGGACCCGAACTTTTGGGCACTAAAAAGGCTGTAAAACACACCCGGAAAGGGCTAGAGGGCTGCAAAAGGCAGCAAAATGTAGTTAAATCCCCTGCAAACAAATGTAGATAGGGAAATGATGAGTTAACATAAAATAAATAAAAATTAAACAATATTAATTGGAGTGAGGTCCCATAGCACAGAATCAGGCTTCAAGTCACCCACCAATGGAGAAGGTCACTTACTATTATTTTGACCACAGCACCCAGACAAAGGAGAGAGGTCCCACAGCAGAGAACCAGGCATCATATCACCCACCACAGGAGTAGGCCACCATTTAGTTACTTTGACCCCTACACCCAGACGGAGGAGAGAGGTTACACAGCAGAGAATCAGGCATTTAGATCACCCACCACAGGAGTAGGCCACCATTGAATCAGACCCCGGCAACCATGTCAGATGGCACAAGCATAAGCTTTATATCAATCAGCACAGGAGAAGGCGACTTTGACAGACTTTGACCCCTACACCCGGACGGAGGAGAGAGGTTTCAAAGCAGAGAATCAGGCATTTAGATCACCCACCACAGGAGTAGGCCCCAATTTAATGGGACCCCGGCAACCATGTCAGATGGCACAACCATCAGCTTCATATCAATCAGCACAGGAGAAGGCGACTTTGAAAGACTTTGACCCCTACACCCAGACGGAGGAGAGAGGTTTCACAGCAGAGAATCAGGCATTTAGATCACCCACCACAGGAGTAGGCCCCCATTGAATCAGACCCTGGCAACCATGTCAGATGGCACAACCATCAGCTTTATATCAATCAGCACAGGAGAAGCCACCATTGAGTTACTTTGACCCCTGCACCCAGGAAGAGGAGAGAGGCACCACAGCACATATTCTGGCATCATATCAGCCACCACAGGAGAAGCCACCATTGAGTTACTTTGACCCCTGCACCCAGGAAGAGGAGAGAGGCCCCACAGCACATATTCTGGCATCATACTCAGCCACCACAGGAGAAGCCACCATTGAGTTACTTTGACCCCTGCACCCAGGAAGAGGAGAGAGGCACCACAGCACATATTCTGGCATCATATCAGCCACCACAGGAGAAGCCACCATTGAGTTACTTTGACCCCGCACCCAGGAAGAGGAGAGAGGCACCACAGCACATATTCTGGCATCATATCAGCCACCACAGGAGAAGCCACCATTGAGTTACTTTGACCCCTGCACCCAGGAAGAGGAGAGAGGCCCCACAGCACATATTCTGGCATCATATCAGCCACCACAGGAGAAGCCACCATTTAGTTACTTTGACCCCTTCACCCAAACAGAGGAGAGAGGTTCCACATCAGAGAATCAGGCATCATATCAACCACCACAGGAGTAGGCCACAATTTAGTTTATTTGACCCCTGCACCCAGGAAGAGGAGAGAGGCCCCACAGCACATATTCTGGCATCATATCACACACCACAGGAGAAGGCCTCTTTCAGTGATTTAGGCCTTTGGACCCAGACAGAGGAGAGAGGT
The DNA here is from genome assembly GCA_033119425.1 of Bufotes viridis. Taxonomy (NCBI): domain Eukaryota; kingdom Metazoa; phylum Chordata; class Amphibia; order Anura; family Bufonidae; genus Bufotes; species Bufotes viridis. The sequence goes on from CM065597.1 coordinate 6,006,073, forward strand.
CAGAGATTAGCTTCATATCCCCCAGCACAGCAGAAGACCGCTTTATTTGACTTAGGCCTCAGCACCCAGACAGAAGACAGAGGTAGCATGGCAGAGGTTATGGCTTCATGTCACCCGTTAGTTTAACCGGCCACTTTCATCTGGTTAGGCCCCGGCGCCCAGACAGAGAAGAGTTTCATTCAACTGTGGGTTTCATAAAATTTGTATCAAATAAAGAAGTGGCCCGTAGCACAACAAGACATGTTTTAGGCAGTTAATAAGGACTACTCTGCACAAGGGAGGGACAGGTCCTGTGGGATCCATGCCTGGTTCATCTTTATGAAGGTCAGCTTGTCCACGTTGGCTGTGGACAGGCGGCTGCGCTTGTCAGTAATGACGCCCCTGCCGTGCTGAATACGCTGCTCAGATAAAACGCTGGCCGCCGGGCAGGAAAGCACCTCCAAGGCATAACATGCTAACTCTGGCCACGTGGACAATTTCGAAACCCAGTAGTTGAATGGGGCCGAACCATCCGTCAGGATGTGGAGGGGTGTGCAGACATACTGTTCAACCATGTTAGTGAAATGCTGCCTCCTGCTAACACGCTCCGTATCAGGTGTCGGTGCAGATAGCTGTGGCGTGGAGACAAAACCTTTCCACATTTCTGCCATGCTAACCCTGCCCTCAGATGAGCTGGCCGTGACACAGCTGCGTTGGCGACCTCTTGCCACTCCTCTGCCTTCACCTTCCACCTGTTCCCCTGTGACATGTGGGAATGCTCTCAAGAGCGCTCTATCAGCGCAGTGCTTGTACTCGCAAGCATCTTACGGTCGCGCTCCAGTTCAGGAATTAAAGTGGGCACATTGTCTTTATACCGGGATCCAGCAGGGTGGCCACCCAGTAGTCTGCACACGCTAAAACGTGGGCAACTCTGCTGTCGCTGCGCAGGCATTGGAGCATATATTCGCTCATGTGGGCCAGGCTACCCATGGGTAAGGACAAGCTGTCCTCTGTGGGAGGCGATCGTCATCGTCCACCGTATCCCCCAGCCACGCACCAGTGATGGGCCTGGGCTGCCACCCCGCTGTGAACTTGCGCCATCCTCGTCCCCTCCACCTCCTCCTCCTCATCCTCCTCGTCCTCCAGTACAGTGCCTTGGCTGGCGACTCTGTGAACCTGTCCTCTGCTGCTTAAACAAACCTCCCTCTGAGCCACTTCGAACAGACTGGCCCGAAAGTGTTAGAAACGAGCCCTCATCCTCCTCCTCCTCCTCCACCTGGGCCACCTCCTCTAACATCATTGCCCTAAGTGTTTTCTCAAGGAGACATAGAAGTGGTATTGTAACGCTGATAACAGTGTCATCGCCACTGGCCATGTTGGTGGAGTACTCGAAACAGCGCAGCAGGGCACACAGGTCTCGCATGGAGGCCCAATCATTGGTGGTGAAGTGGTGCTGTTCGGCAGTACGACTGACGCGAAGCGTGCTGCAGCTGAAACTCCACTATGGCCTGCTGCTGCTCGCACAGTCTCTCCAGCATGTGCAAGGTGGAGTTCCACCGGGTGGGCACGCCGCATATGAGGCGGTGAGCGGGAAGGCCGAAGTTCCGCTGTAGCGCAGACAGGCGAGCAGCGGCAGGATGTGAACGGCGGAAGCGCGCACAGACGGCCCGCACTTTATGCAGCAGCTCTGACATGTTGGGGTAGTGGTGAATGAACCTCTGCACCACCAAGTTCAGCACATGCGCCAGGCAAGGGATGTGCGCCAAACCGGCTAGTCCCAGAGCTGCCACGAGATTTCGCCCATTATCGCATACCACCAGGCCTGGCTTGAGGCCCACCGGCAGAAACCACTCGTCGGTCTGTTGTTCAATACCCCGCCACAACTCCTTTGCGCTGTGGGGCCTGTCCCCCAAACATATGAGTTTCAGAATGGCCTGCTGACGTTTACCCCGGGCTGTGCTGAAGTTGGTGGTGAAGGTGTGTGGCTGACCGGATGAGCTGGTGGAAGCAGTGGAGGAGGAAGCCGAGTAGGAGGAGGAGGCTACAGGAGGCAGAGAATGATGCCCTGCGATCCTAGGGGGCGGAAGGACGTGCGCCAAGGAACTGTCCGCCGGGGCCCAGCCGCCACTACATTCATCCAGTGTGCAGTTAGTGAGATATAGCGTCCCTGGCCGTGCTTACTGGTCCACGTATCTGTGGTTAGGTGGACCTTGCCACAAATGGCGTTGCGCAGTGCACACTTGATTTTATCGGACACTTGCATGTGCAGGGAAGGCACGGCTGTCTTGGAGAAGTAGTGGCGGCTGGGAACCACATACTGCGGGACAGCCATGGCCATCAGCTGTTTGAAGCTGTCTGTGTCCACCAGCCGGAATGACAGCATTTCAAAGGCCAGCAGTTTAGAAATGCTGGCGTTCAGGCCAAGGGCCTCGAGGGTGACTCGGGGAATTTGCGCTTCCTCTCTAAGGTTTGAGATATTGAGAGCTGAACGCTGCTGTGTGATATAGTGGAGACGCTAGTTGACGGTGGCGGTGGTGGTGGTGTCGGTGGCACATCCTCTGTTTGCTGCTCGGCAGGTGGCAACATTCCTCTCGAGGCGGAAGCCGAGGCAGCAGCGGTAGAGGGAGCAGGGGGAGCCTCAGCGAGTGCCTGGTTTTTAAGGTGTGTACCCCACTGCAGTTCATGCTTTGCATGTAGATGCCTGGTCATGCAGGTTGTGCTGAGGTTCAGAACGCTAATGCCTCGCCTCAGGCTCTGATGGCAGAGCGTGCAAGTCACTCGGGTCTTGTCGGTAGGACATTGTTTAAAGAAGTGCCATGCCAGGGAACTCTTTGAAGCTGCCTTTGTGGGGCTGGGTCCCTGTTGGCGATGTCCAGTAGCAGGCGAACTCTGGGGGCGGCGGCTCGTCTGCTTTGGCCCCCTGCTCCCTCTTTGGCTTCGCTGTTGTCTCGGTCTCACCACTACCTCTTCCTCTGAACTGTGAAAGTCATCGCCACGACCTTCAGTCCATGTGGGGTCTAAGACCTCATCGTCCTCTGCATCGTCTTCCACCCAGTCTCCCTCCCTGACCTCCTCCTGTTCAGTCTGCACACTGCAAAAGACGCGGCAGTGGGCACCTGTGTTTCGTCATCATCAGAGAGTCGGTGACTCTGCTGTGGTGGTATTCCCATGTCCTCTTCATCTGGAGACATAAGTGGTTGTGCGTCAGTGCATGGTATGTCTTCCTCCACTGGGGAAGGGCTAGGTGGACGCCCCTGGGAAACCCTGGAAGCAGAGTCTTCAAACAGAAGAAGAGACTGCTGCATAACTTGTGGCTCAGACCGTTTCCCTGATATGCTTGGGGGTGATGTGACAGACTGATGGGCTTGGTTTTCAGGTGCCACCTGTGCGCTTCCGCAGAAGACTGGGTGGAAGACCATGTGGTGAACGTGCTGGAAGCACTGTCGGCCACCCAATCGATTAATGCCTGTACCTGCTCAGGCCTTACCATCCTAAGAGCGGCATTGGGCCCCACGAGATATTGCGGTACATTCTGCCGGCTAGTTGAGGGAGTTCGCTCCCTACTGTGTGCGCCTGAGCCGAACGGCCACGCCCTCTACCAGCAACAGAGGCTCCACGGACACCACCACGACCGCGCCCTCGTCCCTTAATAGTATTTTTCTTCATTGTTGCGATTCAACTCGCACCACAATGAAATATATTATTTTTTATAAGCAAAATCCCCTCACTGGAATACTTTCAGTCTTTTGACTGTATGGATTACAGATGGAATGACTGTTATATGTGAGTACCGCTTTCTTTGACAGATTCTAGTATGGGTACATATATGTTTTCCCAACCCCAGCACATTAGTTTGCTAATTCCAGATGTATGAAACGCAGGCCTAACTGTATCTAGTATATTGAACGCCAGATAAACTAACTTGGCCTTTTTTAAATAAAAAAATTCCCTCACTGGAATACTTTCAGTCTTTTGACTGTATGGATTACAGATGGAATGACTGTTATATGTGAGTACCGCTTTCTTTGACAGATTCTAGTATGGGTACATATATGTTTTCCCAACCCCAGCACATTAGTTTGCTAATTCCAGATGTATGAAACGCAGGCCTAACTGTATCTAGTATATTGAACGCCAGATAAACTAACTTGGCCTTTTTAAATAAAAAAATTCCCTCACTGGAATACTTTCAGTCTTTTGACTGTATGGATTACAGGTGGACTGGTATTAGTAGGGGTGACACAAGCACACCCAAGTCCCTGATGTAGGATTTCTATGGCACAGACCACTATTACAAGTGATTAATGGACGTTGGGAGAGATTGTGCTGCAGCACTAGTCCCAAGATGGCCGCCGCCTATCAGCCCAGTAACATGTGCCACAAAATGGTCTGCACAACCTTTAAAAAAATAGCCTTGGACTGTGCTGCTAAATCGCTATTGGTCTGAATCCCAGGTGTAGATGTCTGACTTGTTTGGAGCTTTGGAATGCACACTGTGGCAGCTTCTGCTGCAGCACTACAAGTCGCAAAATGGCGGCCGGCGGTCAGCCCAGGTACATGTGGATGGAAAATCACTCTGGCCACTCTAAAAATAGCCAATCCCTATCAAAAAAGCAGCTCAGCTGCAGTTGTTCAGATGAATCACAGGTGGAGGAGAGAAATTTGCTTCCAGTTATTCAATTATCCCTGCCTATTCTCGCCCTAGCATCAGCCGCGTCTATCCCTGTTCTATTCACATCGGGAGTGAGCACGTCCCGACGTGCGCACAAGCTTATAAAGAGGCTGAGTCACATGCTGCACTTGGCCAATCACAGCCTTGCCAATAGTAGGCATGGCTGCGATGGCATCTTAGGGCAAGTAGTATGATGCATGTTGATTGGCTGCTTTGCAGCCTTTCAAAATGCGCCAAAATACATGCCGAACGACGAACCCGAACCCGAACTTTTACGAAAAAGTTCGGGTTCGGGTCCGTGTCACGAACACCCCAAAATTCGGTACGGACCCGAACTATGCTCGAACTGTTCGCTCAACACTACTCGCTTTTTATATAATTCAAATGTTCTAGAAGACGGACTTTAAATTTGCGTGTGGTGCTGCCTACATATAGCAAGTCACATGTTGTACAGGAGATAATATACACAACACCGCTACTATTACAATTTATGTAGGAATTAATATTATATTCAGTGTTGTGTGTAGAATCCCAAAATGTTTTTGTGAGTAGCACATGTTTGCAACATTTACATGGGTGGCTGCCACATTTATAAAAACCTTTAGTACTCAACCATGTGGTTGTTGTTTTGGGGGTGTATGAAAAGAAAGAGGGTGATACTTTGTTAGCAATAGTTGGCTGAACGCTTGCTGACAATTCTGCAGCCACTATTTAAAATGTTGCTAACCGTTTGATCTTCATGGAGTATCGGTAAATGATTAAGAATTATTTGTCTAATCAATGAAAACTGTCTACTATATGTGAGCACCAGAGTGGGTTGAGAGGAATTTTTAACATAGCGTCTACCAAACAGAAGGTCTTTGCGATTTTTATTCGTGGCTATATGGTAACCTCTGTTGATCATCCAGAGTGGATAACCTCTATTTTGCAGACGGTGCGTTATTAACTTACATTCATGTTGAAAGTCTGTATCAATGCTGCAATTCCTTTTAGCTCTAATAAACTCCCTGTAGGTACTGATTTTATCACATGTATCGGATGGTGGCTGTTGGCTCTGAGTATAGTGTTGCCTGATGTAGGTTTATGGAATGTTTTGGTGTGTATAACTTGGTTTGGAATTCCCTGAGTGTCAAATCCAAAAATCCACAGTACTCTCGTTGGTATGACATGTAAATTTTAAGTTGTAGGCGTTATTATTAACATAGCTGAGGAATGAGGGTATGGCAGGCACATCGCCTGACCAGATAACGAGCAGGTCATCGATGTACCTGCCATACCACTCTATTTCCAGCTTAAATGGATTGTTGGTGGAAAAATATATTTTTCTTCCCAAAATGCCATGGTCAAGTTGGCCAGGGAGGGGAGAATTTAGCCCCCATTGAAACTCCTTGAATCTGGAGATAAAATATTCCATCAAACATAAAATAATTATGTGTAAGCAAAAATCTGGTGACTTTTAATATATAGTCAATTTCTTTTTCACCATGCTTACTGTATCTGTGAAGATGATACTCAAGGGAAGTGATCGCTACTTGGTGAGGAATCGACGGATACAGCGACACCACATCTAAAGTAATCCACGTGTAATTACTGTTCCATATTTTATCGGAGAAATTTCTTAGAACTTCACTGGTGTCTCTGAGATATCCGGGGATTCTCACTACCAAAGGTTGTATCACAGAATCAAGCCATTGCCCCAATCTCTCACAAAGAGAACCTATGCCTGAGACGATGGGGCGCAGTGGTGGGGGACCAAACCTTTATGGATTTTTGGCAATGCATGTATAATGGGAGTAATAGGACTCTCCACTTTCAAATATGCAATCTGGGAGGAATTAAAATTCCCATGTGTTCCCCTGATCTACAAGAGCATTATGTATCAATTTGTAATCATGTATTGGATTTTTATTTAATACTTGATAAGTGGATGTGTCAGACAAAATAAGCTCCAATTGGTGTTTATATACAGGTTTGTCCATAACCACCACTGCGCCCCCTTTGTCTGCCAGTTTGATAACCAGGTTGTCATTCTGTTCTAATTGTTCCAAGGCTATTTTATGTTTTTTTGTGATGTTGTTATTTTTTAATGTAGTTTTTTGATTAATATGTAGATTCAACAATTGTTTTTCTACCAAGTTTTGGAACATATCCATACCCGGTGTACGAGACTGGGTTGGATAGAAACGAGGGTTGCTGACAGAGAAAAAACCTTTATCCACAACCCTCTCCGTATCCATGGATTCAGCCATTAATTCATTCATTTGTAAAATAGCCATTTGTTCACAGAATGTTAAACAAAAAAATTCGTTGGAACCAGATGAATCAGATTTTAAAGGCATTGGCTTGTCCTCCGACCCAAAAAAAAGTTTTTTTATAGTAATGTCTCTGACAAATTTATTTATATTTAATAGGGTGGAGAACAGGTCAAAGTCTTGTACAGGAGAAAAATTCAACCCTAGACCTAAAACACTTGTTTGATCTATGGTAAGTGGGACACTAGACAAATTCACCACATCAAGACAATTATTGTCAACATTATCTACTTGCGGTACCGCGTTGACATATGATGCGGCTTTTTTATGATGTTTCATAAAAAACATTTTATGATGTTTGGACACTGTTCAGACTAGATTTTGATGCAGTTTTTTCTATGTCTATATATATTATGCAACCATTTTTTCTTGTGTGCTAGTCAGACACTTGTCAGTTACACTTTCAGTGTAAATAGATCATTGTTTGTTTGTAATGTTGTTTTTAACTAAGAATATGTTAAGTTGGTGATAAAACTTATCCAAGCAATGTTCACCAGTGCTTCTGCAATCAGGTGTAAATTGAAACACCTGATGTTTCCTTTACTTGGAGGAAGGTTTCCTCCCCCACTACACAGTATTTATTTGCTAAGATTGCAGATACACTGGAGGTCATGAGTAAGAGCGGTAACGCTCGAAACGCGTAGACCGCTGCACGGGTGTAATTATGCTGGAAAAACTTATCCTTGTATGTTGATTACGTCCACCGAAAATAAAGGATGCCAAGGCTTTTTAACTGAATTTACTGGAGTGCTGGAATCTTTCTTTTTCTGCTTTTACAATAATGTATTAATCCTGGAGCTGATAAGTGGGTCAGATGTATTGTTCTGCTTAAATTACATAAGTGTAATTTAAGGACAAGATTGTTGGTACTCTTCCATTAAAGAAAGAAAAACCCACAATGGTCATTAAAATAGCTTGAAACTGACAAAAGTATTAATAAATAAAAATATACTAAAATTTAACTAATGAAAATCAGATATTGTTTTTGAACTATGATTCAACAGAATCATTTTGAAAAACAGCCTAATGAAACTGCCCCGGACAAAATTAATGGGACCACTAGAAAACATTGAAAGTAATTTGACCATAGAAACATGTTAAACTATGTTGTGCCCCAAAGTAAGGTAAGGAGAGACTAGAAAGAAAATTCTAGAGAAACATGTAAAAGGTAAAGGCTACTAGACTGTAGTCAACCCCCTGGACATGGTGGCAGGAGGTAAATTGATGACAAATTGAAGAGAAGGATATTACAAATAGTAAGCAAAGAGCCCAGAACAACTTTCAAAGAGATTAGAGGTGAACTCCAAGGTCATGCTACATCAGTGTTAGATTGCACCATTTGTTGCTGTCTTACCAAGGAAGACTTAAAGGGGTTTTCTCATCACAGACAATGGGGTAATATCACTAGGATATGCTCCCATTGTCTGATAGGTGCGGGTCCCAGAGGTAGGACACTGAGAACGAAGCGGGGAAAGCTGGTCGAGGGTGCACTGCACATGTGTAGCCGCCCTCTATTCATTTCTATGGGGCTGCTGAAAATTGCCAAGCATTGGCTTTGCTTTTTCTGTCTGCCCCATAGAAGTGAATGGGAGCAATGGCCGTGCAAGCACGGTGCACTCCCATTCATTTGAATGGGGAGAGAGCTTGGCAGTGGCTGGACACTGGGAAACCCGAGGTCCTCCAGCCACCACTCCGTTCCCGGCGTAGGAGTGGGTCCCAGAGATGGGACCCATACCTATTAGACAAAGGGTGCATATCCTAGTGATATGACCACATTGTCTGTGATAGGAATACCCATTTGATGCAAGGAAAACAAGGAAGAAACCAGTGTTGCAAATAATAGAAAAGCGAGACTGGAATTTGATAAAATGCATATTGACAAACCACAACAATTCCGGGAGAATGTACTTCGGACAGATAAGACAAAACTCAAGCTTTTTTGTCAAGTCAGCTCTCTGTGCACAGATGCAAAAATGAAACATACAAAGAAAAGAACATTGTACCTACTGTGAAAGATGGAGGAGGCTTGGGAATGTTTTGGGGCTGTTTTGCTGCATCTGACACAGGGTGTCTGAATCTGTGCAGGGTACAATGAAATCGCAAGACTGAGATGGCATTATGAAGCAAAATGTGCTGCTCAGTGTCAGAAACCTTGGTCTCAGCCACAGGTCATGGGTCCTCCAACAGGATAATGACCCAAATCACACAGCTAAAAACATCCAAGAATGGTGTAGAGCAAAGCGCTGGGCTATGCTGAAGCCTTTTATGAGCCCTGAACTAAATCCTATTGAACATCTGTGGAAAGAGATTGAACCTGCAGTCTGGAGAAGGCACCTTTACACCTGAGACGTCTAGGGCAGTGTGCTCATGGGGAGCGGCCAAAATACCAGTGGACTGGTGAAGAAGTTTCACTGACAGTTACAGGAATCACTTGATTGCAGCGATTGCCTCAAAAGGTCGTGCAACAAAATATTAAGTTAAGGAACCATCATTTCTGTCCAGGCCGGTGTCATTAGTCTGTTTTATAAATTACTAGCAGAAGGACCCGGCTTCACACGGGTATATTTTATCTATTTCATTTAATGTTTGGGTGTGTTATTAAAAGATATCGACAGTATCCCCCATAACAGTGACCTCTACAGCACTCTGCCATTTTAACAGTGAACTCCACTGTCCCCCACCCCTTAACACTGACCCCCCCACACAGTGCCCCGTCACTTTAAAATGGGACCTCCAGAGCAGCCCATCCCCTTAACTGTGACCTTCAAAGCAGCCCGCCCCTTTAACGTTGAGTTTCACAGCACCCCACTCCCTTCACAGTGACCTCCTCAGGGTCCCACCCCCTTAACAGTGACCTCCACAGTACCCTGCTGCCTTAACAGTCATCTCACAGTACCCTGCTTCCTTAACAGTGACCTCCACAGCAGTTGCCCCATTAATAGTTGCCCCTGCCTCCTTAAAAGTGACCTCCACAGTGTCCGCCCCTTTAACAGTGACCTCCACAGTGGCCTGCCCCCTTAACAGTAACATCCACAGTGAATGCCTCTTTAACAGTGCCCTCCAAGGTGCCCCCCCGCCCCTTTAACAGTGACCTCCACAGCGTCCTGCCCCTTTAATGCTAGGGCTACATGACGACATGTGTCAGGCAACATTTTGTCTCAACAATTTTTATTATGATAGACTATAGTGTCATGTGACATGCTGTGACTGCGACCATCCAAGATGGATTTTTGTGCGACTGTAGCGTCGCAGTCACAGCATGTCACATGTTGCAGTGCAACACTATAGACTATCATTATAAAAATTGTCCCGCGAAATTGGTGCGGCATCAATGTCGAGCGACTCATGTAGCAGTGTAGTTGTGCACTATGTGTCGTGCGACTTATTGTCGCGTGACACATGTCGACGTGTAGCCCTAGCCTAAAGCTGACCTACAGCAATGAAGAAAAATGGCTGGTTTGTTTTGGAAACCTGGAGTAAAACTGTGTGTATGTGGAGACTAAGGGCCTTCAAGCTTCTATTGGCTGATAAGGGACATGTGACTGTGTATATGGCAGTTGGGATATGAAGAGAAAGACTTGTAGGCTTGTATTGATAATACAGATAATTTTTTGGAATATCTCAGGAACGGTACATCCTAGAGAGCTGTGGCCCCCACAAGATTTCTTTCCAGGTAGCGAGAGATGTGTATACCAAAGTATTCATTGAAATCGATAGTTGCACTTTGAGTAATCGCGGAACATACACATATATATATATATATATATATATATATATATATATATATGTATATATTTATTTCTTTATATATATATATATATAGATTCTGTTGAACCACAATTCAGTTGATCTAATGATCTTCAGTAAATTTTAAAATTTTATTACTTTTGTCAGTTTCCAGTTATTTCAGTGACCATTGTGTTTTCCATTTTTTTAAGGTAACAACAATTCTGTCCACATGCATCTACTGTTCATAACATTTTTCATTACTTCTTTTGTTTCCACCATGTGTATATAAACAGATGCAGGCACAACATAAATATAGTGTTTGTATATAGTGTTATAGTGACCTTTTGGGAGGCAGAATGAACAAAAACTGTTATCCTGGCATATTTTGTTTTAGGCTTTTTATTGGTGGTCACTGTGTGTATGAAATAACATGATGATTTTATTCTCTGGGTTAGTACATTTATGTCAATATCAAATGTATAAATAGTTTTTCAAGTCTATCTTCTTGTGGAATAAAAAATAGTTTTGGCAAGGGCCATTTAAAGGCCTGTGGATGCCATAGCATTTATTATCACCACACAGGAGTGAAGGAATGTGGTGGCGGTGGGGGAGGGGGGTGATAGGTGATATTTATCCCCAGGACTGTGACAAGGGGACATCCTCTGCTCTAGAGGAAATAAGGTGTCTACACAAACATAAAATAGGATCCTTTATGGTAAGAGTGGTGAGACTATGGACTCTACTGTAAGAACAGTGAGACTGTGGACTGATTTACAGTAAGAGCAGTGAGACTATGGACTCTTTACTGTAAGAGCAGTGAGAATATGGACTCTTTACTGTGAGAGCAGTGAGACTATGGACTCTTTACTGTAAGAGCAGTAAGACTATGGACTCTATACTGTAAGAGCAGTGAGACTATGGACTCTATACTGTAAGAGCAGTGAGACTATGGACTCTTTACTGTAAGAGCAGTGAGACTATGGACTCTTTACTGTAAGAGCAGTGAGACTATGGACTCTATACTGTAAGAGCAGTGAGACTATGGACTCTATACTGTAAGAGCAGTGAAACTATGGACTCTACTGTAAGAGCAGTGAGACTATGGACTCTTTACTGTAAGAGCAGTGAGACTATGGACTCTTTACTGTAAGAGCAGTGAGACTATGGACTCTTTACTGTAAGAGCAGTGAGACTATGGACTCTTTACTGTAAGAGCAGTGAGACTATGGGCTCTTTACTGTAAGAGCAGTGAGACTATGGACTCTTTACTGTAAGAGCAGTCAGACTATGGGCTCTTTACTGTAAGAGCAGTGAGACTATGGACTCTTTACTGTAAGAGCAGTGAGACTATGGACTCTTTACTGAAAAAGCTGTGAGACTATGGATTGTTTACTGTAAATGCAGTGAGACTATGGGCTCTTTACTGTAAGAGCAGTGAGACTATGGGCTCTATACTGTAAGAGCAGTGAGACTATGGACTCTTTACTGTAAGAGCAGTGATACTATTGACTGTTTAATGTAAGAGCAGTGAGACTATGGACTCTTCAATGTAAGAGCAGTGAGACTATGGGCTTTTTACTGTAAGAACAGTGAGACTATGGACTCTTTACTGTAAGAGCAGTGAGACTATGGACTCCTTACGGTAAGAGCAGTGAGACTATGGACTCTTTACTGTAAGAGCAGTAGTGATGTCGCGAACATAAAATTTTCAGTTCGTGAATAGCGAACGCGAACTTCCGCAAATGTTCGCGAACGGGCGAACCGGGCGAACCGCCATAGACTTCAATAGACAGGCGAATTTTAAAAACCAAAGGGACTCTTTCTGGCCACAATAGTGATGGAAAAGTTGTTTCAAGGGGACTAACACCTGGACTGTGGCATGCCGGAGGGGGATCCATGGCAAAACTCCCATGGAAAATTACGTAGTAGACACAGAGTCGGGTTTTAATCCATAAAGGGCATAAATCACCTAACATTCCTAAATTGTTTGGAATAACGTGCTTTAAAACATCCTGTGTGTATACGATCAGGTATGATGTTGTATCGATCAGGTAGTGTAAGGGTTACGCCCGCTTCACTGACATTGACAGACCAAACTCCCCTTTTAATGCACCGCAAACAACCGCAAACAGTCCATTTGCACAACCGCAAACTCCCCATTTGCACAAGGTTGGATACGTGGGAGATGGTTAAAAAAACGCTGGCTCCCTCCCCTTTGTTTTTATCCACGGTCACTGCGTCTGCGCCGTGCAATTTACTGTCACACCCGATATGAGTGGTATTTTCTGTAGTACTATTCTCATCAGTTTAATCCCTGTTACATCCCCAATCTGGGGTCCATCTATTGAATTGATTTTTCAAACGGGGAGATGGTTAAAAAAACGCTGGCTCCCTCCCTTTTGTTTTAATCCACGGTTACTGCGTCTGCACCGTGCAATTTACTGTCACACCCAATATGAGTGGTGGTTGGCACTGGCAGTGGGCACACTACAGTCTGTGGAAGTCGGCCTGACACACACTGGCAGCAGGCAAGCAACTGAAATTAGACTAAAGTGTAAAAATTAAATGCCTGTGCCACACGGTATAAGTGGTGGTGGGCACTGGCAGTAGGCACACTACAGTCTGTGGAAGTCAGCCTGACACACACTGGCAGGCAACTAACCTTAGATTAAAGGGTAAAAATGAAATGCCTTTGTTTGATGCAAAGTCCTGTGCCACCAGGTATGAGTGGTGGTTGGCACTGGCAGTGGGCACACTACAGTCTGTGGGCCTGCAGTTCCTCACACACAGGCAGGCCAGGCAACTGCAATATATATATGGAGAAAAAAAAAAAAAAAGCAGACTAATGTAGCAGCCCTAAAAAAGGGCTTTTTGGGGTGCTGTCAGGACGCTGTCCTTACAGCAGAGATCAGATGAGTCTTTCAGGACTGGAGTGGACACTGAATACACTAGCCTAGCTAACGATTTCCCTATTACATCAGCAGCAACTACACTGTCCCTCCTCTCACTAAGACTGCAGCTTCAGAATGAATCTAAAATGGATGCTGTGCAGGAGGTGGGAGGGTCTGGGAGGGAGGGTATGCTGCTGATTGGCTGGAATGTGTCTGCTGACTGTGAGGTACAGGGTCAAAGTTTGCTCAATGATGATCTATAGGGGGCGGACCGAACATCGCATGTGTTCGCCCGCTGAGGCGAACGCGAACAAGCTATGTTTTCCGGGAACTGTTCGCCGGCGAACAGTTCGGGCCATCTCTAAAGAGCAGTGAGACTATGGACTCTTTTCTGTAAGAGCAGTGAGACTATGGACTCTATACTGTAAGAGCAGTGAGACTATGGACTCTTTACTGTAAGAGCAGTGAGACTATGGGCTCTTTACTGTATGAGCAGTGAGACTATGGATTATTTACTATAAGAGCAGTGAGACTTTGGGACTCTTTACTGTATGAACAGTGAGACTATGGATTCTCTACTTTAAGAGCAGTGAGACTATGGACTCTTTACGGTAAGAGCATAAGAGCAGTGAGACTATGGAACTCTCTGCCTGAGGAGGTGTTGATGGTCAACATTTTACAGGTTATAGTTACTAGATTTCTGGAGAAGGGTTGTTGATCCAAAGAGTATTCTGATTGCCTGATTGTAGTCAGGAAGGATTTTTTCCCCCCAAGAATAAGGAAAACATTTAAAATTTAAAACATTCTTCTACCTTGCTACCTTGGGGGCCGGGGGGGGGGGGGGGGGTTGCCTTTGTCTTGATCAACTATGCAGGATAACAGTCTGGACTGGATGGACCGAGAGCTTTTCAGCATTACAAACTATGTTACTTTTAATATTGTCACATGTATAATTATTATTCAATTTCTTTTTATCCTTTTTATTTCTTTATTAAAGAAAAATATAAACATACAGTTAACAAGATGTCCAGGTACAGCTCAATAAGTTTGATAATAATTGTTAACAATTGTATATCAAAGATACATGATGAGATATACATAGTGAGAGATATCCATCAGACCCATTAGAAAGAATCTTGTTAATGGAATAAAACCTGGTTGAGTAGACCTAATCACTGAAATTTTCTATCGGAAGACCACGCTTGCCAACATTTCCTATGTCTAGTTATATTGTGACTTTCCCATGCTGCTATCTCCTCAAACTTATATATCTGATCGACTTTGCCCACCCACTGTGGTATAGATGGAAGGTCCTCAGACAACCAAAAGAGGGAGTCAATAGGCGGGCTGCACTAAGAAGGAGCCTAAAAAGTGGTGAGGGGAATCCTGTTGAGTTGGGAGGCTGCAACCCCAGCAAGGCTAATTGAGGTGACATCAGTATGGCTGAGTTACATATCTTATCACTAATGCTAAAGATTTTGGACCACCAAGCCTGAAATTCAGGGGCAAGTCCACCAGATATGATAGAAAGACCCTTTATCATATCTGGTTGTATCATCTCCAACAGGTATCTGTGCTATTTGTTCCGTACATGCTAGTGATGTCTGGGGTTTTATACCACCTAGTTAGGATTTTATAACCATTCTCCTGAGTTCGGACACCTCTAGTTTTTTTGTAAGGCATTAAAAGGAGCTGAGAGATTTCTGAATGGGTAAAGGAGATTCCCAAATCCCTTTCCCAGAGGCCAACAAAAGCTGGCTTTGGCATGAGTATGGGGTACGAAGCCTCTTGTAGACCTGAGAAATCAGCTTGATATGTGAGCCTGGATTTGTAAGTAATCCCTCGAACCAAGTTAAAGGGCGCAGCAGAGCTTGTCTTAGCACATGTTTAAGAATGAAGGAATGTGAAACTAACTATTGAGTTAAGTGCAGTGGCTTAACTACCGGGGAAGCAGGTGAAGCGGCTGCTTCGGGGCCCGGGCTGAAAAGGGTCCCGGCGCACGGCAGCGTGTCTGTCAAGACAAGTTACAGTTTTCAGGCCAGGTGCAGGCCCCTTCACATACAGTGCGGCGCCCTTCCCCCCTAGCAGGCTGGAGAAATAACGCGGTAGGCCAGAGGAGCAGCACAGCAGGTAGCGGCGCTACAGAATATTGTCTGTCTCTGAGTTCTGAACATTTGATAAGGGAGGGGGGCAAAGAGACAGAGCCAATCAGTGCAGGCCCTACCAGCTTCACAGCCAATGGTTGCTGAGGGGGCGTGACATGAAAGGGTTGTTCTGCTAGGTATTAGAGAGCTGTCAAAGCACCAGAGGTCACTCCCTTGGGTGGCTGGACAGGGAGTAGTAGGGGAGGAGGAGGTAGAGGGGGGAGACATTTTACTAGCTGTAGTGCAGAAAGTACAGTCTTTGCCCAGAGCAGACGGGTTAAACAGAACCTTTCATGTGTCCAAAAAATATGAAATAAGTAGTAGGCTACGTAGAGCGACGTCCAGGGATCTAAGTGCACTTACTTTTATTCTTGGGCGCCGCTCTATTCGCCCGCTGTGTCCCACGGTATTTTCTCAACATTCAGAGCAGGGAGGAGGAGACACCAGTGCCTCTCCTTCTCCCTGACAGCAGCGCTGTTCAATCGAAGTGCAGAGCTTAAAGCCAGGGAGAAAAAAATGTTGTCAACTACAAAAACAAGGTGTGCACTGTGTCACTGGGCTTTTCTGGTATGTCTCTGCCCACTGCCTTTTTCCCTCCTTGCCTTTGACAGCGTAGCCCCTAGCCCCTGTCTGGGCCTCCCTGGCTCTTTCAGCACAGCCCCTAACCCTTATCTGTGTCCCTCTGGACCTTGCCCGTGACCGCCCTGGGGCCACTGTCTGCGCCTCACTGGCCCTTTCTGTGCCATCACTGGCCCTTGTCTGCACCTCCCTGGCCCTTTTTTGTGCGCCTAGCTCTTATCTGCGCCACCTTGGCCCTGGGGGCCATACGAAAATTTGCTGTGGGGCCCAGTCACTTCTAGCTACGCCCCTGGTTAAGTGGTATGTTTAAATTTAGGAAATCAGCTGTCCCCACCAGAAGACCCGTGAAGGGAGGGACAAAATTTGTCTGTTCCATACCCACCCACGACTCACCAAACGCTTCAGCAAGCCACTTAACGGCTCTTGATAAGAGAACCGCTCTACCATACATCTCTGGGTCCTGCAAACCTATCCCCCCACACGGTTTGGGCCTGCTCAGGGAATCATAGGATATACCTGCCCTCCTCCCTGCCCAAACAAATGACCGATCAGGTGTTCCACTGTTGCATTGTACGATTTTAGTACCGTAATGGGTAGGACCTGTTGTAGGTAGGTCAGTTTAAGCAAGATAAGTGATGTAACAATGTTTTTCCTACCAAACCAGGACAGCATATCGTTTTTAAGTGTGGATAGTTGTTCCTTAATTGAATGTAGAAGTGAGATGCAGTTTAGTCGAAATTATGCTGTAGGGTCAGGTCCTATCCTCACTGCCAAATAGGTGATTTGTGGGGTATCCCAGTTGAAGGGGGAGTTAGCCCTCAACTTCTGTATGGTCGAGCTGGGAAGGTCTACATGTAATGTATGGGATTTGTTCATGTTAATTTTAAAGTTAGAGAAAAGACTGAACTGTTCTAAGACACGGTAAATGTGGGACAAGGTATACAGGATTAGAAGTCCTAATAAGCAAGTCATCTGCAAAGGCTGCTACTTTATGTTCCTGACTACCTACTTGGACTCCCTTGATCTCCAACTTCTCCACTCTGATCGCCTGAAGCAGGGATTCCATGTCTAGCATAAATAATAGGGGAGACAGAGGTCAACCCTGTCTGGTGCCATTCTGTATTATAAAGGAGGACGAGATAGAGTTGTTTGTGATGATATAGACCGAAGCATTTGTGTAAAAGGAGAACAATGCCTTAATAAACTGTTCGGGAATCCTGAATGTGGACAGCACCATCCACATACAGTTGTGTTCAAAATTATTCAACCCTCAATGCTGTAAAGGGTTCTAGGGAATTTAGTGTACATTTGTAATTGTGTTCAGAATGAAATCTTACGAGGACTTTTTAACGAACCAAATGCAACTAAAATGACATCAATTGTTTTTGTAATACAGTATTAAATGTTTTTTTGTGATTTCTTCATTGACACAATTATTCAACCCCTTAAAGACGACCGCTCTTAAGAACAGAGGTTCATTCAAGTGTTTTTGATCAGGTATTGGAAACACCTATTGGATGTCAAGGAGCAGCAATCAAGCATAATAAGCACCAATTAGGCAGATGTAAAATGACTGTGATACTCGGCTCCTTCTAGACATTTACTGGTGAGTTTACAGACATGGTGAAGTCAAGAGAATGGTCCAGGAAGACAAGAGAAGAGGAGATTTCTCTTCACAGGAAGGGCAATGGCTATAAGAAGATTGCAAAGATGTTAAACATACCAAGAGACACCACAGGAAGCATCATTCACAAATTCAAGGCAAAGGGCACTGTTGAAACGCTACCTGGTCGTGGCAGAAAGAAGATGCTGACTTCGACTGCTGTGCGCTACCTGAAGCGCAAAGTGGAGAAAAGTCCCCGTGTGACTGCTGAGGAACTGAAAAAGATTTGTCAGATGCGGGTACTGAAGTTTCAGCTCAGACAATAAGGCGCACACTGCGTAATGAAGGCCTCCATGCCAGAACTCCCAGGCGCACCCCCTTGCTGTCTCCAAAGAATAAGAAGAGTCGACTGCAGTATGCCAAAAGTCATGTGGACAAACCACAAAAGTTTTGGGATAGTGTTCTGTGGACTAATGAAACAAAATTAGAACTGTTTGGGCCCATGGATCAACGCTATGTTTGGAGGAGGAAGAACAAGGCCGATGAAGAAAAGAACACCTTGCCTACTGTGAAGCATGGCGGGGGGTCAATCATGCTTTGGGGCTGTTTTGCTTCTACAGGTACAGGGAAGCTTCAGCGTGTGCAAGGTACCATGAATTCTCTTCAGTACCAGGAGATATTGGATGAAAATGTGATGCAGTCCGTCACAAACCTGAGGCTTGGGAGACGTTGGACCTTTCAACAGGACAATGATCCCAAGCATACCTCCAAGTCCACTAGTGTCAATATAGATTCAAGGAGCACCACTGTCCTTCTTTTGTAAAGCCAGTATGCGGCGGTGCCAGCGGTGTTCGGATCCGACCAAAGGATTCCCAGAATTGCGTGTAAATAATAGATGTCACCACGGCACTCCAAAGGAATCTTCAATTATTTTATTGGATCCAAGAAGACAGCAACGTTTCGACTTATCAAGTCTTTGTCAAGCTATCAAGTCCACTAGAACATGGCTGCAGATTAAAGGCTGGAACATTGTGAAGTGGCCATCGCAGTCACCAGACTTAAATCCGATTGAGAACCTCTGGTGGGACTTAAAGAAAGCAGTTGCAGCGCGCAAGCCTAAGAATGTGACTGAACTGGAGGCTTTTGCCCGTGAACAATGGGCGAAGATACCCGTAGATCGCTGCAAGACACTTGTGTCAGGCTATGCTTCACGTTTAAAAGCTGTTATAACTGGAAAAGGATGTTGTACTAAGTACTAAGATTGAATGTCACTTGGGGGTTGAATAAAACTGATAATGATGTGAGCACAGAAAAGACATTTGTGGTTATTTCATTATAAATGTTATGTTATATTTGTCTGACTTACAAGGGCCTCTGTGATTTAATTGTAAACAAGATGACTGAAATGATCTAAATCAATGTCAAACTGGACAAAACACTCAATTTCAGTGGGGGTTTAATAATTTCTGAACACAACTGTATAATCCCAGCTCACCCTATCAAAAGCCTTCTCAGTATCCATACTGAGAAGGATTAGAGGGCGCTTGAATCTCTTTGAGTGGAAAATAGCATTTAGAACTCTGTAGGTATTGTCCCTGCCCTCCCTCCTTCGAACAAAGCCCACTTGGTCCCCAAGTATTAGATCTGGTAGAAGCAGAGACAGGCGAGTAGCCAGCATTTTAGCTAATAACTTGAGATCTAAGTTTAACAGTGATATCGGGTGGTAGTTTGCACAGTGGGACCCATCCTTTCCCTATTTCGGAATTAGGGAGATAATAGTCATATCTACTGATCATATCTGGTCATATCTACTGATAAGGGGACGCCAGACAGGGAGTTATTACAAATTGAGAGTAAATGTGATCCTAAAGTTTTGCCGAAAGTGTGATAGTACAGAGCAGGGAAACCATCGGGGCCAGGGCACTTCCCATTTGGGAGTTGTTTAATAGCGATTTCCAATTCATCTAATCTGAATGGAGCTTGTAGGGTTTGTGCTTGGGGATCGGTCAGGGTGGGCAGGGAAAGAGAGCGTAGGAAAGATGTCACAGTCTCAGATGGAGAGAGGGCCTGAGCTTTTAATTCAGTTTCTTTCAGATTATATAGGGAATAGTAAAAATTCCGGAACTGTGTGGCGATGACCGAGGTAGTAAAGACCTCCCCACCATCAGGGACCTTTATCCTATGGATATAGTTATGGGATTTCCTTTGTTTGATGCGTTGCATCATGAATTAGCTGAGGCATTATTCAGGATATTTTTTAATTCCTCATGTAGATCTGTAAGTTCCGTGAGGTGGGCATCTAGTAGAGATTGCTTGTGTAAGGTTTCTAAATGTTGGATCTGGGCAAGCAGTGTGTCAACATGGACTCTCCCATCCTTTTTGAGCTTGGTCCCCATACATATAAACTGACCTCTCATATATGCTTTATGGGCATCTCACACCACTTGGGGTGGGGTCTCTGGTTGGGAGTTAATAGAAAAGTATTCCTCCAGTAGCTTTTGGGTGCGAGTTATGGGTTCGCCTGTAGAAATAAGTTGCTCATTCAGACGCCACCTAAAGAAGTTTAGTTCTAAATTAGGCAAAGACAATATCAAGAACACAGGAGAATGGTCTGATAAATGCATGGTGCCTACATTGGTTTGCCTACAGATCTGGAGGTGTTCTTTTGATACAAGCAGCTCATCTTTGGTAAGACCCATGAACCTTTGAGAAGAAGGTGTAGTCATGCACGGTCGGATTAAAAAGTCTCCAACCATCACAAACAGACCAGTTCTGTAGTTTTTTCTTGAGATGTTTAAGAACTTTGATGGAGATCGCTGGCCTTTTAGATGTTGAGTCCAGAGTGGGCTCTAACGTTGTGTTAAAATCTCCTGCTAGCACAACCACACCCTCCTTATGCACTTCTAACAGGGATAGAACTTCGCAACCTGATTAACATTAGGGGCATTTACATTGATAAAGGTATATATTTTTTTGGAAATTGTCCCTTTGAGCAAAATATATCTGCCCTCTCTATCTTGAACATGGGAGACCCTTCCGTACCCAATGCTCACCTCCCTGGAGGCCGAGGAACCCGATCTGCTGTGATGCCATTGCGAAAATAGAGAGTGATATAGATTCTGGTATTTGTCAAACTTAAAGTGTGTCTCTTGAAGCCGGATGGCAGAGCAATTCTCCTTCCCCAGATATGAAAATATCTGACTATGCTTAGAAGGGGAGTGGAATCCCTTAACATTAAATGATGTTATACATATGTCAGCCATGTCTCAAGAGAAAATTGAGCAGTGGGATATCTCAGTATCTCAGACTATCTTCTCTCTTATACGGGCCAAGATATTATAGCAGTACCTGTTATTACCTTTTTAAAAAAAGAGAAACAAAGACAACTAACCAAACAAAATGGCATGTAGCTAAACAATTATTCGGAAATTTTGTAGAGGTTGTTGGCTCCAGTAACATATTGGGGGTAGGGATAAGTACTGTAAAGTAGTTCCCTCGATTAAGCAAAAGGTTCTGGACCTTGTTATAACATGAGAATCTCAGGATTTCCCATCCCCAGGACACCCCGAAGGGGCAGAAAAAATCCTCAATAAGTATATTCCAAATGCTTCCAACAGAAAACATAAACGAGGATAAAAGCAAACTTGGGGAACAGGGGACCCCGAGCTTGGGCTCTGAACCAAGGCCCTTGAATTTGGGACACTAACTATTGATCAACATTCGAGTAATGAAGTTGAACACACATATATGATTATCATAAGTAACATAGTTATAACCTTAATGAGTTGAGAGTAGTGTTGAGCGAGCATGCTCGGCCGGACACCAGTTCGGCTCGAGCATCACGGATTTTGGCCGAACACCGTGTGTGCTCAAACGCGATGCTCGAGTCAGTATATTTAAATCTAATTTAGCTTTTATTTTTATGCAGAGGATCGCTGTACAGTGAGGGAATCCGCTGCTTAGGAGTCCCTGCTCTGACTCCATATATAGCTATGTCCATATATGGAGTCAGTACTTGGGGACACCCAGTGTATTTAAATCTAATTTAGCATGTATTTCAGAAAAGTTTCTGCTGGGATTCGAACTCATGACCATATACTGCATTACAGCTAAATAGATGACAGGCACTCGCTTGTCTTGCAAAAGTAGAAACGTTTTTTGGTCACATCAGTATAAAATATTGATAAAACCGATATTTTATACTGATGTGACCAATAAAACTTTTCTACTTTCGCAAGACAAGTGAGTGCCAGTCATCTATTTCGCTGTATGAACGGGCTGACTACCCTTGACACGTGCACCACGACTGTTTGATGCGGAGTGCCGGCTGATCTTCTCCTTATCATATACTGCATTAGAGGCAAAGCCCTTAACCACTCAGCTATAATAGCTGCATAGCCACTTACTTAAAAAAATAAAAATAATATGAGACTTCTACTGTAGAGGAATACTTACTAGTAGTAAGTATTCCTCCACAGTAGAAGTCTCTTTTTATTAAGTTACTGGCTATGCATCTATTATGCATCTATTATAGATGAGTGGTTATGTGCCTTGCCTCTAATGCAGAAGGTTGTGAGTTTAAATCCCGGCTAAACTAGATTTAAATACACTTGGTGTGCCATAGCACTGACTCCATATTTGGACATAGCTATATATGGGGTCAGAGCAGGGACTCCTTAGCCTAACTAAGGACAGGCAGGGGGTGCCTGGTTTATGGCTTGGGTTCTCCCATTGACTTCCAATGTGTTCGGGTGCTCGATCAACACTAGTTGAGAGGTATATGGCAGAGTTCCGCTTCACTCTAGTAAGCACTGGTATACAGTGAATGTCTCAACACAGAATTGAATCCTCTGAGAATTTTGAGAGAAAGATGGTAAGTGTTCTCCTTACTCTTCCATGAGTGGCAGTCTTTTCAGTGTTGAAGATGTATTTCCTCTTCTAGCCCTTTGAGGTTTCGGAGTGCGGGAACTGCAGTAACTGAGGGAAGTTCAGGCAACGTGGCCAGATCCAGAGCCATTTCCCAATTTTCACTTTGCAGTGGGGATATCTTGAGATGATCATTTACCTTGTCAAGATCATTATAGGAAGAAATAGATAGACGTCGTCCATCATGTAGGAAAGAAAGGCCAAACGGGAATGACCATCTGTATAGAATCTTCTGAGAGCGCAGCCAATCAGTGAGCGGTTTCAATGCTCTGCGCTCTTTTAAACTGGACTGAGCCAAGTCCTGGAAGATGGCGATATTGTAATTGTCCCACACTAAAGATGGCACTTTCAACGATTGCCTCTTTGACCGGAAAGTGCAGAAATTAGCAAATTACATCCTGGGGGGAGGGGGCTCATTGGGCTGAGGTTTCGGACGAAGTGCCCTATGAGCCCTTTCTATGATAACCCCATGCGCAGAATCAGGGCCTAGCAGATTTAGGCAGATCAGAATCACTGTCTCCGGTATATCATTAGAGGCAAAAGTCTCTGGGATACCTGTCACGACAGGGAGTGGGGGAAACTCCCCACCGAACACTATCCTTGGCCTCCGGGCCTAAAAACAGGGACAAGGGAGCAGATGACCTCCTGGCATGTCCCTAAAACTTGCCCTGGTCTCTTGGCTGTATGAGCGGACCCTGAAGGTGGGACGGCTCATACCCACGTACCTATGGCCCTGAACGCCCTGTCTCGCCCTCACATGAAAACAGGGCAGAGACCACCTGCTCACCCTAGACCGCGGATGAGCAGGAGTCTCCAGAGGCCCCCACAGCAGCCGGGACCCGAACAGTGTGTGCCCGCACGGCAGGCAAGTAACATGGGAAACATGTACAAGAAACCCACACTTACCTGCCGTGCTGATGACCGAGAAGCAGCGCCAGGACCTCCCGGACCCCTAAGCGAACATCAGATGCCTGGGGGGAGACCTGGCCGGGCAGCTCACCATCCGGTATACGCTATACCCCTCCGGGTAAGCAAGCCCCTTCCGGAGCATCCCACGGTGTAAACACACACCACACATACCCACACCATACAACAACACCAGGTGGGGATGGGAACACAGACTCACACTGGAGAGGGAAGCACATAGAAAACAATATAACAAATAAGGGTGGCTCACGCAGACATCAAGGTGGAAACATACAGCCAAATTCCAGCATGCTCACACCATGACTGGACAAACAAGACTGACCTTCAGGCTCCACACACTGACACTGACACACCCACCAAACAAAGCAGCCACACCTTAACCCTGTGCACTCCACACAAACACAGAAAACACCCTAAACAGGGGAAGTGCACACATACAAACACATGTTGCCAAAGGCAACCACATGCGTTGACAGCGAGCCGCCTAGCACCAAGCTCAGGCTGCTACACTGCCAACAACACAACGGGGAAACCCACATGTACCAACACATGTTGCCAAAGGCAACTGCATGCATTGACAGCGAGCCGCCTAGCACCAAGCTCAGGCTGCTACACTGCCAACAACACAACGGGGAAACCCACATGTACCAACACATGTTGCCAAAGGCAACCGCCTGCATTGACAGCGAACCGCCTAGCACCAAGCTCAGGCTGCTACACTGCCAACAACACAACGGGGAAACGAGTCACGACTATACACATGGTCGTGACAATACCTCTAAAGCGCAAATTATTGCACCTGCCCCGATTCTCCTGGTCCTCCAGCGCTGTATATAAGGCATTAACATGAGCCTGGCATTTGGCCATATTAGAGGACACTGCTTTTTGATGTGTTACAATTGTCGACTGTACCTCTTCAGGAGACTCCACTCTTCTGACTATATGGAGTATTTGTTCTTTAATTGCAGTTAGGTCCGAGCTCAGGGGTTCGAGGGCATCAGCCATAGCTTCCCTTAAAAAATTTCTCAAGATATGCAGGCTTTCGGGTCCTGGGGAGTCCTCCCTTCCTCTCTCAGCACTGCAAGCCGCTTGTTTTTTATGGCCGGAAGCCCTCGTTGTTCCGGGCACCATCTTAGAGTCTTTGGCCACATATACGGCGGCTGCTTTTTTAATGAATTTCTCCATGTCCACGGAACTTGGGGCCACCGATTTTGACCATATTAGGTCCAGAAAGCTTAAGGAATTAGGCTAAGAGGGATATACTGTACTGAAAGCGGAGCAGCGCTTCACACAGCCATCTTCTTCCAGCGCAAGCTCTGCCCCGTCACATGTATAATTATAACATGTTTTTTTAGTATTCTTTGATTCACTTTCTTTCCTTTTGTTTTGTTTTTCCTCCCACATTCCCTTCCTTCTTTACTATCTCTATAACTTGTAGCTAAATTATTTTGTAAAAAATCAAGACCCCCCTCCCTATCAGTGTGGCCATGCACCTGAATTGCAGACTCTGTGGGAAACCAATTTCCCTCTAATCCAATATGACTGATTGTATCACAAACTGATTAAATTCTTTATTTAGTCTCCCACGGATTCTGCAGTCAACATTTCTGATTCCACACACAAGAAAAGAGATACTGTAGCGAAATATGTAAATGTTTCTGTTAGATACTTTACAAGATACAGTAACAAAGTTGCAGAGAGTGGTGTCTATTAGTACAGTGGATAAGGATTCTATATAGTGATTATGCTTGATGCCAGCGGCTGGTTTTATTTATGTGAAATCCTTTTCTTTATAGCTCTTCAAAATTGTAGTCTGCAGGCTGCTCAGGTGCACAAGAAAGATAAAAAAAAAATACCTATATTTATAGGAAAATGCAGTAAGGCCCCCTGGAGTAACCGGCGGCTGTAGATTATAAACCACAGGGGTGGGGGGCAATGAGCGAACCATCCAAGAGCAGAGACAGGATAAAGACACCATGTCTGTGTACGGTCACATTGCTCACATACAATAGACAGCTTCCTGTACACATCACAAATCATACATAATGGAGAAGAACGGGAGAAAATCAACAGTGTGGATTCTAATGCTACTTTCGTCTGCATGCCACACTTGGAAAGATAGCAGTAAGGATCTAATGCTATCTTATATTATAAATATTTTTAATAGCCCCAAAGCCTCCTTTTAAAAGATCTGTAGCAACAATGATTGATAATTATGTTCTTACTTTTTCTTTTCCATTGTATCCCATCATGCTTTTACTTTTCCAGCATCATTCCCTCTATGGGCCCAGCTTATCTGTCTCATGACCACATCCAACAACTGATTCTTGAGCTGGAAAAAAGAGCAAATACTGTAAAGGTGGGGTGAAGCTTGACACCAATTTCTGTTGTGGGGAAATCTGTCTCATGGAGATAAAGACCACAATCTGCTACAATGCTGAAACCTTGCTGCAACAATGAACAGACAGGCGCTCACAGGTAGGGGAAGACTGGGAATTCAAAGTAGCCCTGCAAAAAAGTAATAAAAGTTGCCCCGTTTTGTAGTTGAGTCCAAATTTATGGAAGACAGGGCAAGCAATACCATATTGCGGCACATTATATCACACCAGCTAAATACCACAGTCCATCACAAAATAGTGCCAGCAGGAAAAAATACATCCCCAAAAACTTCCACTGGGAGGCTTTGAGGGGGGCCCGGCTGCTCCTGGGCATCGGCCTGTTGGGCAATTTACCTATAAGGTCTATACACCTGCTCACAAGGAATGAGTTCATGCAAAGACTATAGCAGTGATGTACCATTTCCTCTGGCTTTTGGATATTGTGGTTGCCATATTTATTTATTTTTTGCATTTATATATAGCGCTACTATATTCTGCAGTGCTTTACAGACATTAGCATCCAACTGTCCCCAAGTTCCCAGTATGTTCTCATTATGTCTTTGGAGTGTGGGAGGAAACTAGAGTACCCGGAGGAAACCCACGCAAACACGGGGAGAACATACAACCTCCATGCAAATGGTGTTCTTGGTCGGATTCGAACCTAGGACCCCAGCGCTGCAAGGCACCAGGGCAAGGGTGGCTGGTATGACTTTTGCTGTATATTTATATAGGGTGTGATGTTTATTTTCTCAGTTTACATAAAACTCTACATATAGCATCACAAAATATTTCAGCAGTTTAGTTACCGCATAGCAGGGAGACTCACTAATATTGGTGGAGACAGCATTTGGCAGCTTCTAAATGCTTACAAGTCTCATTCACTTCAGTTTGCTAACAGGTAAATGTTGTCAGGTTCTGATGTTGCCTGAGGCAAAGTGACTCACGGAATCACTGAACCGAGATCATTGTCTCCGTTCTCTTGTGTTCCTGTAGAGCTACTATTCACATTTATTATTTCATTTATTATGGCTTACAGTTAATAAGAACTCTAAAGTCAGGATCTCAGACAATTGAAATATTATATAAAACCAATTAAGAAATGACCAATTTAAGGCCTAATTCACACATCCGCTATCTACGTCCGCACCCGTTCCGCAAATTTGCGGAACGGGTGCGGACCCGTTCATTTTGAATGGGGACGTGAAGGATGAGGAGAGCACACACTGTTCCACTGATCTTCCGGACGGGGGCTCCGCAAAAATATAGAGCATGTCCTATTCTTGCCCGCAATTGCGGACAAGTATAGGCATCTCTATAGGGCTGGTGGCAAGGTGTTTTGTGGATCCGCAAAACACTACGGACGTGTGAATAAGGCCTAAAAATGATTTTTTAATATACAAATGTTGGACAACTGAAAAATCTGTCCAGTATATGCACTTAGTATTAGTGTTGGGTACAAATATTCGAATCGTGAATATCACAACTTCGAGAATTCTGCTATATATTTGTATTCTCGAATATTCTACATTTTTTTCCCCTCTGAACCCATGATCCCTCCCTGTGGTCCAATGAGAAGGCTGCAAAGTCTTTGTCTGAGCTTAGCAACATCACTAGCAACCAGGGGTGGACTGGGACGGGGGGCAGGGAGGCAATTTCCCCCCCAGGCCGCCCTAAATCATGTAAAAAAAATTAATAATTCATATGCCCTGGGCCATGCGCCTCCATCTACCAGGCTGGAGCACTACGCTGGCCAATCACAGCACTCAGCTCACAGCCTGGGAGTTATATTTCTCCCAGGCTATGAGCTGAGCGCTGCGATTTGCCAGTGCTCCAGCCTGGCCTGATGGAGACAAAGACGTGCACCCAGGGCAGGAGAAGAAGTCTCTCTGTCGTCCCAGTTGAGATTAACAGCGCGCGCCCGCCTGACTGAGTGACTAAGGAGAACGACGGCAACCCGAACTGAATTAAGACTCAAGACCCGACGTTCCCCACCCTGGAAGCCGGCTGCAGCAGTTTAGGACCGTGAGTGCACGCCAATGCGCACAAAGCAGTGTCTGTGCTGACTGTTGGACACTTCTGTTCTGGAAGCTGAAGGTCACTGGGTGCTGCTGATAGTTTGCAAACTTGCTGGGGGCTGATGGAGATTGGAGAGGCTGCTGGGGGCTGGTGAGAGGCACTAGGGGCAGATAAGAGGTGCTGGGGGCAGATGAGAGGTGCTGGGGGCTGATGAGAGGCTGCTGGGGGCTGAAAAGACGCTGCTGGGGGCTGAAAAGAGGCTGCTGAGGGCTGATGAGAGGCACTGGGGGATGATGAGAGGCACTGGGGGATGATGAGAGTCCTGGCGCTCTTATCTGAGGTCTGATTGTGGGTCATTCATATTGGGGTCTGAGCTGAGGTCTGTTTGGGGGTCTGATCTGAGGTCTTATTGGGGTCTTATCTGGGGCTGTTAGATGAGGTCTGATTAACATTGGGGGTCTGATTGGTGGTCTGGCCAGAGGTATAATGAAAAATATTTTTTTTTATTGTCCCCCTCTAAAACCTAGGTGCGTCTTATAGGGTGAAAAATACGGTACTTGCTTGCTCCTCTTCCCGATCTCCCCTGATGCGCGCCGTGACGTCGTGGATAGTGAGCTGATTCGGTGGTGCAATGGGCCAATTTACTGGATTTGCTCCCCAGGACTAAGGCTGCCAGCCCTCCCCTGCTGGCAACCAAAAGGAAAGTTGCCGACCCCTTACTATATAAGAACCTCCCCAGCAGCAATTTTCTGCAGTATTTTGCAGATCTGAGAGAGACAACAGTGTCATTGCTGTGCTCTGTGCTTTACTGTGTCATTACATTAGATAGTTAGTTAGTTAGTTAGTTATCTTATATATATATTACAGATAGTTAGTGAGATAGTCAGTGTAGGTTAGATAGTGATATAGTGTAGCTGGTTCTTGTGCAGGGTGTTAGGTAGTGTGATAGGTTCTGCTGTCCATACATACATGCTACAGACATAGTGCTGGGATGTCACATTACATTAGATAGTTAGTTATCTTCTATATATAATACAGATAGTTAGTGGGAGATAGTCAGTGTAGGTTAGATAGTGATATAGTGTAGCTGATAGGCTCCAGTGCAGGGTGTTAGGTAGTGTGATAGGTTCTGCTGTCCATACATACATGCTACAGACATAGTGCTGTGATGTCACATTACATTAGATAGTTAGTTAGTTATCTTCTATATATAATACAGATAGTTAGTGGGAGATAGTCAGTGTAGGTTAGATAGTGATATAGTGTAGCTGATAGGCTCCAGTGCAGGGTGTTAGGTAGTGTGATAGGTTCTGCTGTCCATACATACATGCTACAGACATAGTGCTGGGATGTCACATTACATTAGATAGTTAGTTATCTTATATATATAATACAGATAGTTAGTGGGAGATAGTCAGTGTAGGTTAGATAGTGATATAGTGTAGCTGATAGGTTGCAGTGCAGGGTGTTAGGTAGTGTGATAGGTTCTGCTGTCCATACATACATGTACAGACATAGTGCTGTGATGTCACATTACATTAGATAGTTAGTTAGTTATCTTATATATATAATACAGATAGTTAGTGGGAGATAGTCAGTGTAGGTTAGATAGTAATATCGTGTAGCTGATAGGCTCCAGTGCAGGGTGTTAGGTAGTGTGATAGGTTCTGCTGTCCATACATACATACTACAGACATAGTGCTGTGATGTCACATTACATTAGATAGTTATCTTCTATATATAATACAGATAGTTAGTGGGAGATAGTCAGTGTAGGTTATATAGTGATATAGTGTAGCTGATAGGTTCCAGTGCAGGGTGTTAGGTAGTGTGATAGGTTCTGCTGTCCATACATACATGCTACAGACATAGTGCTGTGATGTCACATTACATTAGTTAGTTAGTTAGCTCATATATATAATGCAGATAGTTAGTGGGAGATAGTCAGTGTAGGTTAGATAGTGATATAGTGTAGCTGATAGGCTCCAGTGCAGGGTGTTAGGTAGTGTGATAGGTTCTGCTGTCCATACATACATGCTACAGACATAGTGCTGTGATGTCACATTACATTAGATAGTTAGTTATCTTCTATATATAATACAGATAGTTAGTGGGAGATAGTCAGTGTAGGTTAGATAGTGATATAGTGTAGCTGATAGGCTCCAGTGCAGGGTGTTAGGTAGTGTGATAGTTTCTGCTGTCCATACATAAATGTTACAGGCAAGTTCACAACAATACTTAGTGCACCAATCACTAATATGTAGTCAGACCTGCTAAACTGTGAAGTTGCACGTATTGCGCAAAAATCTGTGCATCATTAAATGCCGATTTGCGCAATCGAGAATATATTGGAGCACTCTATCTGCATATAAAGCTATTGTAATGTTCTGCCGTGCCAACCATTTTCTTCAGTCTCAGGAAACTTCTAGCAGCCTGAAAAATGTAGCAATAGTGACCCAGGCCTGTATTGTGTTCTCCATAAACTGCCCTTAGCAAAGTGACAAACGAGCTTCTGATAGCTAAATGCAACAGTGACTACTCTCTACTAATCCTTCTGGAGCTTTCTGCAGCATTTGACACTGTATAACACCATTTTCTCCTTACCATGCTCCAATCTATCGGCCTTAAGGACACCGTTCTCTCTTGGTTTTCTTCGTATCTTTCTGACCACTCATTGTGTATCATTCGCTGGGTCTACTTTCCCTCCTCTCCCTCTTGCTATTGGGGTTCCTCCCAACAGTACTGTCTTTATTTAAAGTGTCCCCCAGCAGTCCCCTCTTTATTTATATTGTCCCCCTGCATTGCTCTATTTTGTTTATGTCCCCCAGCAGTGTCCTCTTTATATATGATATCCCCCCAGAAGTGCTCTTTTTATATATAGCAGTGCCATTTCAATGTTTACCCCAGGCGGCAAAAAGCTAGAATTAGGCTGTCCCCAACTTTTAAGATTACTTAGAAAAAGATAGACAGAGAGATAGATAGATAGATAGATAGATAGATAGATAGCTGTGCGACCAGATGACAGTGGAGGATGAGACTCACTTCTCATGTGGTGCCCCAAATACTGAGCAGTGGGGGACACTCAATTCAGGAGACTGACTGATCTCTGACCAGACTTCCCCTCCATGGAGGAGGAAGAGAGACTCTCCATACTGCTGGGGGAAGAGGAGAACACTGCAGCCATAGCAGCACACTATATTACTGCTTGCCATAGACTAAAAGTAGCCGGATGTACCATGGACTCCTATACCCCCACCCTGGATGTGTCCCCATCCCCCAAACTTACCCTATACCCCCACTCTGGACGTGTCCTCATCCCCCAACCCTACCCAATTATTTCCCACTTTCTTTGGCAATGCTAAAATGTATTTAGTCTTGCCAATAAAGCTGATTTAAATTGAATTGATAGATATGAGATAAACAGATAGATAGATAATAGATAAATAGATAGGTAGATAGATAGGTAGATAGATAGATAGATAGATAGATAGATAGATAGATAGATAGATAGATAGGAGATAGGAAGATAAATAGATAGATAGATAATAGATAGATAGATAGATAAATAGATAGATAGATAAATAGATAGATATGTGTAATTGTGGAGCTTCTCATTATAGCTTCATTTCCATGAAAACTATCAACCAGCTTTGTTTCGAGAAGTGGAAGCAGGTGGTCAAAAATTATTGAGGAATGAAGGAACTACATGAAACCATCTTGAGTCCATTTCTCCTCCCAAGCAATTTATTATCTTCATAGACAATGTGCTTTCTAGAAAAGCTGAATATGTGGCATGAAGAACAGATTGCGATTTGCGATGATTTCAAGAATAAGCAGTGATGAGATCTGTACATTGCAATAATATCTGCGGATCTGGGGCGGGGAAACAATACAACACAAAAGAAGAATTAAGAGAAAGAATCCATGAGGCACACTTATAAATCAAAGCTTTAATTTACCGCCTGTGACCAGCGCCATCAACATCTGCAGAACAGCAGGCTATGCATTCCATTAGGAGCCGATGGTTGCTATGTTAGCCGCCCTCCCACAACCGCTCTATCTCACACAACCATCTTTACAACACAATAATAGAACGAATTTTGTCCAATGCTGAAATTTTCAGTTGCCGACAAAGAAAGCAATTTGTACAAAGCTGCTGTTTGTCACCTCGAGTGAGAGGTCAACACATGTAATAACAGCACTTGGAGAACACAACAATGTCTCTACTAATGTGATGTATGAAAGTCATTTATGGTTTATTCCATAAAGAGACTCAGCACTGCAATGTTTACATTTTTACCTTGATCCTCGCTTTATAGAAATGGTGCACAACATGTGACCAAAGTATCTGCTTAGAAGGTCTAAAGGAGCAGCAATGAAAAGTAGAGAACTTGTATGCAGTTCCATCGTGATGTACACTATGTGCACTATAGCATACAGGGTCACTTTACAGTAGGGTTGATAGATAACATTGATGTGGAAATAAGCATTTTTACATATCATTGTGCTAGTGGTTACCATGAGTTCAAAATGTTGCCAGTCTACATCGTCAATATTTCATCTATTTTCAGACCTTCAATATTTAGTTTGCAACCTACTTCTAGTCTCATGGGTTTTCAATGTGGATGTCTTCCACCCAGTATTATGTGCTGGATCTGTGTGTAAGAATGTTGTCTTTCCCATGCAGACAGCCTTCTGTATGTCGTGCCCCCCCCCCCCCCCATCAACAACCTGCATGTGATGCCCTCCTGGGATTCTCTTCTCCACTCTCCCCATTTGCCGCCATGTACATCTTCCTCCCCTTCCCTGCTGCTAGCTCTAACACTGAGAGAAGGGAGGGAGCAGAGAGAGAGGCATTAGAAACAACGTCAGATGTATTTATGCCAGTTTCAACAGCACTACGAACTAGGTGAAGGACTTACACACACTCTACAGAAGCAAATTGGTAGGAAATTTATACTGAAGACTGTTTAGAAATCTGATTAATTTTGCATTTAGGAACCAAATGGGCAATAAAACAAAAACTCAATGCAGACATGTCCATTAGCCTTTCATTTCCATACTGCCCAAATGTATTAAAATCAGACCATGACTTGAAAATTTAGTGCAAAAGTGGTATCTAACTTCCATTACCGGTTAAGAATGGCCATTATCACCTGGTGTGGGAAGTGTTGATACTCAGTATGCTATGAGTTCATTATAATAATTTTTTCCACTGCATACTATGTATAGATAATGTGTCCTGGCAGCTCGGGGCATACAGGACTCTATCCTACATTCTATGTCTCTGCACTTTTAAATGGTTTTAAATGACTTGTGATACAAACAGTTGGAATAATCTAAATCTGCCCTCCAGGGTTTTGAAAGCTGTGGTCACACACAATGTTGATAGTAAAACCTATTAAATGATACCTAAGCTTATTGCTAAAAAAATATTGCTAAGAGAAGAGGTGTTTATCACGTAACTTGGAGAATCTGGAAGTAGTTCTGTCTTTACATATGGAGGTAAGGAGAACACATTGGATTCATTGACTTGCTGTTTACCTCGGGTGTTACATCATTACAATTTTACTCCAATATTAAAAATTGTGCTCTACATTATTAGTCTTCTTTTGTTTCAGCAATACGAACAGAACCAATATCATCTGGCAATAATAATCCAGGAAAGTAATAAAGAGAAGGTCCTCAAGGTTCTCACTCCTGCAGCAACTCTTAGTTCTAATGCAGCACAGATCATTTATTCAGTTTATTTCCTTTTGTCTCTTCACAGATTTTCCAGTTCAGTACATGAAGAGATCTGGAATAGTTCAGAACCATGGATAGTTATGTAGTAGTTCAGCACCATGAACTGTGATGTAGTAGTATCAGATTCCTGGATAGCGATGTAGTAGTTCAGCACGATGGACAGTGATATAGGAGTATCAGAACAATGGACAGTGATGTACTTGTATCAGAACCATCGACAGTGATGTACTAGTATCAGGACCATGGACAGTGATGTACTAGTATCAGAACCATCGACAGTGATGTACTAGTATCAGAACCATGGACAGTGATGTACTAGTATCAGAACCATCGACAGTGATGTACTAGTATTAGAACCATGGACAGTGATGTACTAGTATCAGAACCATCGACAGTGATGTACTAGTATCAGGACCATGGACAGTGATGTACTAGTATCAGGACCATGGACAGTGATGTACTAGTATCAGGACCATGGACAGTGATGTACTAGTATCAGAACCATGGACAGTGATGTACTAGTATTAGAACCATGGACAGTGATGTACTAGTATTAGGACCATGGACAGTGATGTAGTAGTTCAACACCATGGACAGTGAAGTAGTAGTTCAACACCATGGACAGTGAAGTAATAGTATTCGAACTATGCACAGTGATATAGTAGTTCAGCACCATGGACAGTAACATAATAGTATCAGAACCATTGACAGTGATATAGTAGTACAGAACCATGGACAGTGATGTAGTAGTATCAGAACTATGGACAGTGATATAGTAGTTCAGCACCATGGACAGTGAAATAGTAGTTCAGAACCATGGACTGTGATGTAGTAGTATCAGAACTATGGACAGTGATATAGTAGTTCAGCACCATGGACAGTGAAATAGTAGTTCAGAACCATGGACTGTGATGTAGTAGTATCAGATTCATGGACAGTGATATAGTAGTGTCAGGACCATGGACAATGAGGTATTAGTTTAGAACTATGCACAGTGATGTAGTAGTTCAGCACCATGGACAGTGACATAATAGTATTAGAACTATGCACAGTGATGTAGTAGTGTCAGCACCATGGACAGTGATGTAGTAGTTCAGCACCATGGACAGTGATGAAATAGTATCAGAGCCATTGACAGTGATATAGTACTACAGAGCCATGGACAGTGATGTAGTAGTATCAGAATCATGGACAGTGATGTAGTAGTATCAGAACCATGGACAGCAATATAGTAGTTCAGCACCATGGACAGTGAAATAGTAGTTCAGAACCATGAACTGTGATGTAGTAGTATCAGATTCATGGACAGTGATGTAGTAGTGTCAGGACCATGGACAGTGAAATAGCAGTTCAGAACCATGGACAATGAGGTATTAGTTTAGAACTATGCACAGTGATGTAGTAGTTCAACACCATGGACAGTGACGTAATAGTATCAGAACCATTGACAGCGATATAGTACTACAGCGCCATGGACAGTAATATAGTAGTTCAGAAGCATGGACTGTGAAATAGCAGTTCAGAACCATGGACAATGAGTTTAGAACTATGCACAGTGATGTAGTAGTGTCAGCACCATGGACAGTAATATAGTAGTTCAGCACCATGGACAGTAATATAGTAGTTCAGCAGCATGGACTGTGATCTATTAGTATCAGATTCATGGACAGTGATGTAGTAGTGTCAGGACCATGGGCAGTGAAATAGCAGTTCAGAACCATGGACAATGAGGTATTAGTTTAGAACTATGCACAGTGATGTAGTAGTTCAACACCATGGACAGTAACGTATTAGTATTAGAACTACTGTATGCACAGTGATGTAGTCTGTTATTCATGTCGAGAACTTCGACCAGCCTTCAGTATGTCCAGGACATTGGGGATCCAGTCCTACTGCCTCTTAGACTCAGGAGACATGGCGTTACAACAATATAATACTGCCACAGACTGCCCAGGCTACACTACATGCTCTTCAGGATGTCCAGCAACTGCACCTGGCCACCTCCATCACCAGATATATAGAGAATGTCTGGGACTCGATGGGGCAAAGGACAATGTACAGCAGCAAACAACCACCTTGTCCGAACTACGACTCCAAGATGGAAGAGCATGTAAAGACAACAGGAAGATGTCCAGCCCCTGTATGTACCATGTCAGAGTGACAGTCTGTATGGTATCAAGGGGAGATGCCACCCAGTATCAATGTGAGCGCATCCTATACCCCACTGCAGAATCTAAAATAAAGGGGGAACCACCTTGCATGATCAGTAACCAAGCACCATGAGCAGTTTTTACTTCGCATTCAACTTTCCTAATGTTCTTTTTTAATTTCCCAGTAATGAATATTCTTTTAATGAAGAAGAAGATATATTATGAAACTAATAAAATGCTATAATGGCTCATACAATTACTAGACATAATAAAATGCTGATAAATAATAGTTACACTGATTTTAGACCTTTAACCCCTTCAGGACCCTGAGATTTTCCATTTTTGCAGTTTAGTTTTTCACTCCCTGCCCTCCCATAGTCCTAACTTTTTTTTTTTTTTTCCATTCACATAGCCTTATGAGGGATTATTTTTTGCGGGACAAGTTGTACTTTCTAATGTCACCATTAACGGTTGCATACCATGTAGTAGGAAGCGGAAAAAAAGATCCAAATGAGGTAGAATTGGGAAAAATGTAATTCTGATAAAAGTTTTAATTTAAATTTTTTTTTTTACACTGTACACTATGCTATAAAATTGACCTGTAATCTTCATTCTCCAGGTCAGTACAGTTACAATGATACCACACTTGTATAATTTTTCCTGCGTTTTAATACTGAAAAAGAAAATAAAACCTTTGAGGATTAACGATATTCTGACCCCTATATCTTTTTTGTAGGTATGTGTACGGGGTTGTGTGAGGGCTCATTTTTTGCGGGATGATCTGTTCTTGCTGGATGATCTGTTTGATCACTTTTTATAAAACAATTATTGGGTGGTTAAAGTGACGAAAAATGGCAAATTGGCTGTTTTTTTTTTTTTTTTCGCTACTCCATTTGCATATACAATAAATATGCAACAAATTTTGCACATGGCAATGCCCATGATGTTTATTTTTTTTATTGGTTAAGTATTTTTATTTTAAGGAAGGGGGGGTGATTTCAACTTTTTTTTTTTTTAATATTTGTAAAAACTCTTTTTGGGTTACAATACCTGGCAATCATTAGATTGCCCATTATGTTCATTGATGGCTATATAGCCATCATTGAACACTTTATCTGCAATATAACAGTACAATGCTGCCACCTAGTGGCCTGTATTGGTATATTGCTTGAGGCTTCTGTCTATTTCGTACATATTTCCTAGCGATGTAACAGGTTCCCCGATCTTAGCCTTGGAACGTTGTTACCGGAACGGAAGTGTGCGACTTCCGCTTCCAGGCTGATCAGATACCGTGGTCACATTTGACCACAGCATCTGAAGGGAAACATGTATGTGATTAGCCTTATGGCTGATTGCATACATGTGCTGCGGGTCTCTGTTATTTAAAATAGCAGAAACCCGGCGGCGATGCAGCGGGCACTATGTTTAGAGACCAGACTTCCAACGTACATATACGGCGGAGGTCATTAAGGGATTAATAACCATAACAATAATCATACATTATAATGTTGCAAAAAAAAAACATCAAAAACCTTGCATAGTAAAGTGAATATAATGTGACTTACAGATGGAGTCAGTCAAGGCTGCTCCATGGTGTGCAGTGAATGGCTTCCTATGGCGCAGCACACGCTTCTGAGGGTCACTCATGTTGTTGGTAAATGTCATTCAGAGAACATCTTCTTGTAGCTTTCAGTTTAGAATTTACGCCTACACATTAAGTCATTTTCTAAAGGTTTTTAGGTGCAGTATTAAAATTTCTCAAGACTACTTCAAGGTCATTCAAAATAATAGAAGAGACGGAGGAATAAGATGAAAAATATACAGAAATAATAATGAAAGGCTTGTGAGCCAGTGGCAGTGTGCACCGGTGTAGTAATGTGCGTAAAACAGAGAACGAAAGCAGATTTCTACTTTATATCCTGACAAGTAGGATTCAACAACTTAAAGGGGCTGTCCAGTTATTGATACTGATGACATCCTCAGGACAGGTCATTGATATCAGATTGAGGGAAGTACGACTCCTGGTATCCCGACCAATCAGCTGTTTGATGACAACCTAGCACTTGTTTGATCTAAACCAGGGATGCTCAACCTGCGGCCCTCCAGCTGTTGCAAGGCTACAACTCCCAGCATGTCCTGATAGCTGTAGGCTGGCCAAGCATGCTGGAAATTGTAGTTTTGCAACAACTGGAGGGCCGCAGGTTGGGCATCCCTGATCTAAACAAATAGATAGATATAAGATAGATAGAGAATAAACCAGTGCCTCCAAAATATACATTAAAAGGGGGCACAGGAGCAAGCTACCCTGGCTGCAGCACAATGTGTGGAACTACAAGTAGCAGCAGACTGCTTAATGCACAAAGTCACAGGTGAAAGGTGAATACATGAAAGTGTAACCTGCATTACTGCTCTACTTACTATATGAAAAGTAGAAGCTCTTTGTACATATTTTTGATCAAGAATATTTTGGGTCCATTAACCAGTGACAAGGTGGCTTCTAACAGATGGGACCTACTCTAACACATGCCTCTTCTGGGTTTTTGGCAAAGGGCAAAGTAGGATCCAGCTACGTGTCACATGTTGAAGGGGTCCGCCCACCGCCCCTTTTTGTATGTCTTGAGTACCACAAAATAAACTGGAAGACACAGCAGTGGTGAGTGCCGCCTCTATTCCTTTCTTGAATTGGATATATGTTTACATTGAGGACTTTACTTTGGCTGAGCACCACGATACTGCAGCTGTTACAAGTGTGTCGTTTTGGGACGGCGTGGTGCTGCCCTTTTCTTGTTTCTTCATTGCATATTGACCTATGTATCTTTTTTTTTTTTTGTTTTTTTGTTTTTTTCTTTGCTTCCTTCTCTGAATGCACTGGCTCTTCTAGGTAAACCTATGTCTGTTCTCCACTTCTGGGACTATGTATTATGTATATTAATCCCCTTTAGGTCTCCGACCCCCTCGTATTGAAGTCTATAATTTGCTGGCAACAAATGACATTAAGCCTTGATGAACCACAGGGTCGCTATCATCTATCTGTCCTACTAATAACTGAATGGAGCGGACTCCACTCGGTACATCCATAATATAATAAAGGATAATAATGAATACACTTTACAAATACTCAGCTTTAAATCATTCTTTTCTCCCAACTTACTTGGCCTTTAATGTGTCCATACATTATGAATGACCCAGAAAACAGCAATGAAATATAAATGTATGTGAGTTATGTGGCTACATGTCTAAGCAATAAGATTATTATGGAAATAAAAGGCGCATATGTAGGTTTTATCCTAATATTACAGATGGTGTTTATCTATAAAAGGTCAGCAGAACTTTCCATAGAAACCAGAAAACTGCTGCAACATCCGCACTCTGAGAAAAGGCAGTGAACGCCAGTTAAACATCATAAGGATAATGAATGAATATTTCCCTGACTGCAGGAGTAAATGGATGTTGTAGGAGCTGAAATATATGTGAAGGATAATGTGTATTACATTGTTAAAGCATTCAAAGCGGAATTCATACAGAAGTTATGGCTTCAGCATGTTGTTTCTATACAGGGGGCGCACAGGTGAAATCACTCAGCAAGATGGAGTAGTAAGGTTCAGGAAGGGGGTGTTTAAAAAAAAAAAAAAAGGTGTGTTATAAAATAAATGAAATGACTATACAAAAAAAAAAAACATGCATTAATAATGGGGAAGGGACATTAAGTCTAGTGTTCTAGACAGGGTATGTTGTTAGGCTTCTTAATATGGGTTTAGTGTGAGGTTACACTATATGGAAAGCACGTCACACAGGAGTCACTTACAAGGGTCACTCGACCATGTATTCAGCTCTGCTCTGCAGCTGGCTGTCATGTGTTTTCCAAAATCTATTTCCTCACACAGAGCTACTAGTGAGGTGGGGTGCATAGGATGCACGGTGTCTATTTTAGTCAGTATCTCTTCCCGCACTATTCAAGCATGCATTCCCTTCTGCCCCTCGCTCTGATCTGCTGGCTGGGTTCCACAGACACGCATAGTTGTGGCTCTGGCACCCTCTATGTGGCCACAGCTGGAAGTGCGGGGAAGAGTGTGAGTTCAGGCTCCAGTGTTAGTTTTCACACAAAAAAAACATATATATGTGTGTTTAGTTTATATGTATATGTGTATATATATATATATATATATATATATATATATATATAGGGGCGCTGTTAGGACGTTGGTCCGCACTGCGGGTTTGGCGCCAGATTCCGAATAGGGTTACGGTTGATGCACGTTCACCATGATATTATGTTTGTGGCATTGGTAAAGGTTAAAGGGTTTCTTACGTTTATCTCTCCAGGATCAAGTGTTCATATATGCCTTAATAATAAGGCGATTGCTGACTTTCCATGTGGGACCACTTTCTCAGGCATTGGTACGGTATTTCTCTTTTATTCCAGAGGTATACAGTAATTCTCCTAGTTTTCTGAGGCCACGTCAAACTCAGGTTTTGCTGCCCTTTTTTGGCCCCCACTGGCTAGCTGATGTGTGGCCGAGTGAGGTTGGTTAATCCCAGGTTTCACAGATTTCAGCGTTGTTTGAACTTTATCCTATATAGGCAACTGTGTATGCAGGGGGTCGGGATGGGCTGGTTACATGGTGTATGTTTATGTCAATGTCGCAGTCATGCATATTTGATTAACGGCTTGATCCGACTGATATCTTTTGTTAGGCGTCGGGCGCTACTCTCGTTATTACACCCAATTCATTACACACGTTCATGTACTCAAATCCAAAATATAGCAGCCGGTGCCCTGTCCCGAGCTAATTTTCTTTCCACAAGTTTCCCGATGCAGCCGTCTACAGTGCCACAATGCCTCGGTACGCTTCACTACTTCCGATCCAATTACCCTGGCTACAGCTTGCTCGTTGGTAGCCAAATCACAATTGTAGGTTGTAATAAAGCTCATTGATCAAGTTTGTTGTCCTTTTGGCCCCCCTCAGGCATCCCTTCAGCGTCGCGGTTCTGGCATAAATCTAACCGCTTTTAGGTATCCAATAGGTAGGGGACATTCCTTCTTGTTTAGCCCCGACCACAAGTTTTAAGGCCGATTTATTGGCCTTTAATTGTGGGAGGGGCGATGCTGACTATATCTGGACGGGCGTCCCCTCCCACTATGAACTTCATTTCCAGCGGACCCACCCTACCCACCCTTACTTTTACTATCTCACACCAGGGGATGCCCCCCTTCAGGCATCCGTTCAGCGTCGCGGTTCCGGCATAAATCTAACCGCTTTTAGGTATCCAGTAGGTAGGGGTCATTCCTTCATGTTTAGCCCCCGACCACAAATAGAAGAATATTGGAGAGGAAGAGTGCAGGGAGACTGCAGGGAAAGTGCAGGGAGAGTACATGGAGAATACAGGGAAACTGCAGGAAGAGTGCAGGGATAGTACAGGGAGACTGCAGGGAGAGTACAGGGACAGTGCAGGGAGAGTGTAGGGAGACTTATTCTGCAGCAGTTCTTTTTTTTATTCCTACATTTACTTATTTCTACATCAGCCATAAACTAAGAAATGCAACTCAATACCAATAAGATGGAAGTCTTTATTATTCCGGTGCCAAAGTGCCACCCAGTACTATCCAGTCTGCACCCCTTGGGTGGGCTAGGTCTTAATGATGACCATCTTCATTTTCTACTAGCTTTACTTCTTCCAAATCATCCTTTAAAATCTCTATGCCCTAGAAATGTCAGCAAGATGCAAAGGGAGGAGGAACTGGATGTTTCTGATGATATATAATCATCGATATTAGATGATGTGGAAAAGGAGGAAAAGCAGATAGCAGAAGAAGGGCTCCATCAGTAGGGCAGGAGAGTGCTGGAGTTGGAGAATTGGGTATGTCAGCATATTGTCCCCCCAAATAACCCCTGTTAAGTGCATTAAAGGTGCAGTGGCAATTTGAAAATTGCTCTGAGCTAATTTTTCTTCCACTTCTTCACTGGACCGAATATGTGGCATGCCATCTACATGAGTTTCACCACTGCTGGCCACTTAATATCCTCAGCAGTGATGTGTGAGGCTACTGATTGGTTTGCACTGGGGACATATGTGTAGATGACAAGTCATACTTCTGGTCCAGCAGGAACCAGATATGGATAAAAGGGGAGCTCATCTGAACCATTGTGTGTCTTATTTGTTTTGGTTTTTAAACACATGCATGCTGTCTGGCAATATGAAAAGAGGTTCTTAGTCTAAGAGGGGGGCTCCTTTTCATAAGATTGGTGTGAATAAATCAAAACTGGAGATATATGTGTAGATGACAAATCACACTTCTGGTCCAGCAAGGACCAGATATGGAGGAGAAGGGCGCTCAGTGTTGGAGCCATTGTGTGTCTTATTTGTAGAGATGTTCCAAACTATTCGCCGGCGAACAGTTCCCGGCGAACATAGCTTGTTCGCGTCCGCCGCGGCGGGCGAACATATTCGATGTTCACGTTCGCCTGTATACTTTATCATTGAGCAAACTTTGACTCTGTACCTCACAGTCAGCAGACACATTCCAGCCAATCAGCATACCCTCCCTCCCAGACCCTCCCACCTCCTATCTAAACGCAAGGACAGCATCCATCTTAGATTCATTCTGAAGCTGCAGTGTTAGTAACATAGTAACATAGTAACATAGTATATAAGACCGAAAAAAGACATTTGTCCATCCAGTTCGGCCTGTTTCCTACAAGTTGATCCAGAGGAAGGCAAAAAAACCCTGTGAGGCAGAAGCCAATTTTCCCCACTTAAGGGGAAAAAAAATTCCT
This sequence comes from Bufotes viridis, assembly GCA_033119425.1. Taxonomy (NCBI): domain Eukaryota; kingdom Metazoa; phylum Chordata; class Amphibia; order Anura; family Bufonidae; genus Bufotes; species Bufotes viridis. The sequence goes on from CM065597.1 coordinate 6,048,900, forward strand.
TCCCGACTCCAATCAGGCAATCAGAATAACTCCCTGGATCAACGACCCCTCTCTAGTAGCTGTAGCCTGTAATATTATTACACTCCAGAAATACATCCAGTCCCCTCTTGAATTCCTTTATTGTACTCACCATCACCACCTCCTCAGGCAGAGAGTTCCATAGTCTCACTGCTCTTACCGTGAAGAATCCTTTTCTATGTTTGTGTACAAACCTTCTTTCCTCCAGACGCAGAGGATGTCCCCTTGTCACAGTCACAGTCCTGGGGATAAATAGATGATGGGAGAGATCTTTGTACTGACCCCTGATATATTTATACATAGTTATTAGATCTCCCCTCAGTCGTCTTTTTTATAAAGTGAATAACCCTAATTTTGATAACCTTTCAGGGTACTGTAGATCCCTCATTCTAGTTATTACTTTAGTTGCCCTCCTCTGAACCCTCTCCAGCTCTGCTATGTCTGTCTTGTTCACAGGAGCCCAGAACTGTACACTGTACTCCATGTGTGGTCTGACTAGTGATTTATAAAGTGGTAGGACTATGTTCTCATCACGGGCATCTATGCCCCTTTTGATGCAACCCATTATCTTATTGGCTTTGGCAGCAGCTGCCTGACACTGGTTTTTGCAGCTTAATTTGCTGTTTATTAAAATTCCTAGATCCTTTTCCATGTCAGTGTTACCGACTGTTTTACCATTTAATATGTATGGGTGACTTGCATTATTCCTTCCCATGTGCATAACTTTACATTTGTCAGTGTTAAACCTCATCTGCCATTTCTCTGCCCAAGCCTCCAATCTATCCAGATCCCTCTGTAGCAGAAAACTGTCCTCTTCCGTGTTAATTACTTTACACAGTTTAGTGCCATCTGCAAAAATAGATATTTTACTGTGCAAGCCTTCTACACGATCATTAATAAATATATTGAAGAGAATAGGGCCCAATACTGACCCCTGTGGTACCCCACTAGTTACAGTGACCCAATCTGAGTGTGTACCGTTAATAACCACCCTCTGTTTTCTGTCACTTAGCCAGTTACTTACCCGCATACAGACATTTTCTCCCAGTCCGAGCATCCTCATTTTATATACTAACCTTTTATGAGGTACAGTGTCAAATGCTTTGGATAAGTCCAGATATACGACATCCAATGATTCGCCGAAGTCAAGTCTTGAACTTACCTCCTCATAGAAGCTGATTAAATTCATTTGGCATGACCGATCCCTCATGAAGCCATGCTGATATGGTGTAATTTGCATATTTTCATTGAGATCCTCTAAGATAGCATCTCTTAGAAACCCTTCAAACAGTTTACCAACAATAGATGTTAAACTTACCGGCCTATAATTTCCAGGCTCTGTTTTTGGACCCTTTTGAATATTGGCACCACATTTGCTATGCGCCAATCCTGTGGAACATTCCCTGTTATTATAGAGTCCGTAAATATCAGAAATAATGGTCTGGTAATTGTAAATCGCAATGCGATTAATATAACCTGTATTATTTGCATTGCGATTACAACTTAGATCTGAGTTCCTAATGGTTGTATTGCTAGAATATAATGAAGATAACAAATATAGCGCTATATTCGTTATCTTCGTTATATTCTAGCAATACAACCATTAGGAACTCAGCTCTAAGTTGTACTCACAATGCAAATAATACAGGTTATATTAATCGCATTGCGAATCCATTTGATGCCTCTGTTTGATTGTATATGACGGTTGACTATGACTACCACCAACGTTCTGCTGCCTCCAAAGCAAGATATCTGAACCCCCCGGGGGCCATTTGGGCGTTTTTGATAGAAAATGCATCAAAAACGCATTTGCGTTTTTATATTTTCTTAATTTTTTTTTTTGTGTATTTTGCCACATTTGGTTGCATATTTACATTTGGTATAGGCAAATATGGTAGTCTAGATCATGTGTCTATACCAAAACCTAGGATCCTTGTTTGACAGCATATTTTCTAAGCCATGTAACTGAATATAGATTTGGGCAGAGTAATGATCTAGACCTGTGTTTCCCAACCAATGTGCCTCCAGCTGTTGCGAAACTACAACTCCCAGCATTCCTGCACAGCCAAAGGCTGTCCGGGCATGCTGGGAGTTGTAGTTTTGCAAAAGCTGGAGGCACACTGGTTGGGAAACACTGAATTCTAGACTACCATATTTGCCTATACCAAATGTAAATATGCAACCAAATGTGGCAAAATACACAAAAAAAAAAAATGATAAAAACGCATGTGCGTTTTTAAAATGTTTTCTATCAAAAACGCCTAAATGGCCCCTCGGGGGGTTCAGATATCTTGCTTTGGAGGCAGCAGAACGTTGGTGGTAGTCATAGTCAACTGTCATATACAATCAAATAGAGGCATCAAATGGATTCGCAAAGCGATTAATAATTGTAAGTATTATTCTTATTATTCATTATACTATTATGATGTGTGGAAATCCTGGCTGATCCACGCCTGAATCATCTTGATGCAGTATCCAACTATGTCCTATATTTGCAATTACAACTTAGAGCTGAGTTCCTAATGGTTGTATTGCTAGAATATAACGAAGATTAAGAATTCAATCTTCTTTATATTCTAGCAATAAAACCATTAGGAACTCAGCTCTAAGTTGAATTCGCAATGCGATTAATGTAGGTTATATTAATCGCATTGCGAATTCAATTTACCACACTCTGCATCCACTACGTAATTTTCCATGGGAGTTTTGCCATGGATCCCCCTCCGGCATGCCACAGTCCAGGTGTTAGTCCCCTTGAAACAACTTTTCCATCACTATTGTGGCCAGAAGGAGTCCCTGTGGTTTTTAAAATTCGCCTGTCTATTGAAGTCTATGGCGGTTCGCACTGTTCGCACTTTCGTGAACATTTGCAGAAATTCGCGTTCGCGAACGGAACATTTTATGTTAGCGACATCTCTACTTATTTGTTTTTGTTTTTTTTTAACAAATGCATCCTGTCGGGCCATATGCAAAGATGCTATTAGTCTTGGAGAAGATTTCATAAGATTGGTACATATCACTCAAACTACCACTTTTAGACTGGTATAAACATCAGATGCTCACTTGCTCAGCTGTGCTGGAAACAAATATGAGAGATTAAGTGCTTACTTGAGTTATTTTGTTCTCCTGTGGGGTGGGCTCCTGGTATGCCATTCCCCCCTCCCAATAATCATACATTAGAAAGCTCTTGAATATGTATTTTTAGAAAAACGCTTTAGCTTTAAATACTCTTAGGTTGTAAATGCCCATAAGATAACAATATTTAGAACAACATTGAAAAGGCAGTCTGTGCAGCTACTCAGTGGTCCCTGGAGATTGGGGCCATCGCAGGGTGGTTTATTACTCCTATTAATGAGTGGTAATAACTTGCAGTAGGACTAATGTAATGTCTGCAAATAACATCTCAAGTCATGCAAGTGGGATGGGGGCACCAAGATCCTGTGTCACAGGTGGTTGGGCTTGTGATACCAGTTTGAAGCCTTGTTTTTATCTTTGCTATGGGGACTTTTCCCTCTGTGCTCATCACTATATCCCTTTGGGCTTGAATTTGAGTAATTTGAGACATCCTGGTTGCTAGGGATGTGCTGCCCGACAACCCTATGGAAGAGACTGATGCTGCAATGTAACAAACAGGCATCAGTTATCTGGTTGGGAAGACTTCTTACACAATGTCACACATGCGACCTCTGTAGATCAGAGTTGACTTTTTACTATTTGCATCTTTTATGCTTGGCCAATAGTTTTCCTTTATTTGTATTGAATATAGAAATATATTATTTGTCTGAGCCAATGTGCATCGTCATTTGAATGAATATCAGCTGGTTTTAAAAAATGTCATATTCATTTTATTATACACTATGTCCATATCTTAAGTTCCGGCTGTCAATGTGAAGGTGTACGGTATCCAAAGGACAAGTAGAAACATTGATGCTTGGTGCCCCAATGCAGAATCTTCAGCATGGTGGTCTCCACTTTCCATGTGACATGTAGTAGAGGGTCTTTAGGACCTCATCAAGCAAGTGCTCTGGTGAGACTTCTACCACCCCAATATCAGTGCCCCTGGCACCATATTCCAGGCCACAAACAATGATTTCTTGTTGGACTTAAATAGGCCAGTATATGCTTTCAACAGATAACTATTAAAGAGTGAATTGAGAATATATTTTTCTTGTAGCACTTACTAAAATACGCCCATATACGCTTTCACAAGAAATAACTGCAGAAGTGAACTGAGAATATATTTTTATGTAGTACCTAAATACACCCCTATATGCTTTCACCAAAAATAACTGCAACAGTGCAGTGCGTATATATTTTTCTTTTTTTACTCTAATACACCCCTATATGCTTTCAACAGAAATAACTGCAGAAGTGAACTGAGAATATGTAAGAATAAGATATTAAGATACTGTATAAGCCACTAAAGGCTTTTCAACATAAGACTTGCAGCCCAATAACAAAAAGCTGGAATGACTGAGCTGTCTAATGACTATCTGGATCCCCAAATAATCTTTCCCTTGTAAATCACTTTCCTATCAATGTCCCTAGAGCCTTGTGACATCTTTTCCTGCACTAAGATGCTGTGAAATGATTCCTCCCTATCTTTTTCCTGCACTTATAAATAGTTTTTTTCTGTCTTTTTTTTCCACAAATTCCACAATATTTTCTCCACTTGCTGTCCATAGCGCCTTCACACGTCTGTCCCTCCACTCTGAACGCTGGGAAATGTCTGTCTGTAAGATGGCTGCCATATTTACGCCTGGCTGTGACATCACAGGGCTGGCTGGCTGCTGATTGGCTGCATGTAGGCATGTCAATCTGGGTGATCCCACTTTCCCAGAGTTCCTTGCCCCATGTACTCAGTCCTCACACGTGTAGCCGCCATTTTCGGAAAATTGAGATTCGAATTCCACTTTGTCAGCTTCGATTCGCTCATCTCTATACGTGACCATGGAATTAGTCACGAAACTTCCACCATTTGTACAGCCAAAAAGCTGATGACTAAACCCACGTTTCTTTCTATGTGTTCTGCTATGTTTTGCATAATGCATTTTGAGTCTTGTTTGTTAATGCTTTTCGTAATTGAATTGGCTTCTATCAAGAAAATGGATTTTGAAAGAAACAAGCTACTTCAGACTTCTAAAGCGAGTAAAAAGGACCTGAAAATAAAGTAAAAATCTAGATACAATCAAACCTCTTTTAGTCATATTTCATATCAGCGAATGTTTTGTTGGGTTCATGGCTCTTGGTATTTTTTTTTTTTATTTTTTTTTTGTGCTGGCATTATGCAGACTGTATTCAACCAGCACACACACAAACACAAAAAAAGGATTCTTCACATAAGGACAGAAATGAGTCAACCAGATTTCTCTATCCTGCTGACTGGGGCTGAAGAAATTCAGCTGGCTCATGAATTGTTTTGGCTTCAGATGCATTAGACACCAGCAGAGAGACAATATGGGGCGAAAACTTATTAGGCAAGGCTTTCATACTATCAGTTAATATGAAAAAGGGGAAAAAAAAGATTCCTTAATGTAACACGAGGGAACAAGAGACGTCCGCCACGTGTACTTGTGCGATGCCCACGTTCTGCAGACGGCAGGGGAAACAAAGGAGCGGTGGGCAGAGTCCCTTTATGGAACAATTAATGCAGCTCTCTCCAGCAATTGAGCAGCCAGTCTCTGTGTTAATTGGACAGCTTTAATTTACCGCCTGACGCTTGGCTGCCCTTGCCCCTGGTTACAGATGCCTCACAGCAGAAGACTTACACATTTCCATGCTTCTTCAGACGTCGCTTCGCGGCACAATGTTATAGAATTTTTTCTTTGCTTTTGTTTTTTCTTTTATTTTTTGTTTGTCTTATGTTCTTTGTTTTGGAAATAAGAATATTATAATTACTATAAATATTATAGATTAGATTTGCATCAAATTTTCTTTCCAGGCTACTTTTTTTCCCATTAGGAATTCTTACGTCCTCCATAGGATAAACAACATATGGATAGGTTAATGGGCTTAATATGACATTGTACTAAAGGGTGGAAAAGTAACATGATTACAATTTCCAGCATGGCTGTAGCAATTCCAATGTAAATAGGTATGTGAAATTTAAGGATAAGAGCAAACTAATCCCTTAAAAAAAACAGGTTTATTATGAGTTTCTCCAAAATTAGCCACCTAACGAATCCAGAAGATTTTCAGGTTTGCTTTGTACAAATTTGGTAAAATGGCTTGTAAGCAGTAAAAAACATGAGGGAGGAAAAAGATGCATGCTCACATATGACCCTTAGAGGAAGTGGGGGGAGGGCTCCCTCTAATTGGCTTACATGCTGACAGACAGCCTTATTAGCCAATCAGTGGGGCAGCAGGCAGGGCAATGTCTGTGCAGAACGGGCAGACATCACTCTATGTTAAGCTGTTGATGCACGTGGATGGGTGTATGCAGTGTCAACAGAAAATGATCTCGCCCAGTATACAAAGGGACAAGCAAGCATCTCTTCTCTGTAACGGGGACACAATAAAAAGAAATAATTAACTCTATGGGATCAGATCGGGGAAATGTATCTGAATTGGGAGTGTGGGACTCAGAGAGATCTTTGCCACGGGTTTGATTGGGATTGTGGTTATAATGTAACTACGGTTATCTTCTTTGCTGGGGTGTTGATGTGGGTGGGGGGATTAAGTGGGGGGGAAAAAAAAAAGAAAAAGAAAATGTTTTGTTGCGTCGTGATATATCCAAATTGTCAATTTACTTGTACTGTGAGACTGACCTGCAATTATCTTATGCCAACTATGTACTGTGAATGACTAAAATTGGTATATTGCTATTGTTTATTTTTTAGATGCTTTTATGATCATGACGCAATATTAATAAAAATTTTGTTAAAAAAAAAAAAAAAGAAATAGTTATAGATTACTAGATGCTATTTAAAGAAAGAAGTATCAGGGAGTGAGGGACTGAGGGGCACGGTCAGTGCTTCATAATACAGCTGCTGCAGAACCTCACCCTAACCATTCTGCTCTACAAAACCAACCACCTGCAGAAAAAATATAATTTTTTCTCATTTGAACAGAAACAGCTGTTTTTGTTTCTTCAAAAACCTCAAGTTTCCTCAAGTTTCTAGTACATATTATTGTTGCCAGAACACTGACCCAAAAGAATTTTGCTGTGTTGAGCAATTAGTAAATTACACGTTTAAAATTCGGTGCAAAAAATCTGTCTGGTGTTATTAAACGTGTTGTTTATTTACGCCAGTAATAGTATTGTTATTTAAGTAAATTTAGATACAAATTACACAGCACAGTAGAGGATGAAATTTTGCCGTCTGTCCTGAATACATTGGTGTTTTTGGCAGGAGATTAATCGCATTGCAAGTTTCAGCTGTTGCAGAACCTTGTATCAGTTTTGCATTACTTGACTTGCAAGAAAAATAAAATTCTCATTTGAACATAGCTGTTGTTTTTAGTTCAAAACCTTAAGTTTCAATAAAAATTATTAAATGTGTTGCATACAGCACAAACATTTTGCTGTAATAATGGCATTGTTATATATTTGAACTTAGACACAAATTATATTGTAGACACAGATATGTTACCGCTTATCCTGCATTGTTGTACATTGGTGTTAGGGGCAGGAGATTAATCATAATGCAAGTTACAAATTACATAGTATACAAATCTCACCAGTGCCATACTAGATTATTCCCAGTTAATTGTGAATAGCAGTGTTCAGTGTGTTTGTAGAAGAGGAAGAACATTTAATTGCCGTCAAATGTGTGTTTACCCACAGCTATGTATGTCAGTGTCACTCAGACATCATTTACTATTGTTGTCATTGCGTTCCAGATCTTGGGGGGTAGGGGATGCAAAAATTCATCAAAACATAATGAAAAGCGACATAGAGAGTGTTATATACCTGTTTCAGGACTTTAGTTCAGGTAGAATCAATTTGGGTCTGAGCCAAACAAAAAATTCAGCAATAAAAAAAAAAAAACATTTAAAGGGGTTTTCCAGGATTTTAATATTGATGACGGTGACCAATCCCGCACCCCGTGGCCCTGCCTGATGTCAACTACGTCGAGCTCACGAGATATGGTTTAGTCACTGGTTTCCAAGACGTGATGTTACTCCCTCCCTGGGAGTATGTAAGGTCAGCTTGGTACAGTTTACACAGACACCTCCTGTCCACGCAGGCACAGGAAGGCATAGGAAGTGAGAGAGGGTGGTCCGCGCGACCTCCGGGGTGACTCCACACTCGCTCACAACCCTGACAAGCTGAGAGAGCGTTTTCACTGCCCAAGTTAAAATGAGCTCTGCCAGCCCAGTAGACTGCCACCAGTTCCTCATTTGATATAAGCCCGGTCTGCTAACTAGATTAGATATGGTGAAAAACCAACCCACAGTAGCGTATAACTATGCTGAAACACAGGCGTGGGACTTCGTGGACCGACATACAAGGACAACACAAGATTTAATTATATATTTAAGTGCCTTAAGGGTGCACTAGGCAATACCCAATATACACAGAGAATATATACAGTGGTCGGATATGCAAATACAGGTGGTATGATACCATCGCAAAGCCAGTTACCAGGTAGATGAGTAGTCTTTTTGGTTATGCTGAATTCTGGGTTGCTGTAATCCTTAGCTGTAGTCACATGAGGGCAGTGGTGTCAGCAGTTTGTCCACGGTTCCTCCAAACACAGGACACAATGTGGCCCCCTTCAGAGAAAGACACTGGCCTCTGGCTTGCAAGGGTCTATTCAACTCTAGTCGGTTATTCCCCTCCCTCACTCTGGGAGGAGTCCACCCTCCCTTCCTTGTCCTGGTAGCCAAAGATGCACAAAACCCATTATGGCCCATAGCTCTATACCGGAAGGTCACAGGGAGATGGTTTTGGGGCCAACAGATCTGCCTGGGTTCCAGCTACAGGTGGAGACCAAATGCTGTTATTAGGTTCCTGCTGGGAGATCTTTGTATCTCCTCTTCCTAGCATCCTACCCCCTAACTGTGACCAGAGGCATGTCCGCCTTGGCCCCAGGGCCGCAGATATGTAACTGGTCTATGCCTGTGATGGATGGGTAATTAATAATTCTTTATGAACCCCCAGTTCCATGATGTCTGATGGATTCTTTTGTTCTGATGACCAACTCAGCCCCTCTATCGGCATTCATCCTGCCAGAGAAGTTTTATTTGCCATTGTGGCTGATTGAGGTGTGAACTGCAAACATGTGGTATGATTTGAAGCCAGGCGCCCTGTGGAGTTTGCTCCCTCTGTTATCTGACAGAAAATGGCTGGAATTAGATCATAACTCCACATTCCTCACAATGACCTATCCTCAGAATAAGTCATAAATATCAGATCGATTGGTTCCGATGGGTTCTGACACCTGGCACCCTCGCTAATCATCTAGTAGAAGAGAGGGCTGTGCTCGTGCAAGGGCAGCCTTCCCATCATTGTTTACCTGCTCGCCGTCAGCATTGCAGCGGTAATCAGTGTAATTACAGTAATCCATTTATTAACTTCTATGGGATGGCTCCTTCCTATACACTTGAATTGGAAGGAGCCGACCCAGAGAAGTGAATGGGATGGCTTCTTGTAATAACACCCGCCCAATGTGATGTCGATGGCAAGCAGGTAAAGAGAGCAGAAAGGGCAGCGCTCACACGAGCAGCTTTCTCTTCAACTAGCTGATCAGCGGGGGTGCCGGGAATTGAACCCACGTCGATCTGGTATTGATCACCTATCCCAAGGATAGGTGATCAATGTTAAAATCCAGGAAAACCACTTTAATGGTTGCACAAACCCTTTCATTTGTTTTAATTTCTTATTTGTTTTAATGTTTTGCAGTTTATAAATGAATATGAATCTTAAATATGAAGAGTCTGGGCTGAGAAGCTGCAGAAGTTCATGGTCACCTCTCTACAAAAGACTCCCAATAGTGGATTCCAGCATGGCTCAATCAATATGTCGGATGCAGCACTAGTCCCAGCCCAGGGCATGGTCAGTGTTCGCTGCAGTCTGCATTAGTCACATCACTGCAATATAATCCCCTATGTTCATGGGTGGGCACCATATGTGGGCTCAGCTTGTAATATATTATTTGACTAAAAAAGACATTACAATGTACTCAACAGACAAGAGCCATGGGAACAAACCATCAGATTGCATTATTTTCAAACCAGTCTGGCTTTTTATGTTCTACTGAAAATCTAGATTAGTCAAGCCTCTCTTGGCTATGGGTAGTCATCCAGAGCCTCATCCATACATCCATCACGACATCCAGTGTCCATTACGAGTTACATGCTGCTCCCGTCTTGTCATGCCGAATTGTTTTCTTCAATTACTTACTAATTAAATGTAATTGCTGTGATGCAGTGCAGCAGATTGCAGGGCGGCAGGCAGCACTTGCTGATAAGAACCACTGAGGTCCATTTATAAAAATTTATTGGAGATCTTTTGCCTCCATGAAATTAGTGAGAAAAAAATTTAATTGTCCAGATATATTTGCATAAAATCCATTAAACAACATGTACAATATATAAAAATAATAATATGAGAATTATGGAAAAATAGAATCAGTGAATGGGAGTTCTCATATGTAAATTGAATGTTGTAACTCCTCCCACCTGTGACACATAATTAGAGTAATGAGCAATCCTCATCAGGACAAATACACGACAGTTCGTTAATCTTCTACTCCTGGTCCTATATGACCATTGCTTTGAAGGGGGTGAAGACAGAACATACTCTAGGCTATAGTGGCTGTAGCCTATGCTGAGTGATAGCAGCACAGAGTATTTCAGGAGAGGAATGCACTGGTCTTATAGGAGGTCTCAGACCAAGAGCTAGATAGTGGCTGGAGTAGGATCCACAGCAGCACAGAGTATTGAGAAGCTTGTGTTCATCTTATAGGACATCACAGACTGAGAACCAGGAGAAGGGGCCCCAGTAATTCAGAATTTTGATAACAAGGCTGCAAGCAAAAAGAGAATTTTTATAATGGGCAGAAAATAAAAACGGATACAAAAATGCAGCCTTATCGAAATGTTGGAAATGAATAGACAATATAGCAGTGAAGATACCATATTATACATAGTAATTGTGACGTGTACACGTTGATACATTGTAGCCTCTTTGCTGTATACCTCTGCCTTATTGTTATGATTCCTCTCCTCTGGAAAAAAAAAAATATGTCAAGACCCTTTGGCATTTTTAAAAGTTTCTGTGAAAACTCCCCAGGGCTGCGACCTTCACAGATTTTAACAGTAGGTTTTCTTGAAATATCCTTGCCTTGAAGGATTTACGTGTTCAGATGTCCTTTGACCCATGAATTAATGCTCAATGGCTGGTCTAAAGGGGAAGAAAAGCTTTTCACATCCTTCCAGTTAGTGCGAGATGCTGAACAAAGAGTGCATCAGGGAATTATGTGACAGCCTTAAAGATACTTGCCCATAAAATACTGCAGGTCCTGGGGAGGGGCAGGAGGAAGCAAGAGGAAAACAAAATAGAAAACAAATGCATTCAGAAAGAATTACAATAAAATGAAGAAATAATAAATTGCATTTAGTCATAAATTACTTAGCAATTATTGTCTGTTCACAACATTATATATATACACACACACACATATATTGCCATACCTCGCTGTGTATCCTGTGTATGTCCTGGTGAATGTTGAACTGGCAGAGGGACAGTCTAAATCTCAGCATCATGGAAAGCCTGCTAAGATCCGAACTGTGCAAAATTCTGATTCAAAATTCACCGGAGCATGGGTGGAATTAACGATCCAGTCAGGATGCCTGGCCCTGTCACTCAGGAGAGGTGGAGGAGTGGCTAAAACGGTGGTGAGACGGTGCTCTGAGGTGGTACGCCTTCCCCTTGGTGCTCCAAGCACCTCATTAGAATATGAAATAAAGTGCATATTTCTTTACATTAGGACCATTAATTTCAAATATAGAGGGCAATACGACTGGCCTAGTCAGGTTGGTCATACTGACAGATGCTAAAACAATGGACAACTTCAGTTAGTAGCCATTGTCATGGTGAGATACCTGCCCTTTCTGCCTCTATAATGGAGTTTTTTTATTTCTTTTTTTTCTTATAGACTATTTACACCTTCAGAGGCAATTTTTTATAATTGCATTTTACTCATTTTGGGCTAAAAAATAATTTTTTCAATTTTTCTTTATTAAAAATATTGAGCTGTTCTGTCACAAAAGATTTAACTGTTTGTCTAGCTCTGTAAATAGTACTTTTTTAACTTTTACTTTGTGCCCTAATTTATTAAGTCTTATCTCTAATTTACTAAGATATAGATATGGTAGACGTTATGCATACCCGATTGACAAGGAAAGTGAGCTTAATCTAAAAGATGTAATTTTTATCAAATTTAATAACAAGCCTACCTGAACATATTTCATAGCAGCTCAAGATTAGATTTTCTGACTGTTATTAAGAGGTGCATGCTTTTAACAAATTTTGCACAATCTCCCAAGAATGGTGCGATAAGCTCCAGTCTTTGTAAATGTATGAATATGAATATGTTTTGCCTGGAGTATACTATTTATAAATGAATTACTGCAGCTTATTAGTCTAACTAGTCTCATTAGATCACATTCAACAAACATTTCTCTGGATACATGGAATAGAAATCTGTCCTCCTCTCTTTTTATAAACTGAATTTTGTTCAGAACATAGAAGCTGTCCAGCGCTCTTCTATGATACAATGGGGCAGCGTTTCTATTGGAAAGGCACTAGTTTTTTATGCATATCTAACTCCAAAAAGACTGAGGTGCATGCTTTGAATTACATTCATTAACTGTGTTAAACACTTTTCCTAATTTGGGCACATTTTTGAGTAAAACTATGCCAGAAGGTCACATAAGCTTCGCCTAGGCAAGCTTTTTCGCACACAGACATTTTTTGGGCACACCAATAAATTATTGGAGCATGGAGATAATTTTGTCTCAGACAATTTTTTGGTGTACAGATAGAATTTAGCGTAAATACGGTACAGGATTTATGATACTCCAAATGTATGTAGGTCCGTGAGCTAGAATGGTAAATTTGTCCAATATTAAGATTTTGATTCATATTTTTAGACGGTGTAATGTACGACACCAGTAGTAAATCTGACCCCATTGTGTCACTATCCGACCCTAGGAGTCATATAGATCTCCTAATGTGAAGAATTACTGTGTCAATAGTGTTTCATTCATAGTAGTAATCATGAACCTCTTCAGGAAAGCCAGGTCCGCGCTATTCTCAGAGCACCACAAATGTCACTCCAGGTAACCTTTTCTTTTTCTTTAAGACAGAAGTATGGTCCACGCTTCAAATACCGACTGAATGTCACATTTCCAGAAGACCTTTTGGAATTAGAAAGACCACATAGCGCAATACTGTATAGGATATGTGATAACAATTTGCTTTATTCTACTTACAGAGTATCTTCTCATAAAATCACAAAACAGACAACAGATCCCCGCTGTGCAGGTAAACGCCCGACCCGGGTTTCGCCCTTTCGGCTTCGTCAGGGGCTGTCCAATCAATACTGCACGGGTTACTGATAAAACCACCGTGCACTCTGCATTACTTCCGGGATAGTTACTTCCATATAATCGCGGGCAACCTCGATAAAAGCAGTGAATAATCTGTGATAAATACCCTACTCCTCTACAGGACTGCTGCTTTTAAACCAAAACTACGTAGCCTTTTGATTCGTGTTTTAAGTTTATGAACCTCTTCAGGACTGGGACATTTTCTGTTTTTTCATTTTCGTGTTTACTCCCCGCCTTTCCAGAGACACAACTTTTTTATTTTTCCATTCACATAGCCTAATGAGGGCTTATTTTTTGCGGGGCAAAGTTGTACTTTCTAGTGACACCATTTACAGTTGCATACAATATAGGAAGCAGGAAAAATATTTTACCATAGTTTATGGGTTTTGTTCTTACAGCATTTGCTATTCAGTAAAACGGACCTGTTACTTTCATTCAATGGTTCAGTACAATGACAACAATACCACATATGTATAGTTTTCCTTGCATTTCAATACAGAAAAAAATAAAAACTCAGGAAAAAAATGTTTTTTTTCTTTGCATTGCCATATTAAAACCTCCATAGCTTTTTATTTTTATGTGTACAGAGTTGTGTGAGGAATATTTTTTTTAGGATTGATCTGTAGTTTTTATTAAATTTTTTGTGAGAGGTGAAGCGACCAAAAAACATTGAATTGGTTTTTTTTATTTTTTTTCCGTTTCGTCATTTCTGGGATAAATATCTTTATATTTTAATAGTATGGGCGTTTGTGCACACAGCAATGTCCATGATATTTATTTTTTGCATTAGCATCAGCGTCTATGAGAATTTTGCTGGTTTGCTATAGAGCTAATGGAACTAATATATGGCAGCCACGAATCATTCAGGAGGACTGAAGCTGCTGCACACACCATCTGGTTTCTCCAAGCCTCACTAAGGGGAGCCTGTGATTGGCTAGGAGTGTGCATTTCCAGTATCTGAGCTCCTAGAAGCCATCATATTTCAGCACAGCATCCTGGGGGTAAATGTGTGAGATGTGGGCGAGTGGGCGGCATCTTTAATTACCCAACCACGGACCCAACTTTACGATAGGTGGGAAGGGGTTAAATAGAAATGTAATCATCTGTAAATCTGACCAAAGCTCAGGAGAACCATTCATAGATTTAACAAAATAATGACACTGAATATGTAAACAGTCAACAAAAATATAAAATACATTTTGCAACAATATGTCTAATAGAAAAAAAGAACAGTAGAAATGAAACGGTGCAGGAAGAGTCAACAAGAAACTGCTCATATCCATCCAGATGAAAGGGTCAAAACACAGGCTGGTAAGTTAATTGTCTTCCTACGAGTCTGACCTCAGCATTGGATTGCTTCTTTGGCAAAGGAATAGTGCGGTATGTTCATCAAATGACTCTTCAGTTTCTGTATAGAGATGTTAATCCAACCAAGGAATGAGGGGCCAGATTGTCCTGACATTAAAGCTGCTCATCCAAGTTGGCTGGAGATTTAAAGGTTCAGTATGTTTATATGCCCAGATAGTAATATGAGATTGCTAGTTGTATGGTGGATCAAGGTTAAATGTAACTGTAGTGAATGGGATCCACAGGAGGACATTTTTGGTCCATTAGATCCATGGGGGACACATTGATTCAATTCAATATACACATCATTGTACACAAAATGAAAGCAGCGAAGGGCAGAGCAGGAAAGCTTCACCTTCTCAAGAATAGACAATCCAAGATAGAATCAAGCTACAGTCATTATAAAATTCTTCATTATGGGTAGAGTATTCAGATATGAAACACAGTTCACCAGAGTTGGGTAAAATAATGATTCTCTAAATTGAATATTAGAAATATTCTTATATTAATGAGAGGACAGTTATTTCTGATCCAGGAAAAAACTGTTTTGACTAAAAACCTTATGCCAAACAGGCTTGATTACAAGGTGAATGTTACAGCAGCAGCCCACTGCTGCCCCTACTCAATTCACTGGTCCTGGGTTTCTGAGTCCCAGGGGCGCTGACCCACTTCCTGCTCTCCATCCTAGGGTTGCTCTGTCCCTCCTTGCAGGCTGCCAGAAAGGCCTCTCTTCCACGTGTCCATTCCCTCTGGCTCTTAAAGAGCCAGTGTGTGCACCCTAAGCTGCTCCAGCATATGGCTGGCTACCTTGGGGTACTCTAGACACCTTTCCTATATTGGAGGATGCCTGGACAATAGGTTTTCTTGCATCCAGAGAAGGTTTGCTATTTCTGTTTTTGCCCATTTCCTGGACAGCGACTCTCTGCTGCCTGATTAGTGCCTGAACTTTGTATTAACCCTTCTCGGCCTGTCATCCTGACCTCATACTGTTTACTGTGCTGCATGTACTCTTTCAGTCGTGACCTCGGCCTGACTAGAGTTTTTCCTGATCCTTTGGTTCTCTCCACCAATGTCTCCTGACCCCATTAATTCAGCTGTCAATTATATAGAGACTTCTTTAGCAGATAGTGACCTGGTGGTTCCCTTGCAGTGAAGTCCAGATCCCTGTACATAGGTTAAAGGGTGAACACCAGGGACTGCCAGGACAACATCTTTTGGATTAGCCCAAAGTCAAATCTGTTGGTTGACACAGTGGTTCTACATACACTGCCATAATGGTGAATACTCCAAATGTATCTACCCTGTTGGAAACTCTGCAACAGATGAAAAGAACATGGGAAGATTTTGAGTATAGGTTAATGTGAAAGAGAGGGCACAGTCTAGACATTGACATCAGAGGCAGTTTTATCAAGAGAAAAGGAAGGAGATGCCAGATGGTGGTTAGAACCAAGATGGAGAAATTGTCTGTGAGCTCAGTAGTCCATCTGAGATTCTTAACTCATATGTTACTCCAACAGGACAAGGAACCTCTGTATAGAGGAGAATCAGTTTTATTACTTGATAAAAGTTGAAGGAAGTGGTCACTCTAGAGTTAAATAAAGATGAGAAAATGAATAGAGGAAAAAAAATACAGAAAAGGGTCACAAGTGAAGCAAAGAAAAGATAGAGCAATTAAATGGGACAATACCTAATACAAGGACCTGGGAGGAAAACTTCATGTCTGTGAAAAAGAACGAACACAAACAAAACAAAATTACAGGTCAGGCGGAGAATGGAGTCATTTCTGTGCACAAATGGTTCAATTAAGATGCTGATTGTTGTCCGGTTCTGCTCAGAAACATTTGTTCATTTTGAAAAGCAAGGTCATTGGTGGCCGGAACAAACATATCTTCTAATAAAGTTATCATCAGTGGGAAAGGTCTGAAGAGATTTAAAATCAATCACAGAAAATCACTGAGGATAGGGCCAGAATTATATTTTTACATAGGATATACAGTAAAAAATAATATATTGATGGTACAATGATCATCATTTGCATTTCATATACTCAACCTGTGTAGAAATTTTTGGCCAGGGCTTTTTGACAATCCCTAAGGTCCATTTGACATTTTTATGCTCCCAAAGAGTTCCTTATTATGGTCAGCGATCAGCTATAATCTGTGGGGACACATGGCAGTAAGTGCTTAGTTTCCCAGCCTCGTCTCCACAAGGGAAATGAAGCATTATTCACATCAATGGGTTGTCTGTGTAAAAAAGGACAGTACAAGTCCTCCAGAGTAATGGACACTCTTTATAACCTCTCTCCAGTCTGGCCAAGAGATGAGGAACTTGAATAGAGGACCCCCACCCCTAATACTCACTAAATTGAATATAGAATAGTAGGTTCTCTAAACCTGACAATCCTTTTAAGTAACTGTAGAGATATCTTAATAGATGATCTACTCTTTTATTATAATACATGGGTCGATAAAGGTTAGTTTTAGGCCCTTGGAATAACCAAAGCAGCTCAGATGATACTTCAACAACTTTTAACCATGATTGGCATATGACTGCACTTTTCTACATTATTTTTAAAAGGTTAAAGATTTTAACAGCACAACAAAAATAGGTGGTAGTGGGTTCATAATGTTTTAAAAACATAAAGGAATCAATACTCAGCTTCACCGTTCCCCTGCTGCTACTGATGATTATCAGTTCCATGCTGCTTTCTACTTCCTGCTTCTGTCCCTAACCACTGGGAATGTCAGTTCTGGCAATTAGTGGCTGAGGCATGTCGCTGCTGCAAAAAGTGATTGGCTGAGAGGATGTTTCTAAGCATTTCCTGAGTATTGTGATGGAAACAGGAAAACTTCTCATAAGGAAATACTATCACTGTCCAGAACTACAAACAGAAATCTCATAAACTGCTATCACTTTTTCTTAACCACTCGGGTTAGAAGAAAGATAAGGCTATGCATACGTTCTTCAACAGAGTCTACCGCAAGGCTAGGAGGACTTGTTTCCTTGGAACTCAGCTTATTTCTGCGGAGAAAGGTAGCAGAAAACTGGTGCAAGCTGGCTAGTGGCTGACCCATCAGGCTGACTGAGATGCAAAGTGTAGTAGACAAGCAGGAGAACCAGGAGAGGTGGATAGAGCCAAAACACCAGACTAGAGCTGCTTAATCCATAAATAAGCCACTGCCAAACTACTGGAAGAATCACTATAAGCCAACTGAACAGACTAGGAGTTATTCCAGAAAATGAGCCATGATGAGGCCAACAGGAGAATCAGGGGAAGCCAAATTAGCAGACAACGGGTTAATTCAGAACACTAGCCAAGGTTGGTACACATAGGAATAATGAGTAGATCTTAAGTTCATGTACAAAGCACAGAGGCAGGAAATTTTATGCAATCACAGGTGATCCCAACTGCTGAGTAGCAGACTGAAATCGCTCGCCTAGATCTGGGATTGAACGCTGAGCTAGAAAACCAATCAGCTCAGTTTCCAGGCTCCCTAATAGGTCTACAGACCCAGGTTTGTCTGGTCAGAATGGCGACTCTCCCAGCACAGTCACTCTTCCCACTCTTTTAATGTAAGTTCACAAAGGATGAGAAGGCATTGGTGGAAAAAAAGATTCAGATCCTCCTGACCCATCATGGGAGGGTATTACCAAAAGAAAATCATATTACACTTTGGGTTCGTTATGATTGTCATTTTTGCAATGTCAATATCAGGGCAAACAGTTCAGTCTCTGTACTATTACTCATAAACATATTCCAGCTGTGAGGTGGAGGGGTTACTACATCAACTCAATTTATCTCCCCACAAGGCTCATACTAAAATTATATATGTAAGATAAAAACAGAGAGAGAGGACCGCGCCTCATGTGTGGTGTTGTTGCCAATGGTGACGCAAGAGATATAATAAAATCTGCTTACCAGAGGCTGTTGTGAGTGAGTCACAACAGCTGTATGAGCTCCTGCTGGTATATTATCCCGACCAGCACACGGGGGCTTGGCTGCAGCCTGGGTTCTTTCCTGTACTCAAAAAATGTGAGTGCTGGAGTGGAGGTAGATCATAGGGGAAAAATGGAGATAAGAACCTTTTTTCCGGCGCTGCCAAGGATCACGGAATGGTGCAATGTCTTTTACACAGGTATTTTATTCGTCTACGCGTTTCAGGGGTGAAAAACCCCCGTCTTCAGGACAGTAATACATACATAATGAAATGCATTGCAAACATTTATATCGACATGTGTTGTGTGGTTTGGCGCTCAAACTGGGAGAGGTGGGGGGAGGGGGGAGGAGGGAGGATTCCTGGGGGTGTGTCTGGGGTGCACTCCACGAATGCCATGTTGAAGTTAATGTTTGTCAAAGCCCTCCTTTTTATTGACGTAAGGCTTGCTATTTTAGTGACGTGTAGCTGGTAGGAGTGTTAGTGCCCATATCCCCGCCCCCGTAGGAGCGTGATTGATGGATGGTAGTCATAGAGATCGGAATGTTGTGGCTGGTTTGAGGGAGATCGCAACCTTGTTGTATGTCCCGGGGATGATAGTGCTTCTATATTGCACTCAGCTGCCCAATTAGGTCTAGGTTTAGTTGCATATCAACAGAGCACCAAGGGGACTTAGAATAAGTATTGCAGCCACATTTCCCGACGATCCAACTTTTGTATATGAATGGAATGACTATCTGGATCAATGCGCCGCAGGTCTGATCCGCCTCATTACCAATAAAAGAGAAATACTCACAGATTCTTACACAAAAAAAGTTAAAACAACAATAAAATCACTAGAACAGTTCTCTACACACCCAGATTTTCATAACATAAACCACAGCCTAACAAACAGAATTTATCAGAATGAACAAGACCTCATTGCCACCAAATCACGCAAACTACAAAGGGACAGGCTAGATAGGGAACAGGGACCCTATAGGCTACAAAAGAAAAAAGATGAAGTACCACAAAAAAATTATAGCCCACTGATAAAATCGGGAACCATCGAACACTATGCACCGAGGTACCCCTACCCATCCAAAACCCGCTCCTTCAGAAATCAGAAACACAGACATTTCCATAAACCCACCCATACCCTTACCCCACACCCCCACCAGCCCTAAACCATTAAACACACATCAACCATCCCCTAAGAATACACATACAGCCCCCCGCAGCTCAGTAAAGAACCTCCTACTCAGCCACTCCCCCTCAAGCAAATTCCCAAACCAGGTCAATACCACACACATCAAATTAGCGGATAGCCAACCAGTTGAGGAATTCATGGACAAATTCAGAACACTCAAATCCAAATACATGGAGTATAAGGCCCGACATCCGGGGGATTTCAATAGGTCCAAAAATCATTCTACCAGAACCACCCCTGAGAAATCATAGAACGCACTCATCGATTTCTCCACACATCTGTCACCCACGCAACCCATTAAAACACCCCCCCCAGGATAATGCCACTGTCACCAAAGTTGTCACTATAGACAACACGGGAAGTGGAGAAGAGGGGGTAGTACCCTTCCTTACAAATGCCACAAAAAATGGCACTTCGGACACCCCATTCACTAAAAACTCGGGTTTTCCATTAGACAAGAAATTAGAGATGGCCCGAACTATTCGCCTGCGAACAGTTCCCTGCGAACATAGCTTGTTCGCGTTCGCCTCTGCCGGGCGAACATATGCGATGTTCGGTCCGCCCCCTATACATCATCATTGAGCAAACTTTGACCCTGTACCTCACAGTCAGCAGACACATTCCAGCCAATCAGCAGCATACCCTCCCTCCCAGACCCTCCCACCTCCTGCACAGCATCCATTTTAGATTCATTCTGAAGCTGCAGTCTTAGTGAGAGGAAGGAGAGTGTAGTTGCTGCTGATTTAATTGGGAAATCGATAGCTAGGCTAGTGAATTCAGTGTCCACTCCAGTCCTGAAAGACTCATCTGATCTCTGCTGTAAGGACAGCGTCCTGACAGCACCCCAAAAAGCCCTTTTTAGGGCTGCAACATTAGTCTGCTTTTTTTTTCCTTTATATGCATATTGCAGTTGCATGGCCTGCCTGTGTGTGAGGAGCTGCAGGCCCACAGACTGTAGTGTGCCCATTGCCAGTGCCCACCCCTGTCATCCCGTGTGGCACAGGACTTTGCATCAAAAAAAGGCATTTAATTTTTACACTTTAATCTAAGGTTAGTTGCCTGCCAGTGTGTGTCAGGCTGACTTCCAGTGACTGTAGTGTGCCCACTGCCAGTGCCTACCACTCATACCGGCTGGCAGAGGACTTTGCATCAAAATAGGCATTTAATTTTTACACTTTAATCTAAGGTTAGTTGCCTGCCAGTGTGTGTCAGGCTGACTTCCAGTGACTGTAGTGTGCCTATTGCCAGTGCCCACCCCTGTCATCCCATGTGGCACAGGACTTTGCATCAAAAAAAGGCATTTAATTTTTACACTTTAATCTAAGTTTAGTTGCCTGCCAGTGTGTGTCAGGCTGACTTCCAGTGACTGTAGAGTGCCCACTGCCAGTGCCCACCACTCACCGGCTGGCACAGGACTTTGCATAAAAAAAGGCATCAAATTTTTACACATTAGTCTAATTTCAGTTGCTTGCCTGCTGCCAGTGCATGTCAGGCCCACTTCCACTGACTGTAGTGTGCCCACTGCCAGTGCCAACCACTGATACCGGGTGGCACAGTAGCTTGCCGATAAATAAGGCATTTCATTTTTACACATTAGTCTAATTTCAGTTGCTTGCCTCCTGCCAGTGTGTGTCAGGCCCACCTCCACAGATTGTAGTGTGCCCACTGCCAGTGCCAACCACTGATACCGGGTGGCACAGTAGCTTGCCGATAAATAAGGCATTTCATTTTTACACATTAGTCTAATTCCTGAAATCAATTCAGTTTGGTGTATGAGAGTTTGGTCTGTCATTGTGAAGGCAGTCGAAGGTACCAGGCCTAAATTTTTTTTCACAAAAGGCAATCCCTGATATGGGATGTAACAGGGATTAAACTGATGAGAATAGTACTACAGAAAATACCACTCATATCGAGTGTGACAGTAAATTGCACAGCGCAGACGCAGTGACCGTGGATTAAAACAAAGGGGAGGGAGCCAGCGTTTTTTTAACCATCTCCCCGTTCGAAAAATCAATTCAATTGACCTTTCGGGGACCCTTGGTGTTGTACGTGGCTGGGTGGAAGAAGAAACCTTCAATGACATCACCGGGACGTGGCTAGCTTGGTATCCAACCTTGTGCAAATGGGGAGTTTGCGGTTGTGCAAATGGACTGTTTGCGGTGCATTAAAAGAGGAGTTTCGTATGTCAATGTCTGAGAATCGGGCGTAACCCTTACACTACCTGATCGATACAACATCATACCTGATCGTATACACACACTGGATGTTTTAAAGCATGTTATTCCAAACAATTTAGGAATGTTACGTGATTTATGCCCTTTATGGATTAAAACCCGACTCTGCGTCCACTACGTAATTTTCCATGGGATTTTTGCCATGGATCCCCCTCCGGCATGCCACAGTCCAGGTGTTAGTCCCCTTGAAACAACTTTTCCATCACTATTGTGGCCAGAAAGAGTCCCTTTGGTTTTTAAAATTCGCCTGTCTATTGAAGTCTATGGCGGTTTGCCCGGTTCGCCTGTTCGCGAACATTTGCGGAAGTTCGCGTTCGCTGTTCGCGAACTGAAAATTTTATGTTCGCGACATCACTACAAGAAATCAGACCCACCACCAGTAAGGGGTTACCAACAAATCACCCAATACTTCAAAGCCACTCCACAAAAAAGAAAACTAGATTCCGTGGCACTAGAGGAGGAAAACGACAAAACAAGAAAACGAGACAAACACTCTCCAAGAATATAGACAAAGAGGGGCAACCCAATAATGCCACCCAAACAGTCAAAACATTCAACTTATCCAGTCATATTCTTACATCACCAGAAAACAATCTACTGCAAAAGGGCCTTTCATTCTGCCCATACAATAAAGCTAATACGTTTGAGCTTTTCATAGACATGCAAAAATTCAGACGCAACCTCACAATAAAAAGACATTTCGGCCTGGGATCCAATACCCTCTCAAACCAAGCCAATGAAATAGGCGTAGAATATAAGCATGTCAAGGTCTGCCCCAAGTCAAATTTTTTCCCCCTTCAAAGCCAAGGGCACTACATCCCCACCTTTTTCGATCTAGTAACAAATGACCTAAAAAAGATTACCAGCGAACCAAATAGGCTAGAATATAAAACCTCACCAAACTAGAACAAAAAGCACTTGAAAAATTAAGAAAAAATGAAGACCTAGTGATCCGCCCTGCGGACAAGGGAGGGGGGATTGTCATACAAAACTATAACGACTATGAAGAGGAAGCTATTAAAATCCTCAGTGACACTGCCTACTATACGAAAATTATACACAACCCATTTCCAGAATTGAACAAAAAACTACAAAACCTTGTCAAAACCGCATATGAAAAACACTATATTAACAAAAAAGAAAAAAACTTCCTACTACCACGCAATCCATGTAACCCCTACTTCTACCACCTCCCAAAAATTCATAAGTCACTTGTCAACCCCCCCCGGCAACCAGCAGTCTATCACACTACATTGATCTATACCTTCAGCCTTATGTAAAAAATCTTCCGAGCTATCTCCATGATTCAAGCCAACTAATAAAGGAACTATACACAATCAACTGGCAGGACACATACTCTTTTCTTACTCTAGATGTCACTGCCCTCTACTCAAATATCCAGCACGAGCTAGGCATAAACTGCATCAAGCAAGTACTTGAGCAAGACCCTACACTTAAACCACCGCAAACTCAGTTCCTAATAGACAGCTTACGCTTCATACTTGAAAATAATTATTTCATATACAATAATACCATTTACCATCAGTGCAAAGGGACCGCGATGGGGACCCGGGTGGCACCGTCTTTCGCCAATCTATTCATGGGGGAGTTTGAAAAAACATTTATTCACAACCACCACACCTACAAAGATCAGATAATATATTTTAAAAGGTATATAGACGATATCTTCATTATCTGGGACGGGAACGAAGAATCAGCCCTTGCATTCAGTGCATCCTTAAACAAGACGACCTGGGGCATACATTTCACTCCCATTTACAGTACAACAGAAATAGAATTTCTTGATATTGTAGTCACCAACTCTAACAATATTATAACCACCAAAACCTACTTCAAAAAAGTTGACACTAACAGCTACATTCATTTCACCAGTTTCCACCACAAAAAATGGCTACGCAATATACCGTACAGCCAATATAAAAGAATCCGCCGACACTGTACCAACGACAGGGACTTCTTCACGCAAGCAAACATACTGAAAAAGAGATTTATCGACAAAGGCTATCCAAAACAATTCATCAAAAATGCTCTAGATAGATGTAAAACCAATACTCAGGAAGAACATCTAAAAACATTACCTAAAACATCAAATGAACAACACTATACCAATCTCATCACCCAATACAGCACGTCCAATAAATACATCCAGTCTACTCTCAAGAAACATTGGCATATACTGTTACAGGACCCACACCTGGCAAAATATATATCAAAGATACCCAGGATCATATATAGACGAGCACCAACAATTAAGAGCATCCTTGCCCCAAGCAAACTAAGACAGCATAACAAAACTATGACTAAGAAAACACTTACAAACTGGACCACTAAAAGTAGGAGCTTTTAGGTGCACAGCAAATAGGTGTCTATGTTGTAAGATCATTACACACAAACAGACTACATTTAAGTCCAACCATAACGGAGCAATATTCCCCATAAAAACCCGTTTAACATGCCACAGTGACTATGTTATATATCTTATGTAGGCCGTACCACACAGCCCCTACACTGTCGCATTAACCAACACCGCTACAATATCCAGAGACTATACCCTAAGCACAGCCTATCCAGACACTGCAGTACAACCAAAGAAAAAGAAAAACACCGCTTCCATGTGACACCTATAGAATAGGTCCCGGAAAACCCGTACAATAGGTTTGACAATCTGCAGAAGAGGGAAGTTTTTTGGATCCACCAGTTGGACACGCTATCCCCGCATGGACTAAATGAAATGAATGAGACCATACTGTAATGGATCCCCACTTGCCTCCAATCATTAAAAATTGTGATCTATGCTACTCAATATACAGCAAAATACTTAGTATATAGACAATAGATATATAGATAATAATCATAATGTGTCTTACCATTGGCCTACACACACTGTTACCTAACACATACCGTACAGGCCACAGATATTATGTATATAAAACTGAGCGAGAAGTACAAGTCTTACTAATTTTACTATATCTTTTATTATTATATTATATTTTATTATTTATTCATCAAGAAATCTAACTATATAGATGCTGTTTTTTGAATATTTTCTCGATTACTTTTTTGAATATTTTCTCGATTATTTTTTCGAATATTTTTTCGATTATTTTTTTGATTATTTTATCGATTACTATTATTTTCTCAATTGCTTTTAACCATATTATATGTCCCACACACCCCTTTATCCCATGCACCCCACCAGCGGATCTTACCGATATCCCACTAGCGGATCTAGGAGCATCACTGCTCCCATATATAACATAAAGCTGCGATATAGTAGCGCTGCCATCCGCATACATCTAATTACAGTATAACCTTGATATGCAACTAAACCTAGACCTAATTGGGCAGCTGAGTGCAATATAGAAGCACTATCATCCCCGGGACATACAACAAGGTTGCGATCTCCCTCAAACCAGCCACAACATTCCGATCTCTATGACTACCATCCATCAATCACGCTCCTACGGGGGCGGGGCTACCAGCTACACGTCACTAAAATAACAAGCCTTACGTCAATAAAAAGGAGGGCTTTGACAAACATTAACTTCAACATGGCATTCGTGGAGTACACCCCAGACACACCCCCAGGAATCCTCCCTCCTCCTCGCCCCACCTCTCCCAGTTTGAGCGCCAAACCACACAACACATGTCGATATAAATGTTTGCAATGCATTTCATTATTTATGTATTACTGTCCTGAAGACGGGGGTTTTTCACCCCTGAAACGCGTAGACGAATAAAATACCTGTGTAAAAGACATCGCACCATTCCGTGATCCTTGGCAGCGCCGGAAAAAAGGTTCTTATCTCCATTTTTCCCCTATGAACTAAAATTATGTAAATATATATCACCATAATAGTCACACCTGGAAGAAGTCAATGCAAAATATTCTCTACTGTCTTCCTTATATCACCTGAAATATAAATTCAATTGTTACAATTTTTTATAAGTAGCTTTTTTTTGTTTTGTTTTTTACAATTGCAGATTTCTAGCTTTGTCAATTGCACATTTCGTAGCAGATCTCACAAGGTTTGATGTTTTCTGGCTGGAACACAAAAGTTTTAGAAGTGTTACACATTTGTAACTTTGAAAATGAGTCTCTGCTTTGTACTTGTCTAATCCCACGTTGAAAGGTCATAAAGAGCCAACACCATCAGCACAAGTCCTAATTGGCAACATCGTTTTTTGATTGGTCTCATGAAAATCCTCACTTTACTTAGACTTCTGCCTTTCAGACCATGTCAGACAAGAGAAGACAAGGGTAATAAAATAACTTTTCCTTAATTAATCCAAATTATTTTCCTTCTGGTCAGTCACAGTTAAGTCATAAAATAGAGGTAATTTAAATTACAATGATATAATGGGAGGCACAGAATAGGCAATGGAAATCAGAACAGACCCCCGAGCAGATATTTTATCACAACCACTTTAATTACTGTTTTACTAATCATCTCTGTCTCAAGAAATCCTGATGTTGACAAGAGATAGAACTGAAGAAAGCCTTCAACTGACTGCTAAATATGTTGAATTAACTGTGTTTCTTAGTGAATGCATACTACTCTGTCCAATCCCTTCTCTTTGGAGTTCCATGGTCCTACAGGTTGCCTTCACCATTGACTGTAGTGGACAGCTATCTATTTGCAGGCTACTTTTCAATTGTGTTCACTATGATAATGTAAGTTTTTTCCATTTAGCAGAGCTCATCTGTGCCCTTCTCACCTCTTCCAACATCTTAAACATTGGGGACATATAAAAATAATTTCAGCTAATCTTACTGGGGGAGATGTGGTGACCAAGTCAGTAGCTGAAGCATTGGGAATGTCCTATTGCATGGCAGCCTTTCAGATGAATGATCATCCATGTAATAAATGAGTGCTGAAGCTGCTCCGGTAAGCTCTCTTTTTAGGCTCATAGTGGTAATCTCAAGTGAGTCACCCTATTCTATGATGTCCATGTGTTCTAATAAAACATATAGACTTGGGTTGTATTGTGAGATGTCGTCTTTAAACGGGTATTCTAGTTGGCCCCTATGGAAGTTCCAGAGACAGCCGAGTGCTGTACTCGGCCAACTCTCTAACTCCCAGAGAAATTAATGGAGTGGCTGCGTGCATGCCCAACTGACATTCTGACAAACTGATCTACAGGGTGCCCATTCTTGCAATCATGGTTGTCCTAGCATTAGGAACCCCACCATTTAATAGTAATCCCATATCCTGTGGATAGATTATACATTAATATATTCAAAATTTCCCTTTAACACTAATAGACCATCAATGCATCACCAGAAGGGATCTAATCCCTGGTACCTCCACTGATCAGTACAACATTGGGGTTTGGGCACTTTGGAATTGCAGAGGTCAGACTCACATACATTATCCATCCAACACTGATGACCTATCCATTTGTATCACTGATTATTCTTTATGTTACTGAATGTTTTTAAAGGGATATTCCAGCCAGAAGCAATTACCACCTATCCACAAACTGCCTAGCCCCCACAGGTTGCCAAATGAGGCTCTTGTTATCCGGGTCATAAACTTTGAACAGTATGAGAGGGACTGTAATGCACCACTACTTCATTTAAATTCCGATATCTGTGGTCTTGGGGAAGGGATCTCCCAGACTACCAATCAATGGGGAGGTCCAGTAATAAAATACTGTCTTATGTAACATTAATTGCCTATCCACTGAATAGGAGGTAAGTGCTGCTGGAGAGTACACCTTTTAACTAAAGATGAGCGAATTGAAGCTGACAAAGTGTAATTTAATCCGAATTTCAGGAATTATTCAATCTGCACCAAATCCGAATTTCCTCACGCTTCGTGGTAACGTATCACATTTTTTTCTAAAATGGCAGCTGCACATGTGAGGATATGAAACAAGGAACTCTGGGAATAAGGGATCACCCACAATGCCATGCATGCAGCCAATCAGCAGCCAGCCAGCCAGCCCTGTGATGTCCCAGCCTTAAAAATAGCCTCAACCATCTTGTCAGCCTCAGACATCTTGGCAGACATTTTCCAGTGTACTTTGTGCAAGGAGAGACTTCAGCAGGCGCTAGGGACAGTGTTAGGAAAGACTTGAAAACTTTTATTTTACTCAATAGAAGTTCAGAGAAAAAGCATTAGAAGTGTAGGGAAAGGATAGGGAGGAATTATTATACAGCATTAAAGCAGAACAGGGTTCAGTAGGGGAGTGTACAGCCTGGGTAATAGGAACAATCCTATTACACCTTGCTGCACTGACTGCGGATCCAAATTGCCATTATACAGCTCTGTAATTCCAGCAAACAGTTATTATTATTGAGGTCTTATTAGCCCTTGTGTGGTGCAGTTATATGTTCTAAAGCCATTTTTGTCATGTATTAGTGGGCAAAAAAAGGGCTTATTAACTGTTGTGTGGGGAAGTGAGAAAATTACAGCCCTTTTTGGTGATTATTAGTTGCCAAAAAAAGTATTATTTGCCGTTCACGGCCGCAGTTTTATGTTCTATAGCCTTTTATTTGGCGTGTATTAGTGGGGGCTTATTAGCCGTTGTGTGGTGAAGTGAGAAAATTACATCCCTTTTTGGAATGTATTAATTTACTTTTTATTTACTTATTTGATCTAACAGTATGTCAGACAGAGAAGTGCCAGGCCATGCACAGGGAAGTGGCACTTTCCTAAATGTTTCTGGTGCAGGCACAGGTCGCAGCAGAGTAAGGAAGCGTGGCAGCAGAGGTCACTTCGAGAGGCCTAAACTCCCAATGTCACCTAGCAGTCGTGTCTTGACCAGCAACCCAGCGGTTCATGAATGGTTGATTCGTCATCCACTTCATCCTAAGTGACATCAGACACCCCCAGCCAAGAGTCAGTGGGTTCGTCAGACACAACCCTTAGTTGGCATGGCCCAGGAGCAGGCCCTGTGCCCTCACCTATCCTCAACCTGCCTCTGTCCTTTTCTGTTCAGGCAGCCAGAAAAGTACTATATGCTGTGGGCTCAGCTCCAATATACAGTGAGTACGAGCTGCAAGAGGTCAGTCAGCAGCTACTGCCCAGCTAAGATCCGGAGGAGACATCCGCCTCTTCCTCTGGTAGACAGGTAAGTAGTGATAAGCAGAGTTGCATGAGAGCTGGTATTGCGAGCGGTCAGGTTCCTGGCTCAGAAACTATTGAGGAGGACATCAGTGAAATGCATACAGTACTCGATTATGATGTAGCTTTTGGGAGCCGTGTGACAAAGGGGCTTCATCATCATTGGGAGAAGAGGGTGGCAGCTTGCCGGTGAGGAAGCGGCATAGCCAGCAAGTCACTAGCGTGGCCAAAAGTCAGCAGGGTGGCAGCAGTGGCAAGTCGAGAGCCAAACGTGCCGGTGAAGACCACCCGCTTAGCAGGAGCCTGCCGGCCCGGAAAGTACAGGTGCAGGCATTCACGGAAGCAGCGGCAGTAGCAGTCAGTCAGTGAGAAGTGTTAGGGGTAAAATCACCTACTCGGCGGTGTGGCAATTTTTTGTTAAGCCGTCGGGGAGGTGAGCTTGGCCAATTATCAAATCTGTGGGCAGAAGGTAAAGCATGGCAAGGGTGCCAACGTTGGCTCCACGGCCCTGATTCAACATATTCAGCGTTACCATGAAGTGGCCTGGGAGAACTGTGCCTACAATGTGGTGGTCCAGCCTGCCGCAGCAACCTCTGAATCACCCAGTGGCACACAACCAATTTCAGGCAGTCAAAGCTCCACCACCTCAGCTGAAGGGAGCTGTCTGTCCTTTCCATCATCTGCTGGTCCTGATGCTTCTGCTCCTCCTTCTCCTAGTCAGTCATTTCATCAGCAATCGATCACATGGTGGAGTCAGAGTCCTTTATGAAGAAATTGAATCCTGGCTTTCTCCTCTACAACTCAAAATCGAAACCATGGAGACCAACAGTGGGAAGAACATGGTGTCAGCGCTGCATCAAGGACATGGCACACATGTTCAAACTGGTTGTCAAGCGGTTCCTGAAGTTTTCCACCCATCTGCAAGACATCCTAAAAATGGCCAGGAAACTTTGCATGCACTTCAGCCACTCGTACAGTGCCAACAACACCCTCCTTGAGCTACAGAGGCATCCCCCAACATAGGCTGATATGCGACGTTTCCACCCATTGGAATTCCACCCTCCATATGTTGGATCGACTGTGCGAAAAGATAAAGGTCATAAACGATTTCTTGATGATTCAGGCGGACAGAGGTACTCCCCTGTGTAACTTCGATGTTTGCCAGTGGCAACTCATAGTGCCACTTTATTTGTCAGTCGCCAGGACTATGGGATGAACAACGTCATTCCACTGATTCATAACCTGGAAAAGATACTGGTAAATCTGGCTGGTCAGGGGACTAGAGACGTGGCACCTACATGTCACTGCCCCATGAGCCCTGTGGGGGCTAAACTGGAGGAGGACATTGGCACAAGCAATGTGTAGCGAAATGTGTGGTTTTTCTACACAGGTGACAGAAGAGGAGGAGCAGCCAGAGAAGCAGGTGACAGGAGATAAGGAAGACGAGGAAGATGACCCAGACACACCGTGGCAGTACACAGTGGAGATTGAGGCAGGAAGTCTCTCCGAGTAATTTGCGCAAATGGCCTGATGTATGCTAATTTGCATGCATAGTGAGAGCCGAATTGTCACCATTTGGCAGAGGGGTGACTAGTCCAAAATGGGGGCCTTTTTTTACACCCACTGAGAGGGAGGACAAACTGAACTACTATAGAGACATCCTTTGTATTCAGTTGGCCGCTGCCTATCAGCGCCATCAACCATCTTCTCGCAGGTCTGGCTGCTGTGAGGGGGTGGGGGTGGCAGGAGCAGTACCAGCTCTCACAGCAGCAGCCTGAGTCTAGAGTCACTGAAGAGCAGCTTTCTTCACCCACATATTGAAGAAATGACTCACCAGAAACTTGACCTGGAGCAGAACCTGAACCAGCAGGTGGTGGCATACTTGGAGTGCACCCTGCCAGCCATCATTGAAGATCCACTGGACTACTAGGCAGCCAAACTGGATTTGTGGCCACAACTGGCCGAGTTTTCCTTGGAAAAGCTGTCCTGCCCGGCCAGTAGTGTGGCATCAGAGCGGGTGTTTAGTGCGGCGGGGGCCATTGTTACCCTAAGGATAACTTGCCTGTCCACCCAGAATATGGAGAGACTGTTCTTTGTCAAGATGAATCAGGCATGGATCAGCCAGGATTTCCACCCACCAATTCCTGATTAGTGATTTTTTAAATATGTGGTAGAATATTTGTCATATATTCGCGAATATTCGTATTCGAGATCATTCTCTTGATTACAAAAAGTCGGCAAGGCAAAAATCTCATAATGTAAATTTGTAACGCAAAATACAGGCGTGGGTCACTTTGACTACATTTTTCAAGCTGCTTTAAGTTTCCTGAGTTAATCCCGAGACTGGAGAAAATGGTTGGCACAATAGCTTTATATGCAGATAGAGTGCTTTAATATATTCGCGATTGCGCAAATTAGAATATTTTTTTCACACTATGTGCAACTTCACATTTTAGCAGATCTAAAACTACATACTACTGATTGGTGCACTAAGTATTATTGTGGACTTGACATTGCTGCCTTCTCATTGGCCCACAAGCAAGAAGCATGGATGAATCATGTGTTCAGATGTAAAAAAAATGACGAATATTCGAAATTACGAATATATAGCACTATATTCTAAATATTTTCGAATTCTTGAAGTTGGAATTTTTGTTATAAAAATTCTTTATTCAAATATTCGTGCTCAAGACTATTCCTGATGCATCATATTAGATCATCCATGCTGCCTCTCCCAAACGTTGACAAAAGAGATCGCTTTCTTCTGGCTACCTGCCTCAGCTACTATTCTGATGCTGCCACCCACCTGATGCCACACATCTGATGCCAAGTGCTCTTTCTTACACCCACCATTGTCAGTGTGTACTGTTAGTGCCACCATCCTCCCCACTCTGTCACCGGGTCACTCTGTGGTCTCCTGATGCTGCTGCCACCTCCACACTATATCATAAATACTGTATTTTCTGGCGTATAAGACTGATTTTTAACACATGAAAATCTTCTCAAAAGTCGGGGGTCGTCTTATATGCCGGTATACTGTGTGCTGAAACTTAAGAGGACCTTTCACTGGTTCAACGATTGTTAGATAATGATATGTATGTGTAGAGTGGCCCCCAGGGATTTCCCTGCACTTACTATTATCCATGGGCGCCGCTCTACACATACGGTATATATCATTATCTAACAATAGTTGGACCAGTGAAAGGTCCTCTTTACTTCCAAGCAGGACTGGAGAAGCTGTCCTTCTCCAGCTTCAGGGACAGGTGCCTTCTTGCTAAGCCAAGGTGCGCTGCATCCTGGCCAGTCGCTCCTGAAGCAGCCCCCTCTCCCTGCTCTCAGTGGTTTTCTCATGCTCAGATCATATGTTTAATTTTTATTTGGTGTGCGTTGGAAATGGGGTAGTCTTGTACGGTGAGTATAGCTCAAACCCCATATTTTAACAGGAAAAGTAGGGGGTCGTCTTATATGCCCAGACGTCTTATGCGCCGGAAAATACGGTAGTCAGGTTGGGAGGCACTTTACTACTTGGTTCTGTATGTGACCATTAGTTATTATACATTTGAGAGGCACTCATCTATAGAACTTTGCTTATAAAGAAAAAGACGCAACTTCTTGGGGTAGGTGACCCCAAACTGAGGAAGAAGCCGTAGGGCTTCGAACTGCGTCTGGAACCTGCAGTTTATAAAAGACCACCATTGTGTTGAAAGTATTTTATATTTGCAAGAACAAATCTCCTTGCTACTCAACAGTCAATACATCCCAACCTCAGCTAGCCTTCTTTTCCGGCACCCGCGCATCGAGCCAGAGCAGGAATTCTCCTTTGCAGTTAGGTGCATATGCTACGGAGACATAGCGATCCGGCCGATACCTACAACATCCAGATACAGATATCTCTCTCTGGAAGGATTACAGCGGCTCTCACTCCTGACATGTGGGACGCCATGGAGTGAGTCGGTTGAGCGCGCTACATAGTAATTATAATCTAGATGACATCGCAAGCTTGCTAGACACACCATTTCCCTCCAACAAGGATTGGTAATGTACTGGATGTGATATCCTAAATGTTCAGTCAATGTTCTAACTGTACATTATAGCAGAATTAAGTTGACTGGCATTCAGATCGAATAGAGGAAATTTTACTTACGGTATCGTACACAAAGTATCAATAAGCCAGTGAAGTGCGTCTGCATACGACCAAGCTCACGCTGTTATACAAATACTGGCGGTTTTACAAATGTCAGTGTCCCAACAATACTCGCAATGGAGATTGTCAGACTCGTTGTCTAGACATTTATATATAAATACATCACTCCATAAACAACGGAGGACCATAGATAGAGGGTGTATTATAAATGTAAACAACAGTTGTTAACTGCGCATTCATATTACCGTAATTGAGATAACCAGACCACTGTACCAGAGCATGATAAACATAGAAACATAGAAACATAGAATGTGTCGGCAGATAAGAACCATTTGGCCCATCTAGTCTACCCAATATACTGAATACTATGAATAGCCCCAGGCCCTATCTTATATGAAGGATGGCCTTATGCCTATCCCATGCATGCTTAAACTCCTTCACTTTATTTGCAGCTACCACTTCTGCAGGAAGATAATTCCATGCGTCCACTACTCTCTCAGTAAAGTAATTCTTCCTGATGCTACTTTTAAACCTTTGCCCCTCTAATTTAAAACCATGTCCTCTTGTAGCAGTTTTTCTTCTTTTAAATAGTCTCTCCTCTTTTACCGTGATGCTTCCCTTTATGTATTTAAAAGTTTCTATCATATCCCCTCTGTCTCTTCTTACTTCCAAGCTATACATGTTAAGGTCCTTTAACCTTTCCTGGTAAGTTTTGTCCTGCAATCCATGTACTAGTTTAGTAGACTATTTAGTAGACTATTGACTACTTTCCTACCTCATGTTTATGTTTTATAGGATACATTATTATAACTAAATCATTTATTAAGGAGAACAAGAACTACGTTTGAAGGAGACTTTCCATTCAATGGTTTTCTATAAAATACCTCATTTGTATTTTTAAATATTTTTAATTTAATTTTTACCTTTTTTATATTTATTTTTATTTTCATTTTTTCAACCAAGATTGATTAACCAATAAGTATGTCAGCTTGCGCATTGGACAGATATTGTTTTCTGACATAATTTTTTATGTTTTTTGATAATATAAGTCTTTTTATTGTTTATATCGTGTTATCACTCTAATAAATATATTGGTTCACTAAAATTATAGTTGCATTAAAACTCTCTGTATCTATATCTGTATCTATACGAATAGCAGTAAATAGATGAATACCTCTCGAATTTATAACTAACCGTCACATACAGAAACAAATAGTAGAGTACCTCCCTACCTAACTATTTATGATATATTGTATTGTCTTTGCAACCCAGGGGTGAGTTGCAGGATAGGGCACCTAACTATTATCATTTCAGCTGGTGTAGCCACTGTGTTCATTTATTGTTTATAGTTTTCTCTTAACCTCCACACTACAGTATGTCACCTTTCCACACTGTGGTCTCCTGATGCTGCTGCCCTTTCCACACTATGTCACCTTGCCACTCTCTGGTATCCTGATCCTGCTGCTACCTCAACACTATGTCACCTTGCAACTCTGTGGCCTCCTCATGCTGCTGCCACCTCCACACTATGTTAACTTGCCACCCTGTGGTCTCCGGATGATGCTGCCACCTCCACACTATGTCATTGGGACACTCTGTGAACTTTTCATGCTGTTCCCACCCTCTCCACTTCATTAATGGGCCACTATTTTGCCTTTTTGGCCTGTTTGACATCATCATTTATTTGACCCTTCTGTCAGACGGAAAGATTAATGAGACATGCAACGGATCCTGTCTGTGTAGCAGCTGTAGGTCCTGTATGTCCCATCAGAATTAGCTTATGATTTGGTAGCCAACAGCAGGAGTGGGTACAAAACACAGAAGACGTGTCTCTACTTGTATAAGCGTTTAATAGAACAGGTTCTGTAGACAGCTATGAGGAATCAGCTGAAGACGGTGTAAGAGAAATGCGCTCTTTCACGGTATAGTAGGATCTTGGGCCTCTGCACGGTTCTTTATACTTGACGCTAACATCAACCTGTAAAGCTGAGTTCACACTTGAGTTATTTGGTCAGTTTTGGCCCCGTGACTGCCCAAATAAGTGAAGTGTGCAGTGATTCGTAGAGCGACGCCTGTCATCTGCATGTCACAGTATTTTTTCACTACCACAGCAGATTCCCTATGTGTGTTACTGTAAGGCACAGTGTTGTACATCACTATACAGGCTCTATGCAGCTAGGAAATAGCTGTTTTTTAAAGCAATTCGCCACAAATTAATTTGGATCGAATCAAATCTTTTCTGAAAATTCGGGGAACCGACCGAATTGAATTTTTTAGAAATTCGCTCATCTCTACCTTTAACCTACCTCTATACACTCTTATATATGGTATAATGGGTTGGACTCGTGTACTTGTATCAATCTTTTCGTCTATGTAACAGTGGACATTTTAGCAAATGCAAGAGTTTCCAGCCAACCATGACGTGACAAAAAAAAATAAAAAAAAATTGATGGAACAACTAGGATGTATATCCTCAATGAATGAAGCCTGATTGAATTAATCTCAATGATTGTGAGAACATTCAACATATTCTTCTTTTATCTCTCTCAATCTCATTCTAGCCTCCACTCATTGTTCATTGAGAGGACGATTGAGAGTTGCGTCCTCCGGAATGGCCTCGCTCACCCGTCAATGACCATCAAACATTAATGAGAGGGATGTGCTACTTTGTTTCCAGACAATTATATTGTTGTCTAATGATACTGTTGCTAAACATTAATTAAAAGTTCAAAAGGTGAACATTACATCCGATTAATCTGACTGAATCATCGCTAATTGTCGGGGGATGATTATTGTGAAAGGTCTTGTATTTAGCGGTGTCAGGGTAATTAAGGGCAATAAATGAAGTGTCTTTAAATTTCATAACCAGAAAGAAAATTAGGAAAAAGAATATGAAGATGAAGTGACCACAGTTGTCTATGTTTCTGTTAAAGGAACTGTCTAGAAAAACACAGCTGCTTTCTTCTAAAAGGAGCTCCACAACTGTCTACAGGTTATGAGTGTCACTACAGTACATTTCCATTCCCAATCTGCAGTGGAATAGAGCTGAATTCCTGTAAAATTTATTTTCTCCCCGAAATTGCAACCATTTGAAGCTACTTTTTAAAAAAAATATATTGTATTAACTATACTAAACTTTATACAGACTGCCACTGATATGTGGCTGAATATTAGGAGGCACTGTATTTTGTTTTCTAAGAAATTCT
The DNA here is from genome assembly GCA_033119425.1 of Bufotes viridis. Lineage (NCBI taxonomy): Eukaryota > Metazoa > Chordata > Amphibia > Anura > Bufonidae > Bufotes > Bufotes viridis. The sequence goes on from CM065597.1 coordinate 6,085,627, forward strand.
CTGAAATGATTTCTTTTTCTTTTTCCTTTGTGTTCTTTCCAACCAAGCCATTGCTAGAAATAAACAACTGACTAAAAAGAAAGACATTTGAGAGCTGAAGCACCTGCACAAGCATACTAGCTTCATATGGAGGTGACCAAGGACTTGGACAATTTCATTCTGCACAAAAATAAGAGAAACAAATTAAAGTTCATTTAACGTAGCCGATCCTCAAGGAGGTTATCGCTGTCTAGGACATCACTCCATGGACTGAACTTCAACAGTACCGGTGATTACTACTCATCACAATGGTTTCCACCATGACTCCTTCCATGATCTCTGTACATTTGGTAAACATGAAAAACTGATTTTCTTCAGGTGAAATAAGATACCGTAATTGATTCCGTTTAATTAATGGTATTTATCTATTTTCTGCTCTTTTTCCTATTTTCTGTCTTCATTTATCTTACCAAGTCCATAGATGTACAGATAAATGAGGCAATGATGTTTGTGATTAATATCCCTAGAAATGTCACAACTTCCAGTAAAGGAGCATATTTCATCTGTAGAAGAATCCACTAATCCATAGGGCCTGACAGGCGGCTGATGATCAAGTGTGTCAGATATAGAGTTCTGTCCACAGGTTCTAATTAGTGTCATAAAGTCTCCAAGTGCAAAGTGTGATGAGAAGAATAAAACCACCATGCCAGCCAGGAGGATCATGCTTCATGTGGTGACCGGGAGTAGAAAAGGACTTTAGTATTACCACCACTTCTACTATTATTCTACTGCTACTACTTCTTTTCTTTTCAATTCTCTTTTTATTGAATTTTCAAGTGATGTAACAATACGAACAACCTACCCCTCACGGAAAAGTGAAGGCTACTGCTACTACTTCTAATGCTACTACTTACAATACTTCTACTGCTACTAATACTAATACTACTACTTACTTCTACTATCACTTACTATACTTTTATCACTACTTACTAGTAGTGATGTCGCGAACATAAAATTTTCAGTTCGCGAACAGCGAACGCGAACTTCCGCAAATGTTCGCGAACGGGCGAACCGGGCGAACCGCCATAGACTTCAATTGGCAGGCGAATTTTAAAACCCACAGGGACTCTTTCTGGCCACAATAGTGATGAGAAAGTTGTTTCAAGGGGTCTAACACCTGGACTGTGGCATGCCGGAGGGGGATCTATGGCAAAACTCCCATGGAAAATTACGTAGTGGACGCAGAGTCGGGTTTTAATCCATAAAGGGCATAAATCAACTAACATTCCTAAATTGTTTGGAATAACGTGCTTTAAAACATCCAGTGTGTGTATACGATCAGGTATGATGTTGTATCGATCAGGTAGTGTAAGGGTTACGCCCGCTTCACTGACATTGACAGACCAAACTCCCCTTTTAATGCACCGCAAACAGTCCATTTGCACAACCACAAACTCCCCATTTGCACAAGGTTGGATACCAAGCTAGCCACGTCCCGGTGATGTCATTGAAGGTTTCTTCCTCCACCCAGCCACGTACAACACCAAGGGTCCCTAAAAGATGAATTGAATTGATTTTTCGAACAGTGAGATGGTTAAAAAAACGCTGTCTCCCTCCCCTTTGTTTTTATGCACGGTCACTGCGTCTGCGCCGTGCAATTTACTGTCACACCCGATATGAGTGGTATTTTCTGTAGTACTATTCTCATCAGTTTAATCCCTCTAACGTCCCCAATCTGGGGGCCATTTATTGAATAGATTTTTCGAACGGGGAGATGGTTAAAAAAACGCTGGCTCCCTCCACTCTGTTTTAAACCACGGTGACTGCGTCTGCGCCGTGCAATTTACTGTCACACCCGATATGAGTGGTATTTTCTGTAGTACTATTCTCATCAGTTTAATCCCTCTAACGTTCCATATCTGACACCTCAGCAAAGGAAGCAGCAGCGGGTACAACATCATCATCATCATCATCACACTGTACGTCCATGTGTGTAATCCTGCCTGACTGAGACATATCCCCGTAATCTACATCATCTGGCAATAATGGTTGCGCATCACTAATTGCATCCAACTGATGTGTAAATAACTCCTCTGACGGATCAAGTGAAGCGGCTGTGGTGGCTGTGGTGGTAGTGGTGGTGGTGGCGACGGGCGGGTGTGTGGTAACTTGAGAGCAGGTGACCGAAGCTGAGCTGGAGGAGGATGGTGCGTCAAGGTTCTTAGCGGAAGCTGTTGAAGATTGGGTGTCCTGTCTAAGCCAGTCAACTTTCGGGTTCAGGGTACGTGGCCTCTGAAAACTGGGCATTATTCCAGGGACAGTGGAAATCACAGCACCACGACCACGACGGCCCCTGCGGGGTGGCCTGCCTCTGCCTGTCATTTTTTTTTTAGATAAGTGGTACTACGCGTGCTAGGTACTGTGCCACCCGGTATGAGTGGTTGGCACTGGTAGTGGGCACACTACAGTCAGTGGAAGCGGGCCTGACACACACTGGCAGCAGGCAAGCAACTGAATTTAGACTACTGTCTAAAAATTAAATGTCTTATTTATCGGCAAGCTACTGTGCCACCCGGTATGAGTGGTTGGCACTGGCAGTGGGCACACTACAGTCAGTGGAAGCAGGCCTGACACACACTGGCAGCAGGCAAGCAACTGAATTTAGACTACTGTCTAAAAATTAAATGCCTTATTTATCGGCAAGCTACTGTGCCACCCGGTATGAGTGATTGGCACTGGCAGTGGGCACACTACAGTCAGTGGAAGAGGGCCTGACACACACTGGCAGCAGGCAAGCAACTGAATTTAGACTACTGTCTAAAAATTAAATGCCTTATTTATCGGCAAGCTACTGTGCCACCCGGTATCAGTGGTTGGCACTGGGCGTTGGGCACACTACAGTCAGTGGAAGAGGGCCTGACACACACTGGCAGCAGGCAAGCAACTGAATTTAGACTACTGTCTAAAATTGAAATGCCCTATTTATCGGCAAGCTACTGTGCCACCCGGTATCAGTGGTTGGCACTGGCAGTGGGCACACTACAGTCAGTGGAAGTCAGCCTGACACACACTAGCAGCAGGCAAGCAACTGAAATTACACTAAAGTGTAAAAATTAAATGCCTTTTTGATGCAAAGTCCTGTGCCACACGGGATGACAGGGGTGGGCACTGGCAGTGGGCACACTACAGTCAGTTGAAGTCGGCCTGACACACACTAGCAGCAGGCAAGCAGCTGAAATTACACTAAAGTGTAAAAATGAAATGCCTTTTATGCAAAGTCCTGTGCCAGCCGGTATGAGTGGTGGGCACTGGCAGTGGGCACACTACAGTCAGTGGAAGTCAGCCTGACACACACTGGCAGGCAACTAACCTTAGATTAAAGTGTAAAAATTAAGTGCCTTTTTTTAAGCAAAGTCCTGTGCCACACGTGATGACAGGGGTGGGCACTGGCAGTGGGCACACTACAGTCAGTGGAAGTCGGCCTGACACACACTAGCAGCAGGCAAGCAGCTGAAATTACACTAAAGTGTAAAAATTAAATGCCTTTTTTATGCAAAGTCCTGTGCCAGCCGGTATGAGTGGTGGGCACTGGCAGTGAGCACACTACAGTCAGTGGAAGTCAGCCTGACACACACTGGCAGGCAACTAACCTTAGATTAAAGTGTAAAAAGTAAGTGCCTTTTTTTGATGCAAAGTCCTGTGCCACATGGGATGACAGGGGTGGGCACTGGCAGTGGGCACACTACAGTCAGTTGAAGTCAGCCTGACACACACTAGCAGCAGGCAAGCAGCTGAAATTACACTAAAGTGTAAAAATTAAATGCTTTTTTTATGCAAAGTCCTGTGCCAGCCGGTATGAGTGGTGGGCACTGGCTGTGAGCACACTACAGTCAGTGGAAGTCAGCCTGACACACACTGGCAGGCAACTAACCTTAGATTAAAGTGTAAAAATTAAATGCCTTTTTTTGATGCAAAGTCCTGTGCCACACGGGATGACAGGGGTGGGCACTGGCAGTGGGCACACTACAGTCTGTGGGCCTGCAGCTCCTCACACACAGGCAGGCCAGGCAACTGCAATATGTATATAAAGGGAAAAAAAAAGCAGACTAATGTTGCAGCCCTAAAAAGGGCTTTTTGGGGTGCTGTCAGGACGCTGTCCTTACAGCAGAGATCAGATGAGTCTTTCAGGACTGGAGTGGACACTGAATTCACTAGCCTAGCTATCAATTTCCCAATTAAATCAGCAGTAACTACACTCTCCCTCCTCTCACTAAGACTGCAGCTTCTGAATGAATCTAAAATGGATGCTGTGCAGGAGGTGGGAGGGTCTGGGAGGGAGGGTATGCTGCTGATTGGCTGGAATGTGTCTGCTGACTGTGAGGTACAGGGTCAAAGTTTGCTCAATGATGATGTATAGGGGGCGGACCGAACATCGCATATGTTCGCCCGGCAGAGGCGAACGCGAACAAGCTATGTTCGCCGGGAACTGTTCGCCGGCGGATAGTTCGGGCCATCTCTACTTACTAGTACTGCTACTTACTACTACAACTGCTACTACTACTACCAACTAGTACTACTACTAGAACTACTACTACTTAAATATACTAACCACATCATTCTGCTTCAGTCCCCCACAACTATTCTAGTGCATCTTCTTCACTCCTGTTGTCCATGCTGATGTGCCAGCTATACTGGCGACATATGATGTGATAGTGGCAGCCAATCAGTTGTCATAGCAGTCCCTGGTGGGGACCCAACTGTGTCCCTGAGACTGCCTGCTGTCATGAAATTCACATTATCAACAGAAAACCCTGATTTATCATGCCTTTGCTCCACAATTTCAGCTTAAAAAAGTTTAAAGGGGGGCTTTCGCAACTTTTTGAACTTATTTGCACAAAAATTTTGCGACTTTTTGGATTTTTATACGTTACCACTCACATCAGTTTAAAATATGAGTGGGAAAGTGGGCATGGTAAGCTATGTTAAAGAGTTTCGCTTCAGATTTATCAATTAGACTATTTTTTAAAGTTGTAATCTCACTCCAGTTGGAGGGTGAAGTAGGAAAACTGGAGTAGCTTTTCTAGATAAAAGTGTTAGGTTTAAAGATGAGACAAATTTATCAAACAACATTTGATAAATGTGGCATAAAGTACACCAATGCCGACTCAAGCAAAACTGACTTCAAATATTCCAACCCCAAAGACCAAAGTTTATGGAAACAAAAGAAGTGACGAGGAAGTGAAGTCTTAGAAAACATGTCACCTTAGCGGCGTGAAGAACCCTTTGTGCTACTTAAGTCTTTGTAGTGTCTTATAGTTTGATCAGCGTGCAGAAAGGCGCGGATTACAATTGATCAATGCTTGTTGTGCTTTTGTACATGTGAAATATTCCGGGGCTTGTCATTGAACTGTAGGTTCAATGACAATTAAAAATGTTGATGGCGTGAAAAAATTCCCAGGAAATGTCAATCTATAGAGCACTTCAAAGGCCATAAACATGTGTGGACAAGTTGATTATAGAAGGAACCAGAGCTCAAGCTATTAATAAACAGGAGAACACATTCCACTCAGGAGTCATCAAGCTGTGCATTAATGGGAACATGAATCATATTTGTTAGAAATTGGATATTTTTATCTAGTAAAACATCTGACAAGTGAAGGCAACTAACGATTTCATCAAGGGCAATCTATCTAAAGAACAGCATTGTTAGAAACCTCTGTAGGGAAGTTATGTAATTCTGGTGCAGCTGTTATGAAGAGTCATCATGACAAGCAGCCTCAGATACGCTCTCATCACTGGGTGATGGCTGGAGATATATGGCTTCTTCCTCAAGTATATATTTGATGATCAAGAAACACTGATGTTGTGACAACCACAACTTCACTAGTTCTACCTAGTGTTATACCGATTACCTATAGCCCTAAAATACCAATTATAGTTTGATCTGTCTGGAAATTTATCTATCTCTGGACATATTAGGAAGCCACATTACCATATGAATAGTGCACCTTTCCATTTTCCAAATCAATAGGGCAGCCACAAAATCTGGAAGATAATTCTCAGACACTTGCTCACCAAGATTAACTTTGGTCAGTGATAGTATAGTTAGAATTTTAATGGTTGACATTTATTGGGGTTGATATACTTTTCCAAGTTCCCATAATTGAGTTGAGAACTAGTGGCCCCTAATATTTCATGATATATTAAATTGGGTCTTGATCATTTCTCAGGAGCATGCATCAGCTACTTCTGCTTTCTTTCCCTTCTATCTGTTTATAAGACTGTATCTTGTGTATTCTCTTCTTTAGGCCTCATGCACACAAACGTGTGTCGGCCTTTCCATGCATTGGGGACCGCAACTTGTAGTTCCCATTGCACCGGCACCATACATGCAGTTACCGCAGATGGATCCAGACCCATTCAACTTGAATGGGCGCGTAATCCATCCGCACCGCAGGAAAATAGTACATATTCTATTTTTTACGGTGTGGAGGCACGGAGAGAAACCCCCCTGAAGCACTACGTAGTGCCTCCATGGTGTTCTGTGCCTCCGTTCTGCAACACTCCTTTCGGATTGTGGACCCAGTCAAGTAAATAGGTCCACATCTGTGATACGGTGTGCACAAAGCCTGTTTGCGAGCCACATTACGGGCACGGCCAGGCAACGGCCATGTGCATGAGACCAAATTGCTAAACCAGTTGCTCTTCTACTTATCCGCTGGCATTGGTATTGGGGGTTGTCTTTTGTTGCTGTTCCATATGGTGTGAACAGCAGATTTACCAATATTTGTTTGCGTTCCGAATTAGATTTAATTCCAGTCTAAATAAAAGCGACCTGAAACGAAAATACTCTGATTGCCCTGAAAAAATTTTTGTGAGCATCTGGGATCTCCTAAGACTGTTTCCAACCCTTTTCAAGTTCTTTTACACCAAGACAGGATTAGTAATATCAAGGTGAAAGCATACATAGTTTAGGGTAAACACCTGGTAGGTGGTGTGGTGTTAAAAGCCTGTTTAACAACACACTGCACTACAGAATAAAACAAAAATACACAAAATATAAAATAATTCAAAAATGTATCATTTTTGATGTCAGATGCTTTGTCTGTCTTCTGATATGAAAATGGTGGCTGCAGTTTTGAGCAATATCCAATTCTATGTTGAATTCCAGCTAGTTGGCATGTTGTGTATTAATCAGTGTAGCAGCAGGCCGTTCGGTCACTGCAGGTCCAGGAGAGGGTTCCTCGCTATGTAAGAGTGGCTTGGAAAGTCTCTGGGACTTTGCCAGCATCTTGCACAAGCCAGTGTACTTATTTAGAAAGTGTTGCACCACTAGGTTGATGATGTGCGGCATACAGGGACTATGGGTTATTTCACCCAGGTTCACGGCGGCCAGGATATTGCGTCCCTTCTTGCTGACCATGTTGCCCAGTTGGAGTTGGTGGGGTGACAGCCAGTGGGATGTTTGCTGCTTAATTTACTTCAGCAACTTGACACATTAGTTAGGAAGGCGGGGTAGTGCAAGAGACCCTGTGCCCATCTGCTATTAAGGCAACGTGTCCATGGAGGAGGTGGATAAGTGCCTGGCATAGGAGCCAGGCTGAAACAATCGTGTGTAGGGGGGTGTTCAAACGGACCTGGCCTAATTGCCAGGGTGCTGCTTCATTGCTGCCAGAAAAAACATTGACCCAGTGGGCCATGAAATAAATGTACTATCCTTTCCCATAAGAGCTAGTCCAGTTGTCCACCATGGCATGAACCTTGCGTACAGTGAGAATCGCTTGGAGTGGTCCATCTTGTTTTCCTGACAGTACAAGGCAAGGGTTGCTTTTTGGGAGAAATATAAGTGGCTAGGTATCTTCCAGAGAGGATGAGCGCATGATATCAGCTGACATAACTAAATGATACGGTAGATACTGCTCCGCCAGCTATTTGGCTAGGCATAATGCTGGACATGTACAATTGATTCCTGGCCATTAATTCTTTGATTGATCGCTGACAATGGAACGGAGGAGGAGTGTTAACAAGAGAAGCATAAAGGTGTGGTGAAAGACACCGTACTTAATGCTGCCTTACTATTGCAAGGGGGACTGGAAGAAATAGGGAACTCATATTGCTGTAGCTGGCTGCCATCTTGGTTTGCACACGGGATGGTGTGATGCTGTCTTATGTGGTTCGATATTTCTATAGTGCCAACGTTTGTGTCTTATTTTTTTCTTGCACAAGACAATGCTTTTGCCTCTTTGCACTCCAAGATGGGAGGTACTTTCACAGATCTAGAGAGGTAGAGGCAGCTGAGCTTGGCAAAGCTATGGCTCCCAGGTCCTGTCCAGCACACTATTGTCATTGAAGTCCTCCCCTTCCCCGTCATTTTGAGCGTGCTATATCATGGTGGGCTCCTTGGCCCTTCTCCACTGCTCTGCATTTGCCCCAACTGCCTGGGTTCTGGCCAGGGACGTGCAGTACAATGTCCTTTCCTTTCCACAAAGACACTGAAGACACTGCTACTGACAGTTGACTTTGGAAATACTGCAGTATCGGTGGAACTAATGGATATATGTCCAATGTCTTTTGCTCATTAAAATATGCAATTTCAGAAAAAAAGATCTCCACTGAAAACATAAGTTGACAAACTACTATGCAATTATTCCGCACCACCACCACACCAACACTTGAAGTTCCATGGAGATGCAACAACACAGATTTCGACCTAGTTTTTCATATCATGACACATTGATGTTAATCGTCCACTACCCTATTTATTGTAAGACACATATATGCTGGTTTTTAAAACTTCAGCCCAAAAAAAAAAAAATTATTTGCACTTTTGCCTAGTATGCCACATTATCACTCAGAGATGTAAACCGGCTGCTACCCTGTGTATTGTAAGACACGTATGCTGGTCTTCAAAACTTTAACCCAAAAAATTTAATTTTAACTGTGTGGAGAAGAAACAACACAGATTTTTGCCCAGTATGTGACATTACCACTCACAGATGTTATAATTCGCTATCTTGCATATTGTACGACACATAGGCTGGTTTTCAAAACTGAACAAACCGGAACGGAGTGGACCAGAATGCATTCCGTTCCAGTTTGTTGTGTTCCCATGCCAAACACAAAATCGCTGCAAGCAGAGTTTTTGTGTGCATCATGGGAATCTGAAGAAGACGGATCCATCACCAAAAACCATGTAAGTCAATAATGCCGGATCCGTTTTTTTTTTTTTTTTTTGGGATGGTTTCCTCATTTCCGATATAATACAACCGGATCCTATCTAAACGGATGCAGCCGGTTGTATTATTATAACAGAATCGTTTTGCTGTGGTTTTGAGATCCCCTGCTATGAAAGTAGCCTAGGACTCAATCAAGAAAAAAATCAAGAAAAATGAAGAGAACGTCTTCCCTCGGGGCAGCTACAATTATTTTTGCACCTGTTTATTTCAAACTAGACTTTCAAAAAGAAATGAAATCCACAGTAAAGGGAGAATCTGTGGGAGTCTTCGAATATCTATAAAATTACATTAAGGACACAACATACATCTCTGTCAGTGAGGAATAAACTGGAGAACACTGCGACAAAATAAATTGTTTTAGATTGACCTCCGTATGGTGCCTAATAGAAATGATGCGGGCTGATGACATTCATGCAGGATTTTAGATGAGCCAAATCTATAACTTCATGAACTCAAAGTCAAGGAGAGGTATGATCACATCTCTGGAGCTGTCTCTTCACCATCCATACTGTGTAAACTCAGATACTGAGTTAGGCCACAAATACTATAAATGTGTAGACACAGAAACGAGTCATTAACGGAAAACTCCATGGGAATTACATATATGACCTCTCCCCAAACCAATGATGATCAAGTCTAAAAAATGAATTACAAAAAAATACAAAATATATTTCATAAAAGAATGTACACAGTGACTTATCCAGCAGAATAGTGAATGCAGCTCTGGAACATAATACAGGATGTAAATCAGGATCAGTGCAGGATAAGTAATGTATGTACACAGTGACTGCACCAGCAGAATAGTGAGTGCAGCTCTGGAGTATAATACAGGATGTAACTCAGGATCAGTACAGGATGAGTAATGTATGTACACAGTGACTGCACCAGCAGAATAGTGAGTGCAGCTCTGGAGTATAATACAGAATATAACTCAGGGTCAGTACAGGATAAGTAATGTATGTACACAGTGACTGCACCAGCAGAATAGTGAGTGCAGCTCTGGAGTATAATACAGGATGTAACTCGGGAACAGTACAGGATAAGTAATGTATGTACACAGTGACTGCACCAGCAGAATAGTGAATGCAGCTCTGGAGCATAATACAGGATGTAAATCAGGATCAGTGCAGGATAAGTAATGTATGTACACAGTGACTGCACCAGCAGAATAGTGAGTGCAGCTCTGGAGTATAATACAGGATGTAACTCAGGATCAGTACAGGATAAGTAATGTATGTACACAGTGACTGCACCAGCAGAATAGTGAATGCAGCTCTGGAACATAATACAGGATGTAAATCAGGATCAGTGCAGGATAAGTAATGTATGTACACAGTGACTTATCCAGCAGAATAGTGAATGCAGCTCTGGAGTATAATACAGGATGTGACTCAGGATCAGTACAGGATAAGTAATGTATGTACACAGTGACTCCACCAGCAGAACAGTGAGTGCATCTCTGGAGTATAATGCGGCATGTAACTCAGAATAAGTACAGGATAAGTAATGTAATGTATGTACACAGTGACTGCACCAGCAGAATAGTGAGTGCAGCTCTAGAGTATATTACAGGATGTAACTCAGGATCAGTAAAGGATAAGTAATGTAATAAGTGTAGCTCTGGTGCATAATACAGGATGTAACTCAGGATCAGTACAGGATAAGTAATGTCTGTACACAGTGACACCACCAGCAGAATAGTGAGTGCAGCTCTGGAGTATAATATAGGATGTAACTCAGAATAAGTACAGGATAAGTAATGTATGTACACAGTGACTCCACCAGCAGAATAGTGAGTGCAGCTCTTGAGTATAATACAGGATGTAACTCAGGATCAGTAAAGGATAAGTAATGTAATAAGTGCAGCTCTGGTGCATAATACAGGATGTAACTCAGGATCAGTACAGGATAAGTAATGTATGTACACAGTGACTGTACCAGCAGAATAGTGATTGCAGCTCTGGAGCATAATACAAGATGTAACTCAGGATCAGTAAAGGATAAGTAATTTATGTACACAGTGACTGCACCAGCAGAAAAGTGAGTTCAGTATATATATATATATATATATATATATATATATATCCTATGAAATAAAAGCGCTGTGTGAGTGAGTTGTGTCCATGAGTGTGTACCCAGTTTTGAACTGGGCATGAGCAGTGGGGCGACCAATCAAGCCACAGCGCTCCACACGTGGCCGTACCGCCCACAGCATCGCGCTGACCAATGAGCAAACAGCGCTAAACACGCCCCTATTGATTACTCGCAACGATTACTTGATGTAATTGAATCACGTGACCACAGAGCACAAGTGAAGTGAATCCTCTCACTCACCGCTCCGTGGCCTCCTGTCGGCACCGTGATGTCAGGTCCCTCCCAGGAGCAGGCAATACCCGCCCTCCCGCTCCCCCCTACAGGGAGCTCCTCTTGCCTGCTATCTGTGAATGGGAGTGCACGCCATCTCTATACACTCTAATGCCATGCGCTCCAGGGCACCAGCACTGAAAGGGTGTCCAACAGTAGTGTTGAGCATGAATATTCGAATCGCAAATTTTAATTGCGAATATCGCCACTTGGAGAATCCCTAAAATATTTAGAGTATACTGCTATATATTCGTATTCATGAATATTGTTGATCGTAAATATTCTAATCGCGAATTTATCGTGAATTTATCGTGAATATCGGCACTTAGCAACATCCCTATCAACCAATAGGAAAGTTGCCTACCCCTTAGTGTTGATTGTGAATATTCTAATGTACTCAAATTTTTATCGCGAATATATTACATTGTTGATTTTCGCAATCAAGTAAATAATGACTGGAGATCACAAATTCTCAAATTTGCAAAATTATGGCGAATATTCAGCCAAAAATTTGCTAAATATTGCAATTTCGAATATTGCCTATGCCGCTCATCACTATCCAGCAGTAAGATAACCTGCACTTCATCCAGCTGCAGACAATGAGCTCCTTTTGCCTGCTATCTGTGAATGGGAGCTCACAGCATCAGTGTGTACAGAGATGCCGTGGGCTCCCATTCTCAGATAGCAGGCAAGAGGAGCTTCCTAGAGGGGGAGGGGGAGGGCGGAAGATAGGGTGCGCTCCCAATCACAGAGCTGGGCCGATAGCAGGCAGGAGGAGCTCATTGTCCCATAAAACAATAAGGGACTCTGTGTGTAGGCCACTGTTCAGGGTGCTGTTTGACTGCTGTGATGGCATGGATGCACTGGGGAAGGGAGACAGGGCAATAGATGGTATGGAGGCACTGGGGGAGGGGGACATTGCAATGGATGGCATGGAGGCACTGGGGAGGGGGACATGGCAATTAATGGTATGGAGACACTGGGGAAGGGGCACATGGCAATGGATGGCATGGAGGGGCAGATGCCACTGGGGGAGTGGGGGACATGGTACGGAGGGCTGATCTGATGGCAGAGGGGGGCATTACATGGCAATATATGGCATGGAGGCACTGGGGGATATGGCAATGGGTGGCATAGAGGGGCTGATGGCACTGGGGGAGTGGAGCTGAGGGCAAAGGGGTGGGGGAGAGATGAAGGCACTGGGGGAATGGAGCTGATGGCACAGGGGTGGGAAGCTGATGGGACTGGGGATAGTAGAGCTGATGGGACTGGGGATAGTGGAGCTGATGGCACTGGGGGGAACTGATGCACTTGGGCTGATCGCACAGGGGGAACGAAGGGTGCTGGGGACTGTTGGCAGGTGGTCTGATGCATTTTTTTAAAAAAGGAAAACAGTCTATTCATTTCATTTTTTCTTAATAGAGTACTTGATTAATCGTAAAAATAATCGTTAGAATACTCGATTACTAAAATAAGACACGGCCTCCAGTTAGTTCAAGCAGTCTCAGCCACCACTCAGTGCCAGCAACTGTTGCCAGATTCAGACAGAATATTTACAAAAAATGTTGTCTATAAAGAAATTTTATAGAAACATTTCAATTGGTAAAAAAATACAATTTTTTTTCTGAATATCTGCTTCAAATATTGTATTACAGATTGTTACAAAGTTTTACACTAAAGCTATAATAATTATATTTACTTAGAGTTGAGCGAACCCGAACTGTATAGTTCAGGTTCGTAACGAACTTTACGGTTTTCCGCACCTGGATCCAAACCCAAACATTTCTGTAAAAGTTCGGGTTCGCTGTTCGGCAATTAACAAGCTTTTTTACTACTTTGCCCTAACAAGCCATTACAGCCATGCCTACTATTGGCATGGCTGTGGTTGGCTAAGTGCCGCATGTGACCCAGCCTCTATATAAGCTGGAGTCACATAGCGCCGCTCATCACTCTACTGCTCTCCTCAGTGTAGGGATAGGATGCTGCTGCTGTTGCTCTCAGGGAGAGATTGAGGAAGAAATCTGTTAAACTTGGTGGTGTTAAATCTTCAAACTACAGCAATTACTGAGGATGCTATGCTACAAATTTGTACCCAGCCCTGAGCCCAGTGATACTGCCAAATAATTTATAATCCGTTACTGAGGTGGGGGTCAGCGGACATTTTAGCAACTGCAGTGTCCTTGGAACTGCATGTGACCTGCATGTATGCCAGCCTGCCAGGGACATCAGTCTAATACATTTTTGGTAGCTCAGTGGATGAAAAATTCCTTTTTTCTGGCAGGTCAAGTCCCCTACATTACCTATTTTATAATTTTGGGTGACATAGGGCATTTCTGTAGATGGTGGAATAAACCCGTACTGTCATACCACAGAGCATGTTTTCATACACCGCTGAAAAACCTATTTTAAAATTTTGCGGTGACATACTGGATTTCTGTAGTTGGGGGAATAAACCCGTACTATTGTGCTACAGAGCACTTTTGCATACAACACTGAAAAAATTGTTTTTTTGCCAGTTTTGACGTATACAAACCCCTGCTCTGCATAGGTGACAGGGAGGTAAATTTCAAAAAATCGTCTGTTACATTCTTGGGCCATAAAGTACCCCTGCCCTGCATACCTGACTTGGAAATATATTCTGTAAATTAGGTGGCCTTCGGATTGTTAGGTGATCTGTACCCCTTCTTTCTTTCAAAGTACCCGTGCACTGCATAACAGACAGGGACCTTAATTCATTACAATTGGCGGTTACATTGTAGCCTGACATAAAGCATTTTTTGGTTGTGAAGCCAAAGGTAGTCGCCAACAACAATGTGTTTTGTTTTCTTTTTTTTAAATTGGGGTAGACCCCAAAACATTGGTAAATATAAAAAAAAAAAACAAAGAGTAAGTGCGCTGTAGTATAACAATGGTTGGATGAGGCCGGTATACATGTCTATTCTGCCTCTGTCCTCCATATCCCCCCAGGCATACTCAAGTGATGGCCGTGACCTGCTTTGGGTGCAACCCTGCTGTGAACATGGTTTTTTCTTCTCCTCCTCCAGAACTGTGCCCTCTCTGGACAATTGTGTACCTGGCCTATGTTGGTGCAGGAACAAACCCTCTAAGCCACTTTTATATGACTGGTCTTATAAGTTAAGGGTAAGGCATGTATATAGTTTTGTTTGTTTATTTCGTTTATCTGACTGATAGTTATTTAAATATGTTTATAAGTAAATTTGTAAAAAAATTGTGAATGGGCATTAATAAGTGGTTTGAGTGAAAAGGGGGGGGGGGGGCGTGTAGGGTGGGAGTCTGGTTGGGTTAATTTCCTCTTTTTGAAATGTTCCTTGTATAGTTTTGTTAAGATTTATGATGAAAAGTCCTGATAACCGTGAAAATGTTACAAAACAATCTAACCGACAAATTTTATAAAATTATTTGCCTGTCACATCTGCAACTCAGGCTGCAGGGGTCCTTGAACACCAATAAAAGTGAATTTGTGCAACCAGAATCTAAGAGCTGGGTTAACGGAATTGATTTTCACTGTCAGTGGTTCAGGAATTTCTGCACCACCAAATTCAGCGCATGCGTCAGGCAAGGGATTTGTGTCAAACCGGCTAGGCCCAGAGCTGCTACGATTTTGCCCATTATCGCACACCACCAGGCCGGGCTTGAGGCTCAGTGACACCAACCACTCTTCTTTCTGTGGTTCATGCCCGTCCACAGCTCCTGCGCAGTGTGGGGTTTTTCCCCCAAACAGATGAGTTTCAGAACAGCCTGCTGTTGTTTCCCCTGGCTGTGCTCAAGTTGGTGGTGAAGGTGTTACGCTGAGCAGATGAGGAGGTGGTAGAGGAGGAAGAAGCGGAGTAGGAGGAGGAGGCAAAGAGAAATACCCTGCAATCCTCAGGTGCGGAAGGACATGTGCCAAACTGATATCCGCCTCTGGCCCAGTGAACCCAGTGTGCTGTTAGGAAGATATAACTTTCCTGCCTGTGCTTACCGGTCCACGTATTGGTGGTTATGTGGACCTTGCCACAGATGGCGTTGTGCAGTGCACACCTGATTTTGTCCAGCACTTGGTTGTGCAGGGATTGGGAATGGATGGCTCACCTGGAAAAGTAGTGGCGACTGGGAACGACGTACTGTGGACAGCCACCGCCATAAGGTTTTTACAAGTCTCCATCCATCTCGACCAGGCAGAATGACAGCATTTCAAAGGACCAGGAATTTTGAAATATTGACATTCAGGGCCAGGGATCGCGGGTGGGTAGGTGGGTACTTCCTCTTTTTATTTATTTTTCTAATTGGGAGATGGACAGCTGAACACTTCCATGGGATACGGTGCAGATGCTTGGTGATGGTGAAAGATGTGGTGGTGTTGCTGTCACATTCTTTGTTTGTGTGGTGGCAGCACTGTCAATCACTTGTGTTCAGGTTTAGAACGTTTATTTAAAATTTTTATGTATTTTATGTTATTTTAAGTTATTTCCCTATCCAAATTTGTTTGCAGGGCACTTGTCCTACTCTTAACCCCATTTTGCTTCAATTTCTTTTTTAGAGCCATTTTAGTGCCCCAAAGTTCGGGTCCCCCTTGACTTCAATGGAGTTCGGGTTCGGGGTAAAGTTCAGGTCAAGTTCGGATCCTGAACCCAAACTTTTTTGTGAAGATCGGCCGAACCCGTCGAACCCAAACTTCCAGGTGTCCGCTCAACTCTATACTTACTGTATTGTGATATATACGTTTCCATTTTAGTTTTATTATTATTTAACTTTTCACTTTTCACAAAAAAATAACTAACACAAGAAATACAATGTGGTCAAATTACCTTGCTATTTAATGTAGACTGTTCCTACTAATGTTTATGCACTACTGTTCTAGCGCCTGTTATTGTAACGGGCTTAATTTCTTATATATATGTATTAAGGCTGACTGGTCAGCCTGCATTTGTGGGAGGGGCGGAGGCTCTTCTTAAAGAAGCCACTGCCTCACTCCTGGGCGTGTGTTCTTCAGGTGCACAGGTGCTGCTGGGTGTCATTAGTGAACTAGCTTCTCTGGTGGCAGGATCTCTTTCTTTGCAGCATGGAGCCAGAACGGAGGTTTTGTTTTCTCTGCTATCGTAGCAATGCACGCGGGGTAATACGTAAGTAAGTTGGGCCGTGGCCATCCCTCCTGGCCGGTCGGAACCCGACTTTTCTAGCGAACGGGAGGCTTCGCCTCAGAATCTTCTGCCTCAGGTTTGTTTTGTTGGGGCTAAAAAATTTCTATTTTATTTTTTTTTTTCTTCAACCTCGTTTGTTTGATAATAAGAATTAGTTCCAATATATCTTGCAAATTTACGTCGCTTGTTTGTCGCATGGAAAATTACTTCAGCTTATACGCAGTTAGGGAACAGTCACCCGGGCTGCATGTGACGTCATGATTGAACATCAGCGGTTGTTTGACCTGTTGCTGTAGCTGTTCCTCGCCATGTGACTCCCCCTCTCCCAGCCACCACCATCTTTAGACTTCATGTTTTTTCCCGGCTTTATGTACTAAAACCCTGATGTACTTTATGCTCTGCTCTTATTCTGAGCGGCAGTTCCACGTTCGGCTCTACTTCTGTCTTATACCTGCTTGCACCTCGCTTTATACGCCTCACACCCTCAGATGTATCCGCACGTCTTTTATTGTCCATCACTTTCACGCTGCTCGTTCCAGACGGCCTTTACATTTTGCTTTACACATGTTTTACTCTCTGCTCACTGGAGCTGTGTCCACATGTCTGCTATTTTCATCATGCTTCATACTTCAATTACATTCGAGTTGCATTCACCCGTTGGCTGTTCACACTTGGCTGTTGCATCATGTTGTGTGTGGTTAGAGCTGCGTTTATGCGTCGGCTAGTATACCATGTTGCTCTGCTCACAGTCAGAGCTGCGTTCACATGTCTGCTGTTACAACAGGTCATTCGAGGCTTGTTTTCAGAGGTGCATTCACGTTCGCTGTCACATCACGTTCATGCTCCACTCACATTTAGAGCTGCTGTTATACCTATTTTCGTTCTCGGCTCACTCACAAAGGAGCCTTCACACTTACGCAGTCAAATTCACGACCAGGGCTGCGTCCATACGTCTATTGGCATATCATGTTTGCTCTACTCACACCCAGAGCTGCGTTCACACGTCCATTGTTATTACAGGTTCTTTCCAGGCCCATTTCTAGAGCTGCGTTCATGTCACTTTCACAGCATGTGTCACGCTCCATTCACAACCAGAGCTGCCGTTATACCAATTGTTTGCTCTGCCTATACCCAGAGTTGTGTTAACACTTCTACTGCTACAACAGGTTTTATACCCCACTCGCCAGAGCTGCTTTCCATGTCGGCTGTCACTTCGAGTTAATATTCATTCACATCCAAAGCTGCGTCCGCATGTCTACTTTTACATCCTGTCCTCTACTCCATTCACTACTAAAGCTGTGTTCGTGTGTCCGCAGATGCATCACGTTAATAGTCCGCTCACGTTCAGTTTGCATTCTTACGTCGGCGTTATACCATGTTTTCATGCTCTAGCCATACTCAGAGCAGCGCTCATACATTGTTACTCACATCCTGAGCGGCATTCACCCATCTGCTGTTACACCATGTGTTACATTCGGCTCCCACTCAAAACTGCATTCTCATGTTACTTGCTACACTCAGTAGTCTTAACGGGGCACTCCGCACCCACTGCTTAGTACTCTCCCGGTAAACATGGCTGCTTTCTTTTCAGGCGTACGTTTTTCCTCGGTGGTGTGAAAAAAAAAAAAAAAAATCATTTTAAATCCTGTTCTTTTCAGGCTTACGTTTTTCCTCGGTGGTGTAAAAAAAAAAAAAAAATTCTTTTAAATCCTGATTCATGTTCACTCAGATTGGTCTCCTTTACTCCTGGTTTGCATTCACTCAGATTGGTCTCCTGCCTAGTTCAACAAAACAGCTTCTCAGCGGAGGCCAGTGGGCCTACCATGTTTTACAAGTTGTTCTTTTGTTTGTTGGGAAGGTACTGTACCTTCCCTATGGCTTCGGGGGTCCACCGACTGCTTCGGCCCCATGGCTTCGGGGGTCCGACGGCTGCTTCGGCCCTATGACTTCGGGGGTCCGACGACTGCTGCGGCCCTATGGCTTCGGGGGTCCGACGACTGCTACGGCCCTATGGCTTCGGGGGTCCGACAACTGCTTCGGCCCTATGGCTTCGGGGGTCCGACGACTGCTTCGGCCCTATGGCTTCGGGGGTCCGACGACTGCTTCGGCCCTATGGCTTCGGGGGTCCACCGACTGCTTCGGCCCTATGGCTTCGGGGGTCCGACGGCTGCTTCGGCCCTATGACTTCGGGGGTCCGACGACTGCTGCGGCCCTATGGCTTCGGGGGTCCGACGACTGCTTCGGCCCTATGGCTTCGGGGGTCCGACGACTGCTTCGGCCCTATGGCTTCGGGGTCCACCGACTGCTTCGGCCCTATGGCCGGGGTCCGACGGCTGCTTCGGCCCTATGACTTGGGTCCGACGACTGCTGCGGCCCTATGGCTTCGGGATCCAACGACTGCTACGGCCCTATGGCTTCGGGGTCCGGCGACTGCTTCGGCCCTATGGCTTCGGGGTCCGACGACTGCTTCGGCCCTATGGCTTCGGGGTCCGGCGACTGCTTCGGCCCTATGGCTTCGGGGTCCGGCGACTGCTTCGGCCCTATGGCTTCGGGGTCCGACGACTGCTCGGCCCTATGGCTCGGGGTCCGACGACTGCTTCGGCCCTATGGCTTCGGGGTCCGACGACTGCTTCGGCCCTATGGCTTCGGGGTCCGGCGACTGCTTCGGCCCTATGGCTTCGGGGTCCGACGACTGCTTCGGCCCTATGGCTTCGGGGTCCGACGACTGCTACGGCCCTATGGCTTCGGGGTCCGACGACTGCTACGGCCCTATGGCTTCGGGGTCCGACGACTGCTACGGCCCTATGGCTTCGGGGTCCGACGACTGCTTCGGCCCTATGGCTTCGGGGTCCGACGACTGCTTCGGCCCTATGGCTTCGGGGTCCGACGACTGCTTCGGCCCTATGGCTTCGGGGTCCGATGACTGCTTCGGCCCTATGGCTTCGGGTCCGCGACTGCTCGCCCTATGGCTCGGGGTCCGACGACTGCTTCGGCCCTATGGCTTCGGGGTCCGACGACTGCTCGGCCCTCTGGCTTCGGGGTCCGACGACTGCTCGGCCCTATGGCTCGGGGTCCGACGACTGCTATGGCCCCATGGCTTCGGGGTCCGACGACTGCTACGGCCCCATGGCTTCGGGGTCCGACGACTGCTTCGGCCCCATGGCTGCGGGGTCCGATTACCTGTTTTCAGTCCTGCCTGGTTGGTTGTCCATCCATGGTTCCAGGCTGATTGGGCCCAAATGTCTCACATTCATATCTGCTTCCCTGATCACCTGCATACGGCCCATGTTCTAAACTAAAGTCTGTCACCTGCGGGGTTCAGTCAGGTTCACTTGTTACTCAACTAAGTTTCCTGCTCCTTACGTTCTTTAGGTGTTACACCTTATTAATGTCCAGTGTCTGCCATGCTCCAGGATCACACTTCAATTACTGGAGCTCAAATCTTTAGGGTCACCTGCCATGTTGGTCAGGTCACATTTTTCAACCATATTCGCCTGCCACGGTATTCGGGCCACGTAGGTTAATGGTAGACTCAGATACCAGGTCGGCTTTCCTGGTTCAGGATTAAACCATTCTCAGGGGTTCACAGAAGAATGCAGGGGCCATGGCAAGCAGATAGTTGATGTCTGGGGAACTATTCAAAGATTCCCTTCCTACTTTCATGGTTTCTTTTGCCCCTCACTTCTTGCATAGTCTAGGCAGGCAGGTTTCTCTTTCGGTTCCACAAACTCCGGAGGCCAGGGCAATTGTCAGTACTAGAACCACAGGTCACCAGATTCAGTTAATATCTCATGCTCCATTCCACAGCGTATTCCCATTCCTTCATTCCGCTCGGGGCACTATCTGCAACATCGAGCATCATGTCTACGGTTTCGTCATTTGCAAGCTGTGATGCACGTCTCCTTATGGTTTTGCCGCATACTTCCTGAATGTGCGGTCAAGATTGCCGATGCCTTACAGTTGGTCACGGATTTGTTTGCACTTTCATTGTTTCTTTATAACCTACTTGGCTTGGCTTTTGCCCCCTTTTAGGCCTACCCACGGCTATGGCTAAGGGCACAATTCAAGCCATTAAGTTAGGTTTAGCTAGCACACGGCTAGCCGGGTTAGGTTGTTCTTGATGTTTATCTCCCTAGGGTTCATCAAGCATCGTTGGCCGTAGCCATGACCACAAATATATATATATATATATATATATATATATATATATGTGGGTGTGTATAGCAGCACACACAAAACATATGTTTAAAAAGAGTATGTAAAAATACGAAGGTCTTTTTATTCACCCATGTGATTGCAACATTTCAGCTCCTCAACAGAGCCTTTCTCAAGCCATACATACATGTCGGTACTTACGTATGTATACATCAACATTTTTGTAGATTTACTTTATGTGGAAACTATAAAATGATTGACATTGCCTTTAAGTTAAAATTTGTTCTCATGACAAACCTTTATAAACCAAAGGGTCTGGAGTAAAGCTGGAGGAACAAGCATCAGGTAAACCAGGCATATGACAGGACCCACTGGGCTGGTGTATGGTAAAATGGGCAAATATCTTCCATTTGGTGGAGTCCAGGTTGAAATGTCTATCCCGCTCACTTGACAAGCATAGATCTGGTAGATGTTGGCCAAACGGGACTTTTTCCATTGGTCTACATACACTTGGGCTGAGTCCTGCCATGCAGCCATCCATGAAGCCATAAAAATTAACCAGAGTCAAGCCAACTGCCTTGAATATGGGCTGAGCTTTATCTGGTATCACAGGATTTACAGATCTCATTGAATGCGGCAGTACCTATGTAAGTTACCAGCGCACGAGGACCATGAAGGGACCCACAAACCAGATAAGAAGACTTCAGTAATGTAAATAGCATATGATAGCTGAGGGCCCTGTTAAAGACTTTGCACTGGGGCCCTGAAGCTTTATGTTATGCCTCTCGATGTTGCTTTAGGTGCCCTAAGAGAAGTTACAATGTTATAACCTGCTCTCTCATTTCCCATGGCCATTGCTTTCAGATTCCATGGACTTCTCATTTCCAGCTCTTGCCGTTGAGTGAGGAGACCTTTAAATGTCTGTTTTTCTCGGCTTCTTTGTAAGCGTCTGATTATTTTTAGTGTTCAGCATTATGGTAATTCTGTTTTCTGCAGCAATGATTCTCCGTTTGTAGAGCTTTGCGAATGTTTTAATTAGTTGCTTGCCAGACATTTTGCTGACATATTTCACCTTGTATCGCTGTCTGAATTCCAGGTGTCCGGCTGTGACATTGATGGAATACTGTGATTAAAGGTATAAGAGGTAACGCGGAATGCTCCCGACAAGGTGCACATAGCTCTCACACAAAAACATCCGCTCCCCGTGATACGGCCCACAATACTGAGTGGAATAGAAAGGACTGTGAATCTGATATAAGAACATGGTGTCTTTAGGGGGTGGGAAAATGAGCAATTGCTGAGAGCCCCTACCACCTAGAGGCCCCTAAGGATTGGAATAACTTGAAAGTGAAGCATGTAAACCTTCATTGTCCTAGACCACCGGGGACGCTACTTTCAATCTCCAATATTTATATATTCAATGGCATTATATAACTGCATTGTATAGGAAATATATGGTAATGTTATGTCAGCATTATATGGTATTGCTATTGGCATACTGTATGAGGGCATTATTTATACAATGTATTGTCACATTAAATGAGCACTTATTTTGTGGGCATTGGATGGCAGTATTGTGTAGGAATTATATGGTAATGTCATGTGGTACTGCTAGTTGGGTACTGTATGAAGGTATTACTCATACAGTGTATGGTAGCATTATTTATGCACATGTTTTGTGGGCACTGTATGGCAGTATTTAAGTATAAAATTAGATCAAACAGCACAGACAAATATTATGACATTAAGTGTAAAGCAAAAAGATGGAATTTAGAAGACTTTGAGTTCTGGGAGCATGGATTCATGAGGAGAGAGCCCCTGCCTGCCTCCTCTCACCAAACATACTGGTGCTGTATGCAGCAGCTTCAGTTTGGAGCTGCATAAAGGCAGAGATTTTTTATGCATCATCTAGAAATCTAGTTTGCTGTCACATTAGCCAAAAATTCCCACAAAAAGTGTATTTAGATTAACATTCTTTATATTCCGCCATATGACAAGTCTCGGAGCAATCTGAGCCCTCCCTCCAAAATAAACTTTAAGTAAGTGCTCTGGTATCCATGCACCTCACTTCTTAAAGAGCCTCGGAGCCTCAGTCAGCAAGTAGGGTACTGCCTGGTAGGGGTGATCCTACTGATTAAAATCCTACTTCTCTTGTGAAAGGTGTTTGAGGTGTTCCCAGGAAAAAAAAAAAACGTTCATTATTGATATAAATGAGGGTTTCATTGCAACTAAGGGTGGGCCAGCACTGGAAAGCTGAGAAGCGGGTGCACCAAAGGACTAGGCCCTGCCCCTTCAGTGCACTGCAGCCTCATCTGCATAAGGAATAAAATCATTTTTCTAAGTAATGCCTCAACTGGTTTTCACAAGACAGGAATCATTTTAATCTGCAGGACCCACTCTGCCAGGCAGTATGCCTGGTTTAATGGGTTTGATGCTGCTTAATGTGCTGCTTAATAAGGTTGTAAAGGTTTAACCAGTCATCTAACAAATGCAATCTGAAATGGGTTGATAGATTAGAAAAAAGTTTTTTTGTTTGTTTGTGTTTGTCTGTTTTTTAAGTGACTTCTTGCCCATATTCACTTCACTGAGTTACAATACTGAGCACAAACATGGATAGTAACATTATCTTAGCTATTAAAAATTAGACCCTTTATTCTAGAAAGCTTATTTGAAACTTCTGTGTCAGAGTCCTACAGAACATTAAAAAAATTTGCTAATAGTTTTAGTCTATAAAAATCCTATGCAAAATACATTTCTAATTTATCTTTGTTTTTTGCGGGGGAATTTTTGTGTGTTACAGGCCCATAAAGTAATCGTCCCTGGCCTGAACATTGGCATAATGACTCCTGTGTTGACTTCCAGCCAGTACACCAGCCGTGGACTACATTACCATTCTTACTTGGCCTTTCTCCTTCCCAATGCTCCACTACATTATGTGTGCAATGACATCTTTTCTGTAATTACCACAGACGATTCCACCTCTGCTATAATTATGGAATGATTATGTTAAGTGAAATGAGCCAAGATCAACCCCTGTTCCCAGGAAGCCAAAGTGGAGTCTGTCAGGAATTATTGATGTAGTGTAGTGGAGTCAGTGGACATTTCTCATAACTATGTAACATTGCAGGGGGAAAATGTTCTGTAATGGTAAAATTACTGTTTCTATATTGTATCTATGAGCTGAAGCAGCTACAAATATTTCTCTTAGTTTTAACATTACAGCATAAATGTAATGTTACTCTTTATAAATAGAATTAATCCACATAAACAGCAGAGTCAGACAGATATGCCTAGCTTTTAGATGGCTTCACTCTCAGGCAATTATATATGCTGTGTAAAGATGCACCAAGGACACTGCACACCTGGAGCATGGAAAACATGTTTTAACTAATTTTATACCAACTTGCTTAATTTACAACAAAAAAATATGCCAGAATAATGGCAACATTTTGGTGCCTTAAGCCATGCCCGTTAAAGTTAAGCCACGCAAGCTTGACAAGCTAGGATTAATGTTTTTTGCTAAAAGTAAACAATGTCAAATTGCTCCAAAAATTAACAAAATTGTGTCAAACTTTGATTAATTTAAAAGGTTTACCTGCACTTATGTTAGTTAATGTAAGCCACTGTGTATATTTATTACATTATTCACTTTGTACTGATCCTGAGTCATATCCTGTATTCTACTTGTTTTAATGTGAATTTGACAATTTGAGAATAAATTGGCTTAAGCAAGCTAAGTGATAAAAATAAAATAAAGGTTTGATTGAACATAATGTAAAACAGACAAATCACATACAGAATGAATAATAATCAATATAAACAACTTTTCTTGATGTTGAAACAAATAGTCTTTTCTTTGAAGGCATACACCAGAAACACATAAAGACTTCACATTTTTTTCTCAATAAATTCATAAATGATTTCTTTTCTTTCATGGGGGTGTCTCAAAATTAAGGGATAAGCAAAAGAAAAGATTAAAATCCCCAATGCACATTATTAAAAACAAATGTTTTACTCCACCTTCTTATTCTAAAGCGCATTCACGTTTTCATTCCTTTCTACAGCATCATATATTAATATATCCATGCACAGCTCATAGCTACACACTTATTCTTGGAGTAAAAACGTCATACACAACTTTCCTGAACATCCATCAAATTCTTCTTTGCTACAAGTTCACACATTTACAAACAGCTACTCAAAGCTGCACCCTTTCCGTTTGTCCTGTCAATGAAGGATATGCATGATTGATAATAAATGGCTGCACACCATTACACATACAAACACTAGAGCTACAAAATGAGGAGTACTGAGCAGAGTACTAATGTAGCTGGTTTCTACACTGCACTGTAAATTGTAGACTTAGGCCTCCAAGAGAGGCGGTATATTAGTGTTAGGTACCCATCTGCGGAAGCCACCTTGACGCCTGGTAGATGGGCCCGACGCATTAAATGTGCGCTAAGAGCATCCATTAACTTATTTATAGGAGGTATATTACCACTTTGATGTAGAATGATCCCCATTTTTTAGCTCTAGTGTTTGCATGTGTAATGGTGTGCAGCCATTTTTTTTATCAATCATGTTTGCTTTCTTGATAGATATGCACCTATGACTCTGAGTGTTCTAGTCTAAATTTTCTTGTAGAATGAATGATATACGGCTGCAACACTGCACTAAGCTACACAAACACCTCTGTGTGATATTCCTAAAACTATACAGCCACCCAGCTTTCCTAGAAACACATGGACACACCGCACCCAGAATTCATGATGTTGTCTATTGTCTGTTTCTGCCATTACTTGCCAATGACTTCTGGTCTTCAATTTGTAATCAATCAAAAGCTTATAATAACAGGACAGCATACTCTTGCAATAATAAAACATTTTTTGTTAAAACTGAAAAATGTGCACAATGTTCACAAATCTCTTAATTATTTTAAATGCCACGTGGACTTAACTACTATATAACTATGATGGTAGTATGTCTATATATATATATATATATATATATATATATAATGGTAAACAGGAAAGCAGGCAGCACTCCGGACTTTGTGGAAAAATTGTGGGATTTATTAACTTAACACCCAAACAACTGCCGTTGTTTGGGTGTTAATAAATCCCACGATTTTTCCACAAAGTCCGGAGTGCTGCCTGCTTTCCTGTTTTCTATTTCGCTGATCCCTGGTCCGGGACCCTACAGTGATTTGCACCTGGCATCATTAGAGTGCTGCTGTTCATAACTCTTGTTTTTATATATAATAGTATATATATAATCGTGATTCTCTCACATACAACACACATTATTAACATAAACAATCACGCA
The DNA here is from genome assembly GCA_033119425.1 of Bufotes viridis. NCBI lineage: Eukaryota > Metazoa > Chordata > Amphibia > Anura > Bufonidae > Bufotes > Bufotes viridis. The sequence goes on from CM065597.1 coordinate 6,111,827, forward strand.
TGTCTAAGAGAGAAGAATCATTAATCTTTACTTTTTTCTAATCTTTTTCTTGTAATTAATTAGAGAAACAACATTTCTTTATTTCATTTCACTTAGTAATCATATCGACAAACTTTCCTACAACTTTGGGTTAATCAATAGCTATATATTTTATTTGTCTCCTCAGTCTGCCACTCTTTCTCCCCCTCCTTCTTCATAGCCTTTACTTTAAAACTTTCACAGATTCTTAAAGCTGCTAGGCTTCCCACATGCAGCAGTCAGCCACCCCTTTTGTTTCATACCTACTCAAGACAATACTTGCTCTAATCTTTCTTAACAATTGATCTTCTCACAGATAGATTCAACAGTCTCTAATAGTTCTTAAAATAAGAACTGTTTTAACAAGGATATATTTCTAACACTATTTTTGTAGGGGTAAACACACATCTATTGGCACACACTGGGTACAGTGCGTATTCATTATTAATTGACAAACAGCCTTGATGTATTACACTTACTGAAATTTTACTACTGTACATATATTTGTTCCAAAACAATCTCTGATGCTATGGCCATAACTCTTTTACTACTTAGAGACACACAGCATTAGAGTAGCCAAGACTTAAAGTTTATTTCTAAATCTTTAACAAAAGTGCTGTTATGATCTTTCTAGACATATAGGTTCTTTTCTCTTGCTAGTGCCAGGTATTTCTTACTATCTTGACAGTGCACTGTTACTGACTCATCAAAACCCCCTCAGCATTCCAGGAGCTCTGATATCTACAATGTACAAGCTCTGGCTACTCAAGTTCTTCCATACTTTCACTAGAACCCTGTTCAGTTCTAAAACTCAAAAAACCCAGCTAGGTTCTACAACTCAAGAGAACCCTGCTAGGCTCTACAAACCTTCTACTACAGCGCCACTCATAGATTGTAGCAGATTTGCACAAGAAGTATAACAAGTAATACTCTGCCCACAGATTATTACAATTCCCACAAATGCTTGGGATCCCATTTGGAGTGCCAATACCAAACTACCCTTTACGCACCATCCTATCAACTATAAGTATATACATTTGCTCAAATCCAACTTCTGAAACCAAGTGTTTTAACTTAAAGTCAATGATTTGAGAATTAATAGGCTTAAGCAGGCTAAGTGATTAATGATATTTAAAAAGTGTGGTTAAATGGAGGATAAAACAGGGAAATCACTTACAGAATACATTGTAAGCAATCACCTAACTTATACAATATAATATTGCGGGGAGCTTATGTCGCTATGTCTTAGCACATAGTGACCTACAACATCCTACCTGGATGATGTTCTCAGCGGAGTTCCAGTTATTTTTCTGTGCAAAAAGGTTTATACCTTTCAGCCCCTCCTCCTAAGGATGCCCAATGTTCAGTACGCATGTATCTGAGGCAATCACTTAGGAAAGGAGCCTTCTTAGCATATACATTACATTACTTACCCTGTACTGATCCTGAGTTACATCCTGTATTATACTGCAGAACTGCACTCACTATTCTGCTGGTCGAGTCACTGTGTACATACATTACTTATCCTGTACTGATCCTAAGTTACATCCTGTATTATACTCCAGAGCTGCACTCACTATTCTGCTGGTGCAGTCGCTGGGTACATACATTACTTGTCCTGTACTGATCCTGAGTTACATCCTGTATTATACTCCAGAGCTGCACTCACTATTCTGCTGGTGCAGTCACTGTGTACATACATTACTTATCCTGTACTGATCCTGAGTTACATCCTGTATTATACTCCAGAGCTGCACTCACTATTCTGCTGGTGCAGTCACTGTGTACATACATTACTTATCCTGTACTGGTCCTGAGTTACATCCTGTATTATACTCCAGAGCTGCACTCTGCATTAAGATGAAATATTACTAATGTGTGCTATTTTTTTATAGTACTCTGTCATATTGGTTGCTACTCTTCTAAGCCTATTCTCTTCTATTTTATTTTATTTTTTTATATTCCCAGAAAAGTAAACTGCTATATCACTGGAATAAAAAAAATAAAAATGTAGAATATAAATGTTAAAAACTTGAAGATGAGGATGACTAAGAATTCTTTATAACTGTAAGTTTATGCAATATCTTATCATTTGTAAATGCTACCACTTATTTTGTCCTTAAAGAGACTTAATTTGTGCTTTTGAGTATATTATTCTGGTATTATGCAGTGACATTGACACTTAACTCTCCTTTTCTCATTTGTTTGCTACTGAGATAATCTTTCCCAGAGTTGAGGAAAGTGCCAAGCTCCACATGCTGACAGCAAAGCAAATCCTGTAATTGCTGCACTTCTGTAACTTTTTACTGATAGACAGTGAAAGAAAAATGAGGCAAACTAGTCACATTAAATGCAATGTAGAGGTCAGAAATGGGAGAATAAGCAACAGCAAGGGGTCTCAAGGAGGAGGACATTCAGTACATTGATCCTGATATGAGTACAGAGCCTATAGAGGAGAAGTGTTGTATCAGTCTTTTTTTCTACTTATCTTTAGGATAAAATAAATATATAAATAATCTTCTTGATACACGTAAAAAAGACTCTTTAAGGCTACTTTCACACTAGCGTTAATGTTTTCCGGTATTGAGGTTCGTCATAGGGTCTCAATACTGGAAAAAAACGCTCCCGTTTTGTCCCCATTTATTGTCAATGGGGACAAAACTGAACTGAACAGACGGAATGCTCCAAAATGTATTCCGTTCTGTTCTCATACATCTCAGCATGTTGTAGTTTGCTTTCCGTCCTGGGATGTGGAGCAAGACGGATCCGTCATGACCCACAATGCAAGTTAATAGGGACGGATTCATTTTCTCTGACACAGTTTGTCAAAACAAATAAAAGGATCCGTCCCCCATTGACTTTCAATGGAGTTTATGACGGATAGTCTTGGTAATGTTAGCGATAATACAACCGCATCCGTTCATAACGGATGCAGATGGTTGTATTATCAGTAAAGGTACTTTCACACTAGCTTTCCGGTATGGAGTTCCGTCGTCAGGGATCAATACCAGAAAAAAGTGCATCAGTTTGTCCTAAAGCATTCTGAATGGAGAGCAATCTGTTCAGTATGCATCAGGATGTCTTCTGTTCCATCCCTTTTACGGTATTTGGCGGAGAAAATACTGCAGCATGCTGCGGTTTTTCTCCAGCCAAAATGTCCAGAATACTTGCCGGTATTATTTTCCATTGAAATGTATTAATGCTGGATCTGGTACCAAGTGTTCAGGAAATTGCTGCATTGACGTATCCGGTTTTCCGGTCTGTGACCTTTAAAAATGGGAAAAAAAAAATACCAGTTCTGTTTATCCAGATGACACCTGAGAGATGGATCTGGTATTTCAATGCATTTGTCAGACGGATCCGCATCCGAATCCGGAAACAAATGAAATCCGTTTGCATACATTGTGCTTGTCTATAATGATAACCAGTGTTTAGCAAATCGAAGTCCACAAAGCCAAACTGCCTCGTGTCTCATGGTAATGAATCGATTTTACCTGAAATAGTGTAAAAAAATAAAATAAAATCATACTTACCTCATCTATTTACCTGTGAAGGGCCAGCTGAAGCCATCTTTCTTGAAGATCTCGCGCAAACTCGTGTGGGTGGTGATGTATAACGTCACCACTCCAGCCGTGCAAGATCGCAGTGGCCCACCCATCACAAGCAAATGGATGAGATAAGTATGATTTTATTTTATTTTTTTATACTCATATTTATATCAGATGCCGCGATCATGTATGAACACGGCATCTGAGGAGTACAATGATGGAGGGTGTCATTGCACGCACTACTTACTGTACATAGAGATGTGCTTCTTGGTTAAGTAATTAGTCTTGAAGCAAATTATTTTGTAAAATTTGGCAAAGCAGCCTAATCACATTTTTGAATAATTCGCTCATCTCTAATTATAACTTAGATAACAAATAGATCATATTTTATTATCAATGCAAACAACCAGGTGGTTCCAAAAGGTTCACAAGAAGTGGGGAAAATAAATGTTTGTGATATTCTGTCAGATATTATGAGTATAGAAACCCAAAGTTCTAATCTTGGGGGTTATCGAGCTAAGAGGAAAGGTAAGATGGTGGTCATTAACCACAGCCGATAGCAGTGAAGAGCACTTACAGAGACAGGTATGGTCCTGACAACTGCTGCTGCCACATCAGCACTGTGCAGAGGTAGCTGAAGAAAACATAACTGAGGAAGATCAAGGTTTTGAAAGAATTTGAACCATTTTACATAAAAATAATAATAATTGTTCTCCCAAATTTAAGTTTATTTAAAACAAATTTGAAAAACAAGAGCTAAAGGTGCAAGAATAGGAAAGCTTGTTTGGTAAGAGCTGTCTGGAGTGTTGTGTGGTACATGGAGGTAAGTCTTACTGTCCACTTTCCAGAAACTACCAGAAGTAATGGGAACATTTAATCAGGTTTGTTACTAAAGTAGCAGCAGATTAATGGAGGAAACGCTCAAGTAACAGTAAGTGACAGCCGCCCGATGTTTAACAGCTTTCTTTATACATCAGAATCTCTTTAATTGCCCTAGAGTCCTGTGGGATCCATTCATCAAGTCCCTTCAGCTCAGACCGGCAATCGCATGGTGATTTAAAATGTGTCTTAACACTAGGGATCAGAGGCCTCATCATTGATCCTTCTCCACTCCTATTGATCAATGATATGAAGGACATGGATCAAAGAAACTGATTATTGGACTCATTCATCAATGTGTACATTTTTTTTCAATGTTACCAATTAATGGCAATCATAGACTAAAAGTGAGAAGGTCCAGACTAGGTAACAAGTAACCAGATACTAAACAAATGTCTCCTGAGGACCCCACATAAAACATGCAGGAAGGGGCTCAGCTAAAAATATTGCAGACTAGAAAAAGTACCTGGCGCTGCCCGAGTATGAAGTGTTGGTCTCCAGTAGAGAGAGCACTGGGTCGCACATCCACAATGCTATGCTTTGATCTATTGCTTCTCAGCATTCTTTTAATGTGTACAGCCCCCTATACTGCATGCTGTACCAAAGGCATTAATGTACATTTTGATCAAAAGGCATAAGCCCACTCACCACGCCAAGGTTGCCTCTTTGAGTGGGACCTATTCTTACTAAGGGGCGCAGCACAATGCGGTGACAAAGCGGCACTACCCACTCTGCATAAAAGTGGTGATTGACCTGCAGTTCCTGATAGTAATGGACATGTTGTGTTAGACGACTGTTCACATGGTGCAGTACTGCATGGTGGCCTTTGCTTTGTGGTGCTGCGCTGGTGGGATGGTGGGACCCAGCGCCATGGTTAGCATTGTCGGACAGCAGGATTGTTGTTGGACTCAAGGGTCCCACCGCCTACCATGGCAGTGCCGCTTTGTCACCACATTGTGCTGCTCCTCTTAGTCAGAGTAGGTCCCACTCAAAGAGGCAACCTTGGCGTGGTGAGTGGGCTTATGCCTTTTGATCAAAATGTACACTAATGTCTATGGTACAGCATGCAGTATAGGGGCTGTACACATTAATAGAATGCTGAGAAGCAATAGATCAAAGCATAACATTGTGGATGTGCGACCCAGTGCTCTCTCTCCTGGATATATGAAGTATTGGTCTGTCTTTGTCTTTATTTTATTTATTCAAAGTGCGCCCAGGAGTCCAATCCATGCCCTTTTTTCTTCTATTTTTTAACTCGGAAATCGCTAGTAGCCCTATATACTCTGATACTCTGACAGATACACCCGGTTTATTTTATTTTTTAACTGTCCCCATAACAGTGAGCTCCACAGCTGCCTCACCCATTTATCTGTTACCTCCACAGCACCCCACCTTAACATTCACCTCCACAGCACCCCACCACCTTAACATTGACAGCCACAGCACCCCACCACCTTAGCATTCACCTACACAGCACCCCACCACCTTAGCATTCACCTCCACAGCACCCCACCACCTTAGCATTCACCTCCACAGCACCCCACCTCCTTAACATTGACCGCCACAGCACCCTACCACCTTAACATTGACCGCCACAGCACCCTACCACCTTAACATTTACCGCAACAGCACCCCACCACCTTAACATTCACCTCCACAGCACCCCATGCCTTTTAACAATGACCACCAAATTACCCCACCCCCAATAACAGTGACATCCACAGCACCCCACTCCCAATAACAGTGACATCCACAGCACACCACCTCTTTAATAGTGACCTACACAGTACTCCAATCCCTTAACAGCAACCTCCACAGTGCTCTACCCTCTTAACAGTGGCTACCACAGTGCCCTGCCCCTTGACAGTGACCTATAACAGTAAAAAACAAAACAAAAACAAAAAACTGCTGAGTTTTTATAGAAACCTGGTGTAAAACTGTGTGTATGTCAGTGAGGCGAAAACTGAAGGATCTTCAAGCTTCTATTGGCTAATACAGGTCATGTGATGAGGCCATACTGTATTTGCATTTTTTTGGGACTATCTAAAAAACGGTACATCCTATAGAGCTGAGTCCTTTTTGAAAACCTTCCCAGACACTTGATGTGTATATGTGGCAAATTTGGTATCCGACCATTCAGATGTTTGGATGTCTATAGAGGACAGATGGATGGACATTGATTTTTATAATATAAATGTATCAAAATTGTGGACATGGTGCAATGCAATTAGCACAACTTGCTAGACATATTAGATGCATTTTATATCCTTACCGTCATGGCTGGTGCAAGCATCAACTTCACACAAAAATTTTATTGAACCTGGTGCATTTTTGACCCCATACCACTCTCGAAATTTCAAAAATAGCCTGAAGGATACAAAAAGTGTCAAAATATGAACTTGGCAAACAATATAAACTACATTGTGTTGTCACTATTTGTAACAGAATTGTATAGAATTTTGCTAAGTAAATCTCCCAAATTATTTATAATTCAGTGTTCTCACTACATCCTTGTCAATTGGAAGCCAAGCCAGTGGTCATCTTGGGGGAGCCTGCACAGGATACATGAGTATATTACTCTATTGAATGGCTATCATTTAAAAGGGTGGCTGGGGTCACCATAGAGAGGCCTGCTCTTTGGCTCATAGAGAATGGTGTTCCCCCCCTATAGCCCCTCCATCATATGACATCACCCCTCTATTATTGGGCTATTGTGATAAGTTTTACGGCAGTAGAAACCGCAGTGTCAAGCAACCGATTTGACTTTGGACTAAACCTAAAGGTGGTATTCTGGCACACCACTGGTACTCACCCTTTAACCCCTGCACAGACGACTTTGCTGCAGGAGAGCCAGCAGGCTGCTACCTCTTAGAGCAGTCCCTGTGTGGCTGACAGCTGACCCACAGGTCAGACACAACAATGCAGAGCACCGAAGGATCAGGCAAAACTTGCATTCAGAAATTGGTCAAGGCAAGCAGAGAAAATATGTGGAAGAGGTCCAAGGTCAGGGCTGGCAGCAAAAGATCACTACAGCAAACAGGCACAGGTCGGTTTAGGCAGCAGAGGGTAAGAATGCAGGAAACAGGCAGGGGTCAGTGCACACCTTAGCAAGCAACTAGCAAGCTAGGAACCTAATTGCTCAGGCAAAGAGTAAGAGAAACAGCACAGCACATAGTATATAGCAGAAGCTATTTAACACATGGGAAACAGCCTAGCAGCAGCACTCAGAACTGAGACAGGTGAATACCCATTCAGTAGTGCAGAAGGAGATGAGGAGAGTGGAGCAGCACCCTTTGCCCGCCTGAAGTAGCAAGGGAGTGGCTTAACAATGAGACAACCACTTCTAAAGATTTTTACACTGGGATGGATTTGCTCAGGAAACAGCATAAAACATGGAGAACATGAAATGCACTGAGGCCAAAAAAAAGCTAAAAGTGCAACATACTGTATTTAATAAAAACATGGATTTTTTTTTTCAGACATGGTTACTGGTGTTTTATATATATATATATATATATATATATATATATACACCTATGTAAGCAGAAAAAAGCAGTCAGAGTGACTTGTGCCAGATTTATTAAAAGGTGCATTATTCTGACAGCGAGGAAATATCTACATAGATTTCAGTCAATATTTGAGCTTTTTATTGCCTAAACTCTGTCTTATTTAAAATTGCACCCTTTTAAAAATTTTCTTTCCAAATTTATCAAGTAACTAGAAAATGCTCAAATTGTACAGCTAGAATCTCACTTGCAACAAATTTGTAGACACAAACTGTTTGATAACATTGGCCATCCTTAAACACTATTGATAGGTGACCCCATGGAGGTGCGTGGCGCTGCCATCGCACCCACACGTGTTAATCTTCCACTGAAATTATTTGGCTCTTCTTCAGCCAGGATCTTCTGAGGTTCTTGAGCCCTGAAGGAGATGTGTCCTGCAGTTGTGGCTTTACATTATCAGTGTCTCCTCTCCTCCAGCAACTCCACCGTCGCCGCCGTTCTACTGTAGTTTTACGTTAAAATATAAGTTTATATCTGACTTTCCAGTTTTAGGAATTACAATGAGTAAAATCTGTGCCTCCAGGCTACGAGTCTTTCGCTGTGAGTCAAAAAGAAAACATATTTCATGGAAAGTGTCTTCTCCAGTATTAACCCAGCTGCTCCGAAGCCTCCAGCAAGGATTTAGTCAGAACAGATGCTTGACTTGAAAAAAAAAAGAAAAAAAGGACATTTGATTACTTCAGTTTTTGGTTCCATTTCAATGTAAAGTCATTTTATGCAACTTTTTCAGTAAATATAGATTTTCCAGAGTCTGGGTGAAAGAAGAGTACAATGTAAAATTTAGAAGTCAACCTTAAGATATGTCATCAAAATACTGGTGAACGTGTGAAGAGCTGCGGCGAGGGAGTTACGTATGATTATGATAAAACTGTGCCAATTTAATGATCTGATTAAAGTTCTATAGTATCAGAATTGTAAGCTGCTGCGTAAGCAAGAGGTAAGGAAGTGACATCAGCAGAAGAGGTGGAGAGGAGCAGCAGCCAATCGGTGTCAGAGGACAACAAAGCATCACAGAAAGGATCGTCAAAACCGGAGAGGGGGAGGGGTCTGCCTTTACATAAAGTCCTCTCTAAAGCCCACACTCCGGGAAGACATCTGTGAGGGACACGAAAATGTGGAGTCATTGTGGGTGGAGATAAATGGAGCCAAAAACAATAATAAATTACTAATAGGAGTTTACTATAAACCACCTAATATACCAGAGTCCGCAGAAAATTTATTACTAAACGAGATAAACAAGGTGGCAAACCATAATCAGGTGGTTATTATGGGGAACTTCAACTACCCAGATATAGACTGGGAAACTGAAACCTGTACATCCCATAAAGGAAACAGGTTCTTGGCAATAGCCAAAGACAATTACCTTTCCCAACTGGTTCAGGACCCAACTAGAGGGACGGCCATACTGGACTTAGTATTAACCAATAGACCTGATAGAACAACAGACGTGCAGGTCGGGGGACACCTGGGAAATAGTGACCATAAAGTAATAACCTTCCAATTATCCTTCAAACGAGAGTTTCTACAGGGAGGAACAAGAATACCGGACTTCAAAAAGCAAAATTTAGCCAACTAAGAGAGGCCATAGGCCCAATTAACTGGGACATAGTCCTCAAAAATAAAAATACAACCACAAAATGGGAGATTTTTAAAAGCATTATAACATCAAATTGTGATCGATGCATACCTTATAGAAATAAAAGGCTAAGAAATAAGAAGAAACCAATGTGGATAAATAGAACCGTAAAAAAGCAATAAATGACAAAAAGAAAGCATATAAATCACTAAAACAGGAGGGAGCCAGGAAGCACTGATAAACTATAAGGAAAAAAATAGAATATGTAAAAACTAATAAAAACTGCCAAACTAGAGACTGAGAGATTAATTGCCAAAGAGAGCAAAACTAACCCTAAAATGTTTTTCAATTATATAAATGGTAAAAATATAAACCTGAAGGAGTCGGCCCTCTACATAGCAATGAGGGGGAGTTGCAGAAAGCGATGAGGATAAAGCCAAGCTATTAAATATTTTCTTCACCACTGTTTTCACTGAGGAAAATAAACTGTCAGATGAAATGCAAAATGTAAAAGTAAATTCCCCTTTAAAAGTGCCCTGTCTGACCCAGGAAGAAGTACAGCAGCGACTTAAAAAGATTAAAATAGACAAATCGCCAGGACCGGATGGCATACACCCCGTATCCTAAGGGAATTAAGTGATGTCCTAGCCAGACCCTTATTTTTGATATTCACGGACTCCATACTGACAGGGAATGTTCCACCAGACTGGCGTATAGCAAATGTGGTGCCAATATTCAAAAAGGGTCCAAAAACAGAGCCTGGAAATTATAGGCCGGTAAGTTTAACATCTGTTGTGGGTAAACTGTTTGAAGGTTTTGTAAGAGATGCTATCTTGGAGTATCTCAATGAAAATAAGCAAATTACACCATATCAGCATGGCTTCATGAGGGATCGGTCATGTCAAACTAATTTAATCAGTTTCTATGAGGAGGTAAGTTCTAGACTTGACAGCGGCGAATCAATGGATGTCGTATATCTGGACTTCTCCAAAGCATTTGACGCTGTACCACATAAAAGGTTAGTATATAAAATGAGAACACTTGGACTAGGAGAAAATATCTGTATGTGGGTAAGTAACTGGCTCAGTAATAGAAAACAGAGGGTGGTTATTAACGGTACACACTCAGATTGGGTCACGGTCACTAGTGGGGTACCTCAGGGTTCAGTATTGGGCCCTATTCTCTTCAATATATTTATTAATGATCTTGTAGAAGGCTTGCACAGTAATATATCAATTTTTGCAGATGACACTAAACTGTGTAAAGTAATTAACACTAAAGAGGACTGTTTTCTGCTACAGAGGGATCTGGATAGATTGGGGGCTTGGGCAGAGAAATGGCAGATGAGGTTTAACACTGACAAATGTAAAGTTATGCACATGGGAAGGAATAATGCAAGTCACCCGTACATACTAAATGGTAAAACACTCAGTAACACTGACATTGAAAAGGATCTAGGAATTTTAATAAATAACAAACTAAGCTGTAAAAACCAGTGTCAGGCAGCTGCTGCTAAGGCCAATAAGATAATGGGTTGCATCAAAAGGGGCATAGATGCCCGTGATGAAAATATAGTCTTACCACTTTATAAATCACTAGTCAGACCACACATGGAGTACTGTGTACAGTTCTGGGCTCCCGTGAACAAGGCAGACATAGCAGAGCTAGAGAGGGTTCAGAGGAGGGCAACTAAAGTAATAACTGGAATGGGGCAACTACAGTACCCCGAAAGGGTATCAAAATTAGGGTTATTCACTCTAGAAAAAAGACGACTGAGGGAGATCTAATAACTATGTATAAATATATCAGGGGTCAGTACAAAGATCTCTCCCATCATCTATTTATCCCCAGGACTGTGACTGTGACGAGGGGACATCCTCTGCGTCTGGAGGAAAGAAGGTTCGTACACAAACATAGAAAAGGGTTCTTCACGGTAAGAGCAGTAAGACTATGGAACTCTCTGCCTGAGGAGGTGGTGATGGTGAGTACAATAAAGGAATTCAAGAGGGGCCTGGATGTATTTCTGGAGCGTAATAATATTTCAGGCTATAACTACTAAAGATGGGTCGTTGATCCAGGGAGTTATTCTGACTGCCTGATTGGAGTCGGGAAGGAATTTTTTCCCCTTAAGTGGGGAAAATTGGCTCTACCTCACAGGGTTTTTTTTGCCTTCCTCTGGATCAACTTGCAGGAAACAGGTCGAACTGGATGGACAAATGTCTTTTTTCGGCCTTATATACTATGTTACTATGTTACTATGTTTTGGTTTAAATATGGAAAGTTCAGATTTTGCCCAGTCCTCTATGTCTCCCCAAAGATGTAACCTACCTGATTGCGGACCTTCCATAGATCCCCTAGTGTGCAGCTGAAGCATGTGCTGGCCATCACAACTTGATTACCGAGCAGGTGTAGACCACTGCCATGATAGAGTCTCTAGGTCAGTCATCTGGTTCATCCTTAAACGGGTTTTCAGATTCAGTAAGAAAAGGATAATTTCTACCTGTAATTCCAGATACAACCCATAGGAGCAGCCAAATGTTCTAATCCTGAACAGCCCTCGGGATCTGAAAGGGATGTTGTCACAAATGAATGACTGAATATGAGGTTGGGTAAGACATAAAGACCTACTAAGTCTTATATTAATGAACTGGAATGTATCATAAAAACAGTTAAAGGGGTTATCCAACATCATACAACCCCCCCCCCCCATGTGCCGGGCCCCTATGAGGGAATATACTTACCCACTCCCCGCGCTGCTCCTGGTCCCCGCACCTCTGCTGCTGCTTCTCCCTGTACACAGATAACAACATCTGGTGTCGGGGGAGAGCAGCCAATGGCAGGCGGGGACAGGGACGAACCTCCTGTCACGGCTGTATGTGAGCAACAAGAGCATACACAGTGAGTTAGCTACTGACCGGACCCAAACTAGGGAACATAAAGGGTGACCCCTGTCAGACCCTAAAAGCTCTCCCTATGCTGCTAAGCCCATGTCCAGATCCAGATGGTGGATCGAGACATGCCCGCGTACCTAAGGCTGATGACCACTGTAACCCCTACAGTAGTGGAAGGGGCACGGCCACCGGTGCCCTGCTCAGTATATGGACGGAACCGGGGTCGCCTCGGATCCAGTCAGCAAAACAAACAGAAACACACAATGTCTGCACACTTAACTGAAGGAGCTGCAGCAGCAGTGAAAACAGATCCAAAGTCAGCAGACAATGTCCGAAGTACTTGCTTCAGCAGAACACAGGTCCAGAAAAGATATCACACCAGTGAAGATACTCAAGCGAGAGATACAGGTCAAATGAAGTAGTATAATCCGCACCGTACAAAGGAAGAGAGGTGATTTAAAGGCAGAGCAATCAAACACAGGAGGGACAGCTGGGAGGAAGGAAACAGAAAGTAAAGACCTCATCACAGGGGCGGAGAAACAGAGCTGTGGGAACGTCTCAAAGCTCTAGTAGTTACATCATCACAGGGGTGGAGAAACAGAGCTGTGAGAACGTCTCAAAGCTCTGGTAGTGACAGTACCCCCCTCTACGGGTGGACTCCGGACACCCAGGACCCACCTTCTCAGGATGAGCCCTATGAAAAGTCCTGATGAGGCGAGTGGCTTTAATGTCCGACACCGGAACCCACATCCTCTCCTCAGGACCATAACCTTTCCAATGAGCGAGGTACTGAAGAGAACCGCGGACAATGCGAGAGTCCACAATTCTGGAAACCTCAAACTCCAGATTGCCATCAGCCAAAATCGGAGGAGGAGGCAAAGAGGAGGGTACCGTGGGCTGGACATATGGTTTTAAGAGAGATCTGTGAAATACATTATGTATCTTCCAAACCCGTGGAAGATCAAGACGGAAGGCAACAGGATTGATGACTGACAAGATTTTATAAGGCCCAATAAACTTGGGACCCAATTTCCAGGAGGGAACCTTCAGTTTAATATTTCTTGTAGACAACCACACCAGATCACCCACATTCAGGTCCGGACCAGGCACACGTCTCTTATCAGCCACACGCTTATATTTCTCACTCATCTTTCTTAGATTAGTCTGAATCTTTTGCCAAATGGTAGACAAAGACGAGGAAAATCTCTCCTCCTCAGGCAAACCAGAAGGAGCCCCTCCGAGAATGTCCCAAACTGCGGATGGAACCCATATGCACCAAAGAATGGTGACTTATCAGAAGATTCCTGGCGACGGTTGTTCAGAGCAAACTCAGCAAGAGGGAGAAAGCGAACACCAATCCTCCTGGTTCTCTGCAACAAAACAGCGCAAATATGTCTCCAGATTCTGATTGGCGCGTTCAGTCTGACCATTCGACTGCGGGTGAAAAGCAGAAGAGAAGGACAGCCGAACCCCCAGGCGAGAACAGAAAGCCTTCCAGAATCTGGACACAAACTGCGTGCCTCTATCGGAAACAATATCAGAGGGAATGCCATGCAATTTAACAATATGGTCGACAAAAGCTTGCGCCAACGTTTTAGCATTGGGCAATCCAGGGAAGGGTATGAAATGTGCCATCTTGCTAAAACGGTCCACCACCACCAGGATCACCGACTTCCCTGAGGAGCGAGGAAGATCCGTGATAAAGTCCATGGACAGGTGTGTCCAAGGACGGGAAGGTATGGGTAAGGGGAGAAGGGGACCTGAAGGCCGTGAGCGAGGGACCTTAGCGCGGCGCACGTCTCATAAGCAGCCACAAAACCCTCCACCGACTTACGAAGAGCCGGCCACCAAAATCTCCGAGCAATGAGATCTACCGTGGCTCTACTCCCGGGGTGACCAGCAAGAACCGTATCATGATGCTCCTTGAAGAGTTTGTGACGTAACTCAGGAGGCACAAACAACTTTCCAGAAGGACAACGGGCAGGTGCCTCAGTCTGGGCAGCCTGGACCTCGGCCTCCAAATCAGAATACAGAGCAGAAACAACTACCCCCTCCGCCAAAATGGGACCCGGGTCCTCGGAGTTTCCTCCTCCCGGAAAACAGCGAGAGAGGCGTCAGCCTTCACATTTTGATCCCAGGGCGGAATGTAACGACAAAATTGAATCTGGAGAAGAACAGAGACCATCTGGCCTGTCTCGGATTCATACGCTAGCCGACTCCAAGTACGCCAGATTCTTATGGTCGGTAAAAACGGTTATAGGGTACCTGGCCCCCTCCAACCAATGGCGCCATTCCTCGAAAGCCAGCTTGATGGCCAACAATTCCCTATCTCCCACATCATAGTTTTTCTCTGCCGGTGAGAGTTTTTTAGAGAAAAAGGCACAGGGTCGCCATTTGGAAGGAGACGGACCCTGGGACAAAACCGCACCCACACCCACCTCGGAAGCATCCACCTCAACAATAAAAGGTAAGGAAACATCGGGATGCACCAAGATGGGAGCAGACGCAAAACTCTCTTTAATCTTAGAAAAAGCTGCAAGCGCCTCCTCCGACCAAGAGGAAAAATCCGCCCCTTTTTGGTCATGTCAGTGAGGGGTTTGACAACAGAGGAATAATTCAAAATGAACTTTCTGTAATAGTTTGCAAAACCCAGAAAGCGCATCAATGCCTTCTGATTCTCAGGAAGCTCCCACTCAAGCACAGCACGGACCTTCTCCGGATCCATGCGAAAACCAGAAGCAGAGAGGAGAAAACCCAGAAATTGAATCTCCGATACCATAAACACACATTTCTCCAGCTTGGCGTACAATTTATTTTCTCGCAGAATCTGCAGAACCTGAAAAAGATGATCCTGATGAGTCCGAACATCAGGGAAAAAATCAAAATATCATCAAGATACACCAATACAAATTTCCCCATTAAATGGTAGAAAATACTGTTAACAAAATGCTGAAAGACGGCCGGAGCATTCATCAAGCCAAAAGGCATAACGAGATTCTCGAAATGCCCCTCGGGAGTATTAAAGGCTGTTTTCCATTCATCCCCCTCTCTGACCCTGACCAGGTTGTGCAGCGCCTCTCAAATCCAATTTGGAAAAAACCTTGGCCCCAACAATTTGGTTGAAGAGGTCTGGGATCAGAGGAAGGGGATAGGGATCGCGAATCGTGATACGGTTCAGCTCCCTAAAATCTAGGCAAGGTCTCAGAGAGCCATCTTTCTTTTTAACAAAAAAAAACCCGCGGCGACCGGTGATTTTGAGGGACGAATATGCCCCTTATCGAGACTCTCAGAGATATAGGTTCGCATTGCGATTCTCTCCGGTTGTGAGAGATTGTACAGGCGTGCTTTTGGCAGCTTGGCGCCGGGAATGAGGTTAATGGGACAGTCAAACTCCCGGTGAGGAGGTAGCTCCTGCACACCGCTCTCGGAAAACACGTCCGAGAAATCAGAGAGAAATGATGGCAAAGTTTTAGTAGATACCTCTGCAAAAGTCGCTGTGAGACAATTCTCTCTACAAAACTCACTCCACTCATTTATTTGCCTTCCTTGCCAATCAATAGTGGGGTTATGTTTAGTGAGCCAGGGTAACCCCAACACTAGAGGAGTAGGCAATCCGTTAAGGACAAAACAAGATATATCCTCCACATGAGTGTCACCTACAGCTAACCGGATATTGTGAACAATGCCCTTCAGGGATCTCTGTGAGAGTGGAGCAGAGTCAATGGCAAAAACAGGTATATCTTTTTCTAATGTGCAAACCCGAAAACCATGCCTGGCTACAAATTGAGTGTCAATAAGATTGACGGCCGCTCCACTATCAACAAAAATTTCACAAGAAATGACTTTGCTCTCTAGCGCCACCCTGGCAGAAAGGAGAAAACGAGAACTGCAGGTCAGAGGAAAAGCCCCAATTCCTACATCAACTTTGCCCAAGGTAGCAGATGAAGCAGAGTTTGATGATTTTCCTTTGAGGATTTTCTCTTATTATCACTCTTAGTACAGTTCATGAATCTCCTAGAGGGACAAACATTTGCCAAATGACCAATGCCCCCACAACAAAAACACACCATTCTCTGAGGACTAAATCCTCCTTTATCAGGGGCAAGTCGACCTAGCTGCATAGGCTCCTCCTCAGAGGGACCGAGACAGGATGAGACCCCTGCACACTGAATGAGTCCGCACCACTGCCCCTAGAGTGACAATGGCTGGACCGAGAGGTCTCGTTTCTTTCTCTTAGACGCCTGTCAAGGCGTACCGCTAATGACATGGCAGACTCTAAAGATGTTGGTCTCTCATGGAAAGCAAACGCATCTTTCAATCTCTCTGAGAGACCATGACAGAACTGACTCCGAGTGCAGCATCATTCCAACCTGAATCAGCTGCCCATCTCCGAAATTCAGAACAATAAAGCTCAGCAGACAGTTTGTTCTGGCATAAAAAACGTAAGTTAGATTCAGCCAGAGCAACACGATCCGGGTCATCATATATCTGCCCCAGGGCCACAAAAATCTTTCTGTGGATCGAAGGGAGGGATCCCCGATGGCAGTGAAAAAGCCCAAGTCTGAGCATTACCCCTGAGCAAGGAGATGACAATCCTCACCCTCTGCTCCTCATTACCAGAGGAACGGGGACACAAGCAAAAATGGAGTTTGCATGCCTCTCTGAAGCGAACAAAATTCTCACTGCCCCCGGAGAACGTTTCCGGAAGTGAGACCTTTGGCTCGCAACAGACTCCATGGGCCGGAGCCGAGCCCAATGCTTGAAGCTGAATCATAGATTGACGGAGATCCGCTACCTCCAAAGAAAGACCCTGCATGCGGTCAACCAGGTCAGAAAGCGGATCCATGTCAAAAAGGACGGTTTCGGCGGATTATAATGTCACGGCTGTATGTGAGCAACAAGAGCATACACAGTGAGTTAGCTACTGACCGGACCCAAACTAGGGAACATAAAGGGTGACCCCTGTCAGACCCTAAAAGCTCTCCCTATGCTGCTAAGCCCATGTCCAGATCCAGATGGTGGATCGAGACATGCCCGCGTACCTAAGGCTGATGACCACTGTAACCCCTACAGTAGTGGAAGGGGCACGGCCACCGGTGCCCTGCTCAGTATATGGACGGAACCGGGGTCGCCTCGGATCCAGTCAGCAAAACAAACAGAAACACACAATGTCTGCACACTTAACTGAAGGAGCTGCAGCAGCAGTGAAAACAGATCCAAAGTCAGCAGACAATGTCCGAAGTACTTGCTTCAGCAGAACACAGGTCCAGAAAAGATATCACACCAGTGAAGATACTCAAGCGAGAGATACAGGTCAAATGAAGTAGTATAATCCGCACCGTACAAAGGAAGAGAGGTGATTTAAAGGCAGAGCAATCAAACACAGGAGGGACAGCTGGGAGGAAGGAAACAGAAAGTAAAGACCTCATCACAGGGGCGGAGAAACAGAGCTGTGGGAACGTCTCAAAGCTCTAGTAGTTACATCATCACAGGGGTGGAGAAACAGAGCTGTGAGAACGTCTCAAAGCTCTGGTAGTGACACCTCCCTAGCGTCACCCACGAGGCTCGTATCCGTCCCCGTGTGCCATTGCCTTCTCCCCCCAACACCGGATGTTTTCACCCGTGTACAGGAAGAAGCAGCAGTGGCGGTGTGGGGACCAAGAGCAGCACAGGGATCGGGGAGTGGGGTAAGTATATTCCCTATGAGGGGCCCAGCACATGGGGGGCTGTTGTACAATGCTAAATAACCCCTTTAAAGTACTGAAATAATGAAGGTTAAAGTTGCCGTCTGTTAGATCCATTCTGATGAACAACCTTGGCCATAAGATGGTGCCTGGTAGTGTTTTTTATTTTGGATCACACATCAGCTATACCTTGTACTCCCAACCAAATATTGAAACATTTTAATTTTTCTCTCATTGTAGATCTTTTTCAGATATTTTCTGGACATGATTATGGGGCAGCCATCTTGTCTAAGCAGCTGCTCTCCACTGTTAGGAATCTGGACATGACTCAGTGACTTCTATGGATGAGTGTGTTGTGATCATGCTCAGTATATGTTCAGAGGCCACTGTGCAGGAGGAGAAGAAGTGGTGCTATCTCATCAGCTGAAGACTTCTAAGAGAGAGAGAAAGAGTTGTGGTCATGCTCTGTGCAGGAGGGGGAGAAGCTGAGCTGTTGCATTACCTATAAACTTCAAAGAGAGAGTATTGTAGCCATGCTCTGTACCTGTTTAGAGGTCACTGTGCAGGAAGAGGAGAAGCTGAGCTGTCTGATCATCTACAGACTTCTGTTGGAGAGTGTTGTAGCCATGCTCTATACATGTTTAGAGGTCACTGTACAGGAGGAGGAGAAGCTGAGCTGTCTGATCATCTATAGACTTCTGTAGGAGAGTGTTGTAGCCATGCTCTGTACATGTTTAGAGGTCATTGTGCAGAAGGAGGAGAAGCTGAGCTGTCTGATCATCTACAGACTTCTGTTGGAGAGTGTTGTGGGCATGCTCTGTACATGTTTAGAGGTCACTGTGCAGGAAGAGGAGAAGCTGAGCTGTCTGATCATCTACAGACTTCTGTTGGAGAGTGTTGTAGCCATGCTCTGTACATGTTTAGAGGTCACTGTGCAGGAAGAGGAGAATCTGAGCTGTCTGATTATCTATAGACTTCTGTAGGAGAGTGTTGTAGCCATGCTCTGTACATGTTTAGAGGTCATTGTGCAGGAGGAGGAGAAGCTGAGCTGTTGCATTACCTATAAACTTCAAGGAGAGAGTGTTGTAGCCATGCTCTGTACATGTTTAGAGGTCACTGTGCTGAAGGATGAGAAGCTGAGCTGTCCGATCATCTATAGACTTCTGTAGGAGAGTGTTGTGGGCATGCTCTGTACATGTTTAGAGGTCACTGTGCTGAAGGATGAGAAGCTGAGCTGTCCGATCATCTATAGACTTCTGTAGGAGAGTGTTGTGGGCATGCTCTGTACATGTTTAGAGGTCACTGTGCTGAAGGATGAGAAGCTGAGCTGTCCGATCATCTATAGACTTCTGTAGGAGAGTTTTGTGGGCATGATCTTTGACCTGTACAGAGGTAATTATGAAGAAGGTGAAGTGGTGAACTGTCCCCAACACCTATAGAATTTTATGGGTGAGTGCTGTGGGCATGATCTGTGACCGTCCAATAATGAGACTGACCTGAACTAGGTCACAGATTAAGAGATTCCATACAATTATCTCATCTGTCCATAGGTTCAGTATTATACTTCTTTCGAGTCTGAATGTATGTGCGGATGTCTACAGAACACTCATTATTTGTGTCTGTGTGGGTCACATTTTGTTAAAATCAGATCTATGACAGAAAATTGTGATCAGTTGTGTGGATCAGTATAATGCAGTAATTAAACAGAAAAAACAGGAATGTGGTAATAAGCGATTGCCTGGCGGCTGCGCCTGCTTCGCTGGGAAATAGATGGAGACGTTATGGGGCTACCTGCTGCCTCTGGAACACTTATATGATTAAATGACAATTAGGTGCCAATTTGCTTGCACATTAATTAGACGGCACCAACTTCAGCACGCTCCCAAACCGAGGACGATAATCTCATTATACTAACAGCATCTCCGGATAAAATGCATCTAACATCCCAGAATGTCAATCCAGGATTTACTTAATGTGGAAGTGACAGGAAAGCAAGCACCGCATGATGGCCAGGCACATCAGAGAAGGTGATGTTTGTTTCACAGACACAACCGTACACATTTCAGTCCATATTGGCCACTAGTCCTTCAGACTGGCCATACATGTTCCATGACACTGGGTGGAGGGCAAATAATCTTTCTAGGAATTTTTTTTTCTTAAACAATTGTGCCAACTATTGGTTAAAAATAGAGTTGAGCGAATCGAAGTCCACAAAGCGGATATCGTTCTGAATTTCAAAATAAATTTGATTCACCTGTAATTGCACCCACTACTTCATGACAAAGTAATTAATCACAAACCAATTTTTTTGTAAAGTTCTATAAATCAGCCAAATTGAATTTTCCAATAATTCGCTAGTTTAACATGTCAAAGATGACTCACTTCTGTGTCATTGGTGGGCTAAAATAAAACAACATTTTTTGTTAAATTTCACCCTATGATTACTCATTATGGTTGCAATTGTCCTATTTTTTTCAACTTTAGTCTAATTGTATGGGCAAATAAAAGAGTGGAAGAGTGAACAATCATGAGGGTGGACTGGGAAGAACCGGGAAGCCTGCATCTAGTACCACTAGGGCAATCCCTATGAAGGTGGCCATACACATGGGATAAATGGATTTTGGCAGAACTAGACAACCATCTAATGTATACAGGAGTCTCCTGACTCTACCCTGAGAGCAAGTGTCGGGGGAGATAGGGATTGGGCAGCTGGTTTGAAATCGCCTGATCATTTTGTTCTCAGGGATATTAGCCACAAACAGGTGTTTTCAATGGCTCACCCCCTCTCAAACAGAGCATGCATATGGTAGAGGGATGGCTAGCTACCTCATGTGTATGGCCAGTTTTAGACTATTGAGTGTATTTTGTGAATTTCGGCTATGTTTGCATCCAGATATGTTGATTAGTTTATAGGTGGAGATGACTCAGTCTAATCTACAGTTTCCTAGCAGATCAAGTGAGTGATATCGATAGCCATTATGAGACCGCTAATGGACTGACCTTTTGGAGTACAGCAATCGGTTGAGTTTTGCTTTAAAGGTTGACATCTTGCACCTTATATTATGGACAGATCTTTCTGCAAATCAAAGCTACTGTATCTCCTCTGACCCCACCATAGGCATCTGCCTAAGTTTCAGCTTACATTTTGTTCCTACAGAGGGAGTCAGACAGCCTTAACATCTCTTATCTTATTGGAGAAAAAGTTCTTGATTGACATATCCCCATCTTCCCCCACTCAGCATTTCATGTTCCAATGCTCTCCTATATCGCAAAGGGCAAGGGCTTTTTTGTGTACATTTTTACACTGCTAGGAGGAGGCTTCCACCTAGCAGTGTTCCCGTTGATGTCCCCTATACTAATAAGAAGGCTTTAGCGCTGCCTTAGCCATTTTACATGGTAGGGCAGCACTAAAGTCCGCCCATTAGTGTCATTGAAGTCACTGGGAACACTGCTAGGAGAAAGCCTCCTCCTAGCAGAGACCCAGTACGTCATTGGATCTAATGAAAATGCTCTTGCCCTGCACGATACAGAGCAGGGCAATGGAGAGCATGAGAGCATGAAATGATCAGATGCTTATCTCAGAGGGGCTGCCTGGGTGAAGAAGAGGATATTTATGGGTTCAGCTCTGAAGCCTGGTTGTCCAGGGTTTTATTATTGATAGTCTATCTTCAGGATAAGCAATGGAAATCTGATCAGTGGGTATTGACACTCAGCTGTTTTGCAGTAGGCGCTGGTGCTGGGTCTACACATTGTCTAGTGGACTTCACTGGTTACCATTCACTTCAATGGGAGCAGTGTTTTAGTAACCAGTGGAGTCCACTACACAATGGCAATCGTCGCCGAAGCAATAGATCAGCTGATCGGAAGTGGTGCAGGGTGTCAGATCTCCACAGATAAATCCTGGATAACCTCTTTAACTAAAGCCAGATAGAGGAGACTGCAGCGATCAAATGGATGAGGTGAGTTGTTGTTGTTTTTTTAGAACGCTATTATTTTCCGCTATAACCATGTTATAATAGAAAATAATAAAATCACCTGAACACCAAACCCGGACTTCAGTGAAAAAGTCCCGCTCTGGTTCCTGGTACTCGAACTTGCAAAGTTCGGTACGTACCTGAACTTGGCAGTTCGGTTTCGCTCATCCCTAATAACAACTTTTAAAGTGCCAGGTCTGTCTCAGAAATCTATTTTCCTATTGACTTCTATTAAAATAAGATGCTGTGGTTCCTAACTACATCATGACCGTATCACGTCTGCGCTGTGTGACTGTGCCCTCATCGTCAGCATGATGTGCCTGCAAAAACACAGTAAAATACATAAAAAATGTGTGCTGGGTGGGTGATACTGGTAAATGACAAGAGACTCCAGCCTGGTGGTGTACCTGGGAAGACAGTCCAGGGAAAACCTATCCTTTTAGTGCCTTGACTGACCCCTCACCTAGAAAGTGGTATCCAGTATAAATCAGAAGAAGCGTTTGGCGGCGGATGAGAAGAAGAGAGAACAGATCTGTGTTCACACGCATGCAGAGGCAAACCGGCCAAGGACAAACACATCACCAATCTATTCCATCACACAAGGCGCGCTCCCCTCTGATAACATGTCAGCGGGTGGCCGCTGCGCAGTTTATCATTCGCAGCATATGTTTCATCAAGAAATTCAAAGCTTTGTTTGATCTTAGATTCTTTAAACCAAACAGTGAATTTCAACCGAGAACGAAGCAAATAAGGACACGGCCATTAAAAGCCATTTACAAATGTAGCAGAGCTGATCAGAAGTAACAAAGCAAATGTAAGACGTAGCAGGTCTGAGCTAGTCTGATGTAGTAGAGCTGAGATGGTGAGATTCAGACAAGCTGAGCTGGTCTGATATAGCAGAGCTAGACATATGAGTTTGTCTCCTGTCACAACATGGAGTAATATCACCACATGCAGGTTTCATTAGCGCTCCAGCAAATGCCAAGGTATGCTTCACCTGAGGAATCATGATATGACCAGGACAGAATGATCCTATTCATCGACAGCAAGCAAAAATATGGTAAAAAAGTGAAGAATGGAAATTCAAAGCTTATAACAAACTGGCAGTGCTTTATCTATAGCAGACTGGATAGTCATTGGACTACGGAGGGGGCAATCCTTGTACTCCTGTACTTCTGTATATTCAGCAACAAGGTGTATAGAGAGGTCATCATGGCTATATGTACTCTGATTCTTCTTTATACACAGTAATGTTATAGGTTACTGTATAAAGAGAGGTCATCAGCAGGTCTGGACTTTCAGTGAGCCATTCACTACAGAAAAGGGTCGGTCAGGTGGGCACCTGCTATCATAAAACAGAAACTGCACTGATAATACCAGTCTTTTATTTCCAAAGCTTAAAGGACCAGCAGTGACATTATGGTCACAAGAACATGAGTGCACAGGACCTTCACCGAGCAGACAATTCGGAAGCAGCCTGCGGAAGATGTAAGAGAGCTCTCTTGACTCCCCTTCCCACCTTCAGCATCACCTGTGCTCCAGTCAGACTGAGACAGGTAGTACTGGAGAGATGTTGATGCCAATCAGAAAAGCTGCTTTGGGAAATAATTCTGCTACCAATGGAGGAGTGATAGAAAGGGTGACAATGCTGCTGTCAGTAGAGAAGGACTGCGAAGGGGGACAATGCTGCTGCCAGTGGGGAAAACACAATGATGCTACAAATGGAGATTGGTGAGACAGGGACAATGTTGTCACTACTGGTGCAACACTACACTATTTAGCATTTCTTGGGGGGTTATTCTGCACAGTGGGGTTCGGCTTTTTGGCCTGTATTTTGCACTGCACTGGACTTTAGGGGAAGTTATTTGTGCCACCCTGTGGTGTGGTATGTAGTCCTTCTTGGAAAATATTTTGTGGAACACAATAGTATTTTATTTATTTGGTACATTTCGGGAGGCATTTTGTACTGCACTGCGGTGTTTGGATTTTTTCTGCATTGTGTAAAAGTAAGTGGTACATCTGTGAAATTATATTTGTGTTGTACTGTGGTATCTGGTACTGCTGGGAAGGTATTTTGTGCTGCATTGTGGTACAGGATGTGGTGCCATACTTCCGGGGAAGGTATTTTGTACAGCACTGTGGTACTTGGTGCTGCTGGGAATGTATTTTGTGTTGTTTGTTTGGCTTTGCACTGCATTGTGTCACAGTATGTAGTACATCTGGAGAGAGAAATTTCTGCTGTACTGTGGTATCTAGTGCTGCTGGAGAGGTGCTAGTCTGGTGCTAAGGACAAGTTATTTTGTGCCGTTTGTGTGCAGTATGTGGTACAGTATTTCTGGGGAGGTATTTTGTGCAGCATTGTGGTATAGTATGTGGTGCTTCTAGGAAGGAAGCGTCTGTACCTGACTGTGTGTTTTGGTGTTTTTATGTTCACATTTTACTTTTGTTATTGTGTTGTTCATATGGTTTACATATTTAATGGGCAGTGAGCAGTGGTGGATTAACATAGGGGCATTCGGGTCGGCAGCCCCAGGCCCAGTATCTGCCCCGCCACCGATCAACGCCATAGGCTTAAGGCCTAGTAGGCCTGAGACCTATGTGGTAGTCTAATCCTGCCATAGGCATGTGTAATGACATCATCGCGCGCCTGCGCCAGGACGCAAGACAATGAAGATTGCGCACCTGCGGCCTGCCTCACCATCCCAGACACAGGTAAGTATTAGCTTTGACATTTTTATTTTTTATTTTTTCTGTGTGTGGGGGGCAGTGTGGGGGCAAATCACTTCAGTGGGGCAGTGTGGGGGCAGATTATCACACGGGGCAAATCACTTCATTGGGGGCAGATTATTACATGGGGAAAATTACTTCATGGGGGGGCAAATTACTGTATGGGGGCAGTTTGGGGGCGTTGCTATTAGGGGACATTATTTTTGGGGACACTATACAGGTATTATTACCTGGAGCAAAATATAGGGTGTTATTACTGGGGGCACTCTAGGGGACATTATAACTGCCGAGACCTTTGAGTCAAACTGGTGTAAAGTAGAACTGGCTTAGTTGCCCACAACAACAGATTCCACCTTTTATTTTTGACAGCTCCTCTGGAAAATAAAAGGTGGAATCTGGTTGCTTCGGGCAACTAAGCCAGTTCTACTTTACACCAGTTTGATAAATTACCCCCAATTATGAGAAATCTAACGTGTCTGTGTAACAAACTCTGTAGAGACGAGGTGCGGCTAGAGGAATTAGTCATGGCGGTCTGGGCCAAACGGAGGAGAAGAGGAAAGAGAAGATCTACATGACAGGAGATGTCCCTGGATGTAAGAGGTATGTGGTGCTGTATTCTCACTGCTGTGACCTGCGTCTCATCTTCTCCTCCTAGTCTTTATCATAATTATATGTATTTTAAATTTGGCAATTAAATTTTAATTTGTCACCTGCAGTCCGATTTAACTGCCCAGATAACAGTGATAACTTTTTGTGTGCAGATAATGTTGTACATGTTCCCTGCAGTCCTATGTAACACCCCACATAACACCAATAGTTCACTGTGTTATGTTAGGTGAACATAGGACTGCAGGAAACATCTATGACATCTGTACTCAGAGAGCTATGAGATGGTGGGTGTCAGACTCCTGGCACCCCCGTCAATCAGCTGTTTGAGGAGACCGCGATGTCCCAGTGAGCGTCGCAGCCTCTTTGCTCAGCGCTGTCCATTTGATAGCACTGCGCTTGGTAATGCAGCTCAGCCCCAATCACTCAGATGGGACAGAGCTGCACCTCGGCCACGTGAACGATGAATGTGATGTCATATGGCCGAGGAAGAGACTGTTGCGCTCACGAAGCACCGCAGCCTCTTCATACAGAAAAAAAACTAAACTAAAATGGATGAGGGGCCCGGGTTGGGTAGACCGCCCTGGGCCTATGATGCACTTAATCCACCCCTGGCAGTGAGGGAAGTGACCATGTGTGCTCGGGCTGCTTTTACTTCCAAGTTCAGCCCTGGTCGTCAGGATGGTCCTTGCGGGAAACCAAATAGCACAGCATTATGGTTACAAGTAATGAGGGGCGCACTGTTCACTGCTCCCCTCCCCCGTCTTTGTAATTTTTAATTATGCTAATCATGTTGTGAACACTTTTCACACTTCTGGATATCATGTGTTTTGCAACGCTTTATTTGCAGTTCAGGTATTTGAAGCTGTAAAGATCGGCGTTCTCACGCTATTTGGCTTAATTACGCTTTAATATTTTCTTCACAGATCTAATTTAAGCCACAGGCAAGGGAAGGAGCCTTTCTTTTATTAGTTATCACCCACTGAAATCAGTGCAGTAAAGAGCCTGCAAAATAAGGCTAAAACACAATGAATTGCTGATGATGCTGTGAAAAAAAAAAAAGAATACCACATTTCAAGAGTTCTTTTCTTCATGATAAAAACATAGAATTTTAGGCGGAAAAAGACAAAAACACTACAATTTTCAAACCTTCATTTAATGCCAATCTGTCATTGGACCCTCAATATAGAGCATTTATAAGATTCATAGTATTGTACTTCAGATTGGCACTCAAGGGGCATGGCCAGGAAAGCATGATGCCCCTCTACCAATCTGAACGCTATGGCAGGGTTCTGATCAATGTTTAATACTGAGGACAGTATCATCCACAAATCAGCAGCACAAAAACAACAAAATCCGCCTTTTATATGTAGTTGGTGCTCGCAGTCTTGGCCCTTGACCGTCCGTCCCAGATAAGGCTTCGTTCACATCACCATTCAGCCTTTCCATTCTTCTGCTCCGTTTAGGAGCAGGAAAACAGAAAGGACGGATTCGGCACATAACGGTGATGTGAATGATGCCGAGGACCCCCTAGACTATCATGGGGTCCGTTAGGTTTCCACTCAGAAGATGAATTTGAAGCGGAGACAAAAGTTCAAAAATCTTCTTCTGAGCGGAAACCATGATAATCTAGGGGGTCCTTGGCATCATTCACATCACCGTTGTGTGTCGAATTCGTCCTTTCCATTCTCCTGCTCCTAAATAGAGCAGGAGAACGGAAAGCATGAACAGTGCTGTGAATGAAGTCTAACCAGTGCCAAGAAGCCTGCAGCGCTCCTCTTCAATCACTTGACTCTGTATGACTGTATATCAAGAAACTGCATGTTTCATACAGTAGTGTTTAAATACCCCAAATGTGGTCATTTGATCGGTTGAGTATGCAAATAACCCAATAGAGATATTCCCCTTTCCATTCTAGAATACATTGAAATGCAATATCCCCAGTGTAACAACACGGGGTCATTTAGCTCTTCCAGATCGCCATTTAAACACCTTAGACGGTTGGCACACATCAAGAAACCGCTCCACCACTGTAGTTCGGGTGCAAACTGGCCACGACCAGCTTTATTGTCATCACAGCAGTACAACAAAATCATAAAAATAAACCTCAGCCGTCTGGCCACTGACTACACAGTACATATACACTCCCTCTCTAGCGGGATCCGGGTCTACCACCCAGCTCCCCAAAAACACCACAGTGCTTACCCCCACACAGGGTTAGAGGGTCCCGGCTCCCACAGGTCTTGACACAGCCTGCTCCTTTCCCAGACTGAGGAGCTAAGCCAAGATTAATCCAAGCTCCTCAGCTGGCTGATAATTATCCCCATTACCAGCCTGACTGCTGCAGACAGTGGGAAAAAACTATTTTCCCAATCTTTTTTGTTCTCACCCAGCTTGCTCTGGGTGAGATACGCCACTTGAATGGCCTTCCTATGGCCTTCTGGCAACTCCACTGCCACATTAGTAATAAAATAATTCTACCAAGTGCATCACTTACATTAAGTAGAGGAAATCGGGACGGTCATCGTATTTCAGATCGTTCTCCAAGAAAGAGCTCCTGGTGTTCAGCTCTCCAGCCTTCACATGTGTCAGAATGTCACTAAGCTTCGATGCTATCACTTCTCACTTGGTTACAGCATTACAATCCCTACCGATAGGGCCATATGCTTGACACTTGTGCACTAGAGATATAGTCACCATGGAGGGTCCTTGTAGTCTGGCAATACCCAGGGAAATAAACTTTACTAATGGAGTTTGACAATTCATCGGCTCCTCTGACTCTAATAATAATCAAAGTAGCAGATCTACATTACTATGTCTTGTTATCAGGTTAGGAGGAGCAGTCAACCAATTTAAGTGAGGTCTCGTAAATGCCTAGTAAATTCTCCCAAGGCCAACGCATACCATTCAAGAGACTATGGATCCATCACTTGGAGTCATTATTTAGATGATAGACCCACTTCGGATTCATCCCACCCTCCCCATCACAAATCCACCTCTAAAATGTTCATACCAACTCCTACCCAGTACAGAGGGCAGGTACATACAGTGAGATGGGTGTCACTCATACCCATCTTGAAAAATCCAATTATGGATAGGGCCAATATAGACAGTGACATGGCCATGCTTACATTCAAACACTGCTTCCATAGCTTATTTACATTAGGAAAAAAAGGAAAAAAAAGTAGCATCAACTGAAATGGTCTCAATCATATGGCGAACAGAAGCAAATATATCAAGACGAGCCATTTGTCCAAATTATGGCTTTGGCTCCTAGATTCCTCCAGATTTGGTCCATGGTGAAAATAATTCTGTGTGAAAAAATAAATAGGATTTGAATTAAAAACAAATATTGTCACATCCTTATTCCTTACTGCTGGGTGCAAAACTAATTACTGTACAAATTTATATCAGCAAGAAAAGTAACGTACCAGGGCTGTCTAAAAGGGAGAACCAATCCAAAATTCCCTGTTGAGTGCCTTTGGTTCCAGCATACCTAGCTCATCTATCCATTTTAGCTCATGTCTCTTTAACTATGTCTCTCTGTCCCCCCCCCCCCCCTCTTCTCTGTCTTGGGATCCCATAATGATCCTAAGCCTACATGCACACGGCAGTGTTTTTTTGCGGCCTCCGTTCCATTTTTTTTTTGCGGATCCGATGGTTTCCCATTCATTTCTATAGATCCGTTAAAAATGCGGATGCCTCTTAAGTTACCTGTCCGCGTCCGATGTCCGCATTTTACGTCCGCATAAAAAATATGGCATGTCCTATTCTTGTCCGCAAAAAATGGTTTGCGGACCTATAGAAGTCAATGGGTCCGCAAAAAATGCGGATGACCAACAGAAGCCATCCGTTTGTCATCCGCATTTGCGGATGGTTGCTTGGAAACCAGGGCACTTGTACATGTACTTTATTAAACTGGTTTAAGCCTTCGTTTTTTTTTGCGGATCCGCAAAAAAAACGGAAGACACACGGAAACACAACATACAAAATTTGCGGACACAGGGAACGGATGTGGATGTAAAAAAAAGGAAGACGGATCCGCGATTTGCGGACAGCAAAAAACAACTGTCGTGTGCATGTAGCCTTAACCTCAGCAAAGTTACATTATGTCTCATCTTGGCTAAATAATCTGGAAACGGTAACTCAGTCATGTCCTTTTGTATCAGAATCTGTGTTGGTAAAATAGACAAAATCTTAAAAAAAAAAATCCTGAAAACCACATTGTATCATTTTAAAATAATTGATTTGCATTTTATTGCATGAAATAAGTATTTGATCACATACCAACCAGCAAGAATTCTAGCTCTCACAGACCTGTTTTTCTTTAAAAAGCCCTCCGACTCTGCACTCATTACCTGTATTAATTGCACCTGTTTGAACTCATTATCTGTATATAAGACACCTGTCCACACACTCAACCAATCAGACTCCAACCTCTCCACCATAGCCAAGACCAAAGAGCTGTCTAAGGACACCAGAGACAAAATTGTAGACCTGCACAAGGCTGGGATGGGCAAGCAGCTTGGTGAGAAGGCAACAACTGTTTGTGCAATTATTTGTAAATGGAAGACACACAAAATGACTGTCAATCTTCCTCAGTCTGGAGCTCCATGCAAGATCTCGCCTCTTGGGGTAAGGTTGATTCTAAGAAAGGTCAGGATCAGCCAAGAACTACACGGGAGGTTCTGGGTCAATGGCCTGAAGAGAGGTGAGACCACAGTCTCAAAGATCACCATTAGTAACATACTACGCCATCATGGATTAAAATCCTACAGGGCACGCAAGGTCCCCCTGCTCACACCAGCACATGTCCAGGCCCATTAAAAGTTTGCCAATGACCATCTGGATGATCCAGAGGAGGCATGGGAGAAGGTCATGCGGTCAGATGAGACCAAAATAGAACTTTTTGGTATCAACTCCACTCACCATGTTTGGAGGAAAAAGAAGGATGAGTACAACCCCAAGAACACCGTCCCAACCATGAAGCATGGGGTGGAAACATCTTACTTTGGGGGGGCTTTTCTGCAAAGGGAACATGGCGACTGCACCGTATTGAAGGAAGGATGGATGGGGCCATGTATCGCGAGATTTTGGCAGACAACCTACTTCCCTTAGTAAGAGTATAGAAGATGGGTCGTGGCTGGGTCTTCCAACATGATAATGACCCACATCAAACAGCCAGGGCAACTAAGGAGTGGCTTCGTAAGAAGCATTTCAAGGTGCTGGAGTGGCCTAGCTGGTCTCCAGACCTGAACCTAATTGAAAATTTTTGGAGGGAGATGAAAGTCAATGTAGCTCAGCGACAGCCCCAAAACCTGAAAGATCTGGTGAAGATCTGTATGGAGGAGTGGGCCAAAATCCTTGCTGCAGTGTGTGCAAACTTGGTCAAGAACTAAAGGAAACGTCTGACCTGTGTAATTGCAAAAAAAGATTTCTGGACCAAATATATAGTTCTGTTTTTCTATTGTATCAAATGCTTATTTCATGCAATAAAATGCAAATTAATTATTTAGAAATCACGTGATTTTCTGGATTCTTTTTTTAGATTCTGTCTCTCACAGTTGAAGTGTACCTACAATAGAAATTACAGACCTTGCAAAATTGCCAGGTTATCAAATACTTATTTTCCCCACTGTGCCTGTGTTGTTTCTCCTATGTATAGGGTTCCACACAAACATTGTAAAGCATAAATTACATATTCTGACTTGCAGGTAAAAAAAAAATCTGAAAATTCTGTGATGTTTCCCTGTAGTAGGATGATAAAAAGTATCACCCTTCAACATATTGTCACAGTTACAACATCCTAGGTATGGGTAGCAGCTTCTTCTTGCAATATTGCTACTAATTGAGCTTATCCCATCAGAATGGAACAATCAGTCCTTTAAATTCCTAGACCTTCTTTATAACATCAAAGGATCGGGGCTGAAATATAAATCCTTACATTTCTGCTGTCTCACCCTTCTCTGCTGTCTATGTACAAGTGAGTATGGTAAACATGAGATAGAAACTATTTGTCATGTTGTCCAGTCTATGATCCATAAAAGCCTCATATGTCTCACCCTGAGAATCTGACTTAAGGAGGGTCTCTATCATACCTCTAGGATGCAGACTTTAAAACCTCAACATGTTATTGCAATCAGTTTAGTATATAGGTCTGTAAAATGGCTTCAACCCCTCAGATAGACCAAAGTATCCAAACATTGTATTCTTCTCTCAGAATATATCATTGTGAATAGAGATGTCCCGAACTAATCACCGGCAAACAGTTCCCGGCGAACATCGCATGTTCGCGTTCGCCGCTGCGGGCGAACATATGCGATGTTCGGTCCGCCCCCTATACGTCATCATTGAGCAAACTTTGACCCTATATCTCACAGTCAGCAGACACATTCCAGCCAATCAGCACCCTCCCTCCCAGACCCCCCCACCTCCTATCAAAAAGCAAGGGCAGCACCCATCTTAGATTCATTCTGAAGCTGCAGTGTTAGTTAGAGCAGGGAGAGTGCTGCTGCTGCTGAATTAATAGGGAAAGCGTTAGCTAGGCCAGTGTTCTGTGTCCAATCCAGTCCTCAAACACTCATCGCCTCGCTCACACGAGCGTGTCCGGATTAGGTCCAGATGCGTTGCGGATGCGTTAGGTGAAAACTGTGCGATTTCGCAGGCAAATCTATTCAGTTTTGCCTGCGATTGCGTTCAGTTGTTCAGTTTTTTGTGTGCAGTGCA
Organism: Bufotes viridis; assembly: GCA_033119425.1. Taxonomy (NCBI): domain Eukaryota; kingdom Metazoa; phylum Chordata; class Amphibia; order Anura; family Bufonidae; genus Bufotes; species Bufotes viridis. The sequence goes on from CM065597.1 coordinate 6,144,022, forward strand.
ATGCGTTTTGATGCGTTTTTCACGCACGTGATAAAAAACTGAAGGTTTACAAACAACATCTCCTAGCAACCATCAGTGAAAAACGCATCACACCCGCACTTGCTTGCGGATGCAATGCCACATTCACTTCTATGGGGCTAGGGCTGCGTGAAAAACACAGTATATAGAACATGCTGCGATTTTCACGCAACGCAGAAGTAATGTGTGAAAAAAAATGCTCATGTACACAGATTCAATGTGGGTGCTATGCGTTTCCGCATGTCACGCATTGCACCCGTGCGGAAAACTTGCTCGTGTGAAAGAGGCCATAGGGTGGCACAGTAAATTGCAGATAAAAAAGTCATTTAATTTTTACCCTTTAATATAGTTGCAGTTGCCTGCCAGTGTGTGTCAGGCCCACTGACTGTACTGTTCCCACTGCCAGTGCCCACCACTCATATCGGGTGGCACAGTACCTTGCAGATAAAAAGGCATTTGATTTTTACCCTTTATTATAACATAGTATATAAGACCGAAAAAAGACATTTGTCCATCCAGTTCGGCCTATTAATTATAATTTCAGTTGCCTGCCAGTGTGTCAGGTTCCTAAAATCTATTTCATACACCGACCCCTGACAAAAACAGAGATTAAACTGGTAAGAGCAGATTTTTTTAATTGATAAAAAAGAGGTATTTTTTGGTCGCGTTACTGAACGCTCATGCACAATGGCTGTAGGCTCATGCGTCCTTTTGCGGAGGTGACAAACCTGGTCAGTCAAATCCAAAGCAACATCATCGACCTCATCCCATATGCGTTTTTTCTGGAGCGTGCCCAGCGAAGAGTGCTGGATCAGGCCGTAGATGAGCATGAAGAGGAAGAGTTGAGGTCACCATCACCACCAAAAGCAGCCTTGTCGTCGTCGATTGCTGGACCTGCGGCAACGCAGAGAGAGGAGTCTGAAGAAGAGGAGTCAGAGGAGGTTGGTGGCTTTGTGGAGGCGGAAGACCAACCACAGCAGGCGTCCCAGGGGGCTTGTTGTCACATTTCGGGGACCCTTGGTGTTGTACGTGGCTGGGTGGAGGAAGAGACCTTCAATGACGTCAGTGAGGACAAGGAACGGGACATGGCTAGCTTGATATCCAACCTTCTGCAAATGGGGAGTTTGCGGTTGTGCAAATGGACTGTTTGCGGTTGTTTGCGATGCGTTAAACGGGGAGTTTGGTTGTGTCAGAGTTTGGTCTGTCACTGTGAAGCAGGTGTAACCCTTACACTACCTGATCGATACAACATCAGACCTGATCGTATACACACACTGGATATTTTAAAGCACTTTATTCCAAACAATTTAGGAATGTTAGGTGATTTATGCCCTTTATGGATTAAAACCCGACTCTGCATCCACTACGTAATTTTCCATGGGAGTTTTGCCAAGTATCCCCCTCCGGCATGCCACAGTCCAGGTGTTAGTCCCCTTGAAACAACTTTTCCATCACTATTGTGGCCAGAAAGAGTCCCTGTGGGTTTTAAAATTTACCTGCTTATTGAAGTTTATGTCGGTTTGTCTGGTTCGCCCGTTCGTGAATATTTGCAGAAGTTCGCGTTCGCCGTTCGCGAACTGAAACTGTTATGTTCGTGACATCTCTTATTGTGAGTTGTAATTCACAATAGATGCCATTTAATTGGTTACACAAATTCAAGTACTGTGACTGAGTTCCTGTAGAAATGAAAACTATATAATCAATGTACGTATTTCATCCAACCTTTCCTGTACTGGAAGAGGCTGGATTCCCAAACATGTTCTTGTTCAAACATAGCCAGAAAGAGATTTGAATACCTTCTTCTACACTAGACCCCATGGCTGTACCCCTGCACTGTATATAAAAACTCTCAACAAAAGGAAACAAAAAGTAATTTCAGGTCAAGACCAATTCCAGGCATTCAATGCATTATCACTGTCCTTAGGGTTTTAAAAACTTCCACCATTATTCTCATTGTATTGTGGGGAGTCGCTCTGGTAGACAGCGGTGCGGGTGCAGTATAGAGGCAACAGGGAGTCCAGAAGGTGCAGAAAACAGTGTTTTATTCACACTTGCATCAAAATAACAGCAGAAAGTAAATTGGTGTTAAGTCACACCCATCAGCAAATGAAGGGGAAAACAAAAAGTCCAAACACAGGTTCCATTCACCTGGCAGGTTTGATGTGCAGGTTCGCACCTGGCTGTCAGCCCAGCCGCAGGACAATCCTCCTTCAGGGTTCCAGGACGGCTGCATGCCTCCTTGCTGGGCACGTCCTTCCAGCCCAGAAAGCTCCACAACACTAGCAGCAGCTTCCAAGACAATCAGTCTCCCAGCTGCTAGTGCTGGCTGAGTTTTTAAACCCAGCCCAAAACCAGGACTGGGTCGTGGGGAGCAGCCACCCACCCTACACTTTAGCTGCTCCCGGTAAGAGCCGGCCCGGATCGGCTTTGCAGCCATGCTATCTAGCAAATGTGTCAGTAGCACTACCTGCTACTGACACCAACAAACGGCTTTTACCTCACCGAGGCTATGAACCTCGGTGACACGTACCTGCCATCTAGGACGGCACCCTGCACCTTACCACAGTATCCAACAATGTGTCATGAATTCCCCTCATCCCGCCATAGAGTGAGGAGGCCAGTATATGAAAGACTCAGCTGTAGAGGTTACCCCGGGGTGTAGAGGGGTTTCCACCGCTGGAGGGTGTCCTTTTCCCGATCATTGAGGAGTCTGTTCAGCATCCAGTGGTGTACCAAGTGAAGAAGCTCTTCCAAGCACTGGTATGATAGCTGTATATTGGTTTTCCCCAATAAGAGACAAGACTCTAGATTGAGGATGAAGAATAACTCTCTTTATTTACTGGCCACAGCTCGGCATTTTATACAGTAAAACAAACTGCAGCAACCAATCAATATACCGTAAAAGATAACGTACTCACAAACAGGGGCTTGGTCACATAGCTTTACCCAGACAATTGACCAGAGTGTTATCTTGTGTATTGTAATTAAGTAGGTCAGTCTTGTCGTTAGAGCAGACTGAATGTCTTGAAGTGTGTCTACACCTATGTCCCTGATACACATAGATGTCTGCGTCCATTGTTAAGAGTAGGTATCCAAGGCCCTGACTAAAAACATCATCTATAAAACAGGGGGATCTGTTAAATCAGCGTTCCCGATGGCTTTCATGTAAAGCAGGGATGCCTAACCTGCTGCCCTCCAGCTGTTTCAAAACTACAACTCCCAGCATACCTGGACAGCCTACAGATATAAGGGCATGCTGTGAGTTGTATTTAAGCACCCTGATGTAAAGAATTATTTGGAACTGATTGAGGGATGGTGTGGAGGAGCTTTGGCTTTCATGTGAAGAGGTAGTGGATGTGATGGGCACAGGAGCTCTAGATAGGGTATTCTATGACTACGACTGGAAAACTATATATCTTTTCCTCACTATTTAGTGTAATGTACACAGTACCATGAGTACCACTTGCTGTGATGCAAAGTCTACAAAGATGACTTTGGGGCCTTAAGCTGGCCACACATACTATATGTTTGTCAGACAAACTTAGCTATATTGGCAGGACCTGACGACCACCTACAGTAGTTTGTATGGGACCCTCTAGACTCTTCCCTGATGGCAGATGGCAGGGATCGGAGGTGATAGTTTCATTTAGCCAACCCTATCTTAAGCATATAGACAGGCCTATAGCCCTAGTCCAGTCTATGAAAGCTCCATCAACAGTTAGCCCAGAGATCTTCAATGCTCATGGACCTCCTCCACTCTAACACTTCTGTGATGTCTCTGTGATATGTATGTAAAACTAAAAGGGCTTTCCAAATATTGCTAAATGAGAGGTCTCTGACTCTCAACCTGTGGAGAATTCACAATCCTCACTTACAATAATGTTGGGAGTTTATCAAGAGTTAGACTGGTATAAAAAGTTTTTAATATGCTATTGGTATAGTTTTGTCTTCTCTGACTGTTATTTTTGCCCCAGAAACAACAGGATTTGTTATAATGGGGGTTGCTGTGAAAAACAGCAGCAACAGTGGGATGAAACGGTACTAATAATAATAATGATACATATTAACAACACACTTCAGTGATTAATTCCTGATTAGCTTTTTTTTTTAAGTTTTTTATTTGGGGGGTTGGGGGGGTGGAAATCCTTTCTATTTGTGGCTTCCTGATGCAGTGCCGGGGCTGAGGAGTCACTGGGACCTTATGACTCTATGCATTTGTCAGAAGAAATATCTAGTAGTGCAATAAATCCTGACATGATGCCGGAGCACATCCTGTCTGTCAGAGTTGTCTGAACTTCTGTACAAACATTATTGATATCTTCAATTTAGGGGGATGAAGAATATTGAAGAACCCACAGGGTCTAATAATGCTTCAGATCAAATATAATAAGGGCTCAGTGAGGAGGCGCCGCTGCCGCCGCTGCTGCCATGGGGGCTCCTTTTATTGTCTGCAATGTTCCACTTATGGTACTTACTGCATTTATTTATATTTGATGCTGGATTTTTCTCCCTTCGGAATGTTGTCTTGGTTTCTGTGAAGTATAAGGAATTCTGACATCTGTAATTTAATTCTGAACTTCCTAACAATACACGGAGACTTGCCATCAGCATGTCAAGGGATTGTCTAGCAAGTAAAGCCATAAGGGGTGATCCCACTTTACACATTGATGGCATCTATACAGAATATGCCATAAATGGCAGCAGAGATGGAGAAACACCACAGTGATGTCATGTGTAAACATACCCTAATCAAGCAAGCACAATCCGTTCATATGTTTGCACTTGTTTTATTGATTAAGTCACTAATGATCCAAACTAATGACATCATAAGGATTTGTGGTGCTGTTCTTTTGGGGCATTAGAACTGTGGTTGAGATCTAGAATTTGGAGACAATTAATCAACTTTGTCACGTTCCTCACCGGGAAATAATCCTTCTGAAAGAAGGCACCGCCATCAGGGCATGCCACTGCCATGAGGTCAGTACAATGGTTAGGTAGGTGATATGTGTCACATCCACGTGATGCCAGGATCAAGGATTCACAGAGCATCATACTGCCTCCGTCTGCTTGTCTCTTTTCCATAATGAACCTAGTGCCATTTCTTTCCAAGGTAAGTTGTGCACAAGCTTTCAGTTGACCACATGTTGTAATGTGATTCATCAGACAAGGCCATCTTCTTCCCATAGTGCACTGGTGTCATTTTTTCCCCAGGTACGTGGCACACATGCACCCAACAATCCATGTCATGTAACATGATTCATCAGACCAGGCCTTCTTCTTCCCCTAGGGCACTGGTGTTATTTCTTCCCCCAGAAAGTGGCACACATGCACCCAGCCATCCATGTCATGTAACATGATTCATCAGACCAGACCTGGCGTCATATGGCACCTGGTGCCATCTCTTCTCAAGGTTAATAACACATATGCACCCAGCCATCAACATGATGTAATATGATTCATCAGACCAGGCCGCCTTCTCCCCATAGTGCACCTGACGCCATCTCTTCCTCAGGCATCTACCCACATGATGTAACATAGACCATTCTGTCATCTTCCCAAAAGTGCATTTGGTCCCATCTCTTCTCCAGGTATCTAGATGTATCCAGCCAACCACATGATGTAATGTGATTCCTCAGATAAGGCCGTCTACTTCCCATAGTGTAGATATCTCCTCTCCAGGTGAGACACCCGGCCGCCTTCTTCCATTGTTCCGTTCTCATTGTAGATGCTTTCAGCGTGGGTACTCCAAACAGTCTTTGAATACACTGCCCCACGCAACGAATAGGACTTTTTTTTAGGCAGTGTTCTTAAATTGTCCAATTTAGGTCCTCGTAGGAGCTGTAAAAAGCTCAAATACAGGAAGAGACATGGCAGTAATTGTATAGTGGGAGATTTTCCACTTCACTTTGGGAAGTTCTCTAGACAATTCATCGGTCTGTGCTAAGCTTTTAATCAGTGCAGACATCTGTATCTGATAAGACTCCACAAAGTAGAACGCGGCACAAAATATTGATGACTGTTTGCTAATGTTTGCACCTAAAGCAGAATAAGTTCAAGGTAATCAGCGCGTTGGCAGAATGCTCCGCAAATTATTTTCTTTTCTTTTTTTTTTATAAAAGTACAGGTGCTCACATAATACAGAGAACATTAACACCAAAGTTAACTAGAGATAAATCAGCATGGAAAAAAATCATCTAAGCAATTATCTAGAAAAGCAGGCATTATGGGGGCCGTCCGTGACCACTCCAGAGATTCCAACATCTTCTTTAAATACTGAGTACATTAAGTCAATGACAGAATGATTGATCATTGCAATACTCCCAATTTGGCCATGTAGTGTAAAGCCGAGGAGAGAGGCAGATGCTGCGAACGTTTCCAAACTGTTAGAGGACACATTGGCGACTAGTCAATGAAAAAAAAATGTATGACTTTTATATTTAGCTATAAAAGGAACAAAATGGTTCATGTTGATAAAAATCACTACAATTATTATGGATAAGTCTAAAATGCATTTTTTACAATTAATTTGTAAAATTGGAAAGTCTTCAGACCCTTTAACTTTTTTAATATTTTGTTATGTTGCTCCTTGTGCTAAAATAAATCTCACATTGGCATAAGTATTCAGCCCCTTTACCCAGGAAATACCATATTTTTTGCCCTAAAAGAAACAGCGGCCCATAAGGTTTCTGAGAAGGACAATAAGAAAAAAATATTTTTCATTACACCTCAGATCAGACCAGCAATTAGACCCACAAAGATAATCAGACCTCAGTTCACAGCCCCAATCAGACCCCCAATGTAAATAAGACCCTCAATCAGATCTCAATTCAGACCTTAATGTTAATGACCCCCAATCAGACCTCAGATAAGATCCCCAATATAAATAATACCCCACATTCAGACCTCAGATCAGACCCCCATGCCAAAGATCATCCGCCAGACTCAGATGAGCCCCAAGCTTCCAGCTATTGATCAGCCTCCAGCAATACATCAGCCACAAGCCTCCAGCCATGGATCAGCCCCTAGCCTCCAACCATAGATCAGGCCCTAGCCTCAGTTCACATAAAATAAAATTTAAAAACACTTACCTCTCCTACTCCAGATGCCACCACTCCTCCCCTCCAGTGCTCTTTTGTCATCTTCCTCCGTCGGCTGTGCTGACGGCATAGAGCCAGGAAGCGGTGAGTACAAAGCCCAGGGAATGCTGCATTCACTGATTCCCGATTCTCTGGTACTAATGAGTGCCTCCATAATAGAAGCTCTCATTAGTATGCACCCCCATAGTATGAGGGGAAAAAAAGTATGTCTTATGGGACAAAAAATACAGTAAGTATCCAGCCCCTTTACTCAGGAAATAAGTATTCAGCCCTTTTAGTAAAGACGTAGTTGAAGCCAGTTTGTCAGTGATTGCAGCCTCCGATCTGCCTAGGATTGATAAAGCCCAGATTGGTGGAGGCTGCAGTGATGGTCGACCCTCTGGAATGTTCTCGCATCTGCACACAGGATCTCTGGAGTTCAGCTAGGGTGATCACTGGGTTCTTGGTCACCTCTCTTACAAAGGTCCTTCTCCCCTGATTACTTAGTTTGGTGGGGCAGCCAGCTCTAGAAAGAGTCCTGGTTGTTCTTCTTCCATGTAAGAGTAATGGAGGCCTTTGTGCTCCTGGGAACTTTGAGTGCAGTAGAAATGTTTTTGTCCTCTTCTCCACATCTCTGCCTCCACACAATCCCGTTTCTAAGCTCTACAGGCAGTTTTTTCCTCCTCATGGCTTGGTTTGTGCTCTGATGCATTGTCAGCTGTGAGATATTATATAGACAGGGCTTTGTCTTTCCAAATCATATCTAATCCATTGAGTTTACCACAGGTGACTTCAATCAAGGTTTCAAAACATCTCAGAGAATATGAGTTAACCAGTTGAGATTCGGTATAGTTCAGGTTCACCCAATTTTTTTTTAAAGTTTGGTTCCAACCTAAATCGGTTCAGCCGGAACCAACGGCCCTGAAAATTGGTATATAATAGTGTTGATCACGAATTTTCGAATTGCAAATTTTAATCACGAATATCAGCACTTCGAGAATTCGCGAATATTTAGAATATCACAAAATATATTCGCAATTGCGAATATTCGCTTTATGCGAATTTTTTATATGAAAATTTTCGCATGCAAAAAAATAATGTCATTATTTTCTTGTTTGCGAAAATTCGCATAACAATTAGCATAAATTAGCATAAAAAATCGCATAAGCTGGTATTTAAAAGGTATCTTTTAAATGCCAGTTTATGCGAATTTTCGCAAACAAGAAAATATTGTCTGGAGATTACGAATTTGCGAATTTTCGAATATATGGCGAATATTCGCCCAAATATTCGCGAAATATCACGAATTCGAATATTGCCCCTGCCGCTCATCACTAGTATATAATACCCTCTATTCTTCTCCTCAAACTTTTTAGAAAAGCATGCAATCTCTTTTCATTCCTTTTAATGCATTTTTTCTTTTTCTCTATCTCTATCTCTATTCTTTTTCTCACTATCGCTGTCATTGCATTCAAGAGCTTGAGGAGGGGGTCCTCAAGCTCTTGAATGCAATGACAGCGATAGTAAATGATGTCTGAGTGACACGGACATACAGTACACAACTATGGGTAAACGCATGTTTGCTGTTTAACATCTTCAGGACATAGGACGCATGGGTACGCCCTAATGTCCGAGTCCTTAAGGACACTAAATAAAATCGCATGAAAAAAATAAAAAATTGCAATAGAAACATGATTCCTGCTGTGATCGTTCACATGCCGAGGGGGGTCCTGTGACCCCCCATATCGGCGATCGCTGCAAACCGCAGGTCAATCTAGACTTGCAGTTTGCAGCGCTTTGCGATTTATCTGATCCCATGTTTTTTTTTTTCATTTCTGTAACCTCCCCCCCCATTGTGATGGGCGGTGTGGGGAGGGGCGGAGGCTTGCGGGCAGTGCGGGAGGCTTGCGGGAAGTGCGGGTGGCGGGCGGGCGTGTGATCCTCTGCCTGCCCCACCGCTCATTTTCAGGATGGCCGAGCTTAGCAAGCAGAGTGTCAGCACATTGACACACTTGCTTGTAACAGTTTCTTATATGGGATCACTTTTAATGGGGGGGGGGTTCTTTTTAATTTTATTTTAGCAAAAGGAGCAATATAACATGTGTGAAAAAGTGAAAGGGACTGAATACTTTCTGATTGCATTGTGAATTAAATGCTATGTATACCATCGGAGGCAATATTTTTTTATGATGGCATGTTGCTGATTTTGGCTAAAAATCTTTTTCTCAATTGATTGTTATTAAAAATATTGAGCTCTTCTATTACAAAGTGTGAACTTTTTTCTAGCTGTGTGACTGGTACTTTCACTTTCAGTTTGTGCCGGTCATCTAATGACTCTTATCTCTAAATTACTGAGAAGTCAAAAACACTTATTTAAGCCACATTCTTATCAGCAATAAAAAAAAACTGAGCTATAATGAGTGTTTATAAAGTCAGAGAGCAGAGATAAGCCCATTTGCTCCTGGTCTGACGGAAAAGTCAGAAAATCTATAAGATGCTTCTAGAGCATCTCAGCTCTGTACAAAAAAAAGGATGCTACATTAAAAACATAAAACACTATAAAAAATGATTTTAGCTCAAAATGAGCACAATGCAATGATAAAAAAATTTCCCCCAAAGTTGTACATAGCCTTTAAGATTTATAACTCATGTTATCTATTCATCTATAATTATATATATGAGATACCCAGGTTATACCAGCTGTAAATATATAATTATATACAGGAGATGCCTAGGTTATACCAGCTGTACATATATAATTATATACAGGAGATACCGAGGTTATACCAGCTGTACATATATAATTATATACAGGAGATGCCCGGGTTATACCAGCTGTACATATATAATTATATACAGGAGATACCGAGGTTATACCAGCATGCTCCATATCACTATATACAGGAAGATATATAACTATTACCCGCTGTACATATATAATTATATACAGGAGATACCGAGGTAATACCAGCATGGTCCATATCACTATATACAAGAAGATATATAACTTATACCAGCTGTACATATATAATTACATACAAGAGATACCCAGGTTATACCAGCATGGTCCATATCACTATATACAAGAAGATGTATAACTTATACCAGCTGTACATATATAATCATATACAGGAGATACCCAGGTTATACCAGCTGTACATATATAATTATATACAGGAGATACCCAGGTTATACCAGCATGGTCCATATCACCATATACAAGAAGATGTATAACTTATACCAGCTGTACATATATAATTATATACAGGAGATACCCAGGTTATACCAGCATGGTCCATATCACTATATACAAGAAGATGTATAACTTATACCAGCTGTACATATATAATGATATACAGGAGATGCCCAGGTTATACCAGCATGGTCCATATCACTATATACAAGAAGATGTATAACTTATACCAGCTGTACATATATTATGATATACAGGAGATACCCAGGTTATACCAGCATGGTCCATATCACTATATACAAGAAGATGTATAACTTATACCAGCTGTACATATATAATAACATACAAGAGATACCCAGGTTATACCAGCATGGTCCATGTCACTATATACAAGAAGATGTATAACTTATACCAGCTGTACCTATCTAATTATATACAGGAGATACCCAGGTTATACCAGCATGGTCCATATCACTAAAAACAGGAAACGATATAACTTATACCAGCTGTACATATATAATTAGATACAAGAGATACCCAGGTTATACCAGCTGTACATATATAATTATATACAGGAGATGCCCAGGTTATACCAGCATGGTCCATATCACTAAAAACAGGAAACGATATAACTTATACCAGCTGTACATATATAATTAGATACAAGAGATACCCAGGCGGCCACTGTGGTGATCCATATCACTATATACAAGAAGATGTATAACTTATACCAGCTGTACATATATAATTATATACAGGAGATACCCAGGTTATACCAGCATGGTCCATATCACTGTATACAAGAAGATGTATAACTTATACCAGCTGTACATGTATAATTATATACAGGAGATACCCAGGTTATACCAACATGGTCCATATCACTATATACAAGAAGATGTATAACTTATACCAGCTGTACATATATAATTATATACAGCAGATACCCAGGTTATACCAGCATGGTCCATATCACTGTATACAAGAAGATGTATAACTTATACCAGCTGTACATATATAATTATATACAGGAGATGCCCAGGTTATACCAGCTGTACATATATAATTATACACAGGCGATGCCGAGGTTATACCAGCATGGTCCATATCACTATATACAAGAAGATGTATAACTTATACCAACTGTACATATATAATTATATACAGGAGATACCCAGGTTATACCAGCATGGTCCATATCACTATATACAAGAAGATGTATAACTTATACCAGCTGTACATATATAATTATATACAGGAGATACCCAGGTTATACCAGCATGCTCCATATCACTGTATACAAGAAGATGTATAACTTATACCAGCTGTACATATATAATTATATACAGGAGATGCCCAGGTTATACCAGCTGTACATATATAATTATACACAGGCGATGCCGAGGTTATACCAGCATGGTCCATATCACTATATACAAGAAGATGTATAACTTATACCAACTGTACATATATAATTATATACAGGAGATACCCAGGTTATACCAGCATGGTCCATATCACTATATACAAGAAGATGTATAACTTATACCAGCTGTACATATATAATTATATACAGGAGATGCCCGGGTTATACCAGCATGCTCCATATCACTATATTCAGGGAGATGTATAACTTATACCAGCTGTACATATATAATTATATACAGGAGATACCCAGGTTATACCAGCATGCTCCATATCACTATATACAAGAAGATGTATAACTTATACCAGCTGTACATATATAATTATATACAGGAGATACCCAGGTTATACCAGCATGCTCCATATCACTATATACAAGAAGATGTATAACTTATACCAGCTGTACATATATAATTATATACAGGAGATGCCCAGGTTATACCAGCATGGTCCATATCACTATATACAAGAAGATGTATAACTTATACCAGCTGTACATATATAAATATACACAGTAGATGCCCAGGTTATACCAGCACGGTCCATATCACTCTATACAAGAAAATATTTAACTTATACCAGCTTTACATATCTAAATGAATCCGCACCGTCGCATTTACAATCACAAAATTTAGCACACAGGTACATCAGGTCTCCGGGAAAGTTTTAGAGCGGGTCTCAGCTCACTGAGATATTCCCCAAAAATGCAAATATGGCACATCACATGACCTACATTAGCTAATAGAAGCCTGCAGGTCTTTCTCTTCATAGACCAACTGCCATACTCATGATCACATGCCCCTTATCAGCCCATAGAAGCTCGCAGTCCCTTAGTCTCGACATACATACAGTTTTACACCAGATTTCCATAAAAACCCAGTCATTTTTCTTCACTGCTGTAGGTCAGCTTTAAAGGGGCAGGGCGCTGTGGATGACACTGTTAAGGGAGTGGAGTGCTGTGGAGGTCACAGTTAAAGGGGCAGGTAGGGTGGCCATTCATGCCATGCATAAAAGATGGACCTAAAAACCCCACCACCAGGTCCCACTAAGCCACACCCCGAACCAGTTAGGAAACACCCCTCCCACTCAGCAGCCATCTGGTATTGAAAAAAATGAAGATAAAATTCAACTTCTGTCAGCTGCAGGGGTGGGAGGGAGGGTGACTTTCTCAGTGCTGCTGTCTGAGAGTGAGCTGTTCAAAAGGACGCACCTGTGTCTGTCAAGACCCTGCACCAAAAACGGACCCCTGGGGGCAGGCTGCTGTGGAGGTCACAATTAAGGGGACGGTCCGCTATGGAGTTAAGGGGGCAGGGTGTTGTAGAAATTACTGTTATTATGATGGGGTAATGTGGAGGTTACTATTAAAGGGGTGGCTGCTGTAGAGGTCACTGTTAAGGGGTTGGATGCTGTGGAGGTCACTGTTAAAGGGGTGGGCACTGTGGAGGTCTCTGTTAAGGGGGCAGGAAATGGTGGAGGTCACAGTTAAGGGAACAGTCCGCTATGGAGGTCAGTGTTTAGGGGCAGGGTGCTGTAGAGGTCACTATTAAGGGGGTGGAGTGTTGTGAGATTCACATTTTAAGGGAACAGAGCTCTGTGGAGGTCACTGTTAAAGGGGTGAGTTATTGTGGAAATCAATGTTAACGAGATGGGGTACTGTGGAGGTCACTAATTAAGGGCGGTCTCTGTGGAGGTCACTGTTAAAGAGGAGGCCGCTGTGGATGTTACTGTTATGGGGCAGACCGCTGTGCGGGTTACTGTTAAGGGAGGAAGGAACTGTGAAGGCCACTATTAAAGGGGCAGCGGGGTGCTGTGAGGTCACTGTTAAGGGAGCAGGTACAGTGGAGGTCACTGTTAAGGGAGAGGGGTACTATGGCAGTCACTGTAAAAGGGGCAGTCACTGTGGAGGTCTCTGTTAAGGGGGCCGGGAATGGTGGAGGTCAGTTGAGGGGACTGTAACCTATGGTCAGTGTTAGGGTGCAGGTGCTGTAGAAGTTAGTGTTAATTGGGAGGGGCACTGTGGAGGCCACTGTCAAGGTGGTGTGGTCAAGTGAAACTCACTGTTAAAGGGGTAGGCTGTTGTAAAGGTTATAGTTAAGGGGGAGGGCTGCTGTGGAGGTCCCATTTTAGGTGATGGGGCATTGTGGGGGCGGTCAGTTTTAAACAAGGGGGTATGTGAAGGTCACTGTTAAGGGGACGGGGTGCTGTAGATTTCACTGTTATAGTGGATACTGTCGATATCTTTTAATGACACACGCAAACATTAAATGATATAGATTATATATACCCATGCGAAGCCGGGTCCTTCAACTAGTATAGTTATATACAGGAGTTACTAGTTACAGGCCGTGTCATGTAAGACCCACAGGTACAGTAGTTTCTTCCCGAGCTTATTTGTGCTCTTCATAAGTATATGATTTTTAATTTGCTATGAATGCCTAGGTTTGACCAAAGCAAGTCCCAGGTTCGGCCAGGATAATTTTTCTGGTTGACAGTGAGCTGGCAGTGCAGAATCCCAGACGGCCGGCGCCCTGTCAAATTCATTTGTAAAAGGTTTGCACAACACAACTGCAAAGCAAGTATCTCCCAGTACTGCTGACCAGACAAATAACTATAGAATAATAGGGAAAAGCCCATTCACACTGACCCCAGACTTACTCACCACTCACAGACAGTGATAGAAAAGCTGAAAATGTTTAAAAAATAATGTATGCATGTTAATATGCTAATGTAGTTCCCTTAATTTATAATTGGAGTTACATCCTGTATCATACCCCAGAGCTGCACTCACTATTCTGATGGTGCAGTCACTGTGTACATACATTACTTATCCTGTACTGATCCTGAGTTACATCCTGTATTATACTCCAGAGCTGCACTCACTATTCTGCTGGTGCAGTCACTGTGTACATACATTACTTATCCTGTACTGATCCTGAGTTACATCCTGTATCCTACTCCAGCTGTGCTCACTATTCTGCTGGTGCAGTCACTGTGTATATACATTACTTATCCTGTACTGATCCTGAGTTACATCCTGTATCCTACTCCAGAGCTGTGCTCACTATTCTGCTGGTGCAGTCACTGTGTACATACATTATCTACCCTGTACTGATCCTGAGTTAAATCGAGTATCATACCCCAGAGCTGCACTCACTATTCTGCTGGTGTAGTCACTGTGTACATACATTTCTTATCCTGTACTGATCCTGAGTTACATCCTGTATTACACTCCAGAGCTGCACTCATTATTCTGCTGGTGCAGTCACTGTGTACATACATTATCTACCCTGTACTGATCCTGAGTTACATCCTGTATCATACCCCAGAGCTGCACTCAATATTCTGCTAGTGGAGTCATTTTTGAATATACATTACATTACTTATCCTATACTGATACTGAGTTACATCCTGTATTATACTCCAGAGCTGTACTCACTATTCTGCTGGTGCAGTCACTGTGTACATACATTACTTATCCTGTACTGATCCTGAGTTACATCCTGTATTATACTCCAGAGCTGCACTAACTTTTCTGCTGATGCAGTCACTGTGTACATACATTACTTATCCTGTACTGATCCTGAGTTACATCCTGTATTATACTCCAGAGCTGCACTCACTATTCTGCTGATGCAGTCACTGTGTACATACATTACTAATCCTGTACTGATCCTGAGTTACATCCTGTTTTATACTCCAGAGCTGCACTCACTATTCTGCTGGTGCAGTCACTGTGTACATACATTACTTATCCTGTACTGATCCTGAGTTACATCATGTATTATACTCCAGAGCTGCACTCACTGTTCTGCTGGTGGAGTCACTGTGTACATACATTACTTATATTATACTGATCCTGAGTTACATCCTGTATTATACTCCAGAGCTGCACTAACTTTTCTGCTGATGCAGTCACTGTGTACATACATTACTTATCCTGTACTGATCCTGAGTTACATCCTGTATTATACTCCAGAGCTGCACTCACTATTCTGCTGGTGCAGTCACTGTGTACATACATTACTTATCCTGTACTGATCCTGAGTTACATCCTGTATTATACTCCAGAGCTGCACTCACTATTCTGCTGGTGCAGTCACTGTGTACATACATTACTAATCCTGTACTGATCCTGAGTTACATCCTGTATTATACCCCAGAGCTGCTCTCACTATTCTGCTGGTGCAGTCACTGTTTACAGACATTACATTACTTATCCTGTACTGATCCTGAGTTACATCCTGTATTATACTCCAGAGCTGCACTAACTTTTCTGCTGATGCAGTCACTGTGTACATACCTTACTTATCCTGTACTTATCCTGAGTTACATCCTGTATTATACTCCAGAGCTGCACTCACTATTCTGCTGATGCAGTCACTGTGTACATACATTACTAATCCTGTACTGATCCTGAGTTACATCCTGTTTTATACTCCAGAGTTGCACTCATTATTCTGCTGGTGCAGTCACTGTGTACATACATTTCTTATCCTGTACTGATCCTGAGTTACATCATGTATTATACTCCAAAGCTGCACTCACTATTCTGCTGGTGGAGTCACTGTGTACATACATTACTTATCCTGTACTGATCCTGAGTTACATCCTGTATTATACTCCAGAGCTGCACTAACTTTTCTGCTGATGCAGTCACTGTGTACATACATTACTAATCCTGTACTGATCCTGAGTTACATCCTGTATTATACTCCAGAGCTGCACTCACTATTCTGCTGGTGCAGTCACTGTGTACATGCATTACTTATCCTGTACTGATCCTGAATTACATCCTGTATTATACTCCAGAGCTGCACTCACTATTCTGCTGGTGCAGTCACTGTGTACATACATTACTTATCCTGTACTGATCCTGAGTTACATCCTGTATTATACTCCAGAGCTGCACTCACTATTCTGCTGGTGCAGTCACTGAGTACATACATTACTTATCCTGTACTGATCCTGAGTTACATCCTGTATTATACTCCAGAGCTGCACTCACTATTCTGCTGGTGGAGTCACTGTGTACATACATTACTTATCCTGTACTGATCCTGAGTTACATCCTGTATTATACTCCAGAGCTGCACTCACTATTCTGCTGGTACAGTCACTGTGTACATACATTACTTATCCTGTACTGATCCTGAGTTACATCCTGTATTATACTCCAGAGCTGCACTCACTGTTCTGCTTGTGCACTCACTGTGTACATTTATTAATTTTTATTTATTGACCCTGATTTACATCCTCTATTACACTCCAAAGCTGCAGTCACTATTTTGTCTGTAGTGTCACTGTGTACATATATCATATTACTGTTTCTGTGTTATATCCAGTATTATACTCCAGAGCTGCACTCACAGTTCCCATAATTTCCGAAGGCCATAAGTGTTTTCCTGAGTTAAGATTTTTAGTGTTTTAACTATGCCGTCACTGATGAATTCTAAAGTACTTAAGGATTTGAGATTTGAAACTGCAGAATTGTGAATGTAGCTAGGGAGTTCCCTTTTAGGGAACATTGAGTAATTTATGAAGAACTCCTTTATTAGCCAAACAATCCCTCCTTTTCCAAATAACCACGGGAGGTTATATAAACTTTTATGGCAGGTAATGATGGCTACCACTGAAGAAGAAGTCAGCTGACCTCGAAACGCGTCTGGTAAATCCAGCATACAGCTATGTAAACACAGCCACATAACTCTTACAGACCAATCTAATGTGAAGAAGTGCTTTCCTCCAGCCCGCTAAGTCGGCATCAGTGTCCAGCCCGCTCAGTCTGCATCAGCCTAGCCCTGAAGACACGTGGGACGCCAAACTAGGAATACAATTCTGCCGAGCCGTATAAGTTCCTGTACCATCAATAGTGCAACAGGTAAACGAGCGGTGCGCATCCGGAAAGCAGTGGGACGCCACTGCTTGTATCGGTAGATGCCAGCTCGCATGCACAGTGACCACCCGTACTATTGAGTGAGTACCATCATTTGTATGAGAACTGCATAGATACCAGCCCGCATTCTAGCGTCTGTTGAGGTAGTACTAAACAGCACTTTATGGACACATGAAGGGGGAAGCTATTCAAGAGTAAACATAAAGTGAATGGAATAGCGATACACTCCCCCAATTATAAGTCCATAGTACGTCCTGCAATATACTCATTATCGGGCTGATGAATAATTTATCTATACTAAGAAACGCAGATATATTCGCCACTCATGAACTGGAAGCCCTGAAAAATTAATGAAAATTATCATTTATTGGGACTGTTCATTTTCTACAAAAACAAACTAACAGGACTACTGGCATTTGGAGGAACTCCTTTTACAGTAAATTTTTTTAAAGTGAACTTCTTTACAGTGAACCTCTACAGTTTTTTTTATAGTTCTCTTTCACCTGTTGATATAGAGGGACGTCATATTATACCTTTTTATCCTTGGCATATTAGATATGGGAGGATTGCTTTTACTAGCAATTTTTATTTTTTTTATATATAAATATCCGACTGATATATATTTTATTTTATATTATATTTTATGCTTATGTTTTTGGTTTTACTGTAAAAATAAATTGCATTCATTTAATTCTACCACGCATCTCTAGATACAGTGTGCCAGTCTATACCTTCTCTACTATTTTTACCCTTATTCTGACTGGGTGAGTTAGTCCAGACATTGAGCACCTATTCCATGATCCTGGACAGGTGAGCTACTTATATTTCTTGTCATTGAAACAAAAAGAAAGTCTTCTCTTGAGGAGGACTTTATTATTATAATTTGTAGTAGTAGTAGTATTTCATTTTTTTTTTTAGTTTTACAATAGGCTTCATTTTCTGGATTTCTCAGTGTACAAAAGATTGAACATTTGGTCTGTTGATCTTCTTTGATGCCCCAGTCAGATGTCTGTAGCCTAGGAACCAGAGATGAGCAATTCCTTCAAGATTCATCTCAAGTTCGCCCAATTTGTTTGAAAACTTTTGTTCGGGCACAAACAATTAGTATTGTATACCAGGTAACTATACTACTAGGAAGAATTTATGAAAATTTGCATATCCTAATTCTTCTGGCATTAGATAAAATATCCACTCTTTCAATTTTTTGTCAAGTAAGCTAATTTTCAAACCTTAAACCTTCTGGGATAGATATTCAACTTGGCTTTTCTTCAAAACAGAAAATAATTCCAATCTTTTCTCATGCCAGCTGAATTAAAATATGCAAATTTGTATATATTCTTCCTAGAAACGAAGAGTTTTGTTGTTTGGCATACATGCATATTTTTCAGTCTCCCTAATGATAAAGAGCACCTTGAAGAGTAGCCTGCAAGGCCAGTCAACCAGGTAAGGCAAATTTCTCTTGGAGACTTTTTGGTTTGCTTGTTTTTCTAAAAGAAACATGAGAACTTTGTTGGTTTTATTTATTTCAGTTAAATGTTATTTTGGAGGTTTCTCACTGATTCATCTGAAATAAATGACAAAATTTGAGATGAGTGAAGTTATAGGAAATTCAATTTAGCTGCTACTCAGAATTTTGTAAAGAAATTCGTTTTGTGAAAAATTGCTTCGTCACAAAGCACATTTCTTTGCATGTAACAGGCTCAATGACATGGAGCGGTGATTGTGCCGCCCCTCATTACTGAACCTCTCATATGCCGCATTCATCACTGATCTCGGCATTTGAGGCTACCATTTAGGCCTTTTAGGGGTTAATCAGGGCAAAAAAAAAAAATACCTTATCCATTTGATCGTGTAGATGCCATCGTAGTCATCTTGATTGAAGACACCGCACAAAATCTCGTGCAGTGAAGTGATGATGTCATCACGCTGATCACCGTGGTGACTTCATACATTAACGCTCGCAAGATTTTGCGTGGTACCTTCAATTGAGATGGCCCCGTCAGCCTCTTTGCGTGCAAATAAGTGCTGAATTTTTGCTAACACGGCTGAGCCTTCCAAACATGCTAATGTATCAAAAGTAGGACTAGCTAAGCCAGCATCACATCTGCAATAAGCCCTTTAAGGACAAAAACCCCTTTATCAGACCAAAACAGATAGAAACAGTTTTCAAGTTACAAGGCCTTAGGGGGATCCTCTGGATGGATTCTATTTTGATTATGGAGACCAGTTGATATATGTTATGACTATTGTAGGCTAGACCAGTGTTTCCCAACCAGCGTGCCTCCAGCTGTTGCAAAACTACAACTCCCAGCATGCCCGGACAGCCTTTAGCTGCACGGGCATACTGGGAGTTGTAGTTTTGCAACAGCTAGAGGCACGCTGGTTGGGAAACACTGGGCTAGACAACACTCCTCTTGATTTCTAGTGAAAATATATGTAAATGATTATTTCTAACATATGCTGGCTTATTTGAATAATATTCCTAGAAACCCAGAGGGGCATCGCCTGGACTATGGTATTGTGCACATAAACTTCACATAATAGGGGCTCTCCATAATGAGAAAGAGTACCCCTTAAATAACACATCTATATTATTGAGAAACCAATTTAGCTTTGTGTGAATCATCTGAACTCTTTGAGAAATTTGTAATGTATTCAGATTTTTAGAGATGATGTGTTTCCTTACTGGGAACATTGGGAACTTTTCAAAGTGTTTATAAAAGAAACAAAAAAACAACAACAAACAAACGCTCAGAGAAAATCATTCTTTTTAGAATATATGCATTTTGTGACCAAAAGATCAAAATGAATTATTTCTGATTGTTCATTGTTTTGTCCTCATCTATCCTCAGAGAAGCCCATGTGCAGAACCATCACTCCTATATGTAGCACTGCTCTCTTGTGCAGACATTAGGAAAGGTCACATTTTATTTAGTGGGATCTTATATTAATGAGATAAAGCCTTAATTATTGCTTTTTTCCACGGCCACATGTTTTGGAGTTTGCAGCCAAAGTGGCGGAACAGTCCTGTGTCCTTGAATTATTGTCAGAAGTCAACTGTAGCTTTTATCGTTCAGAAGGGCCACAGCGGCATTTTACAGGATGCTTTCCCTTTGCAAAAATTCCCTGCCAGGGCGGTATGTAAACACCAGTTAAATTTTCATTATTAGATGTCGCCATGCTGAGCTGCAACGAGGTTCCCTGCAAATAATGACACTACCATGTGGCTTGTTCCATACATGTCTACTAATTGTAGAAGACTTCATTTCCACGAGAAACATTCAGCAGAGCATTTTTTACATCCGCCTCGCATCTGCCGGGGTGTGGGAGACAGTTTGCTCTCATTACCCAGAGTGCAAATTAAACATTTTTTCCATTTACATGAAAAAAAAAACAAAAAACAGGAGAGTTCACTAAAAGCAGTCACAGATAGATGGACTGCACTCCACACTGGGACCTAGAAGCCATCCTTTAGTGAGAGAATTTAAACTGGTCATGCAGACGCCATAGCTGTCAGTAGAGATGTCAAGAAAATAACATTTTCCGTTCGCGAACGGCGAACGCAAACTTCCACAAATGTTCGCGAACGGGCGAACTGGGCGAACCTCCATAGACTTCAATAGGCAGGCGAATTTTAAAACCCACAGGGACTCATTCTGGCCACAATAGTGATGGAAAAGTTGTTTCAAGGGGACTAACACCTGGACTGTGGCATCCCGGAGGGGGATACATGGCAAAACTGCCATGGAAAATGACGTAGTTGACGCAGAGTCGGGTTTTAATCCATACCGGGCATAAATCACCTAACATTCCTAAATTGTTTGGAATAACGTGCTTTAATATATCCAGTGTGTGTATACGATCAGGTATGATGTTGTATCGATCAGGTAGTGTTAGGGTTACGCCCGCTTCACAGTGACAGACCAAACTCTGACAGACTAAACTCCTCGTTTAAAGCACCGCAAACAACCGCAAACAGTCCATTTGCACAACCGCAAACTCCCCATTTGCACAAGGTTGGATACCAAGCTAGCCATGTCCCGTTCCTTGTCCTCACTGACATCATTGAAGGTCTCTTCCTCCACCCAGCCACGTACAACACCAAAGGTCCCCGAAAGGTGACAACTTGCCCCCTGGGATGCCTGCTGTGGTTGATCTTCCACCTCCTCAAAGCCACCTTCCTCCTCTGACTTCTCTTCTTCAGACTCCTCTCTTTGCGTTGATGCGGGTCCAGCAATCGACGACGACAAGGCTGCTTCTGGTGGTGACCACAACTCTTCCTCTTCATGCTCATCTACGGCCTGATCCAGCACTTTTCGCAGGGCACTCTCCAGTAAAAATAGATATGGGATGAGGTCGATGATGTTGCCTTGGGTTTGACTGACCAGGTTTGTCACCTCCGCAAAAGGACACATAAGCCTACAGCCATTATGCATGAGCGTTCAGTAACACGGCCAAAAAATACCCAGCTCCGCAGAGGCTGTCCTCTTTTAAAAAAAAATAAAAATTTGTTCTTACCAGTTTAATCTCTGTTTAGTCCCCTATCAGGGGCCGGTGTATGGAATAGATTTTAGGAACCGGGAGATGGAAAAAGATGATTGGTCGGTCCTCTTCCTTCCAATTTGGGGCACTGCGCGTGCGCCTTGCAATGTACTATGCCACCAATAAAAATAGTGTGAACTACTATTCTTACCATTTTAATCTTTGTTAAGTCCCCTATCAGGGGATGTGTATTGAATTGAATCCTTGCATGGGGAGATAGAGAAAAAAGCTTGCTCTGTCCGCTTCCTTCTAATTTTGGGCACTTGCAATGTTATTTGCCACCAATGCAACTAGTGTTAGCTAAGTACTATTCCTATCAGATTAATCTCTGTTTTGTCTCTTATCAGGGCCAGGGCCGGTGGAGTGAATAGATTTTTGGAACCGGGAGATGGAAAAAGACCCATGCTCGGTCCGCTTCATTTTAGAATTTTAGGTCACTGCGCGTGTGCCATGCAATGTACTGTGACACCCTATATGAGTGGTCGGCAGTGGGCACAGTACAGTCTGTGGGCCTGACACACACTGGCAGGCAACTGCAATTATATTAGTGGGTAAAAATTAAATGACTTTTTTTATTTGCAAGGTACTGTGCCACCCTATATGAGTGGTGTGGACAAAGTACAGTCTGTGGGCCTGCGGCCTCTCACACACGGGCAGGCAACTGCAATATATATATGTAGAAAAATAAAATAAAAGCAGACTGATGTAGGGCTTTTTGGGGTGCTGTCAGGGCGCTGTCCTTACAGCAGATGGCCCTTTTCACTCGAGCGAGTTTTCCGCACGGGTGCAATGCGTGACATGAACATGAATTCTTTCATTTCAATAGGTCTGTGTACATGAGCGTTTTTTTTCACGCATCACTTGTGCGTTGCATGAAAATCGCAGAATGTTCAATATTCTGCGTTTTTCAAGCAGGCCTAGCCCCATAGGCCCCTTTCATATGAGCATGTCCGGATTAGGCTGCATTCACACGGGCGAGTTTTCCGCGCGGGTGCAATGCGTGATGTGAACGCATTGCACTAGCACTGAATCCTGACCCATTCATTTCAATGGGGCTGTGTACATGAGCATTTTTTTTCACGCATCACTTATGCGTTGCGTGAAAATCGCAGCATGTTCTATTTCTGCGTTATTCACGCAGCCCTAGCCCCATAGAAGTGAATGGCGCTGCGTTAAAAACGCATTGCATCCGCAAGCAAGTGCGGGTGCGTTGCGTTTTTCACTGATGGTTGCTAGGTTCCAGATGCGTTGCGGATGGGTTCAGTGAAAACTGTGCGATTTTACAGGCAAAGCGTTCACTGCAATTGCGTTCACTTATTCAGTTTTTTCTGTGCGGGTGCAATGCGTGTTGATGCATTTTTCACCCGCGTGATAAAAAACTAAAGGTTTACAAACATCTCCTAGCAACCATCAGTGAAAAACGCAACGCACCCACACTTGCTTGCGGATGCAATGCGTTTTTCACGCAGCCCCATTTTCTTCTATGGGGCCAGAGCTGCGAAAATAACGCTCATGTACACAGACCCATTGAAATGAGTCGGTCAGGATTCAGTGCGAGTGCAATGCGTTCACATCATGCATTGCACCCGCGTGGAAACCTCACCCGTGTGAAAAGGGGCCATAGAAGTGAATGGGGCTGCGTGAAAAACACATTGCATCTGCAAGCAAGTCCGGGTGCATTGCGTTTTTCACTGATGGTTGCTAGGAGATGTTGTTTGTAAACCATCAGTTTTTTATCACGCGCGTGAAAAACGTATCAAAACGCATTGCATGCGCATGGAAAAAACTGAACAACTGAACTCAATCACAGGCAAACTGAATGGCTTTGCCTGTGAAATTGCACAGTTTTCACTGAACGCATCTGCAACACATCCCGACCTAATCCGGAGACGCTCGTGTGAAAGAGGCCGATTAGTCTTTGAGGACTGGAGTGGACACAGAACACTGGCCTAGCTCATGCTTTCCCTATTAATTCAGCAGCAGCAGCACTCTCCCTGCTCTAACTAACACTGCAGCTTCAGAATGAACCTAAAATGGATGCTGTCCTTGCTTTTTGATAGGAGGGTCTGGGAGGGAGGGTATGCTGATTGGCTGGAATGTGCCTGCTGACTGTGAGGTACAGGGTCAAAGTTTGCTCAATGATGACGTATAGAGGACGAACCGAACATCGCATATGTTCGCCCGCCGCGGCGAGAGCGAACATGCGATGTTCGCTGGGAACGGTTCACCGGCGAATTGTTCAGGACATCTTTAGCTGTCAGCTCTTAGCTGACAGATATCTCTCCCGACTTCCCATAAAAATATACATTCAGTTTGGTTATCTCCTGTGAAAAGGCATTGGGCAAAAACATTTGAATTGGGCAACATCTGTTTGAATTGGGCAACATCTGTTTGGACATCTTTAGTAGACAGGTCCTCCATGTGTCTGATTGCCTGATTGGAGTCAGGAAAAAATGCATTTCGCTTAAATTGAGGAAAATTGGCTTCTGCCTCACAGGGTTTGTTGTGTTCTAGTGTTGAGCAAGTTTCTGCTGGGATTTGAACTCACAACCTTGTACATTGCAGTCAAGAATGTTAACCACTACACTCTAGAGCTGCATGCCCAGTTACTTTAAAAAAAAAAAATTTTTATTAAATTAAAGTGCCTGGCCGTGCAGCTCTATAGTGTAGTAGTTAACGTTCTTGGCTGTAATGTACAAGGCTGTGAGTTTGAATCCCAGCAGAAACTTTTCAGAAATAGAGGCTAAATTAAATTTATATATATATATATATATATATATATATATAATCATACTTCTGATATATATGAACACATTATATGTGGGAAACTACTACTGATGTTTTTAGCCATAATATATTTACATATATTATAATATATTATATTTTCTAAATATATAATAATATATGTAAATATATTATGGCTAAAAACATATATATATATATATATATATATATATATATATATATATATATATATGTTTCTGGGAGGATTTGAACTCCCAACCTTGTACATTAGAAGCAAGGACGTTAACCACAACTCTATAGAACTACATGTTAACCTGCACAGAAATATAAAATAAGTCTTCTGCTGAATAGAAATTCTCACTACATCAGAAACTAATATGAGCTTTTTCTGACACAGTTTAGTGTTCAGCTTTATAGCTGAGTGGATAAGGTCCTTACCTCTAATGTACAAGTTGGGAGTTCAAATCCTGGCAGGAACTTTTTAGAAATTAGATTTAAATACACTGGGGTGTCCCCAAGTGCTGACTCCATATCTGGATATCGCTATATATGGAGTCAGAGCAGGGACTCCTAAGCCGAACTAGAGTCCCAACACCCTCCCCTCTTCAGAGGGGAGGGGGTGCCTGGGTTCCTGATGTGCTCCCATTGATTTCTATTGTGCTCGGGTGCAAAGTGTTCTACTTGAGCACACAATCACTTTGGTGCTCGCCCAACACTATTGTGTTCCTCTGGATCAACTTGCAGGATAACATTCTGAACTGGATGGACAGAGGACTTTATTTAGCCTTACAAACAATGTATCTATATGGATGTTGGTTGCAGTTCAATGCATTCAATCAATCCCAGGATCATGAGGAATCTCATAATAGAGCAATGCTATAAATGACCCGGGTGCCCTGGGTGGAATTTTAGATCAAGGAGCAGGAACCTCCAGCCCCACCAAAATAAAGCTGCCATGATATGAGCCTGTTGAGCACAGAAATGATGCATACAATATCTTGACTAGTTGCAGACTTGTAGAGGCTGCTACAATGTGGTCATGTTAGGTCACATCCCCACAACCCTTGGAGTAGACAACTAGTGATTGGGAAAAAAGATGGTCATGAAAGGGAATATGGTGACTTGAAGAAAAGCCATAAGGAAACCATCAGCATATCATTACAAAGTCTCTGCTGTAGCATTAGTTATAAAGAGAAGTTATAATGTACTATATGCAAATTATGAATGAAGAGGCTGCATGCACAGTGCACAAAGGAAGTCGAGACTAGTGAAACCTACTTCACTGCTCATGCGCTGATGCTGCTGGACTCTTCCACAGACTTCTCTTCTATAATTTACACAGAGTACAGCCTACAATCTTTTTTTTCTTGACTGCTACAGTATAGACTTTTGACGGGTTAGGGTGGGTTCACACTAGCGTTATGGTTTCCCTTATGGCTTTCCGTTATAACGTGGATATAACGGAAAATAACGGAATCCATAAGACAGAATGCAAAACGGGAGCCTTTAAGAAGCATTCCGTTTCTCTCTGTCCTAATAGAAGGCTATGGGAGAGCATAACGGATCCATCTATGTCCCGTTATCCAAGACGGAAAACAAAGTCCTGTCGACAGGACTTTGTTTTCCGTCTTCCATAACGGGAACCAGATGGATCCGTTATGCTTTCTCATAGACTTCTACTATGAAGGAAAGCAAACGGAATGCCTTTTAAAGGCTTCCGTTTTGCATTCCAGCATACTACAAGTCTATGGGCTCCAGAATGGATCCGTCCTCCGTTTTATGGGTTCCGTTATCTTCCGTTATTACCATGTTTCAACAGAAAGCCATAACGGAAACCATAACGCTAGTGTGAACCCACCCTAAGGATGTCATACCTCAACAGTTTGATGCTATGGGGATGGATTACTGACCAAAAATGTCCCATTATATGATGATACGGGGATTAAATGATATATAATGTAGATAATGCCTATTATTAGTGTAAATTATACCTCAAATCTTCTCCAGCTATCGGCATCGATTTCAGGTCTCACAACGGTTAAGAGCCTTGCGCCTCTTAATAATTGTGGTGCCTCTCTGCCCAGATCAGAACAAATTGTGAACTATGTGAAAAACACAGATTTTAATAAATTTTGCCCGTATTCTTTTAGGAAACAAAGCATCATCGCCTTCATGCAGCCCTAATTATATGTGGTTGTAAGACTGAACTTTTTCTGTAATATTAATACTGTTCAGTTCATGTTGGTCAATTTTCTGTCTGCATTCAATACCTGGTTTATTCTAAAAATACAAATATAATAAAAAAAACCCTTGCAAACTGTACAATAAGTGTGTGCGGGCGATGCTGCAGATAATTATAGCCCAGCAGAGTCTGTTTTCTCCTCTCTTGTTGGATTGATTTGTTATGCAATGCCTCTATTCAGCCGAACAGGGCGAAACCTTCACCTATCCTTCAACTGCCACAGTAAGCGCTACACGATTGCCGGCTATTACACCTGCCCAAACAATCATTGTGTTTACTTATTGCATTGTCCTTGTGCCAAAACTCTTGTGTGAGATCAGAGCGACTGCGAGGAGAAGGAAAAGAAAGTTCCCTGGAGCATAAAATGAAAGCCTGCGGATGTGGACATGAGAAATGGCTGAAGGAAATAACGCAGACGATGTGCAGAAGAAGAGCAGGGCGCACTGGGGATGGTGCTGATATTCAGGAGCAGGGTATTGTGGGGTCGAGGTAAGGGAATGGGATTAGCTGATAATTAGCAAGTGATGTATACCTGACACTGGCTTATTATCTACATTACCAGCTCTAATATCTCAGCCGTCAAAACCATTGCTCAAAGTGAGACACACCTCCATGGAGGAAAAGAAATGGCTGGCTGGTCTCCAGCTGTAGTGGCCCTAGTACTAGTGGTAGAAAAAGAAGTAGATGTAGTACTTGTAATATTAGTAATACTAGTAGTAGTAGTAGTAATCATAGTGGTGGTACTAATATAAATAGTATTGTTGGGCACGAATATAAAATATCGAAGATTTAGAATATAGTGCTATATATTCGTATTTGCGAATATTCTCGATTTTTCTTTTCCTCTGAACCCATGATCCCTCCCTGCTTCTAGCTTGTGGGCCAATGAGAAGGCTGCAATGTCTTTGTCTGAGCTTAGCAACATCCCTAGCAACCAATAGGAAAGTTGCCTACCCCTTACTATATAAGAACCTCCCCAGCAGACATTTTTTTCAGTTTATTATAGTTTTGAGAGAGAGAGCAGCGTCATTGCTGTGCTCTTTGCTTTCCTGTGTCATTACATTAGATAAATTCGGTGTGCGGTGACGCACACGTCATCAGCCCCGCCCCCTCGCCGACCTCACTTTAAGTAGCGCGCGCTCTGGCACGTGGTGAGCCACACTGTCAGCGTTCTGCAGCCTCAGGAATACGCACGCCATCCATTCGCCCACAGCGATACTTATTGCAGCTTTACACCTATTGTAAGCAGGTAATCATCTGGGTATATCACTATGTTCTTAACACTATTAACTATGAATAATGAAAGAACTATGAAACAACAACATCTAATTTCACCACCTACAACTATCAAATGCATCAATTCAAACCTACATTCATCTTTGCAGCTATTCCAGTGGCCTATGATTAGTGATGAGCGGCAGGTGCCATATTCGATTTCGACGAAATTCGCGAATATTCGAAAGAATATTCGTTTCATATTCGTCGAAATCGAATATTCGTCATTATTCTAGTTATCGCGATTAATATGCGATTTAAATAATCGCGTATTGCGATTTTAACTTAGGCTACTTTCCTATTGGTTTCATATCTAGAATTATAGCGAAGATGACGAATATGACGAATGTATTCGTCATATTCCTCAAAACGAAGATAACGAAGTATTCTACATCTTCATTTTAGCAACCTATTTGTCAACTCCGCTAATTCTAGCAATCAAATAGGAAGGTTGACTATAGAGACAGCTGTGTTTAATTCGCTATGCGATTATATAATTTTTTTTTTTAAATAGAATAATTATAATAATTATCAAGTAATATAATTATTCTATTAAAAATTTAACACAGCTGTCTCTATAGTCAACCTTCCTATTTGATTGCTAGAATTAGCGAAGTTGACGAATAGGTTGCTAAAACGAAGATGTAGAATACTTCGTTATCTTCGTTTTGAGGAATATGACGAATACATTCGTCATATTCGTTAATACTACCAAGCCAACCATAGTAAACCAGGTCTAAGTAGAAATCGCAATGCAATTAATTCAAGTTATATTAATCGCATTGCGATTACAACTTAGCACTGCTATCTTACATAGGCTAGAATTAACGAATATGGAATATAGCAGCAGTGCTAAGTTGAAATCGCAATGCGATTACTTCAAGTTAAATTAATCGCATTGCGATTTCAACTTAGCACTGCTGCTATATTCCATATTCGTTAACTTCGTTATTAATTCTAGCAAGCTGACCCATTATAAACCCAGCTCTAAGTTGTAATCGCAATGCGATTAATATAACTTTAATTAATCGCATTGCGATTTCAACGTAATTCCTCAAATCTGACAGTACATTTTAGTATATGGAGACGTTCCCATGGTGATGGGGACGCTCCATGAGCACGGAAGTCGGCAGAAGCGGCAACGGGCACTGACTAGAGCAGCCAGGAAGCCAGGAATCCTCAGGACAGGTAAGAACTACTTTTGGGGAGTGGGAAAGAAAAAAATATAACTAAAAAAAAACAAAAAAAAACAAATATTTGAAATAGCGAATTTATAGCGCTATATTCCAAATATTCGCAAATTAGCGAAGTCCCGATATTCGTTAAAAAAATTCTCTATTCGAATATTCGCGCTCAACACTACCTATGATATACCTAGCAGCACGGCATTCCAGGTAATCACCCCTAGCAACCATGTCTGTTTTCAACATGTCACTATGTTCATACTATTTTTAGACAATCTTTTAGACAATTATTTTTTAACAGATATATTTATATTTTTTTGTTTATCCACTTCTGTACTATTTTAGTAGCTATGATCATCGTATATCACGAAATTGATTCTGTTTTTAATAAGGCTTATACACGCACGCTTTTGGCTTTTAGATGAATTTTATGAGTAAAAACATAGCATTTCAATATCGAGTTGCTTTAAAGGTTTTATATATATATGTACATATACAGTGGAGGAAATAATTATTTGACCCCTCACTGATTTTGTAAGTTTGTCCAATGACAAAGAAATGAAAAGTCTCAGAACAGTATCATTTCAATGGTAGGTTTATTGTAACAGTGGCAGATAGCACATCAAAAGGAAAATCGAAAAAATAACTTTAAATAAAAGATAGCAACTGATTTGCATTTCATTGAGTGAAATAAGTATTTGAACCCTCTAACAAAAAAAGACTTAATACTTGGTGGAAAAACCCTTGTTTGCAAGCACAGAGGTCAAACGTTTCTTGTAATTGATGACCAAGTTTGCGCACATTTTAGGAGGAATGTTGGTCCACTCCTCTTTGCAGATCATCTCTAAATCCCTAAGGTTTCGAGGCTGTCTCTGTGCAACTCTGAGCTTGAGCTCCCTCCATAGGTTTTCGATTGGATTAAGGTCCGGAGACTGACTAGGCCACTCCATGACCTTAATGTGCTTCTTCTTGAGCCACTCCTTTGTTGCCTTTGCTGTATGTTTTGGGTCATTGTCGTGCTGGAACACCCATCCACGACCCATTTTCAGTTTCCTGGCAGAGGGAAGGAGGTTGTCGCTCAGGATTTCACGATACATGGCTCCGTCCATTTTCCCGTTAATGCGAATAAGTTGTCCTGTGCCCTTAGCAGAAAAACACCCCCAAAGCAAAATGTTTCCACCCCCATGCTTGACGGTGGGGACGGTGTTTTGGGGGTCATAGGCAGCATTTTTCTTCCTCCAAACACAGCGAGTTGAGTTAATGCCAAAGAGCTCTATTTTGGTCTCATCAGACCACAGCACCTTCTCCCAGTCACTCTCTGAATCATTCAGGTGTTCATTGGCAAACTTCAGACGGGCCTGCACATGTGCCTTCCTGAGCAGGGGGACCTTGCGAGCCCTGCAGGATTTTAATCCATTGCGGTGTAATGTGTTTCCAATGGTTTTCTTGGTGACTGTGGTCCCTGCTAATTTGAGGTCATTAACTAACTCCTCCCGTGTAGTTCTAGGATGCTTTTTCACCTTTCTCAGAACCATTGACACCCCACGAGGTGAGATCTTGCGTGGAGCCCCAGAGCGAGGTCGATTGATGGTCATTTTGTGCTCCTTCCATTTTCGAACAATCGCACCAACAGTTGTCACCTTCTCTCCCAGCTTCTTGCTAATGGTTTTGTAGCCCATTCCAGCCTTGTGCAGGTCTACAATTTTGTCTCTGACATCCTTGGACAGCTCTTTGGTCTTTCCCATGTTGGAGAGTTTGGAGTCTGCTTGATGGATTGATTCTGTGGACAGGTGTCTTTTATACTGGTGACTAGTTAAGACAGGTGTCCTTAATGAGGGTGACTAATTGAGTAGAAGTGTCTAACCACTCTGTGGGAGCCAGAACTCTTAATGGTTGGTAGGGGTTCAAATACTTATTTCACTCAATGAAATGCAAATCAGTTGCTATCTTTTATTTAAAGTTATTTTTTCGATTTTCCTTTTGATGTGCTATCTGCCACTGTTACAATAAACCTACCATTGAAATGATACTGTTCTGAGACTTTTCATTTCTTTGTCATTGGACAAACTTACAAAATCAGTGAGGGGTCAAATAATTATTTCCTCCACTGTATTTTTTACGGAGCCTCTTGGCCCGGCACCTGTTTTTGTCGCTTTCCTTTAATCTAGATTTGAAAAAGGGGTATTTGAACCCCGAAACGTGTAGTTAATAAATACCGTCACTCAACATACCTGCTTCAAGTTCGTTATTGTGCACCAAGTGGTACCCATCCTGGTGTGTGGATTCACCGCACACCGAATTTACCCATTTACTTCTTATCAGTACCCTGGGGGTTTGGCAACCACCCAACTGGACTGAGCGGTTACCGGCAGCACCGACCTCCTCAGTTGCCTTCACAAGCGTTGTGCCTTCTGTTTGCACAACTAAAAAAGGTGAGCGTGACGACCCCTTTTCTGCAACCAAATATTGGGAACATACTACCCTATGAGTGCCTTCCTTTCTCTATTTTGCGATTTGTGCCATTACATTAGATAGTTAGTTATCTTCTATATATAATACAGATAGTTAGTGGGAGATAGTCAGTGTAGGTTAGATAGTGATATAGTGTAGCTGATAGGTTCCAGTGCAGGGTGTTAGGTAGTGTGATAGGTTCTGCTGTCCATACATACATGCTATAGACATAGTGCTGTGATGTCACATTACATTAGATAGTTAGTTATCTTATATATATATAATACAGACAGTTAGTGGGAGATAGTCAGTGTAGGTTAGATAGTGATATAGTGTAGCTGATAGGTTCCAGTGCAGGGTGTTAGGTAGTGTGATAGGTTCTGCTGTCCATACATACATGCTACAGACATAGTGCTGTGATGTCACATTACATTAGATAGTTAGTTATCTTATATATATATAATACAGATAGTTAGTGGGAGATAGTCAGTGTAGGTTAGATAGTGATATAGTGTAGCTGACAGGTTCCAGTGCAGGGTGTTAGGTGGTGTGATAGGTTCTGCTGTCCATACATACATACTACATACATAGTGCTGTGATGTCACATTACATTAGATAGTTATCTTCTATATATAATAGATAGTTAGTGGGAGATAGTCAGCGTAGGTTAGATAGTGATATAGTGTAGCTGATAGGTTCCAGTGCAGGGTGTTAGGTAGTGTGATAGGTTCTGCTGTCCATACATACATACTACATACATAGTGCTGTGATGTCACAAGTTCACAACAATACTTAATGCACCAATCACTAATATGTAGTCAGACCTGCTAAAATGTTGCACGTATTGCGCAAAGATATTTGCATCATTAGTGCCGATTTGCGCGATCGCAAATATTTTGGAGCACTCTAACTGCATATAAAGCTATTGTAATGTCCTGCTGTGCCAAACATTTTCTCCAGTCTCAGGAAACTTCTAGCAGATTAAAAAATGTAGCAATAGTGATCCACGCCTGCATTGCATGCGCATTACGCAGATATTACATTGCCAATTTTCACAATCAAGAATATACCGGCGAATTCTCGAATTTGCAAATTTAAGACGAATATTGGCAAAATATTCCGAATTTGAATATTGCCCCTGCCGCTCATTACTAATAAATAGAAGTAGTAGTAGTTTTATTTATAATATCAGGATAAGTAATAGCAAACGTTAAATTAGCATTTGTAATCATAATGGTAATAGTAGTAATACATGTAATAACAGTAGTGCAATAGCAGTAGTAGTTGTATTAATTGCAGTAGTAGTAATACCAGTAGAACTAGCAGTGGTAGGAACATTAGTGAAGTGGTATTAGTAGTATTTTCAAAAGTAGAAGCAGTGGTATATAGAGTTGAGCGGACACCTAGTTGATCGGGTTCGAGAAGTTCTGCCGAACTTCACGAAAATGTTTGGGTTCGATATCCGAACTTGACCCCGAACCCCAACCCCATAGAAGTTAATGGAGACCCGAACGTTTGGGCACTAAAATAGCTGTAAAATAGCCCTGGAAAGGGCTAGAGGGCTGCAAAAGGCAGCAAAATGTAGGTAAATCCCCTGCAAGCAATTGTGGAAAGGGAAATGACTTAAGATAAAATAAATAAAAAGTAGCCAATATCAATTGGCAACTTGGAGGAGCAGGAAGTGGAATAGGAGGTTGGGGTGGCGTCAGGTGGGAATGCTATGGTAGTTGAAGTTCTCGTCATAGCCATAAAGGAATCATGTCTGCCTGCAGTGCCACAGGCCTCATTCACCGCTTGGGAGATGGAGAAGTTCTCATCACAGCAAAAAATTGATTCATGTCTGCCAGCAGTGCCACCGGCCACATTCACAGATTCAGGCCCAAGGAAACCATACATGGGAGTTGGAGAGGTTCTCATCACAGCCAAAAAGGATTCATGTATGCATGCAGTGCCACAGGCCTCACTCACAGACTCAGGCCCAAGACAACCATACATGGGAGTTGGAGAAGTTGTCATCACAGCCAAAAAGGATTTATGCCATAACAGCAATGCAGGCCTCAGGTCAACCTGCAATGGAACAGGCCATTATCACTTATGTAGGCCCTAGCACCCAGACAGAGGTGAGCGGTCCCATAACAGCAAAACAGGCATCATGTTACCCAACAATGGAACAGGCCACTTTCAGCAATTTAGGCCCTAGCACCCAGACAGAGGAGAAAGGTCCCATAACAGCAAAACAGGCATCATGTCACCCACCAATGCAGCAGGCGATTATCATTAATATAGGCCCCTGGCACCCAGACAGAGGAGAGAGGTCCCATAACAGCACAACAGGCATCATGTCACCCTCCAATGCAACAGCCCACTTTCTGCAATTTAGGCCCTAGCACCCAGACAGGGGAGAGAGGTCCCATAAAAGCAAAACAGGCATCATATCACCCACCAATGCAGCAGGCGATTATCATTAATGTAGGCCCCTGGCACCCAGACAGAGGAGAGAAGTCCCATAACAGCAACACAGGGCTCAGGTCAACCTGCAAAGGAACAGGCCATTATCATTTATGTAGGCCCTGACACCCAGACAGAGGAGAGGTCATTTGACAGCAAAAAGAGGTTAATGTCTCCCACCAATACAGCAGGCAATGAAACAAAATATAGGTCCCTTACACTCAGCCAGAGGAGAGGTCATTTGACAGTAAAAAGAGGTTAATGTAATGCACCAAAACAGCAGACAATTAGCTGAAATGTAGGCCCCTGGCACCCAGATGGAAGAGAGGTTCATTCAACTTGGGGTTGCCCCCAAAATAATGGTACAATTAAAGAAAGAGGATTCAATAAAGAAGTGCCCTGGAGTACAAGAATGTATGTTGAGGGCGAGGCAGTTATAAATGTCTATTCTGCACAAGGTACGGACAAGTCCTGTGGGATCCATGCCTGGTTAATTTTAATGAATGTGAGCTTGTCCACATTGGCTGCGGACAGGCGGCTGCGCTTGTCTGTAATGACGCCCCCTGCCGTGCTAAATACACGTTCAGACAATTCACTGGCCACAGGGCAGGCCAGCACCTTCAAGGAATAAAGGGCTAGCTCTGGCCATGTGGACAATTTGGAGACCCAGAAGTTGAATGGGGCTGAACCATCAGTCAGTACGTGGAGGGGTGTGCAGACGTACTGTTCCACCATGTTGTTGAAATGCTGTCTCCTGCTAACACTTTCCCTATCAGCTGGTGGTACAGTTTGCTGTGGCGCAGTGACAAAAATTTTTCCACAGCTCGGCCATGCTAACCCTGCTGAGGAGCTGGCCGTAACACAGTTGCATTGGCAACCTTTTCCTCCTCTGCCTCTGCCTTCGCCTTGTGCATCCACTTGTCCCCCGTGTCAGTTGGAAATACCCTCAGAAATACATCTACCAGCATGCGCTTGTACTCGCGCATCTTACTATCACTTCAGTGCAGGAAGTAAGGTGGGCACATTGTCCTTGTACCGGGGATCCAGCAGGGTGGCAACCCAGTAGTCAGCACAAGTTAAAATGTGGGCAACTCTGCTGTCGTTGCGCAGGCACTGCAGCATGTACTCGCTCATGTGTGCCAGGCTGCCCAGAGGTAAGGACAAGCTGTCCTCTGTAGGCGGTGTATCGTCTGTATCCTCCGTATCCCCCCACCCACGCTGCAGTGAAACCGGTTCCTCCTCCTCTACCTCATCCTCCTCCTCCTCGTCCTCCAGAAGTGTGCCCTGGCTGGCCACATATGTACCTGGCCTCTGCTGGTGCAGGAACCCACCCTCTGAGCCACTTCTGAATGACTGGCCTGAAACCCTGTGAAATGCCCCCTCTTCCTCCTCTTCCTGTGCCACATCCTCTTCCATCATCGCCGTAATATTTTTTTCAAGGAGATATAAGAAGGGGTATTGTAATGCTAACAACGGTGTCATCAGCACTGGCCATGTTGGTTGAGTACTCCAAAGATCGCAACAAGGAACACAGGTCTCGCATGCAGGCCCAGTCACTGGTAATGAAGTGGTGCTGATCCGCAGAGCGACTGACCCGTTCATACTGCATCTGAATCTCCACTATCGCCCGCTCTCCAGCATATGTTTGGTGGAGTTCAACCTGGTGGGCATGTCGCATATGAGGCGGTGAACAGGAAGGCCGAAGTTACGCTTCAGAGCAGACAGGCGAGCAGCAGCAGGGTGAGAACGACGAAAGCACGCACAGACCGCATTTTCAACAGCAGCTCTGACATGTCTGGGTAGTTTTTAAGAAACTTCTGCACCACCAGATTCAGCACATGCGCCAGGCAAGGGATGTGCATCGAATCGGCTAGTCCCAGAACTGCAACGAGATTTTGCCCATTATCGCACACCACCAGGCCGGGCTTGAGGCTCACTGGCAGCAACCACTCATTAGTCTGCTGTTCTATCCCCCTCCAATGTTCCTGTGCGGTGTGGGGTTTGTCACCCAAACACATGAGTTTCAAACGCGCCTGCTGACGTTTACCACGGGCTGTGCTGAAGTTGGGGGTGAGGTTCTTTGGATGACCAGATGTGGGGGTGGTAGAAGAGGTGGATGATGCGGAGTAGGAGGAGGAAGAAACAGGAGGCGACAAATAATGCCCTGCGATCCTCGGTGGTGGAAGGACATGCGCCAAACCGCTATCTGCCTCGGGCCCAGCCGTCACTACGTTTACCCAGTGTGCAGTTAGGGAGATATACTGTAGCGTCTCTGTCCGTGCTTACTGGTCCATGTATCTGTGGTTATGTGGACCTTGCCACAGATGGCGTTGCGCAGCGCACACTTGATTTTATCCTCCACTTGGTTGTGCAGGGAAGGGACGGCTCGCCTGGAAAAATAATTGCTATAAATAATGCTTTGCATGTAGATGCCTGGTCATGCAGGTTGTGCTAAGGTTCAGAACGTTAATGCCTCGCTTCAGGCTCTGATGGCACAACATGCAAACCACTCGTGTCTTGTCGTCAGGACATTGTGTGAAGAACTGCCACGCCAATGAACTCCTTGGAGCAGGCCTTGGTGTGCTCGGTCCCTGGGTGCGGTGGGCAGTAGCAGGCGTATTGTCTCTGGAACAGCCGCTCCGCTTTTGCAGCCTGCTCCATCTTTTGCTGTGCTGTTGCCTCTGTGCAACCACCGCCTCTTCCTCAGAACTGCGCACGTCACTAGCATGACCTTCAGTCCAGTCTGGGACTAGGACTTCATCATCCTCCACATCATCTTCCACCCATTCATGAGCCCTGCCCTCCTCGTCGGTCTGCACATTGCAGAAAGCCGCAGCAGTTGGCACCTGTGTTTCGTCATCATCAGAGACGTTTTGTGGTGGTCTTCCCATGTCCTCATCCTACAACAAAAGTGGTTGAGCATCCGTGCATTCAGGGTCTTCCTGGGGCAGGGCTAGGTGGATGGGCCGGGAAAACCCTGCCAGCAGAGTCATCAAAATGCATGAGACTTTCCTGCATGATTTGGGGCTCTGATTGCTTGGCTGATTTGCAAGGGGGTGAGGTAAAAGACTGATGTGCATGGGCTGTAGGTGCCAACTCTGAGCTTTCTGCAGAGGACTGAGTGGGAGACACTGTGAAGGTACTGGCACCACTGTCAGCCACCCAATCTACTATCGCCTGTACATGTTCTGGCTTCACCATGCGTAGAGCGGCATTTGGGCCTACCAAATAACGCTGCAGGTTCTGTCGCCTACTCACACCAGACCTTCTTCACCTCCCTTATTTGATGTTCTCTTCATTATTTGCGTTCATCCACCAAGCTGAAAGATTGGTCTCTCTGGTGTCAATTTATCTGCCACTAGTCAACAATTACGTTCGCTAAGGCAGTGCCGGTGTCATAAAAATGCACTGTGGACCCATAATAATGTTTTTTGGGCCCAAAATACACTGATTCTCAATTTCTATGCGGAAATAAAAAAAAAAAATTGGGTATGCTGTATGCACAAGTGGTTTGTGGAACAAGAATAAGTATTTTTGCAATAAAATACAGAAAATTTGTATTTCACTGCTGTAAATTGAAATTAATTATTTATACGCTGGATGAACATAGTAACATAGTATATAAGACCGAAAAAAGACATTTGTCCATCCAGTTCGGCCTGTTTCCTACAAGTTGATCCAGAGGAAGGCAAAAAACCCCTGTGAGGCAGAAGCCAATTTTCCACACTTAAGGGGAAAAAACTCCTTCCTGACTCCAATCAGGCATCAGAATAACTCCCTGGATCAACGACCCCTCTCTAGTAGCTATAGCCTGTAATATTATTACACTCCAGAAATACATCCAGGCCCCTCTTGAATTCCTTTATTGTACTCACAATCACCACCTCCTCAGGCAGAGAGTTCCATAGTCTCACTGCTCTTACAGTAAAGAGTCCATAGTGTCACTGCTCCTACAGTAAAGATTATATGGTCTCACTGCTCTTACAGTAAAGATTATATGGTCTCACTGCTCTTACAGTATAGAGTCCATAGTCTCACTGCTCTTACAATAAAGAGTCCATAGTCTCACTGCTCTTACAGTAAAGAGTCCATAGTCTCACTGCTCTTACAGTATAGAGTCCATAGTCTCACTGCTCTTTCCGTAAAGAATCCTTTTCTATGTTTGTTTAGAAACCTTCTTTCCTCCAGACGCAGAGGATGTCCCCTTGTCACAGTCACAGTCCTGGGAATAAATAGATGATGGGAGAGATCTCTGTACTGACCCCTGATATATTTATACATAGTTATTAGATCTCCCCTCAGTCGTCTTTTTTCTAAAGTGAATAACCCTAATTTTGATAACCTTTCAGGGTACTGTAGTTGCCCCATTCCAGTTATTACTTTAGTTGCCCTCCTCTGGACCCTCCAGCTCTGCTATGTCTGCCTTGTTCACAGAAGCCCAGAACTGTACACAGTCCTCCATGTGTGGTCTGACTAGTGATGTGTAAAGTGGTAGGACTATGTTCTCATCACGGGCATCTATGCCCCTTTTGATGCAACCTATTATCTTATTGCCCTTGGCAGCAGCTGCCTGACACTGGTTTTTACAGCTTAGTTTGCTGTTTATTAAAATTCCTAGATCCTTTTCCATGTCAGTGTTACCGAGTGTTTTACCAATCTGAAATAAAGTTCCGGCTATGACATCACTTAATTCCCTTAGGATACGGGGGTGTATGCCATCCGGTCTTGGCGATTTGTCAATTTTAATCTTTTTAAGTCGCTGTTGTACTTCTTCCTGGGTCAGACAGGGCACTTTTAATGGGGAATTTAATTTTACATTCTGCATTTCATCTGACAATATTTAATTGTTTTGCTTTATCCTCGTCGCTCTCTGCAACACCCCCCAACTTTTTTTTCAGCCTAAAACACTGCTTTTTTCAATAAAACCCCAAAATGCAGTTTTTAACTGCTGTGCATTAAAAGTAGATATTTATAATACGTATGGACACCAGATTTGGGGACCCAGAACACAGATTTGGTCACCAAAATTCAGAAATGCAGTATTTAACTGCTATAAATTGTAAATAATTATCTAAACGACGGATGCACAACGGCCTAAAACACAGCTTTTTTCAATAAAACCCCAAAATGCAGTTTTTTAATGCTGTACATTTAAATTAGATATTTATACCGTGTATGTACAACTGCTTTGTGAAGCAGGAATTTAGCTTTTTTCACACAAAAAAAGAATAATGCACTATTTCTCAGCTGTAATGTGAAATCGGTATTTAGGCAATGTATTTCAAGATGCTCTGTGGATCAGGATTACCACTGTTTTGTCCTTAAAATACACTTATGCTGTATTTTAGAGCAGTAACGTAAAATAGGTGGTTGGAATGGGTATTTCAGACTGTTTGGTGGACCTTGAATAAGGTTTTATTTCTATAAAAAAGAAGCACTATTTCCCTGCAGAAATATAATGCACTGATGCACTATTTGATAGCTGAAACTGAATATACGGTTTAGTGCATTGTATATACAAATTCTCTGTGGCACCACAGGTCCCAGACTAGACAAATGGACTATGTCACCCCTTAAACATACAAAGGGCAATATAGGGGACTTGAGCAGCCATTAAAAAAAGTTTTTTTTTTTTCCCTTTACTGAGCTACAAAATAGGATTAGGCTGATGTCCCTGGCTGGCTGGCACACATGCAGTACACTGCAGTGGCTGAAATGGCCGCCGAGCACCACCTCAGTAACAGATGAATTACAAAAAAAGATTTCCCTTGCAGTGGCTGGGTACAGAAATGTTGGATTGCTGAGGCTCCCTCCCTCTCTATTTGCTGTATCTTTTGTATTAAAGTAGCACAGGTTCTTCTGATTTCTGCCCTATTCTGTCCCTGATCGCAGCACCAGCATCTTCTCCATAAACTCAAATCAGCAGAGTGACGTGCGGCAGTACATGACTCCAGCTTATAAAGAGGCTGGGTCACATGCTGCACTTGACCAATCACAGCCATGCCATTAGTAGGTATGGCTGTGATGGGCTCTTAGGGCAAGAAGTAAAACACTTGCTGATTGGCTGCTGTGCAGCCCATCAGAAAGCGGGAAGAATCACTGAACAACGGACCCGAACTTTTTTGAAAATGTTCGGGTCCGTGTCCCGAACCGCCCAAAATTCGGTATGAACCCGAACTATACAGTTCGGGTTAACTCAACTCTAGTGGTAGATGAAGCGGTACTTGTAATGGTGCTGTTACTAAAATAAATAGTAGTCAAAGTAGTAGCAACATTATTGATAGTATTATTACTAGTAACAGTAATAGTAGTATGTGTAGCAGTAGGAATAATATTGTTATTAGTACTATTTATAGTAATAGTAGTAGTAGAAGTAGTATTAATAGTAGCATTGGTAGCATTATTACTAGTTATTGTTGTTGTTGTAATGGTATCAATAGTAATAATATTATCAATGATAGTAGTATGGTATACAGCAGAGAAAGATGAGAAGCTGAGCAGAAGGTTAATAAACAGGAGGAGCTGAGCAGCAGGTTATTGAACAGGAGGAGCTGAGCAGCAGGTTAGAGAGCAGGAGGAGCTGAGCAGTAGGTTAGAGAGCAGGAGGAGCTGAGCAGCAGTTTAAAGAGCAGGAGGAGCTGAGCAGCATGTTAGAGAGCAGGAGGAGCTGAGCAGCAGGTTATTGAATAGGAGGAGCTGAGCAGCAGTTTAGAGAGCAGGAGGAGCTGAGCAGCAGGTTAGAGAGCAGGAGGAGCTGAGCAGCAGGTTAGAGAGCAGGAGGAGCTGAGCAGAAGGTTAGAGAGCAGGAGGAGCTGAGCAGCAGGTTAGAGAGCAGGAGGAGCTGAGCAGCAGGTTAGAGAGCAGGAGGAGCTGAGCAGCAGGTTAGAGAGCAGGAGGAGCTGAGCAGCAGGTTAGAGAGCAGGAGGAGCTGAGCAGCAGGTTAGAGAGCAGGAGGAGCTGAGCAGCAGGTTAGGGAGCAGGAGGAGCTGAGAAGCAGGTTAGAGAGCAGGAGGAGCTGAGCAGCAGGTTAGAGAGCAGGAGGAGCTGAGCAGCAGGTTAGAGAGCAGGGGGAGCTTAACAGATTTATTGTTTTTTTGGCATTTTAATTCCTGCTCATTTCCCTGCCCCTTGATTGACCTCTCTAATGTTCCTGGATTACCCCGAATACCTCACATGATCACAGCAGTATATACCAATGACGCAAGATAGCTGCAGAGAGACTGATGCTGCAGTAATGATGTGTCCGACAACTCCAGATGACTGCTGGGATCATAACCATCTGCAAGGGTCATATGGAGTAGTCAGGGCTTCATCACTGCAGCAGCAGATGAAAAGTCTGCCAGGGGTATCAGGAGATTGAGAGGTGAGTAAACCTCCTTCCGGGCGCATAATGTTTTGGGGGTTGTCAGAAAACCTTGTAAACTATAATGAACAAAATCTCATCGCTCTGCACTTTCCATAACTGACATGGATTCCCACAAGGACCATTCAAAGTAACCTGTCACCTGGTTTGGGGGCAATAATTCGCCAGCATGCTGGTATGCAGATGGGGTTTATGGTACCAAACCTGCCCAAATCAAACCCGTCTCAGCAAATTAGTTTGGGAACAGCATGCTGTAGATTTAGGGCCAGGTGACAGGCTCATTTTAATGGGACTAATCTGGGTTTTTGACATGTGAAATCCGAGGATAAATTGTGCATGCTCAGTATCTCCGCCAATTATTTTTCCAGAGCATATACATGGAATTGTAAAAACAATGCTTGCAGAATTCATGAGGATTTAGGTGTGTAATCTGTGCCATGTGAACATACCTCTAGACTGCAGCTCTGCTGCTTCTGCTGCATGCTAGTACAACATGGAGTCAATGCCTGAAAGCTGAGTATCACTACAGCGAGGGCAGAAAGATAGAGACCTGTCACGGCCGCTGTTTCCAGCCGTGACCTTCCGTTCATTCGCTCCTCGCTGCAGCTTCGTTCCAATGTGTTTGTATGTGGTATTGTATGGGTTAACTCCCGTGTGTCCTGCAGGAGTTAATTCTTTGTCTGCTCCATGGGTGTGGCCTCTCTGCTACACCCATGGAATCTGTATTTAAGGCTGAGGTTTCCTCAGTTCTGGGTCAGCTCTCATGGTGTGTGTTTGTCCTGTCCTGCTCCTGGTGCGTACTGTCTCCCATGCTGCTGACCCATGGGATCCGTGTCCGTCTCCGTCTGTTCTCTGTAGGTTCCCCTACTTGTTCATTGATGTTGTCCACTGTTTGTTATCTCTGGCTATGTTGTCTGTACTCCTGTGTCTCTGCTTTGAGTTTGCCTGTTCTGTTATGTCTTGCCTTGCTATGTTTCCGGTCTCCTCCGAAAGGGGGTCTGTCGTTCCTCGGAGGGGGAGCATTCGTCTCTGTCCATGTTCTGTGTTCAGCTAGCTCTTGCAGCTTCCTTGCTGCAGAGTGCTTGGGCAAGGCCACGCAGTTCCCACTGGTGGAGCAAGACCTTCTCTGTCCATTGCCACTCCTGTGTCCTTGCATGAACTCCCGTTCGTGTTCCCTGTGTATGTCATGTTGCTCTGTACCGTCGGTACATTCTTGTACCAGTTGTCACTCGCTCCTGTGGTCACTGTCTAGTTCACGCTCCAGAGTGGACCCTGGCAACTTCCTGCGGCAAAGCCTATCCCTACCATCTGGGGCCCTAGTGAACACCAGGAGTTGCTTAGTCATGCCCCTCTGGAGTATTACTAGACAGTGGGACAGTGGGGGTTCCTCCCACTGCATTGACAGTACGTAGAGCTTATGTTTCTCCATTGTTTTCCATTTGTACATTAAACACTGTTTAGACCGTACCTTTGTATCTCGTTTATTGTGAAACGACGCGGAGGTCTTTCGCGGGACCTCCAACTCGTGACAGAACCCTTATGTACCTTCACCTATTAATCCACATTTAGGCTCAGACTAAGGGCACAAAGAAATCTCATTGGGTCCCATAGCAAAACTTAGTATGGACAGCCTTGTCCGACCAGTTCAGTTTCCGAGTATGCGAGTATTAATAACTCCCATGCAGTGCAGAAGGCAAAGTGCAATACCCCAGCTTTCTGAGGAATGTACACTTCTTTTTTTTATTTATTTTATTTTTAACAATGGAATACATTTTAAATAAATACAGACTGTAATAAACAGGTGCTCAAGATTATGGCATTCATTCTGAACATCATATTTTCCAATGCCAACTGGTTGATAAGTCTCCTGCTTTTATTATAAAACAGTTTTCCTGCAGCCACCACTAGGGGGAGCTCAGTGTATAGGAATTTATGCAATTACTATGAAAGCTGAAATGATCTCTTTGCATTGAGCTCCCCCTATTGGCGGCTGCCTGATAATGGGGAAGAGAAGCAGAATTTCAGCGCTGGGTCCCCTTTCCCCCGTAGCAGTCACGTGGTCTGCCTACTTTGCAGGTACACCACTGACTCAAACACCCCCCAGAATTTAACACTGAGACTAATACATAATAAAGCTATTCAGCTCCACAGGAACAAATCCCCTTAATATTTGATGCAATCATTGAGTACAAGCGAGAATCATTGGAAGTTATTATCTGGTCTTATAAGTAATGCAGTAATTTACATGGAAGCCTCTGACTATTATATGCACGTGGCTCAATCCTCTTCTCTGCCCCTTTAAAGAAAACCCATCCATTAAGCTCCGGTAACTTTGGCGACTGAACATATGGAGAAGGACGCGATGATAAAAGGCTACGCTGGTCCCGTACAATGGATCACAGCGTCTTGTCTTAAATGACTTTGTAACATACTTCTGGGCAGATGGCTCGAGTTGTTCAACTTCTAAACCCCATTTGTTATGTTTGTCAGGGCCCATCTCTACAAGAACTCGATGAGATGGTTAAAGTGGCGATGTGGTCCTCCCTGCTAGGAGGTGAATCGACCACATTTATTGGTAATGGTGAGCACCAGAAAAAAACATCTCAGAATTTATATATCATCTGATAGAGAGGGGGGTTTGAGGGGTGTAATATCACCTACTAGCTTTGGGACATTAGGTCAACTTCATGATCTTCTGAGTGAATGCTGACAGGTTTTCTTTAAAGAACATTGTATTTTGTGATGCAGGAGAATGAGCG
Organism: Bufotes viridis; assembly: GCA_033119425.1. NCBI lineage: Eukaryota > Metazoa > Chordata > Amphibia > Anura > Bufonidae > Bufotes > Bufotes viridis. The sequence goes on from CM065597.1 coordinate 6,188,636, forward strand.
GCGTCCGGCGTTTGTTTTCGTGCCTTCTCCATATATTTCATACAAGACTGCTCAGGAGTCCCACAGCTGCTCTGCAAAGAAAACGATCTGAATAATTCATCAAAGTCTGAATGAAATAAAAACAAAGCAACAAAAGTAACAAGCTAATCTGGAAATCGAATCTCGATACATTTGCTTCTTCCTTAAGAAGTAGAAGAACCCACCGAGGAGGGGAAACCTGTACAAGTGCAGAGAGCTGAATGTACTCAACATATAGGCTCTATTCACATGCTGCCTTGTAACTGTAGGTGGTATACATCAGGCTCCCAGTACATACATAAGCCATGAGAAAGTTCCCAGTACATACATAAGCCATGAGAAAGTTCCCAGTACATACATAAGCCATGAGAAAGTTCCCAGTACATACATAAGCCATGAGAAAGTTCCCAGTACATACATAAGCCATTGGAAAGTTCCCAGTACACACATAAGCCATGAGAAAGTTCCCAGTACACACATAAGCCATGAGAAAGTTCCCAGTACATACATAAGCCATGAGAAAGTTCCCAGTACATACATAAGCCATGAGAAAGTTCCCAGTACATACATAGGCCATGAGAAAGTTCCCAGTACATACATAGGCCATGAGAAAGTTCCCAGTACACACATAAGCCATGAGAAAGTTCCCAGTACATGCATAAGCCATGAGAAAGTTCCCAGTACATACATAGGCCATGAGAAAGTTCCCAGTACACACATAAGCCATGAGAAAGTTCCCAGTACATACATAGGCCATGAGAAAGTTCCCAGTACATACATAAGCCATGAGAAAGTTCCCAGTACATACATAAGCCATGAGAAAGTTCTCAGTACATACATATGTCATGAGAAAGATCGCTTTACATACATAAGCCATGAGAAAGTTCCCAGTACATACATATGTCATGAGAAAGATTGCTTTACATACATATGTCATGAGAAAGCTCCCTGTACATAACGTAAATTTGTTTTCCCTTAGTCCTTTCAGCAGCACAAGTGGGGATTTCTCCCCTGTGAACTAGAAGAACAGTGGCATTTTTATTGAGAAATAAATTCCCTACCAAGCACTAATTGAATAATTAACAGAAAAAAACCCACCCCTATAAAGGGCTACCCGCCCAAACCACCGTGCTTATTAACAAGAACACAAAACAAGGGAGGAGAATTTGTGTGCTGCTGATAGGACTAAGGGAAAACAAATTTACGTCAAAAGACGCTTCCCTTACGTCCTACAGCAGCACAAGTGGGGACTTAGCGGGTATCCCAACAAATTGGGAGGGTGCTCTTAGTACTAGGTCAGATTAACCTACCAACTGTAACAAGAAAAAAATTTCCTTTTTTTTTTAAAAGAGAGGGCGGTGGACAGAATCGTACACCCAAACACTTCCCTTTCAGAGCGCCTAGAGTTTAGGCGGTAGTGCTTAATAAAAGTGCTGTGGGAGCTCCATGACGCCGCAGCACAAATCTGTTCCAGCGGAACCAGACTCCTTTCTCGCAAAGGAAGTGGATACTGCTCTCGTAGAGTCGGCAGTAACAAAGGATGGAGACCTGCGTCACAGCATTATTGTCTTCAGAACAGTGATAACGTTGACTTCTAGAGGCCACCTGTGGATGCCGGCCAGGGGAATAAGAGGCGATTCCCCTATATTAATTAATGCTGCAAGCGTCAAATCACTATATACCCAGCCGGCAGCCATGAGGAGGGATTCTTTGGAGAAAAGGAGTCCTCCTTAGGACTCATTGAGACGGCCGTATGCTGTCCGCAAAAATGTGGATCCGTTTTTCTGCAGACACTTCAGCATGTCCCCGCCAAATAACGGATTGCATTCCGTTTTTTGCTGAACCATAGACTTCAATAGGGCCATGTCCTGATTTTCACTGACAAGTATAGGACATGTTTTATTTTATTTTTTGCTGAGCCGTGCAATGGAAGAAAATTTCTGAATTGAAGTGAATGGGACAGCATCTAATCCGCAAAAAACAGATCCACATTTTTGCGGACAGCATACGACCGTCTGAATGAGTCCTTAAGGGTAGGTAGGAATTGTCATATGTTAACGTGCAGCTAACCTTTTATTTTTATTGCTGGATACAACAGTGTTCCGGTTTTTGCTTCTCTCTGTTACACTTGATTTTTATTGCTTTGTTTTTTTAGCTTAAGGACCCGTGGTCGCATGTTTAACTTGTAAAGGTCCTCAAGTCAGAGAGATACAGGACCTGCCATGATAGACAGGTCATAGTGGCCACGATGGGGAAAGATGTTGATATGGTTTAAAGCTCCAGACAACTTTAATGAACTGGTAGCATATGCCATCAGCTGTGTGGAAGGCTGCAGCACGAGGGCCGCAGTCCACACTGGACATAAAGCAAGGCTAACTGGAATTTACAAAATCGAGTGACCTAGACACCAAGCATGGTTGGGCATGTACAATACCTGCCTACACATACTGCACCTGGAGAACTGAGCCTCTGAAGCAGCCGGGTCAAGGAGAAGCTGTGATACAGAAGTATGGAGATGCTTATTGAAGCTTTGAGCCAACAGAAACACCAGTCTCTATAAAGTATTGCCAGCAAATCAAGCCAAGAATGGGCCAGAGACATTGTGATGTGAATTGGATATAAGGCCAAAACAATGTAAGGAGCGCCTTGTGATCTTAGAGACAGACTGATTGGGATCTTGTACCAGTCCAGTCTGTTGAACTTTGTTGTTGTAACCTCCATGCCTGAAGTTCCTCCTCGAGGTGAAAGTAAGATGAATTGCAAAAACTGTGCAGTGCCTCTGTCTTATTTCCTGCACCATCTCTCCTGCAAGACAGTTCCCATCAGGCTCGTCACCCCAACACCTCAGTTCAGTCATGGTACACGCACATGGAAAATAGTGGTGTTGTTTCCAGAAAGACAATCTTCCTTCTAATACCAGACATCCCCTTTTAAATATCATTTTTTATCTAATGACATTATTAGATACAATTGTAACATAAATACAGGAGGACACTACAGGTCATAGTTATAAAAAGCCGCCCTTTACCCCCTTCTCACCAAAAAATAAATGAAGATATAAACAGTAATGCCGGAAAATCGAAATGTGAAAGCCAAAAAAAAAAAAACATCTCTCCTGTTCTGCTCACAGAGGTTATGAGTTTAAAGGTATTATGGTGAAGAAGCAGAAAGTGAGCTGTCAAGCATGAAAAACCTGAGACTTGTAAGAGCTGACAAAGGTTTCAAGATCAAACCTGAGGAGCTTTGGGGGTCACAGGTAAAGTTAAGAGAGCACAGATCTGACTGACGAGTCTGAGTCTGTAACAAGAAGATCAATGGAAGCCGATTCTCCAGAATGAAGAGTGCTGCAGGCTATAGTCGTGGACCCAGACATTGTTTATAACGATGGACTGTAGCAGTCTATATTTACTTAAAGGTGATACTAATTAACAAAGGACTTTAATATCAGGTAAATTAACATCATGACACACTAATAAGTTGGGGTTCGACCTCTGGGACCACCACCAATCAAGCATACAGGGCAGTCCCAGTAAGGTCAGCCTAGACTGAAATAAACTGAGAGAGAGAGAGGGAGGGAGGAAAGGAGGGGGGGGGGAGGGGGAGAGGTGGAGAGGGAGGGAGAGAGGGAGGGGGAGTGGGAGGGGCAGAGGGAGGGGAAGAGTGAGGGAGGGAAGGGGGGGAGGAGGGAGTGGGAGAGGGAGAGGGGGGGAGAGAGAGAGAGATCACTCCGATCTCCGCGCCTACCGTTTCCCTTCAGCTTCATCAACAGGCACAGGACTGAATAATGCCGGCGCCTGTGCTCTTCCAGTTTAGCTGAGGGCATCCGCCTCAATCGGATACCCGATGAGCTCAGAAAGCAGCATCAAATCCACTGCGCAAGCACTGAGCTGACCCTGGGCAGGCGTAAAAACACAGGGCTAGATGACATGTTCTCAAAAGGGATAGGGGTAGTGTGCGGGCATTGTGTTAGCGATGCTCCAAGAGCCCCGATCAGCCCTTTGGTGCTCGAAATTGCTAATTTGCATAAATAAAGTACAATAATGCCATAAATATAGAAAATATTCCGGTGCTAATGTTACGCTTATTTAGAAATTTGAGATTCTTGGCAAATACATTTTGTACAAAATTATTTGGGCCTGTCTGCCAAACGTCAAGGCGATCTAACACTAAATGCTACCTGTGCCAAAATGGCCACCATAAAATTCAGGGAGTGCAGGTTCCACATGCATGCTGGGTCCACTCTGCTTTTTACCATTTTTAGTGCCATAACGGCCTCCGTTAAATCCAGGGATGCAGGTACCAACATTCATGCTGAGCCCGCTCTATACTTCTTGTGGTGCCAAGTGGCTTCCAATAAATACAATGAGAGCATTAATTTGCATCAATGTAAAACGGGTGATATCTCATCAGCAGCTCATTCTAGAAACAAAAGACAGGTATCATTTTACTTTAGTGTGAGCAGCCCTACCAGGCATCGTGGTTGATCATGACAGATTCTCTTTAAACTTTGCATTACAGAGAGGTTATTACGGAGAATGCACAAGTTGCGGTCATACCCAGGCATCCATACTCGTGAGGGCCAAAAGGAAATCTGCCATATAAAGAGACCAGATTATAACTGATGTTACATGTGATATTTGAGGAGGTGGTGAGGGGTTATGCAATTTGCCTTGGGTCCCAGTACTTCAAGTTGCGCCTTATATGTATGTAATAGTGAAATAATGCTCCATAGTAAGACTAGGATTAACGTCGAGCAAATTCGATTCGGCTGCTTCACCAAATTTCACGAACAAATTTGCTTTGTGATGAATTATTTTGTCACAAAGCGCATTTCTTTGTACGTAGCAGGCGCAATGATGGGGAACAGCCAGTGCGTAGCCCCCGTCATTGAACTCGGCTTTCAGGGGTTAATCTGTAAAAAAATAAAATAAATACTCACCTTATACATTTGAGCGCGAAGAGGCTGCCGCGGCCATCTTGATTAAAGATCTTGCACGAAATCTTGCAATCTTGCATGGTGTGTGATACATCATACATCACCGCAGTGGCGGATCCAGGGGGCAACGGGGCAATTGCCCCCCCGATATTGTGGCAGCACCGGCGGCAGTGACAGGAGATGAACGCTTCCACTGTGGAAGCGTTCATCTCCGTAGCGATCTGTGTCGCCGTCCTCTGGACAGCGATACAGATCGCTGTGCAGTGCGGCAGGGGAGGGAGAGGCGTCTCCCTCCCCTGCTCCTCTGATAGGCTGCCGGCCTCGTGCCGACAGCCTATCAGAGCGGTTCAGGCGGCGCGATGACGTCATCGCGCCGCCTGAGCAGAGGACAGAACGGGACACGGGCCGGAAGAGGCCTGCATCCAGCGCTGCAAGGAGGTAAGTAGGGAGGGGGAAAAGAAAACCTACACAATATTGGGGGGAGGGGGAAAAGAAAACCTGCACAATATTGGGGGAGGGGGAAAAGAAACCTGCACAATATTGGGGGAAAGAAGCCTGCACAATATTGGGGGAAGGGGAAAAGAAGCCTGCACAATATTGGGGGAAGGGGAAAAGAAGCCTGCACAATATTGGGGGAGGGGAAAGATGCCTGCACAATATTGGGGGAGAAGCCTGCACATGATTTTGGGGGAGGGGGGAGCCTGCACATGATTTGGGGGCTGGGGAAAGGAGCCTGCAAATAATTTTGGGGGAAGGGGGATGGGTGGGGAAAGGAGCCTGCACATGATTGTGGGGGGGCATGATGGGGGGAGAGAGGAGACTGGCACTTTTTCACTAGCACATGATCGGGGGGCACTATGGGGACATTACTGATGTATTTTATATGGGGGTAGTAGGATAATTTGTCCAGAATATGGGAGGATGATGGAAAAGTAGTAACTGAGATTTATTTTGTTGTCAAACTGCAGAGACGAAACCTGTCGGTCTGGTCTGAAGGTCTGAAAGGAGAAGATGAGGAAAGAGAACATCTACATCACAGGAGACGTCACTGGATGGAAGAGGTAAGTGGGGCTGTATGTCTGTAGTGATGGGAGCTGGGGCGTATCAATCGCCCAAAGTGCCCCTCCCGAGACCAGGCTCTGGATCCGCCAGTGCATCACCGCACACAAGATTTTGTGTGGGATCTTCAATCAAGATGGCCGCGGCGGCCTCTTTGCGCTAAAATGGATGAGGTGAGTTTTTTTGTTTTTTTTACCTACCGGAAAATTGATTAGTTACCATGAGGCACAAGGAATTGAAGTCGACTTTCGATAATTTGATTTGCTCAACACTAACTATGATTTAAAGTGATGGACAAGGCAGAGTTGGGGCAGTGGATCGGATGCATTCATTTTATCGGAAGGGTTCTTTTCCTTTATTTTCTTAGATGCTGTCATTGCCGTTAATCAGCTTCTTCCTGTGCTTTGTGTTCCTGGTGCCTGTGATGTCTTGTTTCTTTCCCCGACGAGATACGATCGCAGAGATATCAGTTACATCCTGGCAGCGTCATAACCCGTCTGTCATAATTATCCTCTTGTTTATTCAATTTATGTTGGAGCGATGGGTTTCTTTATTTGCTCGCATCCTCCACCGTCACAGACTATTTGTTTCTGTGCCAGTCGGCCCTCATATTTATGATTGCATAAAGCCTGAACACATCGGAAGCCATTGTTTTATGTAAAGCGTCATCTTTTTCTCTTCCTTCCAGCGTCTGGCTGGTTTATGCCTTCGTATTTGTCTGTCGCGGTTTTATGTAGAAGTTTGTTTATACGTCAATTGATGTTTAGTGTTTTATGTCGCCTATCAGCCGCATCAGACTCCTTGTGACTTGTCTCCAGACCTTGAACCCGTAGATGGTCCGCACAAGAAGAATTGAAGTCATTTCACGCTTCTCTTTACGGGAATATTGCCGTCTAGCTTTGATAAATATATCTCTAACAAGCCAAATCCGTCTGACGATTTAACACCCCAAAGTGTTATTAAACTCCAGCGAGCACGCAATGGTGGCTACAGTGACAACCGCAGACGAGTGATTGACTGAACTACTCGGCTGATAAAGAGCATCACAAAGGAGCCGATGGAGAGGAAACGGCCCAATATCCTTCCTAGTGAGACGGTCACATTCAAAGAAGAGGAGCGAGAGGAATCAGTTATCCTGTGGGGGGAATACAGTGTGTCCATCTATATTTATTATTGAACGCAACTTCAATATTTAAAGGGGTGACTACAATGGTGAGGATGACCTATCCGTAGAATAAGCATTCAATATTATATCAGTAGGGTACATAATAAATACATCCTCTGTTGATAGTTACATCTACATTTACTGGGATAAGCTTAATTTTGAAGCACTATTGAAACAAAAGCTTTTACTTTCCCTTTAAAAATACACTTTTATTTAAATACTATAATTATTATTATTATTATTATTATTATTATTATTATTATTATACAAAGACTGTAGCCAGTGGGCACGATTGGTAACATTACATTTATGATCAGTACAGCTTAAAAATGATCCCTAGGGATATTCCATAACCAGGGATGAAAAAACCCGTGGAAGTTCGGGTTCGTCTGGTTCGGCCGAATTTCAGGTCAAAGTTCGGGTTCAGGACGTGACTCGAAGTTACCCTTGAACACGAACTTCATTGAAGTCAATGGGGACCCAAACTTTACTTCATTCAGTAGGACCTTCCAAAGGACCTGCGGTGACATAATCTCAGGTCCTTTTGAAAGTCCTGCTGAAAGAAGATAGAAGACACTGCGGCAGCGCAATCAAGTGGATGAGTTGAGTTGGTTTTTCTTTTTTATACCCTTAAATAGCCATATTCTTTTGCATTCTGTCTTAAGAATGCTACTATTTTCCACCATATCCATGTTATAATGGAAAATAATAAAATCACTCGAATACCAAACCCGAACCCGGACTTCAGTGAAAAAGTTCGGTTCAGGTCCGGGTATCTGAACTCACAAAGTTTGGTACAAACCTACAAACTTTGCAGTTCGGGTTTAACTAATCACTATCCATAACATTTGTTACTCCTTTAAATTACCATTCACAATGTAATAGTCACAACTTCTGAAATAATTCACTGATTTCTACTGTAAAAAAGCCACTACCGCAAGCCACATCCAGTATGCTCATTGGAACATCCTTTACAACTCCTATTACTCATCCTTTAACTTTGATGCCCCGGCCCATGTTTCAGGCGTAACATCATCAGGAAGTACTAATCACAAGGCATACATGGGCGCTATAAAGAGCCTTTTACCAGTCAGCAGACTACAAGGGGAACACGAGTGCAATAATAATAAGGGTCATATCAGTGGGGTTCCAACTCAAGGTAACCCTTGCAATTTAGCTAATTTCATGTGCAGAAGTGCAGAGCTGTACCTGGTAACCTATGAAAGGGCAGTGATGCTTGCTGAAGGCTGCTGTTACCCACATGGCTGACCAAATAATAAGACACGGGCTTCAGGAGAAAGAAATAAGCAGAGGAAGTCATTAAGATTTTGTGGATACCTGGGATTTTCTTTGTTTTTACTTGTAAAACTTCCAAGTATGCATGTGTCAAGCACTCCCAGGCAATGCAGAACGCAAAGCGCAACGCCTCAGATTTCTGACAAATTTATATATATATATATATATATATATATATATATATTTATTTATATCTATATATACCCTATATATATATTGTTAAGCAAAACTTGCCTTTGCTTGATAAATTCTCTAGCTTCATTACGGATATTACAAAGCTGCTGCCTGCAGCCACCACTGGGGGGCGCTCAGTGCATAGAAGTTTAGACAACAGAAGCTACAGTAATGTCTTTTTACTGAGCTCCCCTAGTGGTGGCTGTAGTGTTTTCACCTAAAAACAGAAGAAGGAGAGGAGATAAGTGCCCCCTCAGTACTCCTAGCTGTCTTGTGGTCTGCCTTTATTGAAGGTAAGCCAATGGAGTAGATATATCAATAATAACATCTATAAATGAATAATTTACATGATAATTATTCACTTTATAGCATAATACAATAGATTAAATAGCAATTACAAAGTAACAAAATTTAAATAAAAAATAACACAAAATAAAGATGATATAAAGTAACATAATTAGTGATATAAAAAGCAATAAACATAGTAATATAATACCAAATATACATAGCAAAAATAACAATTAAATAAGAAATAAAACAATAATAAACATAAAAATAATAAAATAGCAATAAATAACAATCAGAATACATTAGAAACGTATTTGTTTATTAATAATAATAAAAATAATAATAATAATAATAATAATAATAATAATAATACAAAATATAATAATACTAATTAAAATAATGCCTGCCAAGGGATCCGCAAAAAAACCTGACACGGAACGCGGATGACACACGGATGGCCATCCGCATTTTTCACGGACCCATTGACTTGAATGGGTCCGTGAACCGTTTTTCACGGACAAGAATAGGACAGGTTATATTTTTTTGACGGACTGGAATCACGGACCACGGACGCGGAGGACAAACGGTGCATTTGCCGAGGTTTCCACGGACCCATTGAAAACCAATGGGTCCGCAGAAAATCACGAAAAACGGAGCAACGGACACGGAATCAAACAACGGTCGTGTGCATGAGGCCTAAGCTTCAGGTTTCTTTCCCATGGGATTCCTCATTGCTTCTCATGACTAGTGTTGAACGCGAATATTCGCATTGCGAAATTTTATCGTGGATATCGGCACTTTGAGAATTCGCAAATATTTTGAATATAGTAAGATATATTCGTAAAAACGAATATTCGTCGTATTTTTTTTCATCTGAACCCATTACCTGCCTGCATCTTGCTTCTGGGCCAATGGGAGAAGGCTGCAATCAGGGCCGGCGCTATCATAAGGCAGACCAAGCGTCTGCCTTAGGGCGCACCAAGCGCAGAGAAGGAGTGGGAGCCAAAAATGAACTGCTTCTTTTTTTTTTTTTTAATTAAATCACTTACTGTGTATTACTCTCGAGCGGCTGCAGCTTCGCTAGGCGCCCGCCCCGCCCCCAGCCTGCGTTTGTGCAGTGCGTGCGGCCCTGAGCGACTCACAGAGCAGCGCACGGCAGCACACGGACGGTCACATGGTCAGGGGAGGCGTGACTGGCCAGTGGTGCCGCGGCGGCCGGCAGCAGCAGAGAATCTGAAGTGGAGGCGGAGCTGTAAGTTGTTGTAACTTGCTGTTTAATGGCCGACGACTGACTGCGAGGTGGTGATCAGCCCAGAGCGGGCGCATAATGTTTATTACACTGTTGCTGCATGCATGCATTAAGGATGAGTGGAGACTGTACCACTGAGGGGAGAAATGATGGGGGACAAGACAATGTGGCGTCTGTGTCATGGAGGGCAAGAAACAAATGTACCATGGGGGCGGGTGACATGATGAGGATTATGAGGAACAATGTTGGAGTCTGTGCCGAGGGGAGAAATGTGACATGGAAGGGGAGAAATGTAACATGGAGAGGGAGAAATGTGACATGGAGGGGAAGAAATGTGACATGGAGAGGGAGAAATGTGACATGGAGGGGCGAAATGTGACATGGAGGGGAGAAATGTGACATGGAGGGGGAGAAATGTGACATTGAGGGTGGGAGAAATGTGACATGGAGGGGGAAAAATGTGACATGGAGGGGGAGAAATGTGACATGGAGGGGAGAAATGTGACATGGAGGGGAGAGATGTGACATGGAGGGGAGAAATGTGACATGGAGGGGGAGAAATGTGACATGGAGGGGGAGAAATGTGACATGGAGGGGGAGAAATGTGACATGGAGGGGGAGAAATGTGACATGGAGAGGGGAGAAATGTGACATGGAGAGGGGAGAAATGTGACATGGAGAGGGGAGAAATGTGACATGGAGGGGGTCAAAATGTGACATGGAGGGGGGCGAAATGTGACATGGAGGGGGGAGAAATGTGACATGGAGGGGGTAAAAGGTGACATTGAGGCCTTGAGGGGGAGAAATGTGACATCAAGGGGGAGAGAGAAATGTGACACAATAGGGGGTCACTGATCCTGATGGATTGATGTGACATGAAGGGGGTGATGTAAAAAGGAGGGGGTGATGTGACATTGAGAGTGGGGGGGGGGCGCCAAAATGCAGCTTTGCTTGTGTTTGCAAAAATCCTTGCACCGGCCCTGGCTGCAATATCGTAGTCTGTAGTGAATTAGAATATTATATCTTCATTATTTAATTTGTTTCATCTTACGCGAAAAATCGGCAATGTAATATGCGCGTTAATCGAGTAAGGGCGGGTTATAGGCAACTTTCCTATTGGGTTGGCTTGATAGATATTCTACAATCCATCTCGAATAATCTTGAATATGAATATTCACGAATATATGATGAATATTCTACCACATATTCGTGAAATATCACAAATCCTAATGTTGCCCATGCCGCTCATCACTACTCATGAGTCTGACCACTATTTTTTTTTACCATGTAGATATTCCATGATAAGAAGGGACATATTTCTTCTAGATGTGGAATCTGTGCAAAATCCTTGGGCCGGCGAATGCCTGCACCATCAACCCTATTCAAATGGGTTCATCCCCATAATGTTAACTACAAATCTGCTTCACTCTTGGATTTGTTCAGCTAATTCTTCATAAATAGGGATGAGCGAACCCGAACTGTAAAGGGAACCCGAACTTTAGGGGTTTTGGTGCCTGGACCCGAACCTGAATATTTCTGTAAAAGTTCGGGTTTGATGTTCGGCGATTTCTTGGCGCTTTTTAAAAGGCTGCCTACTAATGGCATGGCTGTGATTTGCCAAGAGCAGCATGTGACCCAGCCTCTATATAGGATGGAGTCATGTAGCGCCGCACGTCACTCTGCTCTTCTCAGTGTAGGGATAAGATGCTGCTGCTGCTGTGAGGGAGAGAATAGGAAATAATTCTGGTGTACTTGGCGTTGTCCAATCTTCAAACTACAGCAATTATTGAGGGTGCTATGCTACATTTTTGTACCCAGCGCTGAGCCCGGTGACACTGAAAAATAACATTTAATCCATCTGCTAGTTCGGTGGGCTTCGGCGGCCATTTTTGCAAGTGCAGTGCATGTCCCTGCATGTGTCCCTGCATGTGTGCCAGGGACATTAATTCTGTTCTGGTAGCTCAGTGGAGGACAAATTCCCTTTTTTGGCCGGTGAAATACCCCTGCGGCCTGCAGTGCATACCTGCCAGTGAAAATTATTCAATTACAATAGTCTGTCACATATTTTTGTGACCTAAAGCGATTTTTTATCTGTCTGCCACAGGCACTGCATATCTGACAGTCCAATAAAACCGTTAAATACTGCAGTTACCATATTTTTCGCCGTATAAGACGCACTGGCACATAAGACGCACCTAGGTTTTTGGGGAGGAAAAAAGGAAAACATTTTTTTTAACTAAAAGGTGTGTTTTTGGTGGTTTTGGAACTAATGGTGGTCTGTGGATGGCACTACTATGGAGGAGCTGTGGATGACGCACTGTTATGGGGGGGATCTGTGAAGGACACTGTTATGGGGGGATCTGTGGATGTCACTGTTATGGGGGGATCTGTGAAGGACACTGTTATGGGGGATCTGTGAAGGACACTGTTATGGGGATTTGGGGATGAGCGCTGTTATGGGGGATCTGTGGATGTCACTGTTATGGGGGATCTGTGAAGGACACTGTTATGGGGATCTGTGGATGTCACTGTTATGGGGGATCTGTGAAGGACACTGTTATGGGGGATCTGTGAAGGACACTGTTATGGGGATCTGTGGATGACGCACTGTTATGGGTGGGATCTGTGAAGGACACTGTTATGGGGGATCTGTGGATGTCACTGTTATGAGGGGGATCTGTGAAGGACACTGGTATGGAGGATCTGGGGATGACGCACTGTTATGGGGTATCTGGGGATGACGCACTGTTATGGGGGATCTGGGGATGACGCACTGTTATGGGGGTCTGTGGATGACACACTGTTATGGGGGGTCTGTGGATGGCACTGTTATGGGGGATCTGTGGATGGCAATGTTATATATGTGTCATCCCCAGACCCTCCCCACCCCATAACAGTGCCATCCACAGACCCCCTCCCTCCATAAAACTGAGCAAGCAGGGAGGGACTGGGAGGAGGAGCTGGGGGCTGGCAATTGCAGAGGGGCCGGTGCAGTGACTGTACTCCGCCCCCCCCCCCCCCCCACTCCAGTGCTGCACTATAGAAATTTAAGATATCTAATTCAATTATGAATTATATGAATTGTTTATGAATGAATCAGGCGGCTCAGGCACGTGACGTCAGTGAGTGACGCGCCCGCAGCCCGGCCTTACTGCCTGCTTTCAACAGAAGCTACAGTGTGTCGGTAATATTAGGAGTGGGGGGCATGGACAGTAACTTTTAATTGAATTAGATATCTTATGTTTCTATAGTGCAGCACTGGAGCGGGGGGGCCGGAGTACAGTCACTGCACCGGCCCCTCCGCAATGGCCGGCCCCCAGCTCCTCCTCCCAGTCCCTCCCTGCTCGCGCATACATCGCAGCTTGCGATGTAAAAAATGTCAGCATTCGCCCCATAGGACGCAGGGGCACTTTTTCCCCAATTGAACCGTTAACTTCGGCTGTTACATTGTTGGTTGGAAAATTAAATGTTTGTTTGTGATAGTGAAGTAATTGTATTGAATTGCTCCGTTACACTGATGTGTGACCTAAATAAATGTATTCTGTTTATGACACGGGCGCTGCCTTACTGTTAGTGAACTTAATTGTTGACTATTGGCAGTTAAATTGTCACCGGAGATAAACCATCTGTTAGTTTGGTGGGTGAACGCAAATAATGAGGAGAACATCAAATAAGAGATGAGGCCCTGGTCGTGGTGCTGCTGGTGGAGCTCCTGTTGCAGGGAGAGGATGTGTGGGAAAACGATCTGTGCCAGGTACACGCCCAAATGAAACACCTTCCTCAGGTGCGAGTAGACGACAGAGCCTTCAGCGTTATTTATTAGGCCCGAATGCCGCTCTACGAATGGTGAGGCCAGAACAAGTACAGTCGCTAGTAAATTGGGTGGCTGTCAGTGCCTCCAGTTCCGTCACATTGTCTCCCACCCGGTCCACTGCTGAAAGCTCAGAGTTGGCACCTGCAGGCCATGGGCATCTATCTAGCACCTCACCCCCTTCCAAAGCAGCCAAGCAGTCTGAGCCCCAAATCATGCAGAAGTCTCTTATGCTTTTTGATGACTCTGCTGGCAGGGATTCCCAGGGCATCCACCTAGCCATGGGAGAGATTGAGTGCACTGATGCCCAACCACTTAGGTTAGAGGATGAGGACATGGGAAGACCACCGCAGCATGTCTCTGATGATGACAAAACACAGGTGCCAACTGCTGCAGCTTTCTGCAGTGTGCAGACCGACAAGGAGGGCAGGGGTGAGCAGTGGGTGGAAGATGATGTGGAGAACGATGAGGTCCTAGACCCCACATGTAATCAAGGTCATGCGAGTGACCTGTGCAGTTCGGAGGGATAGGCGGTGGTTGCACAGAGCCACCAGCACAGCAAAAGAGGGAGCAGGGTGCAAAAGCAGAGTGGCCGTCCCCTAGACAGTACGCCTGCTACTGCCCACCGCAATGAAGGGCCGAGCACACCAAAGCCAGCTCCAAGGAGTTCCCTGGCGTGGCAGTTCTTCAGACAATGTTCAGACGACAAGACACGAGTGGTTTGCACGCTGTGCAATCAGAGCCTGAAGCGAGGCATAAACGTTCTAAACCTGAGCACAACCTGCATGACCAGGCATCTACATGCAAAGCACAAACTGCAGTGGAGTAAACACCTCCAAAACCAAGAAAGATTTCAGGCTCCTCCTGCTCCCTCTTCTGCTGCAGTCTCGGCCTCTTCCTCCACCTCTGGAGTGACAGTGGCACCTGCCACCCAGCAAACAGAGGATGTACCAGCAATGCTATCACGTCCGTCACCTTCAACAAGCAGCACCACAATGTCCCATGGCAGCGTTCAGCTGTCCATCTTCCAAACAATGTAACGAAAGAGGAAGTACCTCCCTACCCACCCGCGATCCCTGGTTTCAAAATTCCTGGCCTTTAAAATGCTGTCATTCCGTCTGGTGGAGACGGAGAGTTTTAAAAACCTTATGGCAGGTGCTGTCCCACAGTACGTGGTTCCCAGCCGACCACTACTTTTCCAGGCGAGACATCCCTTACCTGAACAAACAAGTGGGGGACAAAATCAGGTGTGCACTGCGCATCGCCATCTGTGGCAAGGTCCACATACCTACCGATACGTGGACCAGTAAGCATGGGCAGGGACATTATGTCTCCCTAACAGCACACTGGGTAAATGCAGTGGCAGCTGGGCCGGAGGCGGATAGCTGTTTGGCGCATGTCCTTCTGCCACTGAGGATTGCAGGGCATTTCTCTTTGCCAACCTGTTCCCTCCTCCTCCTACTCCGCTTCCTCCTCTACCACCTCCTCATCCGGTCAGCGTAACACCTTCACCACCAACTTCAGCACAGCCCGGGGGAAAGGACAGCAGGCAGTTTTGAAACTCATTTGTTTGGGGGACAAACCCCACACCGCACAGGAGCTGTGGATGGGCATGGAACAACCGATGAGTTATTGGTGCCACTAATACTCGTAGCAGTTCTGGGCCTAGATAGTTTGACGCAAATCCCTTGCCTGGCGCATGTGCTGAATTTGGTGGTGCAGAAATTCCTGAAAAACTACCCTGACATGTCAGAGCTGCTGCAGAAAGTGCGGTCCATCTGTGCACACTTTCGGCGTTCTCACCCTGCTGCTGCTCGCCTGTCTGTGCTGTAGCGTAACATCGGCCTTCCCGCTCACCGCCTCATATGCGACACGCGCACAAGGTGAAACTTCACCTTGCACATGCTGGAGAGACTGTGCGAGCAGCAGTAGGCGATAGTGGAGTTTCAGCTGCAGCACGCACGGGTCAGTCGCTCTGTGGTACAGCACCACTTCACCACCACTGAGTGGGCCTCCATACGAGACCTGTGTGCCCTGTTGCGCTGTTTCGACTACTTCTCCAACATGGCCAGTGGCGATGACGCCGTTCTCAGCCTTAGTATCCCACTTCTATGTCTCCTTGAAAAAATGCTTCGGGCAATGATGGAAGAGCATGTGGCACAGGAGGAGGAGGAAGAGTTATAATTTCAACGGTTATCAGGCCAGTCATTTAAAAGTGGCTCAGATGGTGGGTTCCTGCACCAACATAGGCCAGGTACACAACTGTTGAGCCTGGGTACAGTTCTGGAGGAGGAGGGGGAGGAGGATGAGGAGGAGCCGTGTTCACAGCAGGGTGGCACCCAAAGCAGCTCAGGGCTATGACTTCAGCATGGCTGCAGGGATACCGAGGACACAGACGATACACCTCCCACAGAGGACAGCTTGTCGTTGCCTCTGGGCAGCCTGGCACACATGAGTGACTACATGCTGCAGTGCCTGTGCCGAGTTGCCCACATTCTAACTTGTGCTGATTACTGGGTGGCCACCCTGCTGGATCCCCGTTACAAGGACAACGTGCCGTCCTTTATTCCCTCACTGGAGCGTGATCGGAAGATGCGCGAGTACAAGCGCTCGCTGGTAGACGTGCTGCTTATGGCATTCCCACCTCACAGCGGGGGCTCAGTGGAAGCACAAGGCGAAGGCAGAGGAGGAGGAAGATGAAATCGCCAACGCAGCCAGGGCACCGCCAGCACCTCAGAAGGCAGGGTTAGCATGGCCGAAATGTGGAAAAACTTTGTCACCACGCCACAACAACCTGCACCACCAGCAGATATGGAACGTCTTAGCAGGAGGCAGCATTTCCGCAAAATGGAGGAATAGTATCTGTGCACACGCCTACACGTACTGACTGATGGGTCTGCCCCATTCAACTTCTGGGTCTACAAATTGGGCACATGGCCTGAGCTTGCCCTTTACGCCTTGGAGGTGCTGGCCTGCCCTGCAGCCAGTGTATTGTCTGAACGTGTATTCAGCACGGCAGGTGGCGTCATCACTGACAAACGCAGCCGCCTGTCCACAGCCAACGTGTACAAGCTCACAGTCATTAAAACGAACCAGGCATGGATCCCACAGGACTTGTCTGTACCTTGTGCAGAATAGAGAAGTATACCGGCCGCACCCAGCCTTTGTTATACTACAGCGCACTTTCTCTTTGTATTATTTTATAGATTCCCCAATGTTTTGTGGTCTACCCAAATGAAAAAAAAGTGTTGGCTACCTCCTCCTCCTCCACCACCGCTTCCACCTACAGCGCCATGTCCACCTACACCGCCACGTCCACCTACACCGCCACGTCCACCTACACCGCCATGTCCACCGCCTCCTCAACCTTCTACTCCATATGGACCTCCTCCTCCTAGTTCAAGATTATCATTTTTCATTTTTATTTATTTTATTTTAAGTCATTTCCCTATCCACATTGGTTTGCAGGGCACTTGTCATGCTCTTACCCACATTTTGCTTCCTTTCGCAGCCCTCTAGCCCTTTCCCTGACTCTTTTAGAGCCATTTTAGTGCCCCAAAGTTCGGGTCCCCATTGACTTCAATGGGGTTCGGGTTCGGGGTCAAGTTCGGGTCCCGAACTCGAACTTTGCGACGAAGTTCGGCCGAACCCGGCGAATCCGAACTTCCAGGTGTTCGCTCAACTCTATTCATAAAGAATACACATCAGATTTTTCTGACATGAATTTTAAGCCGTGTGAACACATCATAAGGAATAATGATTTTTAGCTTTATCCTCGAAAATTCTTTACCCTTAAAAGTGAATTGTATTTTGATCCCATAATGACGCTATCTGGTAATCCAGAAAACCCCGAGAATCCAAAATCCAGAATATTTGATGAGCTGTCCTAAGTTTCATTCAGTAGCTTCTCTGTAGATATGTGGATCTGGACGGCACATGTCTATTTAATACATAGATATTTCTGCTACCAATTTTTTTACTAAACCTATCTCCATTCCGGGGACTTTGAAGGCTGCGGTGCAATTATGGGTTGCCAGGGAGATGCAGAGAAATGCAGATTTCCTATCTGAGTAAAACTCACAAGATAGATTTGGAAATTAAAATTCATTTTCTCAGCCCTTGGAAGAGGGGCTGCCGCACTCCAGATATGTTTACTCCTCTTTGTCAAAACAGCAGAGACGCGGTTTGCATGTAAATCTCCGCTTGTTAGCGCAGGTTAGGGAGTGGTGACAGCTGACGCCTGAGCCCCGGTGACATGACTGACACAAAGCGACGGAATCCTGCCGGGGGCTCTTTATGCCAGGCACTCGGGACAATAAGTGGCAGTTGATTGGTGAAGGCCCATTGATAACAATGTTATTAATATTATAACAAATTGATGTGATCCACAGGTGGTTATAGAACCACAAGTCTCAGCATGCCCAGACAGTAACCTATGACCGCCATATGTCAGGGCATTGATGTACCCACTTTTAGGTGGGGAGCCTCTCCCCATATTCCAGTGCCTGAGTAACATCAGTGGGACTTCTCCTTCCCAGTCTTTAGGGCATGCTGGTTCTTGTAGTTGTATGATATTCTCAGGGTTCTCTGTTCTTGGGGGCCCTCTTCTTGGTCTGTATGAAGTAGTTTCTGGATAACCTACTTTGCAAAGATTCAATTTCTTGTAGTGTTTAATTTCTGTACTGACTTCCTACTGGGCTTGTGTTTGCACATTGCAGCCAGTCTGAACAAGCTGAGCTGTAATATAAAGAATAGGGGAGAAACAGGGCTGCACTGCAAAGAATAGGGGAGATATACAGTTTCATTGTAAAAATGGGGGAGAGACAGAGCTGTCATGTAAAGAATGGGGGAGAGGCAGAGCTGTCATATAAAGAATGGCGGAGAGGCAGAGCTGCAATGGAAAGAAAGGGCAAGAGACAAAGCTGCAGTCTAAAGAATGGCGGAGAGGCAGAGCTGCAATGGAAAGAAAGGGCAAGAGACAGAGCTGCAGTCTAAAGAATGGGGGAGAGGCAGAGCTGCAATGTAAAGAATTGGGGAGTGGCAGAGCTGCTGAGCAAATAATGGGGGAGAGATAGAGTTGAAAAGTAAAGAATGGGGGAGAGACAGAGCTGAGTGTCAATAATGGGGAGAGACAGAGCTGCAGTTTAAAGAATGGGGAAGAGATAGAGCTGCATTTTAAAGAATGGGGAAGAGACAGAGCTGCAGTGTAAAGAGTAGATGAGAGACAGACCTGCAGTGTAAAGAATGGACAGATTGGTAGCCCTATGGAAGCTGTAATGGCGGCCATATTGGTTGTCACCCAGCTTTCCATGGAAGGGATAGAACTAAGAAGCAACATAACAGAATTTTTAACATAAGGACATAAGAAGACAAAGACCCCAGGACTTTTATCTACTGGAAATTTATGATTTTAGGGGCTTTTCAGACACATTTCGCGACCCCTTCTGTGCTCTGGACGGCAGCGAGTGACGAGCGGAGAGGAAATAATGAAGATTTCTACCGGAGCAGATGAGTTTTTGTTTAATAAAGACAAATGCGGCTCAATCAATGAGGTGTAATCAGAGGTTAATTGCGACTCCACCAAGAAACAATACGTCTTCATTCTGTGCCCAGAGCTTACCTGTCAGAGGTCAAGTCATCAGATCAATGCCAGGCGGAGAACATATCAACTGGGTTTTTGGAGGGTTTAAAGGGGTCTTCTACCTGTAACAACTACCAGTCATGGTAGCTTTGGCCACTAATGGAGCTTTGGCCACTAATGGCAGTCAATATCACCCATAGATATAAATCATCCCCTGCTGAGTTACATCCCATAGTCATCTCCTCATCTGCTACTATACGTTCTATACATTGTATCTCCTGAACAGATAGATTATGATTCATAAGTTTCTATTAGTGATGATGAGTGAGCATGTTCGGCCGAATATCTGCTCGGCTCGAGCATCGCTATGCTCGGCATATGGCGGTACTCGACCGAGTAACGCATGTGCTCGAGCGCAATGCTCGAGTCTCTGCCCAGCACGTTTCGTGGGTTTTATGGAGCTAATAAAGGTGCAGGTAAGTACTGCCCTCACTGTAATGCCAGTAGCCATGTTGGCTGCTGGCAATAAAGTGATTGGCTGGCCGGAATGCGTCATCGGGTGCTATATAGCATCCGATGACGCACGTTCGGCTCAGACGTAGACAAGGAGAGCAGAGAGTAGAAGGGAAAGACAGAGCAGGGAGCGATTTTCACAGTTTTTATTCAGAGAAAGCTTTTCCAAGACCCAAAAGTCCTTTTAAGGACTACTGTGTGTGTGTGTGTGTGTGTGTGTGTGCTTTAGAGCAGCAATCTATTTACCTCCTGCAGTCTCAGGGACAGTGCTTCGGAAGGGACAGATAGTGCAGGGAGAGACATTTGCTGTTTTTACTACCAAAAGCTTTTTACGACCCCAAAGTCCTTTTGAGGACTACTGTGTGTGTCTGACAGCAGCAAGATATTTTTATTTTATACCTATTAGTGACATATACTGTACATCATCCGCAGTGTCTTTAATAATCTGGGCCACATCTAGTGTCCATAATCTGTGGTGTTCTGTAACCAATACTGTAGAACATCTGCAAACAGTGTCTGTATTACAAATACCAACAATCTGGGCCTAATATAGTGTCCATATTCTGTGGGTATTTGTGACATATACTGTCCTGCATCCGAAAACGGTGTCTTTAGCGGACAGTAAAACAATCTGCGCCACATCTAGTGACAAAAACGTTAATATGAAGAAGGCGAGCACTAAGGGAAGGGGAAGTGGGCGGCTTGGCGGGTTGGGAGGCTGGACTTGGGGGGGCTGGTTTGTCCCCGCTACCTGTTCGGGGAGAAGGGAGGGCTCATACAGTGATGGCGAGTGCTGGGCCGGGGGTGTTGGTTGCGTCGGGGAGGGGGGGCGAGACTGTATTCGTGTAGATGCAGGTGAGGGACGAGGAGGAGAGGCGGAAAGTGGATGACTTGGTGCTGGGTGAGGTGTATGTGTGTTTCGAGGGACCGTTAGGGGCGCATTTAAAGCAAGAAGTGAGGGAGCGTATTTGGAAGGGGGAGTATGTTGAGATCTTCTCGTTGCTGCCACTGGAGAGATTTAACTTGGACAGGGTGTGCCGCGAGGACGGAAAAAGGAGGAGGAGGAGAAACGCAGGTATAGGCTGCGGACCTTTTCTAACTGGCTGCAGGCTTTCGTCATTTTGGCGAGTGTCATTGGGGAAAAGTCACCGGAGTGCCGCTCCGCACTTTTGTGTTACATGGATGCGATTGGGGAGGCGTCCCGCGTATACGAAGGTGTAGGATGGCTGCGGTACAACGAACAATTTAGGCAGAGGAAAGCGGTCCGCCCAAACATGCGGTCGGACCATAAGGATATTGGGTTAGGGATGCGGGTGACGGCGCCGGGGAGACAGGTGCAGTCCTTTCGGGGGTAACAAGTACAGGGGTGGGACAGTCGGGGATGTCCATGGCCGCGGCAAAATCATTGTGCTTCCTTTTTAATGAGGTGAACTGTAAATTCGGGGCTAAGTGCAAATTCAAACACGAGTGCTCTTCCTGTGGGGCTCCCATGGGGCATCCAGATGTTTCCAGGGGGGTAGGCAGAAGGGCGGGGAAAACGGTGGAAAGGGTGCTGCCGCTGGTTCGGGTGAAAGAGATGGAGCCATTTTGAAATAGGTACCCGTTTCGGGAGGCGGCTCAGTTATTGTTAGATGGCTTTAAGTTTGGTTTTTGTATCCCGTCGGATGCAGGGCCGACCCTTTTTACTGGGAAAAATTTGCGCTTGGCTGGGCAGCATGCGGACGTGGTGTCAGAGAAGCTGGCAAAGAAAGTGTTATTGGGGCTTATGGATGGTCCGTTTGAGGCCTCCGCCGTTAGCTGCCTTTAAGGTCTCTGATTCATCACCTGTCATTCCCAAAGGGCGCATCGGTCAATGAGGGTATTGATCCTGAATTATGTTCGGTGGTCTACACATCTTTTGACGCAGCAGTAGCATGGGTGCGGCTCTGTTGGCGAAGACGGACATTGAAGCATCTTTTCGGCTGCTCCTGGTACATCGGGATAGCTTGCATTTGTTGGGATGTTTTTAGGAGGGGGGATTTTATGTGGGGGGTTCGATGCCTGCCGATAGGCTGTACATTGTCGTGTGCTTATTTTGATGCCTTAAGTTCTTTCTTAGAGTGGGCAGTGGTAGACGTTTAAGGTTGTCAGTCAGTCATCCATTACCTAGATGATTTCTTGTGTTTGGGGCCGGCAAATTCGCGGGTTTGTCAGTTGTTGCTTTCCACTTTACAGTCGGTGTTTGCGTCGTTCGGGGTTCCGCTGGCGGAAGGGAAGACGGTTTGGCCCACGACGGAGTTGAGTTTCTTGGGGATCGTTTTAGACACTGTAGCAATGGAGTGCAGGTTGCCGGAGGATCAGTTGGTGGATT
Organism: Bufotes viridis; assembly: GCA_033119425.1. NCBI lineage: Eukaryota > Metazoa > Chordata > Amphibia > Anura > Bufonidae > Bufotes > Bufotes viridis. The sequence goes on from CM065597.1 coordinate 6,211,076, forward strand.
TGCGGGCTGAGGTTGACAGGGCGGGCAGTGCTGTTAAGATTTGTTTAAGGGATTTGCAATCGCTGCTGGGGAAGTTGAATTTTGCATGTCGCATTATACCCATGGGCCGAATATTTTGTAGGAGGTTGGCGGCTGCTATGGCGGGGGTGACAGTGGCCCATCATTTTATTCGGCTAGGGCGGGGGCTGCGGAGGGATCTGGAGGTGAGGGCGAGGTTTTTGACAGACTTTAACGGGAGGGCATTGGTGTTGGGGGTTGCAGTGGATAGTGTGGATATTGAGTTGTTTTTGGATGCGGCAGGGGGAGTTGGTTTTGGGGTTTATTACAACGGGCAGTGGTGCTCGGATCGCTGGCCTGAGTCTTGGGGGGTACGGGGATGGGTTTGGAACTTGGCCTTGTTGGAACTCTTTCCTATTGTGTTAGCGTTAGAATTGTGGGGGGAAAAGTTTTGTAATAAAAAGGTGAGGTTTCATTGCGACAACTTGGGGGTGGTGCAGGCAATAAATAGCTTGTCAGCATTGTCCCCTCCGGTGGTTCGGTTGTGGCAGCATATGGTTTTGCGTTGTCTGAGGTTGTATGTATGGGTGGTGGCTGTTCATGTACCGGGGGTTTCTAACGGTATTGCGGATGCTCTTTCTCGTTCGCAGTGGAAGCGCTTCCGGCAGTTGGTGCCAGAGGCAGAGGTCGTCGGGCTGGAGTGTCCGGGGACATTGTGGGAGATCTTGGAGGTACTGTCAGGGGGCTGTTCAGGGCCTCTCTTATGTCTGGCACGTGGGCTGCATATGACGAGGCGTGGGATAGCTGGGTGAGGTGGTGCAGATTACTCGGCGTGGGGGTGGATGCGGATGAAGTTCCGCTATTGTTATTTTTGGGTTGGAAAAAAGAAACCGGGGTGGTCGGTGTCCCAGGTGAATAGGTGTATGTCTGGGCTGGTCTTTGGTTTCAAGCTGCGGGAGCTGAAGGACAGTACTAAGGCATTTTTGGTTAAGCAGGTGTTAAAGGGTTGGCGGAGGGGTCAGAGGTCTGTGGATAGGCCCCTCCCAGTTTAGTTCGAGTTGTTATTAATGCTCGGGGGTCAGTTGGAGACAGTTTGTAGCTCCAGAGGAGAGGTGAAGTTGTTCAAGGCGGCATTTGCGCTGGCTTTTTTCGGGGCTTTTAGATTGGGTGAATTGGTGTGCAGGAATGTTCATTGTGCAAGGGGGTTGAGAATGGAAGATGTGGAAGTGTTCGGGGACAGGGTAGTGGTCAGGTTGCGAAGGTCCAAAATGGATCAAGTAGGGCGAGGTTGTGATGTTTGCTTGTTTGAGGTGCCGGGATGTTCTACGTGCCCTGTATCCTGTTTGCGGGAATATTGCGGGGGGCTGGGAAAAGGTGTGGGCCCCCTTTTGAGGCATGCAGATGGGTCCTTCTTATCCAGATTCCAGTTCCTGGCAGTGTTTAAGAGGTGCTTGAAGGAGGTGGGAATGGATTTGCAGGGTTACACGGGGCACTCGTTTAGGATTGGGGCTGACACAGAGGCAGCACGCCTGGGGATGAGTGAGGAAGTTATTAAGAGGATAGGGCGGTGGTAATCGAGTAGGTTCCGGTCTTATGTTCGTTTGGGCATGTTGTAATGGGGGCGGATTGCTGGTGTGGCATTAATGTGGCTTTTTTTTCTGTGTTTCTTTTAGGTATTTCCCTGGCTTTGGTATGGATTATCGGGCACTCCTACGTTTTCTGGGGGGCTTTAAGGTTATCAAGGTATGTTGTGGGGAGGGGTTTTGAGGGAGGTGCACCGTTTTGTGCAGTTGGACAGGCCTCCGGATGTGTTGGTGCTGCAAGTGGGTGAAAATGACTTGGGGGAGAAGCCGGTGTGGGAATTAATTAGGGATATTAAGTTTGACCTGTTACGGTTGTGGTCATTGTTCCCTGGGATGGTGGTAGTTTGGTCGTACATCGTTCCCAGACGGCGTTGGAGGGAGGCACGGTCGGTGGAGAGGATAAACAAGGCCCGTATTAAGGTTTACAGGGCGGTTGGAAAGTTTGTGGCAGTGGTGGTTCGGCATTTGTAATTGGAGGCCCGGAGTGGGCGAGTTTTGGAGGACGGATGGTGTTCACCTTAATGCGGTGGGCATCGATCTGTGGGCTTTGGGGCTACAAGGGGGGATTGAATGAGCCTTGGGGGTGTGGATGGGCATGCAAGCTTAAGGGTGGAGGTCAAGTTGCGCTTCCGTGGCGGTAGGAGGTCCTGGAATACGGTGGTAGGGCTTGGTGTCTTGTGGATGGGAGGGCCTCAATTGGTGGGGCTGGACTCCCAGGGTGGAAAGTTGGTTGGTTCCAGTGGGGTGTCCATTACTCTGTGTCTCCGAGCTGGAGTGATACGGCTGGAGGCAAAGTGGATTGAGCCGGGTGTTGTGGTACACCAGTTGGAATCTGGGCTTCTAGGACCTCCTTCGTCAGGTTTATGTATATATGTATTTTGGTATGTTATATTAATAAGAGGCTGCTGTGGCCATTTAATTCCAATATTGGCTCTGTGTATTTTATTAGTGGGGATATGGTAAAAGCGGGGTGGGGGAATCTGAGTCGCCAGGGTAAGGGAATAGAGGACATGAGGGAATTCCACAATAACCTAATCATGTGAAATAGATTTTTTGGGGGGTTTTGTACGTATTTTTGTCAGTCTGTAAAAGTGGTGTACAACTCGGACAACATGGTTCCCAGCAGCGACATGGGAGTCCAAGATGCATCCAGACATCGTCCCTATGCAGTTACCGATCCATTTCGGTGGTGTTTCTGTCACGTTCTGACCTTTTCTCCCATTGACTTCCATTATACTCGGGTGCTCGGCCGAGCTCACGAATATAGCAATGTGTTTGGTTCGAACACCCGAATACATTGATGCTCGCTTATCACTAGTTTCTAAGCATTGTATCTCCTGAACGGATACATTGAGACTCATCAGTTTCTATATATTGTATCTCCTGAACTAATATATTGAGACTCAGTTATTATATATTGTCTCCTGATTTTTGTTCCCCTAAGAGCGGCTTCTATCAGGACAATGAGCTATTGACTTGGTTTTTTATTAGATGCTCTTACATTTTGAGGGCGCTTTCATCTGAGAATGCTTTTAACTACCGTACTCCTCCATTTATTTACCTCAGTCGCTATGGTAACTGAATGCCATTCTCCATGAGTTAAGGACTCACATCAGTTATTGAAGAATATTTGCTCATTTAACATTATATTTATGTTTTTCTATTCCCTTTGGCAATGAGGCATTAGATAATATCTGCAGCAATTTCTTCAATTTTTTGCATACAGATCTCTTTCAGGGCACATTTCTGCTGTAAAAATCGCAGATTAAGGCCTCTTGCACACGACCGTGGTTTGGTTCTGATGCGGCTCAGATGCGGAGCCATTCCGTTTTGTGGACAAGAATAGGCATTTTTATAATGGGCCGTCTGTCCCGTTCCACAAATTTTGGAAGGCACACAGGCAGCATCTGTGTTTTGCGTACCGCAAAACACGGCACGTTCCTAATAGAGTCATTTTCTACCAGGATATTCAGAGCACTGAAATGAATAAAAACCCTGAAATGTAGCTTGTATCTAGCTCCCTGTTATATGTGGGCTCTTATGTGGGTGCATCTACGTCAAGTAGGGGCTACTCCAAATAAGCTCCCTGACATGATTGGGTTTGCCGAGTGACCAGGTGACCCACAGGTGCATTTATTACACTGTAGAATACTCTGTGAGATAATTGAGACTGCACTGATACATTGCAGCAAAGTACAGGATCAATACAGGCGATATTTTGCCTGTGGGTGTAGAAAGCAGAGGATTGTTTAGATTGGATAGAATTGCCTAGGAATGGGTACTGTGCCAATGCTGGAAGAAGCACACTGCTAATTGATCTTACTCAGCCTGTCACGCTGCTCCGTGATTAGCCAAACTATTATGGCAAAACACGTTGGAGAAAACAGAAGAGTATAGAGCAGGTTCAGGTAGCCTAGGTCCGAGTTTCCAGTTGGCTGAAAGTCGCTATTTTCAGAGCGGGTGCTCCGATGACAGCCTCACCAGGACAATCCCCACTCATCTGCAGCATTACGCAGTAGGAATAATGACTGCCAAACTGGTGGCTATAGGCTATAGACCTCTAATAGACCAATTGATGGTCTATGCCAGTGATGCTCAACCTGCGGCCCTCCAGCTGTTGTAAAACTACAACTCCCACCATGCCCTGCTGTAGGCTGATAGCTGTAGGCTGTCCGGGCATGCTGGAAGTTGTAGTTTTGCAACATCTGGAGGGCCGCAGGTTGAGCATCCCTGGTCTATGCCTTTGTTCTGTTGGAGGTGCATCTACTGCAAGCTGATCTAGCACACACCACTAGCTGCCATGGTGAAATATCTTCCAGCATTGGCACACTACCCTATCCTAGGCACCTACCTCAAAAATGTTTTTGTACAAGCACCTTATTGTTTTTAGCAGCAACTAGTAATGAAAGTTATATGTAATATTACTGCACAAGAGGTTCTTTACAATCTCTATATATAATTGTAACAAACACACAGCTGTAAGAAGTATTAGGACTGTATTGATTTCCAGGATGTAAAAAGAATGCTCTCAGTCTCTGACAGACAGGACTTTTAGATGCAGTCAATTAAAGAAATGTTTCCGCACCATTGTTGGTGGCTGAGAACATTATACAGTATAGTTACATAGTGGATAATTAGTGTGTTGAGCGAAACAAAACATTTGAAGCCGAGTTCAGTCCGAAGTTTAGGAAAACTTTGATTCTAAACAAATCTGAATTTCCTCGGGCTTCGTGGTAACAAATCAGCTAAACTAAAATGGTGGCTGCACATGTTAGAAAGTGAAAGTAAGTGTAGACAAGCCCAGGAAAGTGACATCACCCATAATGCCATGCAGCCAGCCAACCGCAGGTAGCCATTCCCTGTGATGTCACAGCCCTATAAAACCTCATCCCGAGTAATCTCCGCCATTGCCCTGTGAGCTCAGCATAGGGATAAACATGGCAAGCACTCATGCACTAGGGACAGAGTTGCTGCACAAAGTTTTAAAGAACAATATTGAAGAGGGAGACTGCAAGGAGAGTGCAGGGAGAGTGCAGGAAGACACGGACATTTATAGTTTATTCATTCTGTTAGTGATACAGTTAGTGTGCCACAGTATTAAAGGCAGGTGTACTATATCGCGGTGTTCATCACTATGAAGTGCACTAATATTGATAGTTAATCTGTTCTGTTAGCGGTACAGCTGTTATACACTATGGCCAAAAGACAGTTTGCTTGGCCCACCAAAGGAAAGGGTAGCAGCAAAAATGATGTAGCCGGCACAAGTAGCAGCATAAGAAGGGTGGGTGGTGGTAGTAGCAGCCACAGAAACAGGCCAGAGTTGCCACTATCATTCAGCCGTCATGTTTTGACCAACAATCCAGCTGGACTGGAATGGTTGACTCGCTCTTCAACATCATCTCAAGTGACAAAAGATACGCACAGCCAGGAATCGGTGGGTTCCTTTTACACCACATTTAGGTGGCATGGCCTAGAAACTGCCTCTGTGCCCTCACCTGTCCTGAACCTGCCTCTTGCTTTGCTGCTCCTTCTACTAGCCAAGTAATGATAGACACTGGCTCTGCTCCACTTTTCTGTGAGGATGAGCTTTGTGAGGACAGTCAGCAGCTACAGGCCAGCACAGACTTGGAGGAGAGGTCCACTGCGGACTACTTTAGTCCTGAAACTACCGATGATGAAAGTCCGATGGGAACACATGTTGCGAGAGGTCAAGGACGTGTGCAAGAGACAGGTGGGGGTGAAACAACTGACAACCAAACATTTGTAGATGACGATGTAGCCAATAGCATGTGGGAGCCGGGTAAGGAGGGGGTATTGTCATCAGGGGGCAAGCATGGCAGTGTGTCTGTAAGACTGGGGTGGGCTCCCCAGGATACAGTGAAGTCACAAACGAAGAAAGCAACCCCAACACCAGCTTTTGCCTAAACAGAATTTTACTTAAATGTGGCAATAAACACAACCACAAATGCTGGGAACATACAATAAATTTACATACACCCAGCCCGAAGGCTGAGACCCTTGTGCTGCACAGCACGGTGATGGATGAAGGATGAAAGAGCAGTAATTTACCTACTAGCGGGCACAACTAAACTGCCACACCTTACCTGTTATTACCCTAAAAGAACAAGAACCACTGTATGGGTATGTGGTACGTGCTATCCTGCAGTGCAGCACAACAGCTTACAATCTTACACAGATCTACAGTATTCCCCTCCAATAGCTGGTCCTGTAGCACATGCCTAAGTATTCCTTCTGAGCAAAACGCAAGCCTGGCTTGAGTTTGTGGTAATTTTATCAGCTCTCCAATGTGAAATGTCACTTTAAGTCATGGAGTCCTTGCAATGAACAGTAGTAACACTTGTGGCCTGACACAAACAGAGACCCTAACTAACTAACCACAGGCCGGGTCTCAGTCTCTAGGCACCAACACTGTAATGAGGTGCGTGCACGATCTAACCGACCCGATTCTCTGCATCCGCTGGTGACTCTCAACAGAATGCCTCTCCAACAAGCATGCAGTACCGCAGTGTCTGTGGCTTTAATCCTCAGGTCTCATCAGAGTTCCTGGCAGCATTCCTCCTTCCTCTGGACAGGATCAGGGTCTTGGATACAATCAGCTTTACTTGGCTGCAGCTTTGGTCATTGAAGGGTGCTCCCACACCTGGATGTTGATGGATTTTCTCCTCACACAGATCCTCTGTGTCTGTCTCAGCTCCTCTCTAAGATGGCTATCTCCTTTCCTTTTTTTTAGGCTCTCAAACTTCACCTCTCATGAATATGAAAATATATGCAGTCTGTTAGCTGTGTTTTGGAAACAGTGAAATCTTGTGGCCAAACAGCAGAATGTCAGTCCAGATCATTTAACCTAATTTAAACAAACACAATGTTCAGACAATGAAAGCTGTTTTCCCATGTCACAAGACAGCAGGATGGAAGCGTGCCAATGAGACAGCAAGGTGGAAGCAGTGGGAGATGGGTGGGGAACACCATCTTAGACTCTCGCCACTACCTGCGAGGAACACACTGGCAGTGCACAGGTTCATAAAAGCTGTGGCATCACGCAGTGGTGGAGGCAAAATGCCATACTCAGCAGTGTGGGAATTAGACTGATGCACGGTAAATCTACAGCTAACATAAGGGATTACCTATAAATCTTGGTGAACTGCACACTGATGTACACTGCAATAAACTCTCCCTACAGTCTCCCTGCACTCTCTCTGCACTCTCCCTGCAGTTTCACATCCAAGCCTTCACACTGAGATTGGGCCACAAAGGGGGAAGCAATTTGTGATGAATTAATTTGGAAAAAATTAAAATTTCATGTTGAACTTCAGCGGAGCTGCCAAATAAATGTTTTGAAAACTTCGCTCATCTCTATTGATAAGGTTTTTAAACAGACGCAGGTCCATCATGTGTTACCTCTAATCCTACAATCTTGATCCAGAAGAAGGTACAAACCCCTATAAAATGGTTGCCATTTACCCCATATTAAAGGGGTTCTCCAGGATTTTCACATTGATGGGCGATCCTCCGGATATGTCATCAATGTGAGATTGGTAGGGCTCGGACTCCTGGCACCCTACCCCCCAATCAGCTGTAACTCCAGTTAGCGCCACACCTTCCTCAGAGCTGACCAAGAACATTGCCATTCACTGGATATTGGCGCTCGATATTACAGTTGAGCCACATTTACTTGAAAGGTACTGGCCCGCGCCTAGGCTGTGGGACTGATTTCTCCTCCTCTGTACTGCTGTCCTCGCTCAGCTTGCCACATTCCCAGGTTGGGTCAGTGATTTCATCATCCACCACCTCCTTTTCCACTTCCTCACTCTGGTCATTCTTCTGACTTTTTGACATGACAAGAACCTCACTTATTGACAACTGTGTCTCATCCTCATCATGAACCTCTTGCGACACTAATTGCGGTTGACTTATTGGCAACTGTGTCTCAACATCATCATCCACCTCTTGAAACACTTATTGCCACTCCCCCAACATCATCTTTTTCTGACTGGATGCTCAAAAGTTTGGGAACCAGTGCACAAGATCATCTCATCTCCCTCTTCAAACGGGCTTAGCAAGAGGGCCAAATCAAAGAATGGCGATGAAAAGAGCTCTGCGGAATATCCGAGTGTGGGATGACTTGTTTGCCAAGACTCTCCATGGTGGGAGGACGGAGGATCAGGGTGAGGATTCTGTTAACCAGACTCTTGGCTACAGAGACTTGACTTTGTGGTGCTTAACCGACTGGAAGCATTATCTGCTGCGATTCTACCGACCACCTGGTCGCACTGGTATCATTTCGAGAGCAGTGTCCTGCGCCGCCTAGCAAACTGGGAAATGAAACTAGGTTTCACCGAGCCCAGACCTCCGGCCTTTGCGTGCACCATAAGCAGCAGGGCCCCTTCCCCTCCCGTAGTGCTTGCCTAGAGGTTTTGTAAGTGTATGCGCAAATAAATGACACTGAATGTAAGCGATATTTATAATGTGCACACGTTATACAGGAGATGTAGCGTAGGTAATGTCGCTGTCACTAGCGGTGAAAAAATTAAACTGAATGTCACTGATATTTATGATGCACAAACGTTATACAGGAGATGTGCGCAGGTATTGTTGCTGCTCTAACCAGCAGCCAAGCAATTGCACGCAATTAAGCACACTTTGCGCTGATATATTTCACAGCCAGACAAAACAATAGTCCATAAAAGGACTGTTGGGTCTCTAACAAAGTTTCAACACTGAAAACTCCCCAAAAAACACAATTCCTCTCCTTACACTATCAGTCTCTGCTGCTGCAGCTCGCCTTGACTAAGTCTGAGCCAAATCATGCACCATTGGGTGCTATATAGCACCTGATGACGTGTTCCGGCCAGCCAATTACTGTAATGCCAGTAACCAACATGGCTACGGCATTACAGTGAGTGGCAGTACTCCATCGCATGTTTATTGGCTTCGTAGCAGCCAACAAATGTGCCGGGAGGAGACTCGAGCATCACGCTCGAGCACATGCGGTATTCGGCCGAACAATGTGCTGAGCATCGCGATGCACGAGTCAAACATCATTTTGGCCGAGCATGCTCGCTTAACACTATTATATGTTATTATGTTATTTATATTCTTGTAGTTTTACCGCAAACTTGTACAATCTCTCACTCACGCGCATTGTGAAGAGAGTACAACCTGCTGACCAATAAAAAAGTTAGACTACAAAGAACAGTCCTTTTATTTGGAAGACAGGAATGGTTTCTGCTGAATGTCAGACTGCACACTGTGTGAACGTGTATGAAGACATAACAGCTACAATTCCGGGGTACTAGTCAGAAGCGAAGCTGAGGGCAGTTCCAAGTTTTGAAGTAGTCTTCCACTTTAAACATCAACTACGAAGTTATTCAATGAAGTCTTGCACAAGTTCGCATATAGCTGTCTTTGGCTTATTGGAGCCCATGCATTTTAATACTGTAATCTCCATACAGTATTATTCCGAAGTTTTAAACTAAGCGATTTTGGATGTAGCATCCGAAGCTCGCTTCGTTCATCCCTAGTCAGAGAAAATCCAATCCGAGCCTTACAGAAACTAGCAAACGTATTGCTTGCAATTGTTATAGGGGTAGTGCAGTAGCAGGGAAAAGTTTTGTGGCTGCCGATAATTCTCAAGCTGAACTGGACCCAAAACAATGAGGAGAAATGCAAAAGAAGTCAGAAAACGGATCTTGTCTGAGACATAATGTAGAAGGTGGGCTGTGCTGTACACAGGCTTCTGTAATAGTAACCAAAGATTGAGTCTATCAGACCGGCTGTGCAGAGACAAAGCAGCATTTTGCATTCTAATTGCTGAGGATGATTACATGACCAGATATTAACACACGCTGTGCTGCAGATTAAAGCTTTAGGAGCCCAGGCAAAATTGTCTTTGAAGAAACAACAAAACATTATCATTTCACACGACTACTGACATAAGAAGAGATCTGACCGCTCCGATTACTGCTGTCAGCTAAGAACATCACAATTATATAATAGGGAAAATATTCATGTTCTTTATCGTGTGTTATTTATACAATCAGTACAATACATAAACACGGTGACTTTAAGGGCAAAATAGTGAGTACAGCTCTGGAGTATAATACAGGAATTAACTCAGGATCAGTAAAGGATAAGTAATGTAATGTATGTACACAGTGACTGCACCAGCAGAATAGTGAGGGCAGCTCTGGAGTATAATACAGGATGTAACTCAGGATCAGTACAGAATAAGTAATGTATGTACACAGTGACTCCACCAGCAGAATAGTGAGTGCAGCTCTGGAGTATAATACAGGATGTAACTCAGGATCAGTACAGAATAAGTAATGTATGTACACAGTGACTGCACCAGCAGAATAGTGAGTGCAGCTCTGGGGTATAATACAGGATGTAACTCAGGATCAGTACAGGATAAGTAATGTATGTACACAGTGACTCCACCAGCAGAATAGTGAGTGCAGCTCTGGAGTATAATACAGGATGTAACTGAGGATCAGTACAGGATAAGTAATGTATGTACACAGTGACTGCACCAGCAGAATAGTGAGTGCAGCTCTGGGGTATAATACAGGATGTAACTCAGGATCAGTACAGGATAAGTAATGTATGTACACAGTGACTCCACCAGCAGAATAGTGAGTGCAGCTCTGGAGTATAATACAGGATGTAACTGAGGATCAGTACAGGATAAGTAATGTATGTACACAGTGACTGCACCAGCAGAATAGTGAGTGCAGCTCTAAAGTATAATGCAGGATGTAACTCAGAATCAGTACAGGATAAGTAATGTATGTACATAGTGACTGCACCAGCAGAAGAGTGAGTGCAGCTCAGGAGTATAATACAGGATGTAACTCAGGAACAGTACAGGATAAGTAATGTATGTACACAGTGACTGCACCAGCAGAATAGTGAGTGCAGCTCTGGAGTATAATACAGGATGTAACTCAGGATCAGTACAGGATAAGTAATGTATGTACACAGTGACTCCACGAGCAGAATAGTGAGTCCAGCTCTGGAGTATAATACAGGATGTAACTCAGGATCAGTACAGGAAAAGTAATGTATGTTCATAGTGACTGCACCAGCAGAATAGTGAGTGCAGCTCTGGGGTATGATAAAGGATGTAACTCAGGATCAGTACAGGATAAGTAATGTATGTACACAGTGACAGCAACAGCAGAATAGTGAGTGCAGCTCTGGAGTATAATGCAGGATGTAACTCAGGATCAGTACAGGATAAGTAATGTATGTGCACAGTGACTCCACCAGCAGAAAAGAGAGTGCAGCTCTAAAGTATAATACAGGATGTAACTCTGGATAAGTGCAGGATAAGTAATGTAATGTATGTACACAGTGACTGCACCAGCAGAATAGTGAGTGCAGCTCTGGAGTATAATACAGGATGTAACTCTGGATAAGTACAGGATAAGAAATGTAATGTATGTACACAGTGACTCCACCAGCAGAATAGTGAGTGCAGCTCTGGAGTATAATACAGGATGTAACTCAGGATCAGTAAAGGATAAGTAATGTAATGTATGTACACAGTGACTGCACCAGCAGAATAGTGAGTGCAGCTCTGGAGTATAATACAGGATGTAACTCAGGATCAGTACAGGATAAGTAAGATATGTACACAGTGACTCCACCAGCAGAATAGTGAGAGCAGCTCTGGAGTATAATACAGGATGTAACTCTGGATAAGTACAGGATAAGTAATGTATGTATATGGTGACTGCACCAGCAGAATAGTGAGTGCAGCTCTGGAGTATAATACAGGATGTAGCTCTGGATAAGTACAGGATAAGTAATGTAATGTATGTGCACAGTGACTGCACCAGCACAATAGTGAGTGCAGCTCTGGAGTATAACACAGGATGTAACTCAGGATAAGTACAGGATAAGTTATGCAAGTTATGTACACAGTGACTCCACCAGCAGAACAGCGAATGCAGCTCTGGAGTATAATACATAATATAACTCAGGATCAGTACAGGATAAGTAATGTAATGTATGTACACAGTGACTGCACCAGCAGAATAGTGAGTGCAGCTCTGGAGTATAATACAGGATGTAACTCTGGATAAGTATAGGATAAGTAATGTAATGTATGTACACAGTGACTCCACCAGCAGAATAGTGAGTGCAGCTCTGGAGTATAATACAGGATGTAACTCAGGATCAGTACAGGATAAGTAATGTATGTACACAGTGACTCCACCAGCAGAATAGTGAGTACAGCTCTGGAGTATAATACAGGATGTAACTCTGGATAAGTACAGGATAAGTAATGTATGTACATGGTGACTGCACCAGCAGAATAGTGAGTGCAGCTCTGGAGTATAATACAGGATGTAACTCTGGATAAGTACAGGATAAGTAATGTATGTACACAGTGACTTCACCAGCAGAATAGTGAGTGCAGCTCTGTAGTATAATACAGAATGTAACTCGGGATCAGTAAAGGATAAGTAATGTATGTACACAGTGATTGCACCAGCAGAATAGTGAGTGCAGCTCTGGAGTATAATACAGGATGCAACTCGGGATCACTACAGGATAAGTAATGTATGTACACAGTGACTGCACCAGCAGAATAGTGAGTGCAGCTCTAGAGTATAATACAGGATGTAACTCATATCAGTACAGGATAAGTAATGTATGTACACAGTGACTCCACCAGCAGAATAGTGAGTGCAGCTCTGGAGTATAATACAGGATGTAACTCAAGATAAGTAATGTAATGTATGTACACAGTGACTGCACCAGCAGAATAGTGAGTGCAGCTCTAGAGTATAATACAGGATGTAACTCAGGATCAGTACAGGATAAGTAATGTATGTGCACAGTGACTGCACCAGCAGAATAGTGAGTGCAGCTCTGGGGTATAATACAGGATGTAACTCAGGATCAGTACAGGATAAGTAATGTATGTGCACAGTGACTGCACCAGCAGAATAGTGAGTGCAGCTCTGGGGTATAATACAGGATGTAACTCAGGATCAGTACAGGATAAGTAATGTATGTACACAGTGAGTGCACCAGCAGAATAGTGACTGCAGCTCTGGAGTATAATACAGGATGTAACTCAGGACCAGTGCAGGATAAGTAATGTATGTACACAGTGACTGCACCATCAGAATAGTGAGTGCAGCTCTGGAGTATAATACAGGATGTAACTCAGGACCAGTGCAGGATAAGTAATGTATGTACACAGTGACTGCACCATCAGAATAGTGAGTGCAGCTCTGGGGTATAATACAGGATGTAACTCAGGATCAGTACAGGATAAGTAATGTATGTACACAGTGAGTGCACCAGCAGAATAGTGAGTGCAGCTCTGGAGTATAATACAGGATGTAACTCAGTATCAGTACAGGATAAGTAATGTATGTACACAGTGACTGCACCAGCAGAATAGTGAGTGCAGCTCTGGAGTATAATACAGGATGTAACTCAGGATCAGTACAGGATAAGTAATGTATGTACAGTGACTGCACCAGAAGAATAGTGAGTGCAGCTCTGGAGTATAATGCAGGATGTAACTCAAGATCAGTACAGGATAAGTAATGTCTGTACACAGTGACTGCACCAGCAGAATAGTGAGTGCAGCTCTGGGGTATAATACAGGATGTAACTCAGGATCAGTACAGGATAAGTAATGTCTGTACACAGTGACTGCACCAGCTGAATAGTGAGTTCAGCTCTGGAGTATAATACAGGATGTAACTCAGGATCAGTACAGGATAAGTAATGTCTGTACACAGTGACTGTATCAGCAGAATAGTGAGTGCAGCTCTGGAGTTTAATACAAGATGTAACTCAGGATCAGTACAGGATAAGTAATGTATGTACACAGTGACTGCACCAGCAGAATAGTGAGTGCAGCTCTGGAGTATAATACAGGATGTAACTCAGGATTAGTACAGGATAAGTAATGTAATGTATGTACACAGTGACTGCACCAGCAGAATAGTGAGTGCAGCTCTGGAGTATAATACAGGATGTAACTCAGGATCAGTACAGGATAAGTAATGTATGTACACAGTGACTGCACCAGCAGAATAGTGAGTGCAGCTCTGGAGTATAATACAGGATGTAACTCAGGATCAGTACAGGATAAGTAATGTATGTACACAGTGACTCTGATTATTTATGTAGATTTTTTCGATATGTAAACTGTACAATAAGACTGAATATAACCTTTAGATATTATTTCTATCAGGCCACTTGATTCTTTTCATAAATGCAGTAGCACATTTGTTACGTTTTTCATATCTTCTCCTGCTGACTTTAAAACATATATATTTTATGAAATGTTCTCTTTAATGAAATCATTAATTACATATCAGTACTTTCATTAGGCAGATGGAGACCATATTTATTTTCCAGCTTCGGCTGCCAATTTTCCATAGAATGTGGGTATCTCTCCCTGGTTACAGCTGTCAGTTGTTTACATTTCACTTACCCTATTTACTCCTGTTACCACAATCTCAAGGTCACTGTGACCTACATGAAGCGCGGCACAGAAAGCAGAGATCCTGCTCTAGAAGGACGGGGCTGCACCTCTCCATAGAATCATGGACCACAGGAACTAGAAATAGGAACCCCCTAAATATATTCAAATCTCCAACTAGTCCTTTTATACCAAGTGCAGAGATAATTTTGATGAAAACCGCACTGGTGTGGTACGTATTCCGCACTGGCTCGTAATGTTTGTTTATTCAGGTTTGTTCTGGTATCTTTAGAGGGTCTGGTTTGTTATGGGGCGTCTATGGTATCTTCATTCAGCAGGACCTGCGCTGTTGTCACCACGATCACCACGTGGTGAGCGCGATGACGTCATCAAAGGTCCTTTGGCAGGTCCTCAAAGAAAAAGAAAGTAGACGATGCCGGCTGCGCAATCAAGTGGATGAGGTGAGTTAATTTTTTTTAATTTTTTTAGTAAATCCCTTAATACACATTTTAGTATGCATTTTGTATTAATAATGCTATTATTTTCCTTTATAACCATGTCTGCACAACACCGAACCTAAACCCGAACTTCAGTGAAGAAGTCCAGGTTCGGGTCTGAGTACAACAATCAGTTTTTTATGCAATGCGTTTACACATGCGTGGACCAAACTGAACAACGGAACGCAATCCCTACTCGTGCGGGTTTCCCGCAATGCACTCTGAACGCATCCGGCCCACGACGCCCTTGTGAAAGGGTCCTAAAAGGGTATGGTGTGGAGTCTTTATATGTTAAAGGGGTCTACTCTGGGGTGTGTATTTGTTAAGGAGGATGGTCTGGGGTCTGCATTGGTAAAGTCGGTTTGGTGTGGGCTCTGTGTTTGTTAAGGGCGGTGGTTTGGTGTTTGTATTTCTGAATAGGTCTAGTGTGGGGTCTTTGTTAAAGTGGATGATCTGGGGTTTAGGGGGGTTTGTCTGCAGTATGTATTTGTTTAGGCTGTTTGGTCTGGGGTATAGGTTCTCTGGTTTCGTGTTCAGTATAAATTTTGAGGCTCTGCTGTGGGGTCTATATTTATGGGCAATAAAAGGAGTCGTTTGCAGTTTTTGTGGTTCAAGTGCCGTAAGCTAAGACTGTGTCCTATATAAATGGGTGGGGAGTCTGCTAATAAATATACATTGCTTCTTCAGTTCTCCCCCTTGTTTCTTCTCAAAAGTTGTCGGGTATGATGACTATGGCACATCAGTCTTGTTATGCCACAATCACTTTACAAAGAGATGCAACCAATCAGTCCAGAATAAAATTAGGTAAAAGAAACCCTTTCAAACCTAACACAATGGCCATTTTGCTTATCACCCAGACAAAACTCCAAAAAATGTATTTGATTTTTGATACACTGTACTTGCAGATAAGCCGAATTCACTGATCATTGTCGTACCCTAATGGAGCAGAGATAAAGAGCAGCCAAACACTACGGAAAGTAAATAGCGGGTAAGCATCATCAGCGGCAGTGACTATTAGCCAGAAATACTGGAAAAAATGTTAAAGTCACAAAAAAGCATGGAGAGAAACATAGAAAGGAAACAAAATAAGGCGACCCGGGCCATTGATCACCATCTGCATATAACAGTAATCAAGGCATTTATCCACAATCGTGGCTTGGGATTTCACGCCTCATTTCCATCCTCGTCCTGGAAGCAGTTTGCAGCCATTTCCAAAGCCGGATAATTCAGTTCAGACAAAATGAAAAACAATGCAGAATTATAAAGTAGATGCCGATGTACATTGCAAACAGCAGGGCCATTCTTCAGTGGGCTCATGGAGAAGCAATTACGGTTTCAGACGCAATCTTTACTTGCCTGCTTTATGAGGAAAGCAATTGTCTTATAAGTGTAACTGCTCCACGTCTGCAGAGATGTCAGTGAGAAGAAAAGGAAGGCTTAACGAAACCCAAAACCAAGTCTTCCCTCATGTCTGCAGCATTATATTAATGGAAATGCAAGAATTAATGGATATCGGGGTTACGGGATTCATATGAAATAGTAGACCTAGTATCCAGAGGCAGTATTATGCGGAATGGTCACAGGATGCTATTTAATTGCCGTAGTTATCTTTAACTCTCCTAATTTGTTCACTGTAAATTAAGACATGGTGCAATTTTGACTGAAAATGGAACTATTGACATTTGGGGCAACTGATCATTGCAAAAAGTTTAATCAAATTGCAGACTCTGTCCACAGTCTTGATACGGTCACTTTTTTGTAATGCTTTTTGGCAACGATTCACCAGCTGTAAAATTACAACCCCCCTGCCGTAGAGCCAAAGGTTGGACCCTTCTTTATAGCCCTATATGAGCAGCAGGAAACACAACTCAGTGGAAGTGGCCATTGACAAGTACCAGAGTGATGGACACTGGCAATTAATGGTGGCACGACACAGAGGATACAACTCAATGTACACCTACTTATCATGCACAGACATCCTTCTTACATGGCAAAGAAGCTGAAGATATTTTAGGTGGTAATGGTGATATTTCTGCTGATTCGGTAGTCTATATTACTGTATCACTGCTTGATTACCAGCTGATCTGCTCCAGGAATCTGGCAGCTTTTCTCTACAGTTCCAACAATCACTTTGTAATTTGGAGTTGGGCATGTCCTCTAAAATTACCTTAGCCTTGCTTAGGTATGAAGGTGTCCCTGCACCCCCAAATCAATCAGCCACTGCTGCCTAAATCTGCTCAACTATAGCCAGAAAACTAGGTCTATATACGCAAAGTAAGCTCCAGAAAAGTAGGAGTGCGGCACCCATACAGCCATATACTCCATTGTGTTATGGGCACTTCTTCCCTTCATTCAACTTGGTATCTACACTTGAATCACTCCCCGGCTCCATACTGGCTGGGACTTTTCTTGAGAATCAGCATAAAGACTGCCAACTCTCATTTGTACAAAATAATAAAACAGTATTCACTATCATAATGATATAGCTGGAAAATCATTACGCACAATACATGTCAAAGCCATGTCCTGTGCAAGACTCCATGTAGACCATCAATTTTAGAATGACTGTTTCCATTCATTTATAACATTTGTGAGCTGAACCCATAAACTCATCAATGGTAAAATATCCCCCTATGAAGGTGACCAAAAGTGTTGCAACCTCTCAGGTTCTTCTACAGAAGTAAGTTCCAGCTTTCACCACCATTTTGTAACTCTTTAGACACATTCTACCGTTTCGTTATGGCTAAATCATTGCTGTTTACATATATTAGTTTAAAAATCTAAAACAATACAAAATAATTTGAATGTTTTAAAAAAAATCTATAGGAAAAAATGTAAGTAGAGATGAGCAAATCACTTCTAAAATTTAGAAATTCAACCTGAAATTTTTGAAAGAGAGAGACTTTTCCAGACAACCAGATCTTCTGTGCCGGAGTTCAAGTTCTGGTCCCAGTTGAGTTAATTGACTTTAATGTTGACCTAAATCTTATCCATTTTAGAATATGCCATTAATGGTTCTAGATTGACCCTTTTACTATAGGCAACTGGGGAAGATTTTTTCTTGCAGACATTTTTGCAGCTGAAAATCAGTTTTTGCAAAACCTGATTCAGATTTTTCATTTTGAAACAAATCTGCCATGTGTGACTGCTTTACCATACAACAGCCCTTAGCTGTAGATTCTTCTGCTTGGCCCAGAATTTAGTTTTATTCTTTCTACTTTCCACTAATGGAAGATTTAGAAGCTCAGAGTGATATATGAAAAACGAGATCAGATGTTCATTGATTATCTTGCAGTGTTTTGATGAAAATCAGCATTACTTATGCATAAACTTAATTAAACCAATCAATGATTCATTTTATGAGCTGATAAATGTGAAGAAAAATTAGAAAAATGTTAAAGAATCATTTCTCCAATAAATTCTGATGCAGAGGAATAGTATGTGGAAGGATTTTTTTTTTTTTTTACCATCTTGAAACTAATACATCATAGTCCCCCCATTTGGTTCACCGGAGGCAGGACACATACTACAATGGAGAGTTTGAGCAGGATCAATACTGGGATAAGGTCACATTTGGCGTCTGTAATTCAGGTGGGATAGGGTGCATAGGTGGGTCTACCTCATTATTCCATATGTAAATGAATCAGGTCATATAAAACTGTGGCGGTGCTGTCAAGTGAGAACAAGGCAATGGATGGGTTCATTCAATACTCTACTAATGTAAGCTACAATGTGTTTAGGACCCAGCCAACCTCTAGGTTGGCAGTATATAACCTGAAAAGAAATGTAATAATCACTAATGATTTTACTGGGGCCATTTTTCATTTTTACTAATAGTCATTGACCCAAAAAAAGAACTGTATTCCTTTCCTCCAGTGCTAAAGTTTCATTAAAATAGCTAATTGTCTTCATCCTTTCTTAGTTCAGGACTCCTCTTGTAGTAGTGATATAAAATAATTGAGAACTAATACTTGTGATACCATGCCTGGCCACATGAACTGCTGTTACAAAGGAACATGAATATGAGCAAAGCAGAGCCCAGATCACCTCCATACAAATGTACTCAATGCAATACTCTGTAGCTCCATCTAGTGTTGACAATATTTAGTGCAATAATGTTTTCTGTTGTGCAAACTACATGCTATAAATGGTCAAGATACAAACAATGGATACATTCAAAGCCATTGCCTGGTTACATTATGAGCCTCATTGGGGATTGGGAGAGATATCTGAGCTATTTTCTGCAGACTAGGTTGGTGCTATGGAATAAAGGAAAATAAACGAGTTTATAAACCGCTGCCACAATTTTAATTGTCCTTTCTAATGTCTTTATTGTTATGGTAATACTTTTGCTTTTCCGTTGGTGCACAGAGGATTGAACATAACAACCCGTTCTGGCTCCGGTCGGCATCTGCTGAATATGACAAAATGATGGACCAGGGAGATGACCTTATATATGTCACAGTGTCCGGACTAAAGTTTAATGTATCCGTCACCAATTCCACATGAAGACATCATCAGAGCTGAAGGGGAATTTACAATGATCTTCTCATTCATTGGTTTAATTAAATCTAATTGTTAGAGCATTTATCTTGTTTTGCGATTCACAAACATTCCCTCCGTCGCTGGCGCTCAATTTTATTGTTTATTTTCCGTCCCCAATGATGCAGATTGCCAAACCAAATCCCTTTTAGAATTTCTCTCTGAATAAGATATTGGGAGGGCTGGAAAATTTCCAAATGAGTCTGCCAACAGAGGTAATCCATGGCTGCTTAGAATGCATGACTGGCCTATAGCTTTAAGGGATTCTGTGCTGCATAGCAAACACTAGCAAAATATAGCCATGGTTTGCAGTGATATATCTGCACGTTTCACCGCTTGCCAAGCATTATGGGGATCTTTTATTAAAAGACCACTAATATTTTTTTTTTTCTTTTTCCCACAGATATGTAGATATAGGCAGCTCTCCAACAGCTCCATGTAAGGGGAATAGTGGCTCACTTTTGCCTTGCAGCACTGAGGTTCTGGGTTTGAATGTGACCAAGTAAAAACTTCATTGAACTTCCGTTCTATCCTGCACCAATCCTATCGATTTGCCATAAATGTCCAGAAGGAAATACCTCTTAAAGGCTTACAGTCCTTCACACATGTGCATGTACTAGGATAGGCTATCCATTTTGTTATTATAAATTTTTATTTTTCCCAGCTTAAATACAGATAGAAAAAATAATTTTATTCCACTACCCCACCACCAGCAAGAAAAATGGAGCAAGAAAAAATAGTTGAACTAGGCTAGGACAGGTCAAAATGCATCCTGAACATTGTACATGACGCTATGTGAAATACAATAAGATTAAAAAGAACATTGTGGCGGATGATGGGGGTTTCTTTATTCTATACTGTTGGAATTATACTGCACATGTGCACTTACAGGTTAGGTTGGGGTGGGGGGGGCATCTTCTCTCCAATGTAACATAGTAACATAGTAACTTAGTACATAAGGTCGAAAAAAGAAATCTGCCCATTCAATTCGGCCTGTCATCCTGCTAGTTGATCCAGAGGAAGGCAATGTGTAACTTTACATGATGACAAAGGGAGGGTAACATGGACTTCTGTGCATGTTACCTATCCCCCTCTCCTCCATCAATTAGAGAGTTTTTATCCAGGAAAGGAGTGAAAAGATAAATGCATGCCCATCTATATATTTTTTTTTTTATTGTGCAAGTACTATATTATAATAAAAACTACATCATTTTGACATCATCATAATCATACTGACCACAGACTAAAATTATCATATTACTTATGCCATACAAAGAGCACAAAAAAATAAATGCCACAAAATAATGTTCATTTTTTTAATCTTCCACCTAAAAATAAAATAATAATTATATTTAATAAACCATATGTACCCCAAAATGGTTCTTAAAATGACTTGTCCTGCAAAATTCAAGGTCTGATAAAGCTACATTGAAGAAGAAAAAAAGTCATGACCCGCTGGAACAGAGAGGGGGGAAATCCAACCCATTGGCTTCACTAAGATCTTAAATAGACTATACTATCTGAAAACACTTCTATGTATAACCACATGGTTAATGGGCCACATAATGAATACTGTGCACTGTGAGTGTAGATTGTATAAGTGGTGTTTTTGAAGTTGCATTTTAAAGCTATTTGGATGGACAAGTCATTGACCTATCCATATACATCCTCTCAGGAGTATGAGTTAACCAGTTAGGGGGTTATGATGGAAAGCCACAATATTTTTGCTACAGAACTTAACCATATTAAAAAATATATATATATTATATTTTCTAGCTTTTTTTGTATATTGTGCAAAAGTATTTAATGAATTAATTTATGTAAGGAAATGCTTATATTTGACACATTTCTAGCTCTGTGCTGTTTTTCCTTGAAGTATCGGAGCCGAATTTTAAAACTAGGACTTGGAGTCATTATAACAATAACCGAAAAATATCTGTGAAAATTCTTCAGAAGAAAGTGACCAGCTGCACCGACTATTTTGTTATACTTCAGATGTTCCCAGAGCTGGCACTTTGGAAGAAAAATACATTTTAGCATCTTTTCTCTTCTAGTCAGAAGGGATTAAAAACAGCTATTTCCACAGATATTTATTCCCACAATTATGGATGTCAAGGGATTTATCCATTCGCAAAGTGAAAATGTTTGATGCTCAAAGTGTCTAAAAGAAAAGGAAAAAAAAACATTCACAGACCAAAAAAGCTCTGACATCCCAAATCTATTTAGAAATCTCCAAAGACTGATGGTTTGAAAAATATTTAATACTTTTTAATTCCCCAGTCATGCAATTATTTTTAATTGGTTTATAAAAATCCATATTCCATCTGTTTCCAACGGCAGCATAAAGAGGGGTAATGGCAGCATTTAGTGGGCATTAGCTCCCAAAAGTGTTTTGTCTACATGACTTGCACATTTTGGGTACAGAGAAAAAAGTGGAAAACAAAAACTTGCCGTTTTACACTAACATTTTGTATTTAGGTTTTTATATGTTTAGCATTTTTGTGTAAATTTGGTATATGTTTTTCTTTTACTAAAATGATTTAATACAAAACATAGAGAAGAAGGAAAACAAGAAAAGATAAAGTAGAAGAAGAACAAGAAGGAAGAGAATGAGAAAAAGAACAAGAAATGATGAAAGGGGAAGAAGAAAAAAGTATGTGATGGAGAAGAAAAAAGAGAAGAGCAAAAAGGGGGTGATGAAGAAGAAGAAATAAAGAAGAAAAAGAACAAGGAGGGGGTGATGGAGGAAAAGATGAGTAAGAAGGGGTCAAGGAGAATAAGAAGAAAAAGAAGGGATGATGGAAAAGAAGAAGTGAAGGAGAGGAAGAAGAACAAGTGAAGGAGAGGAAAAGAAAAACAAGGGGTGAAGGACAGGAAGAAGAAGATGGGGTGGAGAAGAAGAACAAGGGGTTAAAGAGAGGAAGAAAAAGAAGTGGTAAAGGGGAGTATGGAGAAAGAAAAGAGAGTGAAGACGAATAAGAAAAAGAAGAGGCGAGGAGGAGGAAGAAGAAGGAGATGAACAAGAAAGATGGCATAAAAGAGGGAGGACCAGAAGGGGAAAGGAGTGTCAGTACAATTAAGCAAATTAAAATATTCATTTATGTTTTTCTACTTTAAAAAAGCTGTGATTTTTTTTTATCATTTGATCCATAGCCTCTTCATTTTTCTTGCATAGTGCTGTGTTTTGGCTTGTTTTTTTGTGGTGTGAGAAGTGGTTGTTATTAGTGCCATTTTATTCCATTTCTGTGAGGTTTAATTAGGAAATTATATGATTTTTTTTATTTTTTAAACGTGATGTGATCATTTTATTGTATGGGTCATTATGGACGTGCAGATACCATGCATGTGTATTTTCTTGTTTTCTTGCAGATCCCAGCGTTTCTATTTTTTTGAAGATGACAGGTGGCAATTTTGTCAACAATCATTTTTTTAAGTGCCTCTCGAGGTCTTTGGGGCTGGATACGAGTATGCCGATCACCACTGGCACCACAGCTGCTGGTTTGTGCCAAAGTCTTTGCGCTTTAGTTTTCAAATCTATATATTCGGCCATCTTTTCTGTGATGGTCAGATCAGGTGTGTTATGTGCCAGTACTTTGACACATTCATTTTCAGCCACCTTCCCAGGGTTTTGGTTCCACCAGGTCTTTGCTGCTGGTATCCGGTAGTTTTTGCACAGGTTTCAGTGGATCCTTTTTGCCACTGAGTTTTGCCGTTGTTTATAGTCAGTGTGTTTGATCTTTTTGAAGCAGCTGAGTATGTGGTCGATTGCTTCATCAGTTTCTCTGCAAAGTCTGCATTTGGCATCAGTTGACTTTTCAATCCTGGCTTTTATGGAATTAGTCATGAATCATTAGTCCTTCTGTCTCTTTTTTCAATGTTCCTGATGTCATCCATAGCCAGGTATTTTCTTTATCCACTTTGCCCCTGAGGTTTTCCCAGAACTGGCCATGCAGTGCTTTGCTATGCCAACTTTCAGTCCAAATTTCCATAATATTTTTCCATTATTCTTGTTTGCTGCTTTTTGAGCAGCTTCGGCTTGCTAACTTCCATTTCTCCTTGTGCAGCATCTAGGCCTCAGCGGCATGTGTGTAAGTGGCCAGATGGGTGCAGTACTGGTTGTACTGTGGTTCTAGTGCTCCCTGGGCCAGAGTACAGTGATGGGAAGGAGAGACTTTTTCTTCCCTTTGGGCCATACTCCGGTTCTGGGGTTCTCCTGCTTGATGATAGCCGAGCTGTCCTTGGTGGCTAAGGTTTTGAGGTGCAAGGCAGGGTCCCAGCTGTCGTGATGCCAACATTTTGCGATTTAGTAGTAGTGAAGGAAGCAATGATGAGTTGTGCAACAGAAAACTTCTTTACTGAATGTAACAGATCAGGACAATTCTTACATGCACAAACATGCACTGCAGTTGTTCCGCAGATGTTGCAGGTTTCACGGCTGCACAGGTAGATAATAGCCAAAGTGTCTCTTTGGAATAGTTTTCCTTACCCTGCAGACTTATTCTCAAACATCCAGACACGGGGGTATATTTTAAATGACACAATGCAACTGCAGGTCAGATCCCTCACGGCAGGCCAACCTTTCTGCCCCTTTTTTGAACAGGTTGCTTTATTTAAAGGACACATTCACAAAATTCACTTTGGAATGTGGAGATTCTTATGCATGTGGTCAATCTGGTTAAATCCTGGCACTGGACACAAACTCCTGGACACACGGACACGTCTGCCATAGAGCCAATGAGTTTTTTTCAGACAAGCTATCCTCAGCATTACATATTTTCATCTGTTCTGGTCACTGGTTAGACCCAGTCTGACTAGACTAAACTGGTTTGACTGACTAGAATGTTTCTCACTGTATATATATATATATATATATATATATATATATATATATAGCTGGTGGCATCAGCCCCCTCTAGTGGTGACTCTGGATATGGTTCAATAATAACTTGTGCACCTACATATACTAAATACATATTTTGTATAGAAATTCATTATTTTGCAGTTTGCAGTTTACAGAGACTCTGGAGCATAACGCTGCACTTGCTCTTGGATGTCTTGAACGTCGTCAGCTGAGGCATATTTTCCTTCTTCATCTTCGTTTGTTTGACATGTAGCGGTCTTCTTCCTCCCGATGTTCTGGGCGATTATCATCACTAAGTGGGTGTAAACTCTAGTGGATTGTCATCAGTTTTTGAGCTTTTATGTCCAATGCATTCAACTCTGCTTGTGTCCAAATGATGAAGTGCCCTCACATTCTGTTATTTTATCCTTCTTCAGTGCTACTGTAGAACACTTATTCTTGTTAAACTCACATGTTTACACCCACTTTTAGGCAGGACTACACAAACCCCGCCCATTTTCAAATTGGGAAGATACAAATTTGTTGAATTGTATCTGAACACTGAGACAAGTACATTCTGAACCGTTGGCAACTATGTTAGTAGTAATTATAGTTGCAGTGTTTAAACAAGACATAGTAATGTATTATTATTATTATTATTAGTAGTAGTAGTAGTAGTAGTAGTAGTAGTAGTAGTAGTAGTAGTAGTAGTAATATCAGTAGCTGCAATAGTTATAGTAGATGTATATGCAATAGTAGTAGAAGCAGTTAAGTATGTATTATTAATACTATTAGTAGAGGCAGAAATAGTATGGATTACATTTTTGTTACTAGTTGTATTTTTATTTTTATTATTAATATTATTATTATTATTATTATTATTATTATTATTATTATTTGTTGCTATTATTCACAGTAAAACTCTACTATTTATTTCTGCTATTTGTTGAGTAATGATGTTATTATTATTATTATATATGTGTTCTGTGCATCCTAATGATTGTCTGCCATTTGCCCTGCAGTCTTCTCTTCCGGGTCACTTAGCAGAATACAAATTACAGTCACAGGCACTGAGGCCTTTTTTTTCTTTGTTATACATTTCATCTGTTTGACAAATTTGGAATTTTTTTCTATTGTGTATCAATAATATTTTACTCTCTTCATACAATGTTTTCATTTCTAACAATGTAACAGATGGTGCACTCTGTGTTGCTGCTGTGCTTTATCTGGCACCTCTTGTGGCTCTTGTCCCAGTTTCCTGGGTTCCGGGTCTTTATATTTTACCAGAAATGTAATATTTTCACAACCTTCGTCCTTTTTCCTGGTAAGGTTTACTGCCAGTAGAGTTTATGTCGTTTATGAATCTGATCTCCCAAATTATTAATGTACTTAAAATGATCCCTTACAATAAACAAATAGGGAAAGTGAGAGGCGCTGGGTTTACAAGATTAGAATTGACAGGAGCCCAAAGAGGATCCAAGGACAGCGATGAAAAGGGTCTGAATGACAAATACAGACGAGGGGCCAATTCATGCAGAAAATGGTTTAGAAAATCCCAGTAAACTTGCAACATCTTAAAAGATCTCTCTAGACCACGGGGGAAAATACCCAGCGGCTGCTTATTAACTCCTTGTTATTATTTTATTTGTTTAATGAGAGATTTTTGCATTAACAATGAATTCAATAAAGAGATTTTAGGAATTTATGAGCTATGAGCGCCCGGCTTATCAGATCAATCAATAGCAGAAATTATTTGGAGCGTCTTCCTTGTGCACTTCATAAAGTTCGATTTCTTCATTACAAAGCACAAGATCCCATCTTCTCCAAATGTAACAAACTTTAACTTAATATTTAGTACCCTACATACCTTGACATTGACATTTAACACATCACATCCCATTGAAAAAACATTTATAGTTTGGGTCATCATAATGAGTAATGTAGAAAATGCCAAGCTAGTCTTTACTATTTCTGAACATGCACATAAACCTACAGAATGATGACATAGAAGTTGCATACAGATTGCCCCCTTGTGGCCATTGACCGGCCATGGCCATATTGCGGCCTGAAAACAGCGGGTCCACAATATGCGGGCACAGGACGTAGGGGTACGCCCTGGTGTCCTGGTACTTAAGGACACAGGACGTACCGGTACATCCTAAATACTTCTGATCACCGATGCTCAGCCAGTGGTGATTGGAATAGGGTACCTGCTGAAATAATTGAGCAGGTACCTTAGCCCAATACCTAGGTGGGTCCTGTGACCCCCGTATCGGTGATCGCTGCAAACCGCAGGTCAATTCAGACCCGCGGTTTGCAGCGCTTTCTGACCATTCTGATCCCCGTGGTCAGATCAAAAACTTAATTATGCATTTTTTTAAAATATTTTTAACCCCCTGCAGCCCTGTGAGACCTGCCAGTGGGCTGTGCAGAGGGGTCATGGGCGGGCGGCAGGAGGCGCGGGCGGGCTCGCGATCTCCCGCCCGCCTCCTCTCTAAAATCCATAGTGGTCTAGTGGTTTAGCAGAGTGTCAGCATATTGTAGACACTCTGCTAAAAATGGCTGGCATCTGTGCTTGTACGGATGCAAGCTGTTTAACCCCTTCCATACCGCGGTCCGTACGGACTGCTGTATAGAAGGGGTTAACAGGGAGGGAGCTCACTCCCTCTCCCATCGGGGGCTGCTGTGCCCTTGCAACCCCTGATTCTTGATGGGAGCACAGAGGGAGGGGCCCCCCTCCCTCCCCATCATCCGCTGCTTTGTTCTGGCAGCAGGTGATGGTTACCTTGGCAGCAGGACATCTTCCGAGGCGTCCTGCTTGCCATGGTAATGGCAAGTCTGATCAGACTAAGTCTAAAGTAAAAAATACAGTACAATACACTATATAGAGTACTGTACTGTATTATACAGACATCAGACCTACTGGATCTTCAAGTACCAAGTAGGTCTGGGTAAAAAATAAAATAAATAATGAAGGGAAAAAAATGAAAAAATTAAAAAAACACATATCACTGAATAAAAATAAAAAAATAAAATAGACTACACATATTAGGTATAGACGCATTCCGAAAAAACTTGCTCTATAAAAATATCAGGTGAACACTATAAAAAATTTGTAAAAAAGCAATTTTTTTGTCACCTTACATCACAAAAAGTGTAATACCAAGCGATCAAAAAGGCGTATGCCTCCCAAAATAGTACCAATCAAACCGCCATATCATCCCACAGAAAATGAGCCCCTAAATAGCACAATCGCCCCAAAAAATAAAAAAATATGGCTGTCAGACTATGGAGACATTAAAACATGATTTTTTTTTAGTTTTAAAAATGATATTATTGTGTAAAACTTAAATAAATAAACAAAAAGTATACATATTATGTATCGCCGCGTCCGTAACAAACTGCTCTATTAAAATAACACATGAACTAACCACTCAGGTGAACACAGCAAAAAAAATAATATAAATACGGTGTCAAAAGCTCTTTTTGTCACCTTACATCACAAAAAGTGTAATAGCAAGCATCCAAAACGTCATATGCATCCCAATATAGTGCCAATCAAACCGCCCTCTCATCCCACAAAAAATTAGCCCCTACTTTAGACTGTCACCCAAAAATAAATATATATATGGCTTTCAGAATGTGGAGACAGTAAAAAATCATTTTTTTCCAAATTGTTTTATTACGAAAAACTGAAACAAAAATTCTCCAAAAGTAGTCATATTTGGTATTGTCGCGTCCGTAACAACCTGCTCTATAAAAATCACACACAATCTAACCTGTCAGAACAACGATGTAAATAACAAAAAATAAAAACGGTCCCAAAAAAGCTATTTTTTTGCAAATTTTCCATTTTGATTAATTTTTCCAGTAACAAAGCAAGGGTTAACAGCCAAACAAAACTCAAAATGTATTGCCCTGATTCTTTAGTTTGTAGAAGCACCCCATATCTGGTTGTAAACTGCTGTATGGCCAAATGGCAGGTCGCAGAAGGAAAGGAATGTCATATGGTTTTTGGAAGGCAGATTTTGCGGGACTGGTTTTTTGACACTATGTCCCATTTGAACCCCCCTGATGTACCCCTACAGTGGAAACTCCAAAAAAGTGGCTCCATCTCAGAAACTACACCCCTCAAGGTATTCAAAACTGATTATACAAACTTTGTTAACCCTTTGGGTGTTTCACAACGTTATTGGCAAATGGAGATAAAATTTCAGAATCAAAAGAATTGTAATATAGAGCAACCAAAAATCATATTTACCCTAAAATAGTACCAACAAAACTGCTACCTTATCCCATAGTTTCCAAAATTGTGTCACTTTTTTGGAGTTTCTACTGTAGGGGTGCATCAGGGGGGCTTCAAATGGGACATGGTGTCTAAAAACTAGTCCAAAATCTGCCTTCCAAACACCA
Source organism: Bufotes viridis (assembly GCA_033119425.1). NCBI lineage: Eukaryota > Metazoa > Chordata > Amphibia > Anura > Bufonidae > Bufotes > Bufotes viridis. The sequence goes on from CM065597.1 coordinate 6,239,927, forward strand.
TATGGCGTTCCTTTCCTTCTGAGCCCTGCCGTTTAGCCATACAGCAGTTTACAACCACATATTGGGTTTTTCTATAAACTACAGAATCAGGGCAATAAATATTGCATTTTGTTTGGCTGTTAACCCTGCCTGGTGACTTAAAAAATGGATTAAAATGGAAAATTTTCAAAAAAATCGAAATTCTGAAATTTTTTCTCCATTTGCCATTAACTCTTATGGAACACCTTAAGGGTTAACGATGTCTGTAAAATCAGTTTTGAATACCTTGAGGGGTGTAGTTTCTAGAATGGGGTCATTTTGGGTGGTTTCTATTATGTAATTCTCACACAGTGACTTCAAACCTGAACTGGTCCTAAAAAGTGGGTTTTTGAAAATTTCTGAAAATTTTCAAGATTTGCATCTAAACTTCTAAGCCTTGTAACGTCCCCACAAAAATTAAATGGCATTTCCAAAATGATCCATTCATGAAGTAGACATATGGGGAATGTAAATTAATAACTTTTTTGGGCGGTATTACTATCTATTATAGAAGTAGAGAAACTGATACTTGGAAAAAATTTGGGTAAATTTTGTATTTTTTAATAAATAAAAAATATTTTTTTTGACTAAATTTTACGAGTGTTATAAAGTACAATATGTGATGGGAAAACAATCTTAGAATGGCCTGGATAAGTAAAAGCGTTTTATCGTTATTCACACATAAATTGACACTGGTCAGATTTGCAAAAAATGGCCTGGTCCTTAAGGTGAAATATGGCTGTGTCCTTAAGGGGTTAATTGAATTACATAGAGGTGGCACCATCTGTAGATGCATGCTGAAAATACATATGTATGTTATTGTATACTGCCTTCATGCAGCATCTCTTGTTAAAGAGGTTGTCCGGCCAGTGAAAATTTAAAAAATAAAAATAAAAAAGGCTCTATGTAAAAGAGCACAAAAAAAATAAAATAAAAAAAAATAAAAATCATAATCATTCTGACGCTTCACAGTCTCTGTTGGACTCTGCTTCCTGCTCCTGCTCAGCACACAGGAAATGACGGCTCGGCCACTGCAGAGAACTTCCTGATTGGATCAGCAGTCGTCTGACACATGTGTTGAGAGTCAGCAAGAAACAGGAGTCTAGCAGGGGACCATGAAGCATCACCCTGGGTTCAGACCTGAGCGTTCTTGAAACGCGTGTTTTACGCGCGTTTTTGTCGCGCGTATTTCAGGGCGTGTTTGCAAATAGGAAACGCGCGTTCTTGTGATTGACTACTGGGGTGTCAATCACAAAACGCGCGACAAACGCCCCAAAAAAAGCTCAAGTACTTGTTTATGCGTCGGGCGTTTTACAGCGCATTCAAACGCGCTGTAAAACGCTCAAGTGAGAACCAGGGCCATAGGAAAGCATTGGTTTTCATGTGTTGAGCGTTTTACAGCGCGTTTGAACGCGCTGTAAAACGCTCAGGTGTGAACTTAGGGTCAATGGGAGCAGCTGGGGCTCAGTAAGGAGAAGATGACTTGTTTTATTATTTTGCACTATGGGAAAAGTTTTTATTTTCAAAAATGTTACCATAAATGCCCAGAAAACCCCTTTAAAACAATTGGTTAGCAGAATACCTCACCATTTTCTTTTAGACTCTGCAGTAATCTAAAAAAGCTGAAGAAATCCAACATGCCTGCCTATGTAATCAGTGAACAAAATACAGGTCTTATATATACATATAGGGGGCATTTATTAAGACCTGTAATTTAGACGCCGATCTTAATTCCTCTGCATTGCCGGTGGATGCACCAAAGTTATGTACAAGCGCAGGCATCTACAAAACGTTGGCACTTGCTGCCGTATGCTTTAATCTACAGCAGGCCGTCCCACCCTGTTCGCCACCTGCATCACGCCCCCTTTTTCCGGCACTTTGCAAAAGTGGCGTGAGCAGGGTAAAGTCAGAAAAGTGGCATATAAACTATAATAAATTACCGCCATAGTATATAAATTGTATCTGCACTATTTGTCCTTTTCTAGCATTTACAGCTCTTTTTAGCAGATAATCTTATGTCTGCTTGTATACCTGCACTCTAGATGTAATGTAAATGAATCAGACGAATGTAATAAAAACAAGAGAAAATATTAAAATAATGATCATTATAAAAAGGAATAACAGTTATCATTTTGAATCATTAGAATTTGCTACAATGTAACTATTATTATTATTATTATTATTATTATTATTATTAATATTATTATTATTACCTATGTATTTATTTATGCATTTCTCACTTAATACAACCCTTTACTACTCTTGCATGCAGTACAACATGATGATACCCCTAAGAAGTCTTCCTCAGGCCACACTCGGCACTGCTACATCTGCACATCACTGTAAATCTTCTTGGGCTCTATGTCCCTGTAATATAACTTGCGTCAGAGATTTATTGCAGAATGAATACCATGAGAAAGGAGATGTGAAAATCATTTGTCATTCAAGGTCAATAATTGAAGGGATCGATGCTGAACAATAAGTGTCAGTTACGCAAATGTGTAAAATATGACTGACCTGCAATACAATCACAGCGCTGCAGATGTACAGGCTTTAAGGGGATGTTTGCTTTCATCCTCTGTCACTTCAGTGTAGTCCAGGCCCAAGGGCTCCTCTATCTTATGGAGACATACATGGCACATGATGGTTGGGGGGCTTATTTCATACTTGAACTCAGGAGATTTAATTAAACTGTGCCAACAATAATTTAATGGTAGGTAAGTACACCCAAGGGGTCATGGATTTAGCAGATTTGAGTGCGTAGGAAATGCACATAGGGAGCGTCTTCCACAAAGTAGTAATCTGTGTCTCAAAAATGGTCAGCTGAGTCCCAGAGATACTCTCCCCGACTGGTGGGATTGTAGCCTATGTACAACTTCACAACCATTTTAATATAAAGAATTAATAGAACTAAAAATGAATCAACTTTGCAAAAATTCTGAATTGGAAATCTTAATCCGTTTTGTGTTTACAGCCCTTTGCTGACTTAAGTTTCTCTATGGGTACAGAACTACAAACGTTTTGCAATCTCATCCTGCAGCCATGCATGTTATGAAGAAGATGTGGATCCACTGTGTCACGTGAACATATTTGGCTCGGTGTTACTACTAAGGTTGTTATCTAAGTGACCCCATTGATATTGAAACTTTAAACCCTATACAGGGATCTGGACTTCTCTGCAGGAGAACCACCAGGCCACTACCTCCTGAAGTAATCTCTGTTCAACAGACACCTGTGCAGAACACAGAGACATTAGATAGAAAGGTAGGAAAAGACAGGTCAAAGCCAGGGCAGACAAAATATGTGCAATTCAGTAAACAGTCAAAGGTCAAGCCAGGCAGAAATGGGGCAGAACGGAGATCAGACAGAGGTCAGTTCCAGCAGAGAATGGTCAAATCTGGAAAACAGACAGAAGTCAGTAAATGGGCAGATGAACTTAGAACAGGACACTTTTTCAGGACAGTGGTAGCCTAGAACCTATTGTTCAGGCCCTCTTCCATGGTGGCTGGAGATAGGCTGGGAAATATTTGGGTATACAGATGCTGGCCCCTTAAAGAGGACCTTTCACTGGTCCACAGTTTATCAGTTAAAGCTATGTACATTGAGAGCGGCACCCAGGGATGTCCCTGCACTTACTTGTATTCCTGGGTGCCGCTCCGTTCGTCCTCTGTAGCCCCCGGTACCGGCTCTCCTGCTGCTGTAATTTTGCCTGGGGCGGAGACTTCTTCTTCTGCCCTGGGCGTCTCCTTCTCCCAGGGCTGGAGCACTGGCCAATCGCAGCGCTCAGCTCATATTCAGGATGAGACGCACTGCCGGAAAGAAGCAGGAGGAACAGCCAGGTGTCCATGCGTTATTCCACTCCCTCTGCTTCCTTTTCTCAACATTCTATAGACAGTAGAAAATGGAAGTAATATATGACTGAAGGATCAGACTACACAGGGCTTGTTTGTAGTCTGTAAGCATAGAGACACATTGGTCTGTATAGGAGCTGTAAACACATAAGTGTATAGTATCTATAGTCAGTACTTTTAGCAATTGCTTCAATTTTTTTGTAGAGTAGATGCATTGAGGCAAAGCAGAATCAAATTGCAAATGTCTAGATACCCTTCATCTCCAGCTCCCATCATATACAGCACATTCTGTACTTACACAGTTATACTAATGCTGGCAAATAAAAAATTCCGCATTCTGAATACTTCTCATGCTGAACTTTCTCTGTAATGTGATTTATTTTTCTCGAGTCTCGAGCCCTTGAACTTACTCCAGGCTTTACAGCCGCTAAGACGGCTCTGGTAAATAAGAACTATTTCGTTAGCATACAGGTTTTTTTTTTTTTTTTTAGCAATGAAGGGAAAAGACATAGCAAGAAAAAAAAATGAAAAAAATTACAAAAATGAAGGTTGAGTGAGAAGACATGAGCTTATAAATGCAGGTTATCCCCGTTTTCTTCTTTGACAGCAAATGACAACGGGGGGAAAAGATCAAAGGCTTTAGGAAGTTTTACAAGAAGTGCAGCGAGTCTGCAATCACCGAACCTTTCTGATATTTAATTGAAAAAAGAACAAAGTATTTTCCATTTCATAAGTTGATGTGACCTTAACTGTCTCAAATGTGCCTGCAGCACGCCGGAAGGAAACATCACTAACAAGCTCGAGAGCTGCTCAACCTCTCGCTCATCCCCAGCCCTCGCCTAACGCTACTTTACTGACAGTACTTAAAGTGGCAGCTGCCGCCTCTCTGCACATTCTTCCAATGAGTCTAAGGTGGTGATGATTTCTCAGGTTCGAAACGAGCAGTTCCTACTGTATGTGTCTGCACTGAAAGTGTATTCTCTCCATAATAAATTATATTGTTTGTACAAATCAGCAAGAACATAACCATAGCAAAGGCAGGTGCACTCTGCGGCAATACTAAACCCTCACACTGATGTTAAAATTGAGAGGTTAGTTTGACACATCCTACTAGGAGGACATGTCTTAAGCTCGGACACCGCGCCAAGGTCTCTCAAGTAGCCAGAGACCTTACCACTCAACCTAGCTGAAATCAGCAAGATATTCTGCATCGATTTACATTGGGAAAGTAAAAAAATCATAAAATAAGTGATTAAATCAGTTGAAAAAAAGAGACAAAAATGTCTCTGGCTATAAGAGCTGACAATCTACAGCAGAGAGGTTTCTGTTCATAAGAGCTCACACTCTGCAGAAGAGAGGCCTCTGTCCATATAAGCTGACAATCTACAGGAGGGATGATGCCGCATTTTTCACTTTCTAAGCTGCACCTGATGATAAGAGTGACTCTGGTTTTAGATGAGGAAAATAAGAAAAAAATATTTTTCAGCAGACCACAGAACAAACCCCCCAATCTTCATCAGAACCCCAAACTACATCAGAGCTAAGATCAGACCCCATATCAAATCTCAGATCAGATCCCCATGTCAGACTTCAGATCATACCCCTACATCAGATCAGACCATCATGTCAGACCTCAGATCAAACCCCCATATTAGATCAGAACCCCATCAGAGCCTACATCAGACCCCCATGTCAGAGATAAAATATCTAAATTCACTTACCTTTCCTACTTTGCCGCTACTCTTCAGGTATGGCGGTCTCTGCTGCACTCTGACGCGCTCTTTGATCTTCTCTGGGCCCGCCCTGCACTGATTGCGTGCAGCGCCAGGTCATAGTGTTCATTCTACATCCTGACATTGTAGGCAGTCAGGACAGTGCTACGCGGCCCCCGGAGAAAATCAAGCAGGAAGAGGTAAGTACCCACAGTGCTTCACCTCCGGCAACTCTTGCATACTAGTGAGAGGTTCCAAAATGGAAGTGCTCGCTAGTAGAGATGAGCGAACTTCTATTTTTAGTTCGGCGTCCAAAATTCGGGTTCGGGTTATCGTAGCATCCCGTTATGGATTCCGCTAACGCGGACCATAACAGCATTTGGAATCCATAAGGGGCTGCTTCATTGAACCCGAACCTTGGACAACACTAAGGACCTGGGGTGACGTCACCGTCATGTGATCAGTGCAGGGGGCGTGGCTCAGCACTGGATTGGATAAGAGGTGATCCAGTGCTCAGCAACTAACAAGTGCTTGATTTCTGCAATGGTCTGGCCATCTTAACACAATCGGGGAGTAGATACAGTATACAGCTACATGAGCTGCCACCAGCTAACCTAAAAAGATGGGTTTTTAGGGGGCACGTAAAACTGTGATTGTTGTGAATTAACTTACGGATTTGATTGGGGTAGGACATTCCAGAGAACTACAATAAACAGATTAATTTCCTCCAATAAGTCCAAAATGTGAAGTGGGTTCAATTCACCAACAGCAATTATATTCCAATGGACCGAGCGAACCCCATCAATAACCACTTCCTCCCAGAGTCATCCAAATCTGTGTATATAGGTAAACCAAAGGTTCTCATAGAGATCTTCGTAACAATAGGAGCCCCGTAATTGAGAGTGAGGGAGTGAATGGGAGGTGTGGCTCGCGATGTCCTTCCATGGTTGGTTGGTGTGTACCACGTGTACAGGGGAGTGATGATGACGTCAGGAGTAGGATTTATGAATGAAGGCTCTGTGAGTACGCAAGGAAGGAAGCAGGTGGACACACGTTGATGCAAATAAAAGAAAAATGTGGCCATGAAGAAACGTTAGGTACTAATAGTTTTGTAATTTTTACATATGTTTTTTTACAAAGCTCTTTGTTGTGTTATAACGTATATGTGAATGGAGACTCCTGTCCTGGGAGGAGAAGGGAGGGCGCTTTAACGGGTATTTAAGTGATTGAAGCAATGATTAAGGTATACGCCCCTGATGAAGCATTTGGAGCGAAACCCGAGTCGGGCATAAGCACCAGACGAGTTTTATGAGATTTATATGCTTTTTATATACCTACATTTGTGAGTATAATAAATACTTTTTATGGGAGAATTGTCTACAGGACTTCACTATCGGAGCACGCTTCCTTTGCAGCGGTGACTGAATGATATAACCCATGAGAGGAGCACGAAACAGTGACCACTTGTTTGTTGTGCCTGCATATTTCTCCAGGCTTGTGAGTAGAACCTGTATGGTTGAATGTGAATAGTGACTGCAATACTTCACTATCTGTGTGCTTTTTGGCTATTTCACGGGGCTCCTATTGTTGAGAAGATCTCTGTGAGAACCTTTGGTTTACCTACTGTATATACACGGATTTGGATGACTCTGGAAGGAAGTGGTTATTGATAGGGTTCGTGCGGTCCATTGGAATATAATTATCATTCTAGAGAACTGGTGCAGCTTGAGAGAAGTCCTGGAGAAGAGAGTGAGAGGTGCGGATTACAGGGGATGTCAGTTTAAGCCATTAGCTGAATGGAGAGCATGGGTATGATGGTAGAGAGAGGTGAGGGAAGAGATGTAGGGGGGTGCAGCATGGTGGAGGACTGTGTGGGTGAGAATATGGACTTTAAAATGAAACCTGTACTGTATGGGCAACCAGTGCAATGACTGGCACAGGGCTGAGGCACCGGAGCAATGACTGTCACCGGGCGGAGGCATCGGAGTAGCGGTTAGACAGATAGATGAACCTAGCAGCTGATTTTACGATAGATTGGAGAGGAGAGAGTCTGGTGAGGGGGAGGATATTTAATAGTGAGTTACAAAAATGGAGGAGGGAATGGATTAGGGCAGCAATAAGAGATTTTATTGTTTCCACTGTAAGAAAGGGGCAAATTCTAGAGTTTTTGAGGTGCAGCCGCCATAAGCGGGCGAGAGATTGAATAAAGGGAGTGAAGGAAAGATCAGTGTCAAACATAACGCCGAGACAGCGGGCGTGCTTCCTAGGTGTGATGGTGGTGCCGCACACTAAGATGGACATATCAGGTTTAGGTAGGTTAGCAGAGGGAGGAAACACAAGAAGTTCTATTCTGGAAAGATTCCGTTTTAGATGGAGAGTGGACAGGATATTAGAGAACGCGGACAGACAGTCACTGGTGGACTGTGCTAACACGGGGGTGATATCACGGGAAGAAGGGTAGACTTGGCTCTCATCAGCATAGAGATGGAACTGGAATCCAAATCTGCTGATAGTCTGTCCAATAGGAGCCGTGTAAAGAGAAAATAAGAGAGGACCCAGGAATGAACCCTGAGGAACCCCAACAGCAAGAGGGAGACAGCGAATGATATGCTGAAAGAGCGCTCAGAGACATAGGAAGAAAATCAAGGCAGATGTATTGATAGATAGATAGAGAGATAGATAGATAAATAAATATGAGATAGATAGATAGATAGATAGATAGATATGAGATATGAGATAGATAGATAGATAGATAGATAAGAGATAGATAGATAGATAGATAGATAGATAGATAGATAGATAGATAGATAGAGATAGATAGATAGATATGAGATAGATAGATAGATAGATAGATAGATAGATAGAAAGATAGATAGATAGATAGATAGATAGATAGATAGATAGATAGATAGATATAAAAAATAAAAAATAAATAGCAGCACTCAAAAAATAAACCCCAGGTGCTAATCCTGAAAATCTTGGACAGAAGATCCACAGTAGGTAGAATTAAACGAAAAGGCAGCACTCCGGTGTACGTGAAAACGGATCCCTTTATTTCACCACTGCAACGTTTTAACTGCTCAATGCAGTCGTTGTCAAGCAGTGACTACACGTGCTTCTCACATTTAAGTATAATGTACACAAGTGAAGGAACTGATTACAACTTGATTGATATAATAGTAACAAAACATGATTGTAAGTGTCATAAAGTGAAAAATCAATATCTCGGTACATAATTATAATCCAAAATTGAGTATCCGATCATATTTAAATATCAAGTGAACGTGCCAAATACAAAGATATAAAATAAACAATAAATATACATGATTGTGTCAATTATTAAGAAGATGTGCACCTGTGATATTGATCTTTATTACACTTACAGTCATGTTTTGTTACTATTATATCAATCAAGTTGTAATCAGTTCCTTCGCTTGTGTACACTATATTCAAGTGTGAGAATCACTTGTAGTCACTGCTTGACAAAGACTGCATTGAGCAGTTGAAATGTTGCATTGGTGAAATAAAGGGATCCGTTTTTCACGTTCACCGGTGTTTTGCGTTTTCGTTTTCTTCTACATAGATAGATAGATAGATAGATAGATAGATAGATAGATAGATACTGTACATAATTATCCTCACTTTGCTGCTCATGCCCTGCTGCCTATCTCAGGGTCTCCGCTGTGTGATCACTCGCTGTTGGCAGCCAATGTCCATCGGTGCAGAAACATATTTAACCACTGACCATATTAATCATGTAACTTTGCTTTTTATTTATATTTAACTTCCAGGCAATTTGCTCATCAGATCACTAAGCACAATAAGAAGGCGCCTTCCACATCATGAGCAGGAGGCGACGCGCTCTGACAAGACATATGGCAGGAAATCTCCCCCATACTGCTGCATTATACTTCACATAGGGCCTTCATAATCAATAGTAAACCAGTCAGGTTCACCCTTCAGGGTCTTTTCTTCCTTTTTTATATTTATGACTGCATTAAAAACTTTTCACAAATGGGTAAGAAAAATGGTAAAAGAGAAAGAAAAAATGTCGTTAATACTATTTGTAACGCCCCAGAGTGGCATTACCACCTTTTACGCCCCTCTACTATCTTCTATGGTTGCTTTTACGTCATCATGTGCACATATTGTCAGGTTCTACATAATGTGTATTTATATTTCCTTGTAATTGTTATGTTAACATGTATGTAATGTGCCTGGTTTACCAGCAGGTGGCGGCACTTATAGCAGAGATAGTTTGCCTAGAGTGGAACCTCCTATCCATTCTAGCCCTCTCTAGAGAGGGAGGAGTTTTAGTTAGTGAGAGGCAGTCTAGCATAGCCCCTGTAAGGGGAAGGCTGTGTGCCAGCCAGCAGAGCACCGTCTGCTCTGCTGGAACAACAGAGAAATGCAAGGAATCTCAGAAGCCAAAAAAGCCAGAGGACAAAGAGAAAGAGAAAGCTAAAGATACAAAGACAAAAATAAGAATACAGACAGAGTCAGACTACAGAAAGTTAAGTACAGCAGAAGAGAAAGGAAAAGTTTCTATTTAATCCTGATAGAACAGCAGAGCTAGAGAGAGTACAGATGTAGCAATACTGAACGTGTTTGCCTGCCAGAATTAATGCCAAAGACTGCTGGTAACCAAGACAAAGTTGTAAGATTGTTCCCTGCTGAAAGTTTATGCAAGTAAAGCTGTTATCAACTTCAATACAAGTATGGACTCAATTTATTCTACCAATCCCTCAATATTTCACCCTATTTGCATTGCTTCGGATGACAACGCCTGGGATTCCAGGGTATAAAGATAGGAGCACTGTGACACGTGCACAGCCACAGCACCTGAAGGGACACCATAGGCTACCCTTATACCACTCTGGCATTCCTACACCTGGATATCACCAACACAATCTACTTAGGGGGACTCCGACCCTCGTTGCTGAAATGCAACTGTCGCCACGACAAAAAACAACTCTAACACCTTAAAGGGATCCCCCGGGCGTACCCTAAGTCGTCCCGTTGCATATTGATAAACTATGATGCCGTAGATTAGGATTGCATTCCAATGAAATTAATACAGGGAGGCCGACGAAAAAGTAGCTGCCTCAAGAGATAGTATGACAAGAGGAACGAGCAATTGGTTTTTTTTTTTAATTACTCACAAGTCACAAAAGATGCTGAGAGTGGTCCCGTTCAGGTCCCCGTCCCCACTCAGGTCTCTGCATCTTTGGGCAGGTCGGATTCTGTCGGCTGATTCTGCTTGCAGTTCTTCAGCAGTAATGCTGCAGATGGTGTTTGTGATGTTCTCCTTCAGTTCATCCAGGAGATCTAGATTGTTAGAGGACACTTTCTGCTTTAAATTTTCTGTTTTGTGCGGGAGACACAAATTTTTTCATTAGTTTTTTTAATCACTTTATAAAAGATAATATAAATGCAAACAACTAAGGCAGAGGATGCTGGGTTTGTGCCATGGTGGCCTGCTGCATATAAGTGTCTTTAAGTTACCATATTTTTTGGACCATAAGAGGTATCTAGGATATAGAGGACGATTAGATCCCCATCAGACCACAAGCTCCATCAGACTTCAAATCAGACCCCCATTAAATCACTGTATTGACCCCTATTCCTCTTCAAACCTCAGATCAGATCCCCAAAGCTCCATCAGACCCCAGAACAGACCCCAAGATCCAACAGACATTAGATCAGACTCACATCAGACCTATGTATCTGAACCCCATTCCTCCCCAGACCTCAGATCAGAGCCCCAAGCTCCATCAGACCTCAGATCAGACCACCATCAGACCACTGTATAGACCCCTATACCTCCTCAAAACTCAGATCAGAACTTCAAGCTCCATCAGACCTAAGATCAGACTCCCATCAGACCTCTGTATTGAGCCCTAATCCTCCTCAGATCAGATCCCCAAGCTCCATTAGACCTCAGATCAAACCCCATCAGACCTTTGTATTGACCCCCAATCCTCCCTAGACGTCAGATCAGACCCCTAAGCTCCATCAGACCTCAGTTCAGACCTCGGATCAGGCCCCAAGCTCCATCAGGCAAAAAAAAATAAAAATGAAGTTATCTCTCCTTCTCTGGACCGAGCACTCAGTCCTCTCTGGTCTTCTTATGGAACGCACAGCACTGTCATGGTGCACGCCTACATTCACTCACCACTCCCTGCGGCTCCTGCATACTGATGACCACTTCCATAAGAGGTTATTAGCATTTGTACCATAAGATACACCGCCATTGTCCCCCCACTTTTGGTAGTCCTAAAAATACCGTAATTGAATATTTTTCTTGTGTACCAATATGTACTGCCCTTCCCCCACTAAGTATTACCTAATCTTTAACCATTTCCTGACCAGGCCATTTACCGTTTTATTTCTTGGGGGTTTTAAAAAAAAATGTTTAAGTCTTCATTTTAATTTATTTATTGTATTTTTTTTTGTTTATAATTTTCCCCCCTATAAGGTTAAACAACTTATATATATATATATATATATTTTTTTTTTTTATTTGCTGATTCTCTTCTCTAACTGGGACTGAGTTAGTAGCCCCACTTACAGGGGAATGCAGCCACCAGAGAGTTAGTAGATCACTGTCCAACCTCTCTGCAGATCTGATCTGTGTCTGATAAGACCCAGCAGCTCCTGCAGACTTCCAGCCCCCAGAGATTACATGACCACCGGAACTGTATCACAAAGCTGCATTGCTGCTCCCTGATCTCTATGCACAGCACTCGGTTAGCGCTGTGTATAGGGGGGGGGGGGGCAAGTTCAGGGATGATGAAAACTTACCCATGCCTTCTCTATGGGGAGCCCTGCTTTCACTGACGATTAGAGTGCATCTGTGATATCTGCACGGACACATTGAAACATCCATGCAAAGATATGTGCCGACTGCCTGGATGTACATAGTCCACTGCGGTCAGCAAGTGGTTAAAAATAATCCAATAAAAATTTAGTGAATGAGTCATTTGTGGAGTCGCTCAGACAATGGCGCTGACATAAATCCGCTTGTTAAAATCACATTTCAGTTAAGAACAGATCAGAACTGACTGTCAGCGAGTCAGCAGTGGAAATGTAATGTATTATAAGATATTTATGACGGGTCTGATATATTCTGCTGATCCCCTGCAGACTGAAGCTTCTCAAGCATTCACATGACTGTCAATGATGTGAACCCAGAATCAGCAAATACCGGTGATTGACACCACAGATCTGTACAAGGTTCGGTCAGTGCACTAGTCTCTCATGACAATGTGTCCCATCCTGACTGGAAAACGTCAGAAGCTATGGCCATATTCAGACAGTGCGTAGACGCTGGAGAGACGCAGCTGCAGGTGCAAAAAGCAGGAGAGGCAGAGGTGACATCAGTGGTAAAGCTGCAGGTGACAATTCACATTGGAAACATTACATTTCAGAAGAAATTTCCTCTTTATATTGGAAATAGGAGGGACTAAAGATTGGGTCCTAGCCTAGCATTCCTTGTATTTCTTTTAGGGGCCCATAAAAATTAGATGATCATCAGTCAAAACCCTACAATTCAGGTGGAACAGGCCACCTATATAATGGATATACAGGTACTGTCATAAACTTACCTGTTTGAGCTCCACCGGCGCAATCCTCAGCCGTGGCATAGCCGCTCCGGGAGTGACGCTCTGCTTAGCCACACCCCCAGTGACACAACAGCATCCTTAGTAACAGGATGCAATGCTCTGCTTCTCCCTGCAAATGGCGTGTGCTGGAGGAGACTAGCAGTGAGCTGATTGCTCAGCTGATCTATTCTTATGTTCTGTGTTCTGACTAATGGAGCGCCAAGATTCCCAGTATGACAATTTCCCGTCAGGGGGTCCAACTAATAATAGTGGTGAAGAGCAATCTATTTATTCACAGACCACCACCATTAAGGCCCCTTTCACACGAGCGAGTTTTCCGCGCGGGTGCAATGCGTGACGTGAACGCATTGCACCCGCACTGAATCCGGACCCATTCATTTCAATGTGTCTGTGTACATGAGCGTTGTTTTTCACGCATCACTTCTGCGTTGCGTGAAAATCGCAGCATGTTCTATATTCTGCGTTTTTCACGCAACGCAGGCCCCATAGAAGTGAATAGGGCTGCATGAAAATTGCATTGCATCCGCAAGCAAGTGCGGATGCGTTGCGTTTTTCACTGATGGTTGCTAGGAAATGTTGTTTGTAAACCTTCAGTTTTTTATCACGCGCGTGAAAAACGCATCAAAACGCATTGCACCCGCGCGGAAAAAACTGAACAACTGAACGCAATCGCAGGCAAAACTGAATGGCTTTGTCTGTGAAATCGCACAGTTTTCACTGAAGGCATCCGCAACTCATCCGGACCTAATCCGGACACGCTCGTGTGAAAGAGGCCTAAGACTTAGCCTTTATTAGATACCCTAAGAGATACCATAAAATAGGGGTCAGAGTATAGAGGAAAGAAATCTGACCCTGATGTTTCCCTAATCTTTATACCCTGCCTACAAACGGAATGGCCGCCCCGATTGCGGCAATCCCGTATCAGAAAACTTCTATATACCCTAGGAAGGCCCTGACATCAGGATAGAACCCACCCCCGCTTATTAGGTGAATATGTGATTACAAAAAATAATAAAAAAGGAGACCAAATCCCACTATTTGCAAATACCCCAAAAAAATCGAGCCCTCCAATTAACTGTACATAGTTGTACATGATCCCCAATAGATATTCAGTAATGAGGGGTAATTCCTAAATGACATGGTATTGCGTGCCCCACTCATGTTACTCCGCTTGGTCCGTGGCATTGTCCCGTAACAGAGTAGAGAGAAAAGGAGTAGAGCAGCCTCCGGTGCCGGTGGAGCAAATGCCTCCTAGATAGTTTGGGTCCGGTATCCAGATATAGCTCCTGCTCTTTTTAAATGCATACTGGCGCAGTCTAGTGACATCATGCGTTCCTCAGGTGAGATCGGCCAGTCCCTCCCAGACACAATATTTCCTGTAGAAGATTCATGAGTGCTTAGTGAGATAGTAATGCGCGATAGTTTGTGACGCAAACAGGAACTTGTGTCTTAATGGAGCGCCGAGTCGTGGACATATCAGGTTCTGATCCAGGGACTCAGCGTTCTGTTTAAACCCCCTCCTGACCGTACACCAGTCTTATTTGGGCTCACTCTCTAGGTTCCTGGTTCTTGTTCCTGTGCTGATTTGGTTTGCTCATGTTTTTGACCTCGGCTTATCCTTTGACCAATCTCTGTCTCTTATGATTTGTACTGTGCATACTGTCTGGTTCTGGTTCTGACCTTGGCTCATCTTTTGACCACTCTCTGTCTCTTGTTTTGTACTCTTTTGTCCTCCTGGTTCTGAACCATTTCCATACGACTCTGTCTTTATGTCATCTGACTGTAGGTGTTTGTCTGTCTCTGCACCTTAGTAGCATTGGGACTGTTGACCAGTTGTGGTCTTGCTACCTAAAGCTTGCACTGCAAGTAGTTAGGGAAAGCGGGCTGTGTTCTAGATTAGGGCTGACTGTCCGTGTCTGTCCTTTTATGACCTACTCCTAGTTTTGAATAAAAAAAACAGCATAAAAAAACCTGCACAGGTGACCATACCCTTGTTATAACCGTGGAACTTTGCATTTAGATATGTTATCCAACTTGTTCATTTTAAACATCTGTACCTATAAGATGTCTACATTATAACTTATACTCATCAATTTAAAGACTTAGGAAAACATAAATGAAGGAAATACATCCCCTCTCGGGCAACATCTGTGAATGCTCATATTCTGCATGCTGTAAACACCTTCTGCTCCCTACTGTATATACATTGTTGCAGTCTGGTTTATACATTGTAGCAAACATTTATGTGTCAGACACACCACCTCTTAATTGGGTTACATGTTAAGTCATGTAAAAGATAAGCTCCTCCGGAAGCTGAAAAACCAAGTGGTCTGGAAATGAACCACTGGGGGCAAATGTATTTTAGTCTGTGCAGAGAGGTTGTCGCTGACAACAGTCTCACCTGTGCAGCTATACTATATTAGCCCCTCACCCTCCAGCAGCTCATCACAGAGCACTTTCTCATGGCTCTATACTTCATAGGTAAGACTTTTCTGATGTCCTATTCTCCAGTAATTCATGAGCTCAGCCCCTTCCATGGAATATGGCAGACAGTAGAGAGCACCAGCGCTCAACCTGAAGAAGTCAACTGGAAGTCTGCACTGACGCACACGCATTTTACATTGTTCAGCCGCCATATGTTTATATGAATGGTCATGTTATGGGCAGCCATCTTGTGGGGATGGGTGCGTCTAGTGCAATTAAATGGTTTATAGCTTGTTCAGTGAATAACAAACAGCTGCCATCTCTAAATGTCATTGAGCTCTAATTGGAACGTGTGAAGCCTGAAGTGTCAGTCATTCTTAACTTCAAATGCCAATGTAGTGTTCCTAGACTTTCCTAAATTGTTCTAGAGGTTTCTCTGCTGTTCCTTGACCACCAAATCCACCAGGAGACTAGATACAGAAAGCCATGGCTCCACACTTTTTACTTTTCATAATTACAGTGAGATCTTGAAATCTTAGTTCTTGAAACCCCATTTAAAGCAGACCTGAGATATATGAAGTAATCACAATTCTACAGTAAGACGATAACTACAGACATCCCTATAGTGCACTATATGTTAACAATAACATATATTTTGATTTTAACTTCCTTCCTTCATTAGATTGGGCTCACATTACAGTGCCTGGTTTTGCACAGGGTGGAAGCTCTTGGTGTTTTTTTATTTAACTACATCCTTTTTAGGACCATTTTCCAATTCACTCACCTTCCTGACTTTTTTGTTAACAATACGCCTCCTCTGGGAAGGGGACTCCTGCACAGTCTTTTTGATGTCTAATAGAGAATGAGATTCAACCAACCAGTGCTGACATATTGATATTACAACAGTCCCTTTACTGTAACTCCGACAAAGAAGACTAGTGGGAAACATTATTTAACAAGGTAAACGCCTCTTTCATACAAAGTATCAAGATTCTTTTTTATTTACATACATTTTTGTTGACGGATCTATGCATAAATAAGATATTTCATCTGATTTAAAGAAGGGCACCCAAGATGAGAGAGAAGAGAGGAGAGAGAAAGTGAGAGAGAGAGAGAGAGAGAGAGAGAGAGAGAGGGGATGGAGAGAGGGGAGAGAGAGAGGGGATGGAGAGAGACAATCTGTTTTTCTTAACAATGTGTGATTTCTAAGGGGTACTCTTTCTCATTATTAGGCCAGTGTAAGTCCTCTGTTATTCTGGGATAGATATTCAAATTAGCCTACCTAAGCCTATCTGAAGAAAGCAGATGCTGTACATGACACTTTTCATACATTTTTCCCAGAAATGAAGAAGAGTGTTATCTAGCCTACAATAGTCATCAAGTATATCAAGTGGTCTCCGTACTAGAAATAGTACCCACCCAGAGGTTTCCCCCCAAGGCTTTTCAACTAGAAAAGTTCTTCCATCTTCTTTGCTCTGAGAAAGGGCTTTTGTCCTGAAAGAGATAGTTGCTGTTGTGAGGTTGGCTTAGCTATTTTCCTAGCTTTTACAATGACTCGGGTCTCCTTTCTGTGGTTTCCATCTCATATTTTTATCTTAATTTCTAGATCTCAGTATATACAGATGTTCTGGACCTTGTTATACATTTCAATGGTTGTCTTTTCTGTGAATTCCCCATTATTAAGATCCCCTATTATGCAGAGAGAGTGTGTGTGCGGTATTATAGGCCAGGCGATTCTCTTCTGGTATTCCTGGAATGATAACAAATTAGCTTTTCTAGGCCAATGCCAGCAGATATTAGACATGATAATTTTCTCAGAAATCAAGAGGCGTATTGTCTAGGCTATAATGGTCTCCATGATAAATAAATAAATAAAAGTACACTCAAAGAAGTACTTCCCAAGGGGTGGGGTAACCTCCTATACTAATCAGTTTATTCTCAGCAATTCTCATTATGGAGAGCCCCTAGTAGGTGTGTGCGGTACTGATGCCCCTCTGGTTTTCTGGGAATGATATTTAAATTAGTTTACCTAAATCTATGCCAGCAGATGTTATAATAACAGATTAAATAATAATTTGCATATATTTTCCCCAGTATAAAAATGAAACGTTTAAAGAAAAAAATAATAATATATATATATATATATATATATATATATATTTAAATAACCCTCCCCCTTTCCCGAAAATGTAAATAAAAATATGTAAGCAATAAAAAAAAATACAGATCACCGCTGCATGTGAAAATGCCCATACTCACCTCCCATAAAAAGCTAAATAAGTAATCAAAAAGTCATAAACACCCCAGAATGGTATAAATGAGAAGTACAGATCTCCCCGCAAAAAAGTTGCCTCACACAGCTCCATAAACATAACTACAAAAAAGTTATAGGGGTCAGAATATGGTGATGAAAAAAAATTGTAAAAAAATTCAACGTTTTAATTGTTATCAGTATTAGAACGTTAGAAAAACTATGCATATGTGGTATTGTCATAATCGTACTGATCTAGAGAATTAAAGTAAAAAATGTTTCCAATTTCTTCCCATTTGGAATTTTTTTCCAGCTCCTTCTACATCATATGCAATATTAAATGGTGTAATTAGAAAGTGCAACTTGTCCCACAACAAACAAGCCCTCATACTGCTATGTGAACGGAAAAATACAGAAATGATGGCCCAGGAAGTAAAGAATGAAAACACAAAAATGAAAAAATATCCGGGGCTGAAAGGGTTAAGTCTTATTTCAGAGATCAACACCTCTTTTACCATACAAGAGGTTTAGACGTGTACAGAGATGTCCATCTTTACCTTAGCTTAAATTTGGTTAAGGACTCCAATTTGAAAATTGTATCAAATGCAATGTTGTGACATGTTAGCAAAACTCCTGAAAGACTGCAGATCACAACGTAACCACTAGGTGGCCACATAGGAGAGATATCTCATGACAGAATATCCTGAAATCATGTTTTTTTTTTTAAGCTGTTCATATTGTGCCGCACATCTCGAATATGTTGGCCCAAGAGGAAAGATAAGTACGGACACATCTGTAGTGCTTTTGATGGATGTGCACTCGTATATTTGTCCATGCTATACTGGAAATCCATGGGACGGACAGCCCCAGCACAGATCACACCCCTCACCCTTCTGTATAAAGTTCCTTGTCTACATATTACCAAATAAAAGGTAAAGCGATTGGCTCATGCTGCCATCATATATGGTGAAGGGCAAGTGGCGGTATTTGGTAATTGCCCATGCCCCCTTCTTCTCTGTGTACAGATTTGTTGAAATCCATTTTTAAAACAATTTATATAGACTTTCTTCTTGGTAATGATGTCTGTCCTATCAGCTCTGCTCAGTTTGAACATATTTCCGTAAGATTTTGGCATCAGAATGTGTACATGCTTATTCTCCAGACCAGGAGCCCGCATTTCCATCTGCCTTCTGCCTTGAAACATCACAGCTCCAGACTTAATGGTTTCTGTTCGGTTTATTACGTTATAAAATTTTATCGGGCTGCTGCAAGATACATGTGATGTTATAACAGTAAATACAGTCAGATGGAGAAGTGTCAGCTCCGAGAGAGAAGTTATGTCAATTCTAATACACAAGAAAAATCAGACCCGCGGAAGACGAGAAAAGGGAGCAGCAGAGAAAATGAGGCATTTATTACTCTGTGAGCCGCGTCAATCCAGGGTTACCATAATAACGCCATAAAATAATATGAGAAAAGATAAGTCTATATATTTACTGTATGTATATAAAACAACGGAGCTATGCCGGCTCGTATATACCACATAATGGGAATATATTGAACGTGACTGTGAAAAAATAACTAGGAGATGGGCAAAAAAAAGATGCATTGTCCCACAGGCTAGGTCTTGGCCGCGATTACAGCAGAGGGTTTTATGAGGTTAGAATTCACATACATGGTGCCATTATATATATTATGATGATATCTACAGTATATGGATTTCCTTAGAGGGAAAATGGAACAATACATGTTACTTACATGCTACTTACAGAACGAATCCCGCGTCGCTGCTCCGGTTTTATTGACAGGGCATTGTTTACCCAACTGCAGCAGGGATGTCACTTTGGC
Organism: Bufotes viridis; assembly: GCA_033119425.1. Classification (NCBI taxonomy): domain Eukaryota; kingdom Metazoa; phylum Chordata; class Amphibia; order Anura; family Bufonidae; genus Bufotes; species Bufotes viridis. The sequence continues at coordinate 6,259,656 of CM065597.1, forward strand.
AACCAATCACATGACCTCTTCTTCGCACTGCTGAGGCCAAAAATTGGCTGCACTGGTCACATGTTGTAGACATGTACTCCACTAGAAGAGGATGACATTTTTGAAAGTAATAGATGCAAGTGGTCATGGTAATGCAAACTGATCAGCCATAGCATAAAAACCACCTGCCTAATTCCATTGAGCCATGGACTCCACAAGACCTCTGAAGATGTGCTGTGACACCTGGCACAAAGACTTTAGGAACAGATCCTTGATATCCTGGAATTTGTGAAAGGCGGCCACCATGGATCAGAATTGCTTTCCCAACACATCTTAGACCAGGGGTCTGCAACCTCTGGCACTCCAGGTATTGTGAAACTACATCTCCCATCATGCACACTTGTTTGGCTGTTCTCTGAATACTGGGAGTTGTAGTTTCACAGCAGCTGGAGTGCTGATCACAGTCCTAGACAATGATGATTAGATTGAGATTGGAGCTATTTGGAGGCCAGCTCATGATAACGGTGCAATAGGATTTTAAAAAAAAATTACAAAAATGTTGCCTTGACAGGGTCAGAATGCCTGCCCATATAATATACACAGTTGTTAATTGTCAGATGAAAAAATTGCTTGTCGAGAAAAAGCAGGGCAGTGTGGATGTGGAAAGGGTACGTATTATGGATATAGTGCCATGTGGCAGCAATAGTAGCAACAACAAAAGCAGTATAGTATGAAACATACTTGTAGAATAAACAAAAACAGATGATTAAGGTCTGGCCCTTAATATAGAGTTAACGCTCACAGGTAAATTGTTGCCCTACCCAGTGTATTGGTGTGTTAATCACCTATATGCTGGTTTAATTAAACTGAACAGTCCCAAATATAATACAATTCCAACTGTGTGGATGTAGAATAAACTGAAACGGACAATTGAGGGCTGATGCTTATTTTCACGTTAACACTTACAGGTAACTTCTTGGTGTACCCTGTCTATTGGTGTACTGATCACCTATATGCTGGTTTATTGAATTTAACAATCCCCCCAAAGTATGGAATTCCAACTTTGTGAATATTAAATAAATGAAAACAAATGATTGAGGTCGAGGCCTGACCCTTAATATTGCGTTAACGCTCAAAGGTATAGGTGCACTACAGATCACCTGTATGCCGGTTTAATTAAATTTAATAATAGCCCCCTCCAAAAAAAAATTATAAAATACATTTTAAAAAATGGAACTGTGTGTGTGTGCAGACTAGAAACAGATTTAACCCTAATATTTTCTTCTCAATCTCTGATATATACAGTTTTTCAAACAAAACAAAAAATAAAATAAATTCAATATGTGCGATGAACTCACACAGAGTTCTCACTAGTATTCTACAGACTGTGCTAGATTGATTGTAGAATGTGTTTTGTACATCTGTAAAGAATAAATCAAGGCAACTGGACTTGCTGTAGATTTCTTGAAAATGTTTCACTCGTTTTTCCAACGAGCTTTCTCAATCCTGAGTGACTTGTGTTTTGTACAGTTTTCGTTTGTTCCAACCACCATAGAAAAAGGATTTCTGTTAAAATGCGGGATACAAACTGAAAGTGTTTCCTTGCAGGTAGCTGCTTTTGAGGTTTGCAGCTGCAGTTCTGCGAGCAGCCACAGCCAGCCTCAGCTTCTCACTTCTCACTTCCTGGCTGACAGCTTCCTTGCTTGTCCCTACTCTACACACACAATTCTTCTTCTTTGTAATGCTAGCCTTTCTCTTTACATTCCCTGTTTGTGGAATGCAAGCTTGATTGATTTCTGACTGTCCCTAATTGATTTCCAAGTGTCCCTGACTCTTTAAGATCGTATTCCTAGCAGACACTGTAACACTCAACCATCCTCATTCACAGTCTAGCACATAATGGCGTTCTGCTCGTTCTGCTAGGGCATCTCCCTACCTGCTGTAGCACTGATTGGCTCGTCCAGACTAGCTATTAGCCTGGCAAGCCCCACCCCACCCACACACACACACACACACATCCACTCAGAGCCATGCGAGAACCTTCTTCTTCCTACCTAGTGCTTTTTTCCCACCAACATGTGCACTTAAATGGCTCTACATGCTGTTTTTGTGAATTTGTTCAAAACGAACTTGTTAAGATTCAGGTTTGTCTGCCCTTCGAAAAATACCAAAATTCAGACCGAACCCAGTTCGGTACCAACTGGTTTGCTCATCTTTAGTAAAAACCCCTACCCTTTGTTTCTCCCAACGGAAGATGTTGGGGATCAATCTGGCTGACACTAATGGTGGAGGATGTAATCAAACTCATTTGGAGCCAACGACCAATATCTAATGTAGATATGCAGCTTTATGTTCTCCAGGACATATCTTGATGACATCACTCACCTCCAGACAGACACATGCAGGGAAGTGGTTGCTTGTAACAGAGCGTTACTAATCAGCAATTGCCCTGAGACCAGACTTAATGGTTTGCAGTTCAGTTTCCATCCATTCCACTTTATCCTGGTGTTTTTGCAGTAGAAGTTTCCTCCTGTGACCAAATTGGATAAAATACAAAAATATAGCACATTCTTATCACAGCACTAAAGACACAGCTAAAGACAAGCCCTTGTGAAGATGAAGTTCTCCAGTTTATCCAGTGTATCTGAAAGCAGAAGAGGCCACGTGAAGAAGCAACATAACTTATGATGAAAAGTCAACTTCCAAGATGGGGAAAGAAACAGTGTCTCAAAAATATGCCTGTGTTATGTGTTCTAGCCACTTTTTACACCAAGACCAAACACATAACACTTCTCTGAATGAAACGGATCCAAGCCAGTTCTCCTTCCAAAAGAGAAAACTATCCAGGTTAGCTGAGTGGCTTTGGGGGTGTCCTCTTGGGATGGTTCTTTCTCATTAGAGAAACAACCATTTTTAGCCTTCAGATAGGCTTAGTTTCCTTTTATTTTTGGAATAAAAGCTAGTTTGAATATCTTTGCCAGAAACCCAAATGTATGCAAATTGGCTGTCCTTTAAAAAAGAAAAGAACGCTAAGCCTGTCTGATGCCAGCAGATGTGAGATGTGCTAATTTGTATATATGTTTCCCAGAAATGCAGAGCAGTGTTGGCTGGACTACAATACTCCTCATGCAGACTAGGCGGTCTCCCTAATGTGAAAGAGCACACCAAAGGCATGTGCATGGCTCTCTGATAGACAACTTAGCCAAGATTCTTCTAGTCTCCAAAAGAAAGAAACACAGGGATAGGCCATCAACTGTTCATAGCTAGATGGGATCAGTCTTACAGTTAAATTAGGGTCTGTGAGGAAATCCATGAATATAGTACCCATATAAAAATGGCTTTGAGGGGCATAACAAGAAAATGCAAAGTTGGGAAGAACAAACGATTCAGTATGTGCAGGCACATTGGTTGGTGGATTATGGGAGCCACATCCCAAGGCATATGCCATGTATGCCCAATGAATTGAAAAAATCACCCGATTTCCCATAACCTACATTGCTGGGTCCATGTATAACAGGTATTCTAGGTACAAAATCAACACTCTATTTTTAGTTGCGCTTCTTTAGTCTTAATTAGATGATCTTCGGAATGTAAAGGTAAAAATTCAATTTGGATCCGATTTGCCCAAATTAAAAGCACCCCAGTTGCCTGGAAAAGTATCTTTCTCTCTCTCATTCTCTCTCCTGAATTACACAACATTCAGGTTAGTTAGTATCAGAAATTCTTTCTGTAGAATTTTAGAATTTCTATTGTTGAATGGAATATAGAAGAAGCAGTATGACCTCCAAGTAGTGAAGTGCAACATACTCAGACAGGTGACTGAAGACGAGACTCCATAAAAGAGCTAGGAACTTCACTTTGAAACATTGAGTAATAAGTAAATACAATGTGTCACCACTGATCTCTAGTAAATGGATAGGCTGCAATCTCAGTGATGTCACCGCTGATCTCTAGTAAATGGATAGGCTGGAATCTCAGTGATGTCACCGCTGATCTCTAGTGATGGATAGGCTGCATTCTCAGTGATGTCACCGCTGATCTCTAGTGATGGATAGGCTGCATTCTCAGTGATGTCACCGCTGATCTCTAGTGATGGATAGGCGGCATTCTCAGTGATGTCACCAATAATCTCCAGTGATGGATAGGCTGCATTCTCAGTGATGTCACGGCTGATCTCTAGTGATGGATAGGCTGCATTCTCAGTGATGTCACCGCTGATCTCTAGTGATGGATAGGCTGCATTCTCAGTGATGTCACCGCGGATCTCTAGTGATGGATAGGCGGCATTCTCAGTGATGTCACCACTGATCTCTAGTGATGGATAGGCTGCATTCTCAGTGATGTCACCGCTGATCTCTAGTGATGGATAGGCTGCATTCTCAGTGATGTCACCGCTGATCTCCAGTGAATGGATAGGCTGCATTCTCAGTGATGTCACCGCTGATCTCTAGTGAATGGATAGGCGGCATTCTCTGTGATGTCACCGCTGATCTCTAGTGATGGATAGGCTGCATTCTCAGTGATGTCACCGCTGATCTCTAGTGATGGATAGGCTGCATTCTCAGTGATGTCACCGCTGATCTCTAGTGAATGGATAGGCTGCATTCTCAGTGATGTCACCGCTGATCTCTAGTGATGGATAGGCTGCATTCTCAGTGATGTCACCGCTGATCTCTAGTGATGGATAGGCGGCATTCTCAGTGATGTCACAGCTGATCTCTAGTAAATGGACAGGCTGCATTCTCAGTGATGTCACCGCTGATCTCTAGTGATGGATAGGCTGCATTCTCAGTGATGTCACCGCTGATCTCCAGTGAATGGATAGGCTGCATTCTCAGTGAAGTCACCGCTGATCTCTAGTGAATGGATAGGCGGCATTCTCTGTGATGTCACCGCTGATCTCTAGTGATGGATAGGCTGCATTCTCAGTGATGTCACCGCTGATCTCCAGTAAATGGATAGGCTGCATTCTCAGTGATGTCCCCGCTGATCTCTTGGGATGGATAGGCGGCATTCTCAGTGATGTCACCGCTGATCTCTAGTAAATGGATAGGCTGCAATGTCAGTGATGTCACCACTAATCTCTAGTGAATGGACAGGCTGCATTCGCAGTGATGTCACCGCTGATCTCTAGTGAATGGACAGGCTGCATTCTCAGTGATGTCACCGCTGATCTCTAGTGATGGATAGGCTGCATTCTCAGTGATGTCACCGCTGATCTCCAGTGAATGGATAGGCTGCATTCTCAGTGATGTCACCGCTGATCTCTAGTGAATGGATAGGCGGCATTCTCTGTGATGTCACCGCTGATCTCTAGTGATGGATAGGCTGCATTCTCAGTGATGTCACCGCTGATCTCCAGTGAATGGATAGGCTGCATTCTCAGTGATGTCACCGCTGATCTCTAGTGAATGGATAGGCTGCATTCTCTAGTGATGTCACCGCTGATCTCTAGTGATGGATAGGCTGCATTCTCAGTGATGTCACCGCTGATCTCTAGTGATGGATAGTCTGCATTCTCAGTGATGTCACCGCTGATCTCTAGTGATGGATAGGCTGCATTCTCAGTGATGTCACCGCTGATCTCTAGTGATGGATAGGCGGCATTCTCAGTGATGTCACCGCTGATCTCTAGTGAATGGATAGGCTGCATTCTCAGTGATGTCACCGCTGATCTCTAGTGATGGATAGGCTGCATTCTCAGTGATGTCAACGCTGATCTCCAGTGAATGGATAGGCTGCATTCTCAGTGATGTCACCGCTGATCTCTAGTGAATGGATAGGCTGCATTCTCAGTGATGTCACCGCTGATCTCTAGTGAATGGATAGGCTGCATTCTCAGTGATGTCACCGCTGATCTCTAGTGAATGGATAGGCGGCATTCTCTGTGATGTCACCGCTGATCTCTAGTGATGGATAGGCTGCATTCTCTGTGATGTCACCGCTGATCTCTAGTGATGGATAGTCTGCATTCTCAGTGATGTCATCGCTGATCTCTAGTGATGGATAGGCTGCATTCTCAGTGATGTCACCGCGGATCTCTAGTGATGGATAGGCGGCATTCTCAGTGATGTCACCGCTGATCTCTAGTGATGGATAGGCTGCATTCTCAGTGATGTCACCGCTGATCTCTAGTGATGGATAGGCTGCATTCTCAGTGATGTCACCGCTGATCTCTAGTGATGGATAGGCTGCATTCTCAGTGATGTCACCGCTGATCTCTAGTGATGGATAGGCTGCATTCTCAGTGATGTCACCGCTGATCTCTAGTGATGGATAGGCTGCATTCTCAGTGATGTCACCGCGGATCTCTAGTGATGGATAGGCGGCATTCTCAGTGATGTCACCGCTGCATTCTCAGTGATGTCACCGCTGGTCTCTAGTGATGGATAGGCGGCATTCTCAGTGATGTCACCAATAATCTCTAGTGATGGATAGGCTGCATTCTCAGTGATGTCACCGCTGATCTCTAGTGATGGATAGGCTGCATTCTCAGTGATGTCACCGCTGATCTCCAGTGAATGGATAGGCTGCATTCTCAGTGATGTCACCGCTGATCTCTAGTGAATGGATAGGCGGCATTCTCTGTGATGTCACCGCTGATCTCTAGTGATGGATAGGCTGCATTCTCAGTGATGTCACCGCTGATCTCTAGTGATGGATAGGCGGCATTCTCAGGGATGTCACCGCTGATCTCTAGTGATGGATAGGCGGCATTCTCAGGGATGTCACCGCTGATCTCTAGTAAATGGATAGGCTGCAATGTCAGTGATGTCACCACTAATCTCTAGTGATGGATAGGCTGCATTTTCAGTGATGTCACTGCTGATCTCTAGTGAATGGACAGGCTGCATTCTCAGTGATGTCACCGCTGATCTCTAGTGATGGATAGGCTGCATTCTCAGTGATGTCACCGCTGATCTCTAGAGAATGGATAGGCTGCTTTCTCAGTGATGTCACCGCTGATCTCTAGTGATGGATAGGCTGAATTCTAAGTGATGTCCACGCTGATCTCTAGTGAATGGATAGGCTGCATTCTCAGTGATGTCACCGCTGATCTCTAGTGATGGATAGGCTGCATTCTCAGTGATGTCACCGCTGATCTCTAGTGATGGATAGGATGCATTCTCAGTGATATCACTGCTGATCTCTAGTGATGGATAGGCAGCATTCTCAGTGATGTCACCGCTGATCTCTAGTGATGGATAGGCTGCATTCTCAGTGATGTCACTGCTGATCTCTAGTGAATGGATAGGTTGCATTCTCAGTGATGTCACCGCTGATCTCTAGTAAATGGACAAGCTGCAATCTCATTGATGTCACCACTAATCTCTAGTGATGGATAGGCTACATTCTCAGTGATGTCACCGCTGATCTCTAGTGATGGATAGGCTGCATTCTCAGTGATGTCACCGCTGATCTCTAGTGATGGATAGGCGGCATTCTCAGTGATGTCACCGCGGATCTCTAGTGATGGATAGGCGGCATTCTCAGTGATGTCACCACTAATCTCTAGTGATGGATAGGCTGCATTCTCAGTGATGTCACGGCTGATCTCTAGTGATGGATAGGCTGCATTCTCAGTGATGTCACCGCTGATCTCCAGTGAATGGATAGGCTGCATTCTCAGTGATGTCACCGCTGATCTCTAGTGAATGGATAGGCGGCATTCTCTGTGATGTCACCGCTGATCTCTAGTGATGGATAGGCTGCATTCTCAGTGATGTCACCGCTGATCTCTTGTGATGGATAGGCGGCATTCTCAGTGATGTCACCGCTGATCTCTAGTAAATGGATAGGCTGCAATGTCAGTGATGTCACCACTAATCTCTAGTGATGGATAGGCTGCATTCTCAGTGATGTCACCGCTGATCTCTAGTGAATGTACAGGCTGCATTCTCAGTGATGTCACCGCTGATCTCTAGTGATGGATAGGCGGCATTCTCAGTGATGTCACCGCTGATCTCTAGTGAATGGATAGGCAGCATTCTCAGTGATGTCACCGCTGATCTCTAGTGATGGATAGACAGCATTCTCAGTGATGTCACCGCTGATCTCTAGTGATGGATAGGCGGCATTCTCAGTGATGTCACCGCTGATCTCTAGTGAATGGATAGGCAGCATTCTCAGTGATGTCACCGCTGATCTCTAGTGATGGATAGGCGGCATTCTCAGTGATGTCACCACTGATCTCTAGTGATGGATAGGCGGCATTCTCAGTGATGTCACCGCTGATCTCTAGTGATGGATAGGCTGCATTCTTAGTGATGTCACCACTGATCTCTAGTCATGGATAGTCTGCATTCTCAGTGATGTCACCGCTGATCTCTAGTGATGGATAGGCTGCATTCTCAGTGATGTCACCGCTGATCTCTAGTGATGGATAGGCGGCATTCTCAGTGATGTCACCGCTGATCTCTAGTGATGGATAGGCGGCATTCTCAGTGATGTCACCAATAATCTCTAGTGAAGGATAGGCTGCATTCTCAGTGATGTCACGGCTGATCTCTAGTGATGGATAGGCTGCATTCTCAGTGATGTCACCGCTGATCTCTAGTGAATGGATAGGCTGCATTCTCAGTGATGTCACCGCTGATCTCTAGTGAATGGATAGGCGGCATTCTCAGTGATGTCACCGCTGATCTCTAGTGATGGATAGGCTGCATTCTCAGTGATGTCACCGCTGATCTCCAGTGAATGGATAGGCTGCATTCTCAGTGATGTCACCGCTGATCTCTAGTGAATGGATAGGCGGCATTCTCTGTGATGTCACCGCTGATCTCTAGTGATGGATAGGCTGCATTCTCAGTGATGTCACCGCTGATCTCTAGTGATGGATAGGCTGCATTCTCAGTGATGTCACCGCTGATCTCTAGTGATGGATAGGCTGCATTCTCAGTGATGTCACCGCTGATCTCTAGTGATGGATAGGCTGCATTCTCAGTGATGTCACCGCTGATCTCTAGTGAATGGATAGGCTGCATTCTCAGTGATGTCACCGCTGATCTCTAGTGAATGGATAGGCTGCATTCTCAGTGATGTCACCGCTGATCTCTAGTGATGGATAGGCTGCATTCTCAGTGATGTCACCGCTGATCTCTAGTGAATGGATAGGCGGCATTCTCAGTGATGTCACCGCTGATCTCTAGTGATGGATAGGCTGCATTCTCAGTGATGTCACCGCTGATCTCTAGTGAATGGATAGGCTGCATTCTCAGTGATGTCACCGCTGATCTCTAGTGAATGGATAGGCTGCATTCTCAGTGATGTCACCGCTGATCTCCAGTGAATGGATAGTCTGCATTCTCAGTGATGTCACCGCTGATCTCTAGTGATGGATAGGCTGCATTCTCAGTGATGTCACCGCTGATCTCTAGTGATGGATAGGCGGCATTCTCAGTGATGTCACCGCTGATCTCTAATGATGGATAGGCGGCATTCTCAGTGATGTCATCGCTGATCTCTAGTGATGGATAGGCTGCATTCTCAGTGATGTCACCGCGGATCTCTAGTGATGGATAGGCGGCATTCTCAGTGATGTCACCGCTGATCTCTAGTGATGGATAGGCGGCATTCTCAGTGATGTCACCGCTGATCTCTAGTGATGGATAGGCTGCATTCTCAGTGATGTCATCGCTGATCTCTAGTGATGGATAGGCTGCATTCTCAGTGATGTCACCGCTGATCTCTAGTGATGGATAGGCGGCATTCTCAGTGATGTCACCGCTGATCTCTAGTGATGGATAGGCGGCATTCTCAGTGATGTCATCGCTGATCTCTAGTGATGGATAGGCTGCATTCTCAGTGATGTCACCGCGGATCTCTAGTGATGGATAGGCGGCATTCTCAGTGATGTCACCGCTGATCTCTAGTGATGGATAGGCGGCATTCTCAGTGATGTCACCAATGATCTCTAGTGATGGATAGGCTGCATTCTCAGTGATGTCACCGCTGATCTCTAGTGATGGATAGGCTGCATTCTCAGTGATGTCACCGCTGATCTCCAGTGAATGGATAGGCTGCATTCTCAGTGATGTCACCGCTGATCTCTAGTGAATGGATAGGCGGCATTCTCTGTGATGTCACCGCTGATCTCTAGTGATGGATTGGCTGCATTCTCAGTGATGTCACCGCTGATCTCTAGTGATGGATAGGCGGCATTCTCAGTGATGTCACCGCTGATCTCTAGTAAATGGATAGGCTGCAATGTCAGTGATGTCACCACTAATCTCTAGTGATGGATAGGCTGCATTCTCAGTGATGTCACTGCTGATCTCTAGTGAATGGACAGGCTGCATTCTCAGTGATGTCACCGCTGATCTCTAGTGATGGATAGGCTGCATTCTCAGTGATGTCACCGCTGATCTCTAATGATGGATAGGTGGCATTTTCAGTGATGTCAGCGCTGATCTCTAGTGAATGGATAGGCTGCATTCTCAGTGATGTCACCGCTGATCTCTAGTGATGGATAGGCTGCATTCTCAGTGATGTCACCGCTGATCTCTAGTGAATGGATAGGCTGCATTCTCAGTGATGTCACCGCTGATCTCTAGTGAATGGATAGGCGGCATTCTCAGTGATGTCACTGCTGATCTCTAGTGATGGATAGGCAGCATTCTCAGTGATGTCACCGCTGATCTCTAGTGATGGATAGGCTGCATTCTCAGTGATGTCACCGCTGATCTCTAGTGATGGATAGGCTGCATTCTCAGTGATGTCACTGCTGATCTCTAGTGATGGATAGGCTGCATTCTCAGTGATGTCACCGCTGATCTCTAGTGATGGATAGGCTGCATTCTCAGTGATGTCACTGCTGATCTCTAGTGATGGATAGGCAGCATTCTCAGTGATGTCACCGCTGATCTCTAGTGATGGATAGGCTGCATTCTCAGTGATGTCACTGCTGATCTCTAGTGAATGGATAGGCTGCATTCTCAGTGATGTCACCGCTGATCTCTAGTAAATGGACAAGCAGCAATCTCAGTGATGTCACCACTAATCTCTAGTGATGGATAGGCTACATTCTCAGTGATGTCACCGCTGATCTCTAGTGATGGATAAGCTGCATTCTCAGTGATGTCACCGCTGATCTCTAGTGATGGATAGGCTGCATTCTCAGTGATGTCACCGCTGATCTCTAGTGATGGATAGGCGGCATTCTCAGTGATGTCACCACTGATCTCTAGTGATGGATAGGCTGCATTCTCAGTGATGTCACGGCTGATCTCTAGTGATGGATAGGCTGCATTCTCAGTGATGTCACCGCTGATCTCCAGTGAATGGATAGGCTGCATTCTCAGTGATGTCACCGCTGATCTCTAGTGAGTGGATAGGCGGCATTCTCTGTGATGTCACCGCTGATCTCTAGTGATGGATAGGCTGCATTCTCAGTGATGTCACCGCTGATCTCTTGTGATGGATAGGCGGCATTCTCAGTGATGTCACTGCTGATCTCTAGTAAATGGATAGGCTGCAATGTCAGTGATGTCACCACTAATCTCTAGTGATGGATAGGCTGCATTCTCAGTGATGTCACCGCTGATCTCTAGTGAATGGACAGGCTGCATTCTCAGTGATGTCACCGCTGATCTCTAGTGATGGATAGGCGGCATTCTCAGTGATGTCACCGCTGATCTCTAGTGAATGGATAGGCAGCATTCTCAGTGATGTCACCGCTGATCTCTAGTGATGGATAGGCAGCATTCTCAGTGATGTCACCGCTGATCTCTAGTGATGGATAGGCGGCATTCTCAGTGATGTCACCGCTGATCTCTAGTGAATGGATAGGCAGCATTCTCAGTGATGTCACCGCTGATCTCTAGTGATGGATAGGCGGCATTCTCAGTGATGTCACCGCTGATCTCTAGTGATGGATAGGCGGCATTCTCAGTGATGTCACCGCTGATCTCTAGTGATGGATAGGCTGCATTCTTAGTGATGTCACCACTGATCTCTAGTCATGGATAGTCTGCATTCTCAGTGATGTCACCGCTGATCTCTAGTGATGGATAGGCTGCATTCTCAGTGATGTCACCGCTGATCTCTAGTGATGGATAGGTGGCATTCTCAGTGATGTCACCGCTGATCTCTAGTGATGGATAGGCGGCATTCTCAGTGATGTCACCGCTGATCTCTAGTGATGGATAGGCTGCATTCTCAGTGATGTCACCGCTGATCTATAGTGATGGATAGGCAGCATTCTCAGTGATGTCACCGCTGATCTCTAGTGATGGATAGGCTGCATTCTCAGTGATGTCACCGCTGATCTCTAATGATGGATAGGTGGCATTTTCAGTGATGTCAGCGCTGATCTCTAGAGAATGGATAGGCTGCTTTCTCAGTGATGTCACCGCTGATCTCTAGTGATGGATAGGCTGAATTCTAAGTGATGTCCACGCTGATCTCTAGTGAATGGATAGGCTGCATTCTCAGTGATGTCACCGCTGATCTCTAGTGATGTATAGGCTGCATTCTCAGTGATGTCACCGCTGATCTCTAGTGATAGATAGGTGGCATTCTCAGTGATGTCACTGCTGATCTCTAGTGATGGATAGGCAGCATTCTCAGTGATGTCACCGCTGATCTCTAGTGATGGATATTCTGCATTCTCAGTGATGTCACCGCTGATCTCTAGTGATGGATAGGCTGCATTCTCAGTGATGTCACTGCTGATCTCTAGGGATGGATAGGCTGCATTCTCAGTGATGTCACCGCTGATCTCTAGTGATGGATAGGCTGCATTCTCAGTGATGTCACTGCTGATCTCTAGTGATGGATAGGCAGCATTCTCAGTGATGTCACCGCTGATCTCTAGTGATGGATAGGCTGCATTCTCAGTGATGTCACTGCTGATCTCTAGTGAATGGATAGGCTGCATTCTCAGTGATGTCACCGCTGATCTCTAGTAAATGGACAAGCTGCAATCTCATTGATGTCACCACTAATCTCTAGTGATGGATAGGCTACATTCTCAGTGATGTCACCGCTGATCTCTAGTGATGGATAAGCTGCATTCTCAGTGATGTCACCGCTGATCTCTAGTGATGGATAGGCGGCATTCTCAGTGATGTCACCGCGGATCTCTAGTGATGGATAGGCGGCATTCTCAGTGATGTCACCAATAATCTCTAGTGATGGATAGGCTGCATTCTCAGTGATGTCACGGCTGATCTCTAGTGATGGATAGGCTGCATTCTCAGTGATGTCACCGCTGATCTCCAGTGAATGGATAGGCTGCATTCTCAGTGATGTCACCGCTGATCTCTAGTGAGTGGATAGGCGGCATTCTCTGTGATGTCACCGCTGATCTCTAGTGATGGATAGGCTGCATTCTCAGTGATGTCACCGCTGATCTCTTGTGATGGATAGGCGGCATTCTCAGTGATGTCACCGCTGATCTCTAGTAAATGGATAGGCTGCAATGTCAGTGATGTCACCACTAATCTCTAGTGATGGATAGGCTGCATTCTCAGTGATGTCACCGCTGATCTCTAGTGAATGGACAGGCTGCATTCTCAGTGATGTCACCGCTGATCTCTAGTGATGGATAGGCGGCATTCTCAGTGATGTCACCGCTGATCTCTAGTGAATGGATAGGCAGCATTCTCAGTGATGTCACCGCTGATCTCTAGTGATGGATAGGCAGCATTCTCAGTGATGTCACCGCTGATCTCTAGTGATGGATAGGCGGCATTCTCAGTGATGTCACCGCTGATCTCTAGTGAATGGATAGGCAGCATTCTCAGTGATGTCACCGCTGATCTCTAGTGATGGATAGGCGGCATTCTCAGTGATGTCACCGCTGATCTCTAGTGATGGATAGGCGGCATTCTCAGTGATGTCACCGCTGATCTCTAGTGATGGATAGGCTGCATTCTTAGTGATGTCACCACTGATCTCTAGTCATGGATAGTCTGCATTCTCAGTGATGTCACCGCTGATCTCTAGTGATGGATAGGCTGCATTCTCAGTGATGTCACCGCTGATCTCTAGTGATGGATAGGTGGCATTCTCAGTGATGTCACCGCTGATCTCTAGTGATGGATAGGCGGCATTCTCAGTGATGTCACCGCTGATCTCTAGTGATGGATAGGCTGCATTCTCAGTGATGTCACCGCTGATCTATAGTGATGGATAGGCAGCATTCTCAGTGATGTCACCGCTGATCTCTAGTGATGGATAGGCTGCATTCTCAGTGATGTCACCGCTGATCTCTAATGATGGATAGGTGGCATTTTCAGTGATGTCAGCGCTGATCTCTAGAGAATGGATAGGCTGCTTTCTCAGTGATGTCACCGCTGATCTCTAGTGATGGATAGGCTGAATTCTAAGTGATGTCCACGCTGATCTCTAGTGAATGGATAGGCTGCATTCTCAGTGATGTCACCGCTGATCTCTAGTGATGTATAGGCTGCATTCTCAGTGATGTCACCGCTGATCTCTAGTGATAGATAGGTGGCATTCTCAGTGATGTCACTGCTGATCTCTAGTGATGGATAGGCAGCATTCTCAGTGATGTCACCGCTGATCTCTAGTGATGGATAGGCTGCATTCTCAGTGATGTCACCGCTGATCTCTAGTGATGGATAGGCTGCATTCTCAGTGATGTCACTGCTGATCTCTAGGGATGGATAGGCTGCATTCTCAGTGATGTCACCGCTGATCTCTAGTGATGGATAGGCTGCATTCTCAGTGATGTCACTGCTGATCTCTAGTGATGGATAGGCAGCATTCTCAGTGATGTCACCGCTGATCTCTAGTGATGGATAGGCTGCATTCTCAGTGATGTCACTGCTGATCTCTAGTGAATGGATAGGCTGCATTCTCAGTGATGTCACCGCTGATCTCTAGTAAATGGACAAGCTGCAATCTCATTGATGTCACCACTAATCTCTAGTGATGGATAGGCTACATTCTCAGTGATGTCACCGCTGATCTCTAGTGATGGATAAGCTGCATTCTCAGTGATGTCACCGCTGATCTCTAGTGATGGATAGGCGGCATTCTCAGTGATGTCACCGCGGATCTCTAGTGATGGATAGGCGGCATTCTCAGTGATGTCACCAATAATCTCTAGTGATGGATAGGCTGCATTCTCAGTGATGTCACGGCTGATCTCTAGTGATGGATAGGCTGCATTCTCAGTGATGTCACCGCTGATCTCCAGTGAATGGATAGGCTGCATTCTCAGTGATGTCACCGCTGATCTCTAGTGAGTGGATAGGCGGCATTCTCTGTGATGTCACCGCTGATCTCTAGTGATGGATAGGCTGCATTCTCAGTGATGTCACCGCTGATCTCTTGTGATGGATAGGCGGCATTCTCAGTGATGTCACCGCTGATCTCTAGTAAATGGATAGGCTGCAATGTCAGTGATGTCACCACTAATCTCTAGTGATGGATAGGCTGCATTCTCAGTGATGTCACCGCTGATCTCTAGTGAATGGACAGGCTGCATTCTCAGTGATGTCACCGCTGATCTCTAGTGATGGATAGGCGGCATTCTCAGTGATGTCACCGCTGATCTCTAGTGAATGGATAGGCAGCATTCTCAGTGATGTCACCGCTGATCTCTAGTGATGGATAGGCAGCATTCTCAGTGATGTCACCGATGATCTCTAGTGATGGATAGGCGGCATTCTCAGTGATGTCACCGCTGATCTCTAGTGAATGGATAGGCAGCATTCTCAGTGATGTCACCGTTGATCTCTAGTGATGGATAGGCGGCATTCTCAGTGATGTCACCGCTGATCTCTAGTGATGGATAGGCGGCATTCTCAGTGATGTCACCGCTGATCTCTAGTGATGGATAGGCTGCATTCTTAGTGATGTCACCACTGATCTCTAGTCATGGATAGTCTGCATTCTCAGTGATGTCACCGCTGATCTCTAGTGATGGATAGGCTGCATTCTCAGTGATGTCACCGCTGATCTCTAGTGATGGATAGTTGGCATTCTCAGTGATGTCACCGCTGATCTCTAGTGATGGATAGGCGGCATTCTCAGTGATGTCACCGCTGATCTCTAGAGATGGATAGGCTGCATTCTCAGTGATGTCACTGCTGATCTCTAGTGATGGATAGGCGGCATTCTCAGTGATGTCATCGCTGATCTCTAGTGATGGATAGGCTGCATTCTCAGTGATGTCACCGCTGATCTCTAGTGATGGATAGGCTGCATTCTCAGTGATGTCACCGCTGATCTCTAGTGATGGATAGGCTGCCTTCTCAGTGACGTCACCGCTGATCTCTAGTGATGGATAGGCTGCATTCTCAGTGATGTCACCGCTGATCTCTGGTTAATAACTTCTATCATCTATATATATAAAGGACATATATATGTGTGTGTGTATGTTCCGCGATCACTCAAAAAAGCAGCCATCGATTTCAATAATACTTGGTATACACATCCCTCGCTATCTGGAAAGAAATCTTGTGCGGTCACAGCTCTCTAGGACATACCGTTGCTGAGATATTCTCAAAAAATTACCTACATTAGCCAATACAAGCCTGCAAGTCTTTCTCTCCATATCCCAACTGCCATCCACACGGTCACATGTCCCTTATCAGCCAATAGAAGCTTCCAGGCCTTAGTCTCCAAATACACACAGTTTTACTCCAGGTTTCCATAACAGCCCAGCCATTTTTCTTCACTGCTGTAGGTCAGCTTTAGGCTAGGGCTACACGACGACATGTGTTGTGTGACAATAAGTCGCATGACACATAGGGCACAACTACACTACTACATGTGTCGTGCGACATTAATGTCGACAAGTTTTATAATGATAGTCTATGGTGTTGCACTGCGACATGCTGCGATCTTGGATGGATTTTTTGCAACTGTCATGTCGCAGTCGCGGCCTATTATAAAAATTATTGAGACAAAATGTCACGTGACACATGTCGTCATGTAGCTCTAGCCTTAAAGGGTCAGGGTTCTGTGGAGGTCACTGTTAAAGGGGCGGGCACTGTGGAGGTCACTGTTAAAGAAGCGTTCACTGTAGATGTTACTGTTAAGGGGGCAGGCTGCTGTAGAGGTCACTGTTAAAGGGGCAGACATGGTGGAGGTCACTGTTAAAGGGGCAATTGCTGAGGAGGTCACTGTTAAGGCAGCGGGATACTGTGGAGGTCACTGTTAAGGGGTGGGGCCCTGAGTAGGTCACTGTCAAGGGAGTGGGGTGCTGTGAAGCTCACTGTTAAAGGGGCGGGCTGCTATGAAGGTCAAAGTTAAGGGGATTGGCTGCTGTGGGGGCCCCATTTTTAAGTGGCGGAGCACTGTGGGGGTCAGTGTTAAGGGGTGTGGGACTGTGGAGTTCACTGTTAAAGGGACGGGGTGCTGTAGAGGTCACTGTTATGGGGGACACTGTCGATATCTTTTAAAGCCATACACAAACATTAAATGAAATAGATGAAATAAACCGGTTCGAAGCCGGGTCCTTCTGCTAGTAAATACTATACAATGCGCCTTCATGTCTGCTCTCGGGCTCCTCACGTCCAGTATAGTTCGTCTCTCTGTCAGTGATAATTCCGCCCTCCTCCTGATACTATTCGGCAGGTCTGTGGCCTCTGCTACACCGTGCAGCCTCCTCATATTGTGCGGCCTTAATATTAATCGCTCCTGAAATTGCCAGCCTGGTATTTGTTTCAATAATATTTTCCAGCCTTTAACTCAAGGTAATATTCATTTAATGGTAATGCAATTGAAGTCAAATCCCATTAACACCGCAGCCGGCAAAACAATAGGTGAAGACGTCTCTCGCAAACACCTCCTCGTGTTAACACCCTGACTTTTCATTTACAACGTTTTCTATGAAGCCAAAGGACATGAATATAAAGCAGGCCGCGGCGCGCACTCACATTACCCATCCGTCTAAGGCATCATCGCTACCTCAGAGCAAATTAACCCACAGAATTATTCTGTACCTGAAATAGATGAGGAAACAATGTATCAACAGGGTCACAATGATAGCGCCATGTAACATACAGAACATAAGACACGCTGTAATGTTACGGTATGTTCTTCATCTCACCCGGCATCCAGGGAGTCTGTAGCCACGGATTAGTCCATGACCACTGTAGTGATGAGCGGCAGGGGCAATATTCAAATTCGCGATATTTCGCAAATATTTGGGTGACTATTCGAGAATTCGCGATTTCCAGTCATTATTTTCTTGATTGCGAAATTGGTATTTAAAAAAAAAAGAATATTTGTGATGACGAATATATTCCGCAATATTCAAAATATTTGCGAATTCTCGAAGTGCCGATATTCGCGATTAAAATTCGCAATTCGAATATTCGTGATCTACACTAATGACCATCGAGCTGGCTTCAAAAGATTAGAACCTGTGAAGGTCGGATATCTCCACGAGGCCTGCAATGGAACCCAACACATTTCTTCTACAGAGTAATCCTTGAAAATACCTTTTGTGTCTCCAACTAAGAACAATGTAGAAAACGCTCGAGGGACATGCGGTATGAGCCCATTACAGTCATTGGGTGCGGTATTATAGACCAGAAATATGGTCACATACACGATGTAGACCAAATATAACCTGACAAGAATGATTAGTGTTTCAAGTGCACATTCTCTTTAAGATGCACATTTTGGGGTAAGGCCCAGTTCACACATAGCAGTTTTTCTGCTTTCTGACTCTAAGGCCTCTTTTACATGGGCGTCATGTTTGACACCCGGATAAGAGCCGGGTGCGTTGCGGGAATATGCGCGATTTTTCCGCGCGGGTGCAAACGTTTGTAATGCGTTTTGCACGCGCGTGTGAAAAATCGCCATGTTTGGTACCCAGACCCGAAGCCGGACTTCATCACTGAAGTCTGGTTTCGGGTCTTCTGGAGAATTGATTATTTTCCCTTATGACATGGTTATAAGGGAAATAATAGCATTCTTAATAAAGAATGCATGGTAAAATGAAGAGGAAGGGGTTAAAAATAATAAAAGTTAACTTACCTCAGCCACTTGATCGCGTAGTCGCGATCTGTCCTCTCTTTTCCAGCTTCAGCTAAGAACTAAAGGACCATGGGCGTAGCTATAGGGGGTGCAGAGGTAGCAGTCGCTACCGGGCCCAGGAGCCTGAGGGGCCCAAAGACACTTGTGCCGCATAAGATGACACACAAGGCACTGGTCCTTTACACAGGTCCTTTACGGGGGCGTAGCTAACTGCTCATGGGCCCTGGTGCAAGAGTTCAGCTTGGGCCCCCGCCCAAGCTGAACTCTTGCACCAGGGCCCATGAGCCGTTAGCTACGCCTCGTAAGGACCTGTGATGACGTCACATCACATGGTCCAATCACATGGTCCATCACCAGGGTAAGATGGACCATGTGATTGGACCATGTGATGTGACGTGATCACAGGTCCTGTAGATCTTAGCTGATGCAGGGAAAGAGAGGAGAGATCGCAACTACGCCATCAAGTGGCTAAGGTAAGTTAACTTTTATTATTTTTAACCCCTTCATCTTCATTTTACTAAGCATTCTTTATTAAGAATGCTATTATTTGCCCTTATAACCATGTTATAAGGGGAAATAATAAAGATCTGGTCCCGTTGCTAAGCAACCATGCGGGAAAATCGCACTGCATCCGCACTTGCTTGCGGATGCTTGGGATTTTCCCGCAGTCCCATTCACTTCTATGGGGCCTGCGTTGCGTGAAAAACGCACAATATAGAGCATGCTGCGATTTTCATGCAACGCAGAAGTGATGCGTGAAAATCACCGCTCATGTGCACAGCCCCATAGAAATGAATGGGTCCGGATTCAGTGCGGGTGCAATGTGTCCTCCTCACGCATTGCACCCGCGCGGACAACTCGCCCGTGTGAAAGGGGCCTAATAGTATTGTACAGCAGTCTCCAGATTTTGCCCTGTAGTTAATGGGATTTTTAAAATTCCATATCCATGATCTTTGTGGGTTTATCAAAGATCTGCCACCTCCCCTGACATGTCTGTTTATGTGGCATCTTGCCTTATAACCCTGTTTTGTCACCTTATGAATGAATCTCCAACTGGAGGTGGGTTGCTGAACATTTTGACACTGCCCCATCCGTGCTCACAGCTGGATACTTAGTAGGGACACACTCCTTCGACGAGGGTAACAGTAACACCCCATTGGAAATGGATTGCTAAATTTATAGTAGGAATAACTGAGGAAACACACAACATAGAGTTATAAGGAAAATATGCTCCAGAATTGTTATGATGCGAGGAAGGCAGGTAGGTACTAAATCAGACAGGTCATGAGAGGGCAAGGCTCCTCTTTACACGTTCTTTCATTTTAGCGCTTGCATAGTGCTTTTCCAAAATCTGTCAAAAAAGGCTTATGTAGTTGTGTGTTGATTGTGTATCCGGAAATCTGTGTTGAAACGGACAACATTTGCAAGAACGGATCCGTCTCTCCGCTTGTCATCCGGCGAAACGGATACGTTATGCATTTTTCTCACATTTTTAACCCCTTAAGGACTCAGCCCTATTTCACCCTAAGGACCAGGCCATTTTTTGCAAATCTGACCAGTGTCACTTTATGTGGTGATAACTTTAAAACGCTTTTTCTTATCCAGGCCATTCTGAGATTGTTTTTTCGTCACATATTGTACTTCATAACAGTGGTAAAATAAAGTTGAAAAATTTCATTTTTATTTATAAAAAAATACAAAATTTACCAAAAAATGTTCAACTTTTTTTTTTCAAGTTCCAATTCTCTACTTCTATAATACATAGTAATAACACCAAAAAAAGTTATTGATTTACATTCCCCATATGTCTACTTCATGTATCGATCATTTTGGGAATGCTATTTCATTTTTTGGGGACGTTACAAGGCTTAGAAGTTTAGAAGCAAATCTTGAAATTTTTCAGAGATTTTCAAAAACCCACTTTTTAGGGACCAGTTCAGGTCTGAAGTCACTTTGTGAGGCTTACATAATAGAAACCACCCAAAAATTACCCCATTCTAAAAACTACACCCCTCAAGGTATTCAAAACTGATTTTACAAACGTAATTAACCCTTTAGGTTTTCCACAAAAGTTAATGGCAAATGGAGATAAAATTTCAGAATTTCGATTTTTTGAAAAATTTTCCATTTCAATCCATTTTTTCCAGTAACAAAGCAAGGGTTAACAGCCAAACAACTCTTAATATTTATTCCCTCGATTCTGTAGTTTGCACGAACATCCAATATGTGGTCATAAACTGCTGTATGGCCAAACTGCAGGACGCAGAAGGAAAGGAACGCCATATGGTTTTTGGAAGGTGGATTTTGCTGGACTGTTTTTTTGACACCATGTCCCATTTGAAGCCCCCCCCCCGATGCACCCCTAGAGTAGAAACTCCATAAAAGTGACTCCATCTAAGAAACAACGCCCCTCAAGGTATTCAAAACCAGTTTTGCAAACTTTGTTAACCCTTTAGGTGTTCCACAAGAGTTATTGGCAAATGGAGATGAAATTTCAGAATTTCTATTTTTTGTTACCTTGTCTCAAAAAAAGTGTAATATATAGCAACCAAAAATCATATTTACCCTAAAATAATACAAACAAAACTGCCACCTTATCCCGTAGTTTCCAAAATGGGGTCACTTTTTTGGATTTTCTACTGTAGGGGTGCATCAGGGGGGCTTCAAATGGGACATAGTGTCAAAAAACCAGTCCAGCAAAATCTGCCTTCCAAAAACCATATGGCGTTACCTTCCTTCTACGCCCTGCCGTTTGGCCATACAGCAGTTTACGACCACATATGGGGTGTTTGTGCAAACAAGAGAATCAGGGCAATAAATATTGAGTTTTGTTTGGCTGTTAACCCTTGCTTTGTTACTGGAAAAATGGATTAAAATGGAAAATTTGCAAAAAAATTGCTGTTTTGGGACCGTTTTTATTTTTTGCTATTTACATTGTTGAAGTGACAGGTTAGATTGTGTGCTATTTCTATAGAGCAGGTTGTAACGGACGCGACAATACCAAATATGACTACTTTACTAGGGGTTTTTGTTTCAGTTTTACATAATAAAGCATTTTTGAACAAAATTATTTTTTAGTGTCTCCACATTCTGAAAGCCATAGTTTATTTTATTTTTTTTGGGCGACTGTGTTATGTAGGGGCTCATTTTTTGCGGGATGAGATGGCGGTTTGATTGGCACTATCTTGGGGTGCATATGACATTTTGGTCGCTTGCTATTACACTTTTTGTGATGTAAGGTGACAAAAATGGCTTTTGACACCGTATTGATTATTATTTTTTTGATGTGTTCAGCTGAGGGGTTAGGTCATGGGTTATTTTTATAGAGCAGGTTGTGACGGACGCGGCAATACCTAATATGTATACTTTTTATTTATTTATATAAGTTTTACACAATAATATCATTTTTTAAAACAAAAATAAATCATGTTTTAGTGTCTCCATAATTTGAGAGCCATATATTTTTTTTTTTTTTTGGGCTATTGTCCTATGTAGGGGCTAATTTTTTGCGGGATGAGGTGGCGGTTAGATTGACACTATTTGGGGGGTCATATGAATTTTTGAACGCTTGTTATTACACCTTTTGTGATGTAAGGTGACAAAAAAATGGCTTTTTGACAAAGTTTTTATTTAATTTTTTGTACAGTTTTTACTTGAGGGGTTAGGTCAGGTGATATTTTTATAGAGCAGATTCTTACGGACGTGGAGATACCCAATATGTCTACTTTTTAGTTTTGTTTATACATTTAACACTAAAAAGCATTTTTGAAACAAAAAAAATCATGTTTTAGTCTGAGAAGCATAGATTTTTTATTTTTTGGCCAATTGTTTTAGGTAGGGGCTCATTTTTTGCGGGATGAGATGGCGGTTTAATTGGTACTATTTTGGGAGGCATACGCTTTTTTGATCACTTTGTATTACATTTTTAGTGATGTAAGTTGCCCAAAAATGGCTTATTTACACCATTTTTTTTTTTATGGCGTTCACCTGACGAGTTCAGTCATGTGATATTTTTATAGAGCAGATTTTTACGGACGCGGCGATACCTAATATGTGTAGTGTATTTTTTTATTTATTTTTTTATTCAGTGATGTTTTTTTTTTTCATTTTTACTTTTTTTTTTTCACTTTTTTACTTTTTTTTTTACCCAGACCCACTTGGTTCTGAAAGATCCAGTGGATCTGGTGTCTGTATAATACAGTACAGTACACTATATAGTGCACTGTACTGTATTTTAGTACTTTACAAAGTCTGAATAGACCTTTAGCAGGTCTATTCAGACTTTCAGCACCATGGACACAGGACGCTTCTGAAAGCGTCCTGTCTCCATGGCAACCATCACCCGCTGCCATAAGAGGGCAGCGGGTGATTGGCAGAAGGAGTGGAGCCCCCTCCTCTGCGATCCCATCCTGTTCGGGGCTGCAAAGGCACAGCAGCCCCCGATGGGAGAGGGAGCGAGCTCCCTCCTGTTAACTCCCTTCCATACCGCGATCCGTGCGGACCGCGGTACGGAGAGGGTTAAGCGGCTGGCATCTGATCAAGCACAGATGCCAGCCGTTTCTATCAGAGTGTCAGCAATGTGCTGACACTCTGATAGACCCACTAGACACCAAGGAAACATTACAGAGGAGGCGGGCGGGGGATCGTAATCGCCCGTCGCACCGCCCGCCTTCCGCACCGCCTCCCGCCGCCCGCAACCACCCCCCCTGCACCCCCACAGCCACAATATGATTGGGGGCTGCAGAGGGTGTTAAAAATAAACACATTGGGGGCATTAACCCTCTGATCCCCGCTGTCACAGAGATCAGAGATCGCACAAAAAGCTGCAAACCGCAGGTCTGAATTGACCTGCGGTTTGCAGCGATCGCCGATAAGGGGGGGGGTCACAAGACCCCCCTGGGCATTGTAACAAGGTACCTGCTGAATGATTTCAGCAGGTACCTTGTTCCGATCACTGCCAGCTGAGCAGCAGTGATCGGAACAACTCATGACGTACCTGTACGTCATGGGTCCTGGAGACTTCGGAAACCATGACGTACAGGTACGTCATGCGTCCTTAAGGGGTTAAATGTCTGCGCATGCTCAGACCGGAAGAACGGATCTGTCAATGCGGTACTTTTAATGCCGGATCCGGCACTAATACGGCATTACGGAAGGTGTTCGGATGGAGATAAAACTGCAGCATGCTGCGGTATTATCTCCGTCCAAAACGCAGTACAGTTACTGAACTGAAGACATCCTGATGCATCCTGAACGGATTTCTCTCCATTCAGAATGCATTAGGATAAAACTGTAGCGTTTTTTTTTTTTTTTTTTGGTATTGAGCCCCGACGAAGGAACTCAATGCCGGAAAAGAAAAACGCTAGTGTGAAAGTATCCTTATTTGTGTTTATATATATATATATATTTCCTTCTTTGAGGCTCTTCTTAATAACTGGACAGCCATATAAAGGGTCTTTATCAGCAGGATTAACCCTATCATGCTACATACACTGCCTTCTAGGGATAATCCTGCTGATTCAAATGGCACCTGCCTTGGGAAAATCAGTTGTGGCGTTCCAGAGAAAAAATACTTTTATACAAATGAAGGTTTCAGTGCAAAGGGGGACGTGGCCATCACTGGAAAGCTGAGGATCAGAAGTGGCATGAGTGGCGAGGCCCAACCTCTCAGTGCTCTGAAACCCTCATTTGCATAGTAACATATTAATTAGTAACATAAGAAGCAGCTGAGAAAAGACACCTATTATCCTGTACCTATAATCCATAGTCTCACTGCTCCTACCGTAAATAATCCATAGTCTCACTGCTCCTACCGTAAATAATCCATAGTCTCACTGCTCCTACCGTAAATAATCCATAGTCTCACTACTCTTACAGTATAGAGTCCATAATCTCACTGCTCTTACAGTAAAGAGTCCATAGTCTCACTGCTCTTACTGTAAATAGTCCATAGTCTCACAGCTCTTACAGTAAAGAGTCCATAGTCTCACAGCTCTTACAGTAAATAGTCCATAGTCTCACTGCTCTTACAGTATAGAGTCCATAGTCTCACTGCTCTTACAGTAAAGAGTCCATAGTCTCACAGCTCTTACAGTACAGAGTCCATAGTCTCACTGCTCTTACAGTATAGAGTCCATAGTCTCACTGCTCTTACAGTAAAGAGTCCATAGTCTCACTGCTCTTACAGTAAAGAGTCCATAGTCTCAATGCTCTTACAGTATAGAGTCCATAGTCTCACTGCTTTTACAGTAAAGAGTCCATAGTCTCACTGCTCTTACAGTAAAGAGTCCATAGTCTCACTGTTCTTACAGTAAATAGTCCATAGTCTCACAGCTCTTACAGTAAAGAGTCCATAGTCTCACAGCTCTTACAGTATAGAGTCCATAGTCTCACTGCTCTTACAGTAAAGAGTCCATAGTCTCACAGCTCTTACAGTAAAGAGTCCATAGTCTCACAGCTCTTACAGTATAGAGTCCATAGTCTCACTGCTCTTAAAGTAAAGAGTCCATAGTCTCACTGTTCTTACAGTATAGAGTCCATAGTCTCACTGCTCTTACAGTAAAGAGTCCATAGTCTCACTGCTCTTACCGTAAATAATCCATAGTCTCACTGCTCCTACCGTAAATAATCCATAGTCTCACTGCTCCTACCGTAAATAATCCATAGTCTCACTGCTCCTACATTAAATAATCCACAGTCTCACTGCTCCTACCGTAAATAATCCATAGTCTCACTGCTCCTACCGTAAATAATCCATAGTCTCACTGCTCCTACATTAAATAATCCATAGTCTCACTGCTCCTACATTAAATAATACATAGTCTCACTGCTCTTACCGTAACTAATACATAGTCTCACTGCTCTTACCATAAATAATCCATAGTCTCACTGCTCTTACCGTAACTAATACATAGTCTCACTGCTCTTACCATAAATAATCCATAGTCTCACTGCTCTTACCAGTAAAGAATCCATAGTCTCACTGCTCCTACAGTAAAGAATCCATAGTCTCACTGCTCTTACATTAAAGAGTCCATAGTCTCACTGCTCTTACCAGTAACTAGTCCATAGTCTCACTGTTCCTACAGTAAAGAGTCCATAGTCTCACTGCTCTTACAGTATAGAATCCATAGTCTCACTGCTCTTACAGTAAAGAATCCATAGTCTCACTGCTCTTACAGTATAGAGTCCATAGTCTCACTGCTCTTACAGTAAAGAGTCCATAGTCTCACTGCTCTTACAGTAAAGAGTCCATAGTCTCACTGTTCTTACAGTAAATAGTCCATAGTCTCACTGCTCTTACAGTAAAGAGTCCATAGTCTCACTGCTCTTACAGTATAGAGTCCATAGTCTCACTGCTCTTACAGTAAAGAGTCCATAGTCTCACTGCTCTTACAGTAAAGAGTCCATAGTCTCACTGCTCTTACAGTATAGAGTCCATAGTCTCACTGCTCTTACAGTAAAGAGTCCATAGTCTCACTGCTCTTACAGTATAGAGTCCATAGTCTCACTGCTCTTACAGTAAAGAGTCCATAGTCTCACTGCTCTTACAGTAAAGAGTCCATAGTCTCACTGCTCTTACAGTAAAGAGTCCATAGTCTCACTGCTCTTACAGTAAAGAATCCATAGTCTCACTGCTCTTACAGTAAAGAGTCCATAGTCTCACTGCTCTTACAGTAAAGAGTCCATAGTCTCACTGCTCTTACAGTAAAGAGTCCATAGTCTCACTGCTCTTACAGTAAAGAGTCCATAGTCTCACTGCTCTTACAGTAAAGAGTCCATAGTCTCACTGCTCTTACCAGTAAAGAGTCCATAGTCTCACTGTTCCTACAGTAAAGAGTCCATAGTCTCACTGCTCTTACAGTAAAGAGTCCATAGTCTCACTGCTCTTACAGTAAAGAGTCCATAGTCTCACTGCTCTTACAGTAAAGAGTCCATAGTCTCACTGCTCTTACAGTAAAGAGTCCATAGTCTCACTGCTCTTACAGTAAAGAGTCCATAGTCTCACTGCTCTTACAGTAAAGAGTCCATAGTCTCACTGCTCTTACAGTAAAGAATCCATAGTCTCACTGCTCTTACAGTAAAGAGTCCATAGTCTCACTGCTCTTACAGTAAAGAGTCCATAGTCTCACTGCTCTTACAGTAAAGAGTCCATAGTCTCACTGCTCTTACAGTAAAGAGTCCATAGTCTCACTGCTCTTACAGTAAAGAGTCCATAGTCTCACTGCTCTTACAGTAAAGAGTCCATAGTCTCACTGCTCTTACAGTAAAGAGTCCATAGTCTCACTGCTCTTACAGTAAAGAGTCCATAGTCTCACTGCTCTTACAGTAAAGAGTCCATAGTCTCACTGCTCTTACAGTAAAGAGTCCATAGTCTCACTGCTCTTACAGTAAAGAGTCCATAGTCTCACTGCTCTTACAGTAAAGAGTCCATAGTCTCACTGCTCTTACAGTAAAGAGTCCATAGTCTCACTGCTCTTACAGTAAAGAGTCCATAGTCTCACTGCTCTTACAGTAAAGAGTCCATAGTCTCACTGCTCTTACAGTAAAGAGTCCATAGTCTCACTGCTCTTACAGTAAAGAGTCCATAGTCTCACTGCTCTTACAGTAAAGAGTCCATAGTCTCACTGCTCTTACAGTAAAGAGTCCATAGTCTCACTGCTCTTACAGTAAAGAGTCCATAGTCTCACTGCTCTTACAGTAAAGAGTCCATAGTCTCACTGCTCTTACAGTAAAGAGTCCATAGTCTCACTGCTCTTACAGTAAAGAATCCATAGTCTCACTGCTCTTACAGTAAAGAGTCCATAGTCTCACTGCTCTTACAGTAAAGAGTCCATAGTCTCACTGCTCTTACAGTAAAGAGTCCATAGTCTCACTGCTCTTACAGTAAAGAGTCCATAGTCTCACTGCTCTTACAGTAAAGAGTCCATAGTCTCACTGCTCTTACAGTAAAGAGTCCATAGTCTCACTGCTCTTACAGTAAAGAGTCCATAGTCTCACTGCTCTTACAGTAAAGAGTCCATAGTCTCACTGCTCTTACAGTAAAGAGTCCATAGTCTCACTGCTCTTACAGTAAAGAGTCCATAGTCTCACTGCTCTTACAGTAAAGAGTCCATAGTCTCACTGCTCTTACAGTAAAGAGTCCATAGTCTCACTGCTCTTACAGTAAAGAGTCCATAGTCTCACTGCTCTTACAGTAAAGAGTCCATAGTCTCACTGCTCTTACAGTAAAGAGTCCATAGTCTCACTGCTCTTACAGTAAAGAGTCCATAGTCTCACTGCTCTTACAGTAAAGAGTCCATAGTCTCACTGCTCTTACAGTAAAGAGTCCATAGTCTCACTGCTCTTACAGTAAAGAGTCCATAGTCTCACTGCTCTTACAGTAAAGAGTCCATAGTCTCACTGCTCTTACAGTAAAGAGTCCATAGTCTCACTGCTCTTACAGTAAAGAGTCCATAGTCTCACTGCTCTTACAGTAAAGAGTCCATAGTCTCACTGCTCTTACAGTAAAGAGTCCATAGTCTCACTGCTCTTACAGTAAAGAGTCCATAGTCTCACTGCTCTTACAGTAAAGAGTCCATAGTCTCACTGCTCTTACAGTAAAGAGTCCATAGTCTCACTGCTCTTACAGTAAAGAATCCATAGTCTCACTGCTCTTACAGTAAAGAGTCCATAGTCTCACTGCTCTTACAGTAAAGAGTCCATAGTCTCACTGCTCTTACAGTAAAGAGTCCATAGTCTCACTGCTCTTACAGTAAAGAGTCCATAGTCTCACTGCTCTTACAGTAAAGAGTCCATAGTCTCACTGCTCTTACAGTAAAGAGTCCATAGTCTCACTGCTACTGCTCTTACAGTAAAGAGTCCATAGTCTCACTGCTCTTACAGTAAAGAGTCCATAGTCTCACTGCTCTTACAGTAAAGAGTCCATAGTCTCACTGCTCTTACCACTGTACATAAGAGTCCATAGTCTCACTGCTCTTACAGTAAAGAGTCCATAGTCTCACTGCTCTTACAGTAAAGAGTCCATAGTCTCACTGCTCTTACAGTAAAGAGTCCATAGTCTCACTGCTCTTACAGTAAAGAGTCCATAGTCTCACTGCTCTTACAGTAAAGAGTCCATAGTCTCACTGCTCTTACAGTAAAGAGTCCATAGTCTCACTGCTCTTACAGTAAAGAGTCCATAGTCTCACTGCTCTTACAGTAAAGAGTCCATAGTCTCACTGCTCTTACAGTAAAGAGTCCATAGTCTCACTGCTCTTACAGTAAAGAGTCCATAGTCTCACTGCTCTTACAGTAAAGAGTCCATAGTCTCACTGCTCTTACAGTAAAGAGTCCATAGTCTCACTGCTCTTACAGTAAAGAGTCCATAGTCTCACTGCTCTTACAGTAAAGAGTCCATAGTCTCACTGCTCTTACAGTAAAGAGTCCATAGTCTCACTGCTCTTACAGTAAAGAGTCCATAGTCTCACTGCTCTTACAGTAAAGAGTCCATAGTCTCACTGCTCTTACAGTAAAGAGTCCATAGTCTCACTGCTCTTACAGTAAAGAGTCCATAGTCTCACTGCTCTTACAGTAAAGAGTCCATAGTCTCACTGCTCTTACAGTAAAGAGTCCATAGTCTCACTGCTCTTACAGTAAAGAGTCCATAGTCTCACTGCTCTTACAGTAAAGAGTCCATAGTCTCACTGCTCTTACAGTAAAGAGTCCATAGTCTCACTGCTCTTACAGTAAAGAGTCCATAGTCTCACTGCTCTTACAGTAAAGAGTCCATAGTCTCACTGCTCTTACCGTAAAGAATCCATAGTCTCACTGCTCTTACAGTAAAGAGTCCATAGTCTCACTGCTCTTACAGTAAAGAGTCCATAGTCTCACTGCTCTTACAGTAAAGAGTCCATAGTCTCACTGCTCTTACAGTAAAGAGTCCATAGTCTCACTGCTCTTACAGTAAAGAGTCCATAGTCTCACTGCTCTTACAGTAAAGAGTCCATAGTCTCACTGCTCTTACCAGTAAAGAGTCCATAGTCTCACTGCTCTTACAGTAAAGAATCCATAGTCTCACTGCTCTTACCAGTAAAGAGTCCATAGTCTCACTGCTCTTACAGTAAAGAGTCCATAGTCTCACTGCTCTTACAGTAAAGAGTCCATAGTCTCACTGCTCTTACAGTAAAGAGTCCATAGTCTCACTGCTCTTACAGTAAAGAATCCATAGTCTCACTGCTCTTACAGTAAAGAGTCCATAGTCTCACTGCTCTTACAGTAAAGAGTCCATAGTCTCACTGCTCTTACAGTAAAGAGTCCATAGTCTCACTGCTCTTACCAGTAAATAATCCATAGTCTCACTGCTCTTACAGTAAAGAATCCATAGTCTCACTGCTCTTACAGTAAAGAATCCATAGTCTCACTGCTCTTACCGTAAATAATCCATAGTCTCACTGCTCTTACAGTAAAGAGTCCATAGTCTCACTGCTCTTACCAGTAAAGAATCCATAGTCTCACTGCTCTTACAGTAAAGTAGTCCATAGTCTCACTGCTCTTACCGTAAAGAATCCATAGTCTCACTGCTCTTACAGTAAAGAATCCATAGTCTCACTGCTCTTACAGTAAAGAATCCATAGTCTCACTGCTCTTACAGTAAAGAGTCCATAGTCTCACTGCTCCTACAGTAAAGAATCCATAGTCTCACTGCTCCTACAGTAAAGAATCCATAGTCTCACTGCTCTTACAGTAAATAATCCATAGTCTCACTGCTCTTACCAGTAAAGAATCCATAGTCTCACTGCTCCTACAGTAAAGAATCCATAGTCTCACTGCTCCTACCGTAAATAATCCATAGTCTCACTGCTCTTACCAGTAAAGAATCCATAGTCTCACTGCTCTTACAGTAAAGAATCCATAGTCTCACTGCTCTTACAGTAAAGAATCCATAGTCTCACTGCTCTTACCGTAAAGAATCCATAGTCTCACTGCTCTTACCGTAAAGAATCCATAGTCTCACTGCTCTTACAGTAAAGAATCCATAGTCTCACTGCTCTTACAGTAAAGAGTCCATAGTCTCACTGCTCTTACAGTAAAGAATCCATAGTCTCACTGCTCTTACAGTAAAGAATCCATAGTCTCACTGCTCTTACAGTAAAGAGTCCATAGTCTCACTGCTCTTACAGTAAAGAGTCCATAGTCTCACTGCTCTTACAGTAATAGAGTCCATAGTCTCACTGCTCTTACAGTAAAGAGTCCATAGTCTCACTGCTCTTACAGTAAAGAGTCCATAGTCTCACTGCTCTTACAGTAAAGAGTCCATAGTCTCACTGCTCTTACAGTAAAGAGTCCATAGTCTCACTGCTCTTACAGTAAAGAGTCCATAGTCTCACTGCTCTTACAGTAAAGAGTCCATAGTCTCACTGCTCTTACAGTAAAGAGTCCATAGTCTCACTGCTCTTACAGTAAAGAGTCCATAGTCTCACTGCTCTTACAGTAAAGAGTCCATAGTCTCACTGCTCTTACAGTAAAGAGTCCATAGTCTCACTGCTCTTACAGTAAAGAGTCCATAGTCTCACTGCTCTTACAGTAAAGAGTCCATAGTCTCACTGCTCTTACAGTAAAGAGTCCATAGTCTCACTGCTCTTACAGTAAAGAGTCCATAGTCTCACTGCTCTTACAGTAAAGAGTCCATAGTCTCACTGCTCTTACAGTAAAGAGTCCATAGTCTCACTGCTCTTACAGTAAAGAGTCCATAGTCTCACTGCTCTTACAGTAAAGAGTCCATAGTCTCACTGCTCTTACCAGTAAAGAAGTCCATAGTCTCACTGCTCTTACAGTAAAGAGTCCATAGTCTCACTGCTCTTACAGTAAAGAGTCCATAGTCTCACTGCTCCTACCACTGCTCCTACCATAAATAATCCATAGTCTCACTGCTCTTACCAGTAAAGAGTCCATAGTCTCACTGCTCTTACAGTAATAGAGTCCATAGTCTCACTGCTCTTACAGTAAAGAGTCCATAGTCTCACTGCTCTTACAGTAAAGAGTCCATAGTCTCACTGCTCTTACAGTAAAGAGTCCATAGTCTCACTGCTCTTACAGTAAAGAGTCCATAGTCTCACTGCTCTTACAGTATAGAGTCCATAGTCTCACTGCTCTTACAGTAAAGAGTCCATAGTCTCACTGCTCTTACAGTAAAGAGTCCATAGTCTCACTGCTCTTACAGTAAAGAGTCCATAGTCTCACTGCTCTTACAGTATAAGAGTCCATAGTCTCACTGCTCTTACAGTAAAGAGTCCATAGTCTCACTGCTCTTACAGTAAAGAGTCCATAGTCTCACTGCTCTTACAGTAAAGAGTCCATAGTCTCACTGCTCTTACAGTAAAGAGTCCATAGTCTCACTGCTCTTACAGTAAAGAGTCCATAGTCTCACTGCTCTTACAGTAAAGAGTCCATAGTCTCACTGCTCTTACAGTAAAGAGTCCATAGTCTCACTGCTCTTACAGTAAAGAGTCCATAGTCTCACTGCTCTTACAGTAAAGAGTCCATAGTCTCACTGCTCCTACCGTAATGAGTCCATAGTCTCACTGCTCCTACCATAAATAATCCATAGTCTCACTGCTCTTACAGTAAATAATCCATAGTCTCACTGCTCTTACAGTAAAGAGTCCATAGTCTCACTGCTCTTACAGTATAGAGTCCATAGTCTCACTGCTCTTACAGTAATGAGTCCATAGTCTCACTGCTCTTACAGTAAAGAGTCCATAGTCTCTCTGCTCTTACCGTAAAGAATCCTCTTCTATGTTTCTTTCCTTTAGACGTAGAAGATGTCCCCTCGTCCCACTCCTGGGTATAAATAGATCATAAAGACGTCTTTTTTCTTCTTTTTCACAAGACAGGTATCATTTAAATCAGAAGGATCAACCCTACCAGACAGAATGCTGAGTTAATTGAGTTGATCCTGCTGATATGTCTCCTTTAACTACAACCTCCTTGACATTAATGCGTGCTTATAATATCTAGAGAATACATTTTAGAAATTTTCGATCACATTTTCAAAGAATTGCAATTCAAGTAATGTGCAAACACGAGATGGGGAGGTTGTCAGGAACCGTCAGGAACAAACAGTATTTAAGGCTCCAGCTCAAAACAAACTCAGACTGAAGCCTGAAGATGTGATCAGCTGCTAACAGTGCGGGAAGCGAATTCCCCCAAGTGCCGCAGCGAGGCATTCCACTAGGTGAGGACTTACAGAAATATGGAAGATACGTGAAAACTGTTCCGAATTACCTGAGGGGCTGAGAGGAAATCTCCGAGGACGGGAAAAAGAGTCCAAAAAGACTTTCTCTAATCAGATGCAGCCGCTGCGAAGGGTTCACAGACACAGCAGAGAATGGCGCAGGTTTTATCAATGACATAGAGCGAACAGACAGCAACGTGGCAGCCACAATGCACAGAATTTGGAAACTTTTGTGATTTGAAATATGTACATTTTGAACTACGCCTAAGAGTGAGACCATGTTTAATATATATTTAGGCTGAAAACTTGCCTACGTGAAAAGATGGCCGGCGGATCTGTGTGATGTCACCGCTGATCTCTAGTGAATAGATAGGCGGCATTGTCTGTGATGTCACCGCTGATCTCTAGTGATGGATAGGCGGCATTCTCAGTGATGTCACCGCTGATCTCTATTGATGGATAGGAGGCATTCTCAGTGATGTCACTGCTGATCTCTAGTGATGGATAAGCTGCATTCTCAGTGATGTCACCGCTGATCTCTAGTCATGGATAGGCTGCATTCTCAGTGATGTCACTGCTGATCTCTAGTGATCGATAGGCTGCATTCTCAGTGATGTCACCGCTGATCTCTAGTGATGGATAGGCGGCATTCTCTGTGATGTCACCGCTGATCTCTAGTGAATGGATAGGCGTCATTCTCTATGATGTCACCGCTGATCTCTAGTGATGGATATGCGGCATTCTCTATAATGTCACCGCTGATCTCTAGTTAATGAATAGGCGGCATTCTCTGTGATGTCACCGCTGATCTCTAGTGAATGGATAGGCTGCATTCTCTGTGATGTCACCGCTGATCTCTAGTGAATGGATAGACGTCATTCTCAGTGATGTCACCGCTGATCTCTAGTGAATGGATAGACGTCATTCTCAGTGATGTCACCGCTAATCTCTAGTGAATGGATAGGCTGCATTCACATTGATGTCACCGCTAATCTCTAGTGAATGGATAGGCGGCATTCTCAGTGATGTCACCGCTGATCTCTAGTGATGGATAGGCGGCATTCTCAGTGATGTCACCGCTGATCTCTAGTGATGGATAGGCTGCATTCTCAGTGATGTAATCGCTGATCTCTAGTGAATGGATAGGCGGCATTCTCAGTGATGTCACCGCTGATCTCTAGTGATGGATAGGCTGCATTCTCAGTGATGTCACCGCTGATCTCTAGTGATGGATAGTCTGCATTCTCAGTGATGTCATCGCTGATCTCTAGTGAATGGATAGGCGGCATTGTCAGTGGTGTCACCGCTGATCTCTAGTGAATGGATAGGCGGCATTGTCAGTGATGTCACCGCTGATCTCTAGTGATGGATAGGCTGCATTCTCAGTGATGTAATCGCTGATCTCTAGTGAATGGATAGGCTCTATTCTCGGTGATGTCACTGCTGATCTCTTGTGAATGGATAGGCTGCATTCTCTATGATGTCATTATTAACTGTGTCAAAAGAAATAAAATCCTCATATTAATATTATTGTTGATTGAGCACCCAAGTGTTCGGGTGCTCAGGCCGAACACATCAGGATGCTCGGGTGCTCTACAGAGCACCCGAGTATAATGGAAGTCAATGAGAGAACCCGAGCATTAAACCAGACACCCCCTGCTCTGAAGAGGGGAGGGTGTCTGGTTCATAGGAAAAGGTCAGAAATTGATGGAAACACCACCAAAATGGTTCAGGAACAACATGGGGAGGATGTCTGGATGCATCTTGGACTCCCAGATCACTGCTGGGAATGATGTTGTCCGAGTAGTACGCCACTTTTACAGACTGACAATAATACGCACAAAACTAAAGATAAAATAAATTTTAGAGAAAAAATTGTTAGGAAACATTCTTTCCTGTATATTTACTTGTATATAAAGTGCAAGTGCTGCCAAAAATTACAAGCAAGAGGCACTCCGATACAACCTGTATATCACATAAAGGAGGGCCTCATTCACATTGTGGTACAATTGTTCAGGTAGTGGGACTCCTACACTCATAAAGCCTATGCACTAAGTGAAAGGACTGCCAAAAATTACGAGGAACCAGCACTCCAATACACCCTTTATTACACATAAAGGAGGGCATTATACACACCCTTGAAAAATTATGATCGAGGGCCTGCTGGTGAGCTGACCATCTAAAAGATTGTAGGTGAGGGCCTGCTGGTGAGCTGACCCTGTAACAAATTATATGTGAGGGCCTGTAGGTGAGCTGACCCTGTAAAAGATTATATGCGAGGGCCTGTAGGTGAGCTGACTCTGTAACAAATTATATGTGAGGGCCTGCAGGTGAGCTGACCCTGTAAAAATTATATGTGTTTTTCTTGTGCTCTGGCAGCAGACACAGTTTAAACGGGCCCAGGGCCACGGCATCACGGCTACTTCCCCGTCCCTTACTGGTCTCCTTCTTCATATTAAATGTTATATATGCTTGAAAGTATGTCACATGTACAGTAGCTTAGGATTTGGAAGTATATGTGCCAAAAAATGTAAAAAGATATTTGGGATGTGGAAACGTCACACAGGAGATATCCCGCAGATAATGTCAATGCTGTCACCAGCGGCTAATAAATAATTACAGGGAATGTCACAGGTATTTGGTATGAGGAAACGTTACAGAGGAAAGGTACCGCCAGTAATGTCACTGTCCGCAGCGTCTACGGAAAAAGTACACTGTATGTCACAGATAAATTTATTAACCGCACACGTTACACTGGAGATTTGACCCTGGTAATGTCACTGTCAGAAGCTGACATCGTCTATTGACAAAGTACACTGTATGTCACCGATACATTTATTAACCGCATACGTTACACTGGAGATGTGACTCTTGTAATGTCACTGTCAGAAGCTGACATTGTCTATTGAGAAAGTACACTGTATGTCACTGATACATTTTTACAGCGCACACTTTACACTGTAGATGTGGCTCAGCTAATGTCCCTGTCCGCAGCGGACACCGTCTGCGGAAAAAGTTACACAGGAGATGTGGCACAGCTAATTTATCTGTCTGCAGCGAACACTGTCTACGAAGAAAGTACACTGGATGTCACAGATATTTTTTGGGATGTGCACACTTTACACAGGAGATGTGGCACAGGTAATTTAACTGTCCGCAGCAGCCTATAAGATACTATTTAGCGCAGGATGCGCTAAAAAATATATTGCTCCTGCCACACACAATAGTCCTTAAAAGGACTTTTAGGTCTCTGAAAAGTATTTTTAATAAAAATAGTCCAATATCACTCCCTACACTGTCTGTCCCCTCGTATGCACAGCTCTCTCTGACTAAGACTGAGCCGAACATGCGCTATTTATATAGGACCCGATGACGCGTTCCGGCCAGCCAATCACTGTAATGCCAATAACTAACATGGCTACGGCATTACAGTGAGGACAGTACCTACACGCACGTTTATTGGCTGCGTAGCAGGCAAGAAACGTGCGGGGAGGAGACTCGAGCATTGCACTCGAGCACATGTGGTATTCAGCCGAATATCGCCATGTGACGAGCATAGCAATGCTCGAGCCAAACTGGTGTTCGGCCGAGCATGCTTGATCAACACTAATTGATATCCAAATTATTTTAAGTAAAGTAACACTTTTAACCCAAGAATTTTACAACTTGTACAAACATCTCCAGTTTACAGTTGCATCTTCGAAATGTTCACATCAACATTAGGAGCCGGCGCCAAGTATGTGTCTTGTATATACAATATGGATGAGGCTTGGACTTGGGCCGGCAGGCTGATTATGCAAATGTAAATAGATTTTCTGAGTAGCGTGCAGTTAGGAAACACAGGGGTCTAGTTAACTTATGTTGTATAGAATATTAATTATGGCCATGCTTGTTAAATCACTGCGACTCCACAGGATGTAAAGATATTTGAGAAGAGAGATGGACATGAGACTGGCAGGAAAGAAAACATGTATATGTAGAAAAACAGATAAAATAGAGAGATATGAGATGATAGATAGATAGATAGATAGATAGATAGATAGATAGATAGATATGAGATGATAGATAGATAAGGTGTTATGAGATTTTAAAAAAAAGTGTCTTGTTGGGACCAAGTGTCCAAAAATGATGCCTTGACAGGGTCAGAATGCTGCCGATTCAATATGTACAAGTGTTGATTGTCAGAAGACAAAGTGGCTGATTGTGAACAAACCTAAAAAAATTCTCGCTTTTATTTGGGAGCAGCAGCCGTGCAGTGTGGATGTGGAAAGTGTACGGTACAGATATAGCGGCATGTGACCGCAATAGTAGCGGCAGCTGGAGCAGCAAAGCATGGAACATACAAGGCAGTAGGTTGGCTATCTATGGGTAGTAGTTAGAGATGAGCAAAGTTCTTTAAAAATTGGATTCGGCAGTTTCACCGAATTTTACTACTTAAAATTAAATTAAATTACTTTGTCACAAAACACATTTCTTTGCAAGTTGTGAGTGCAGTGACAGGGAACGGCGATTGCGTCGCCTCCTTCATTGAACCCCTCAGATGCCGCATTGATTGCTGATAGCGGCATCTGAGATGAATATTAAGGCCTTTCAGGGGTTGATCAGTTAAAAAAATTTAATAAAATTGAGGCCGCCACAGCCATCTTGCTTGAAGATCCAGCGTGAAATCTTTCATCACTGGACGGTGTGATGATGTCATTCATCACCATGCACGAGATATCGCGAGGGAGTTTAATTTTTCAAAAATTCGATTTGACCGGTTTGCCGAATTTTTCAGAAACATATGCTTCCATCCGAATCACATTAAAAAACAGCTATTTCCAGGCTGCACAGAGCTTTTATAGGAGTGTAGAACACTGTGCCATGTAGTAACATGCATAGGGAGTCTGCTGTGGTTGGGAAATAATACTGTGAGTCAGTATGAAATGCAGATGGCAGGCGTCGCTCTTACAATCACTGCACACTACTTATTTGGGCAATCACGGGGCCAAAACAAACCAAATAACTCAAGTATCAACTCAGCCTTACAGGTCGATGTTAGCATCAAGAAGAAGCGCACTCCTTTTACACTGTCGTCAGCTGATTCCACATAGATGTCTACATAACCTGTTCTATTAATCGCATATACAAGTAGAGCCCCCCGACAGAGTGGAGAGGGTGAACGCAGTAAGTTTTTGTTGACGTCACTGATTATTTTGCCCTTCACTTGATCCGTCAGATCAATAACCCCCAAACAAGGGATCCTGAAACAGGAGAGGATCCAAAACAGAGATGACACGAGAATCGAATATTTGCATGTCTTCTGTGCTTTATACCCACTCCTTTGCTACCAAATCATAAGCCAATTCTGATGGGACCATACATGCCTTACAGCTGCTACACAGACAGGATCATTTTGTGCGTCTCATTTTTCCTTGCTTCTGACAGATCAGAAGAAAGGTCAAATAAATGATTATGTCAGCCAGGCCGAAAGCCACAATAGTGGCCCAGTCATGAAGTGGGGAGTCTGGATGTGGCGGCAGCAGCATCAGGGGAATGCTACAGAGTGGCATAATGACCGAGTGTGGAGGTGGCAGCAGCATGAGAAGACCACAGAGCTATACAATGACAGAGTCTGGAGGTGGCAGCAGCATGAGTAGGCCACAGAGTGGCACAATGACCAAGTCTGGAGGCGGCAGCAGCATGAGTAGGCCACAGAAAGGCACAATGGCAGAGTGTAGAGGTGGCAGCAGCAGTAGGCCACAGAGTGGCACAATGGCCAAGTCTGGAGGTGACAGTAGCATGAGTAGGCCACAGAATGGCACAATGACAGAGTATAGAGGTGGAAGCAGCATGAGGAAGCTACAGAATGGCAAAATGAAAGAGTCTGTAAGTGGCAGCAGAATTTGGAGGCCACAGAGTCACACAATGACAGAGTGTGGAGGTGGCAGCAACATGAGTAGGCCAAAGATTGGCATAAAAACCGAATCTGGAGGTGGGGGCAGCAGCAGCAGCATCAGGAGGAGGCCACATAGTGGCCCGATGACCAAGTGTGGAAATGGCAGCAGCGTGAAGAGACCACAGAGAAGCACTATGACAGAGTGTGGAGGTGGCAGCAGCATAAGTAAGCCACAGAGTGGCACAATGACAGAGTCT
Organism: Bufotes viridis; assembly: GCA_033119425.1. Classification (NCBI taxonomy): domain Eukaryota; kingdom Metazoa; phylum Chordata; class Amphibia; order Anura; family Bufonidae; genus Bufotes; species Bufotes viridis. The sequence goes on from CM065597.1 coordinate 6,298,948, forward strand.
GGAGATGGCAGCAGCATGAGGAGACCACAGAGCGGCACAATGACAAAGTGTGGAGGTGGCAGCAGCATGAATAGGATACAGAATGGCACAGAAAACCGAATCTGGAGGTGACATCAGCATAAGTAGGCCACAGAGTGGCACAATGACAGAGTGTGGAGGTGGCAGCAGCATGAGTAAGCCACAGAGTGGCACAATGACAGAGTCTGGAGATGGCAGCAGCATGAGGAGACCACAGAGCGGCACAATGACAGAGTGTGGAGGTGGCAGCAGCATGAATAGGCCACAGAATAGCACAGAAAACCAAATCTGGAGGTGACAGCAGCATAAGTAGGCCACAGAGTGGCACAATGACAGAGTATGGAGATGGCAGCAGCATGAGGAGACCATCAAATAGAGCTGTGTATTAGAGATGTGTGTACTGTGTAAACATGCAGGATACACACATATCTCTATTACACAGTACACAGCTCTATTTGATGACTACAGTTCTGTACACAGCCGCTGTGAAATCTGACCCCTCCCACACACATGACTCATCACATGGTCATGACATCATCACAGGTCCTTTGCCTTTCCAGCAGCTAGCAGCTTCTTCAGGCCTGGAGTTTGTGTATTGCATACTTTTGAGTTAGGGAGGAGGGAATTTTGACTGACTTTTGAGGGAGAAGGGAGTTTCGTCTGACATCTGATGGAGTTTTGGATGAGGGAGAAGGGCGTTTTGGCTGAGGTCTGAGGGAGGAGGCAGTTTTGGATGAGGGAGGAGGCAGTTTTGGATGACGTCTGACAGAATTTTTGTCTGAGGTCTGAGGGAGTTTTGTCTGACATCTGATGGAGTTTTGGATGAGGGAGGAGGGCGTTTTGGCTGAGGTCTGAGGGAGGAGGCAGTTTTGTATGAGGAAGAAAGGAGTTTTGGCTGACAGAGGATGGAGTTTTGCCTGAGGGAAGAGGACTGATGGAGTTTGGGCTGACGAAGGAGGGTGTTTTGCCTGACGGAGGATAGAGTTGTGGATGATGTCTGACGATGTCCTAATATGGACACCGTACTATCACACTACCTAACCCCCTGCACTGGAAACAGTTACACCATATCACTATCTAACCTTCAATGACTATTTCCCACTAACTATCTGTGTTATATATATAAGATAACTAACTATCTAATGTAATGTGACATCACAGCACTATGTCTGTAGCATGTATGTATGGACAGCAGAACACTTTATCACTATCTAACCTACACTGACTATTTTCCACTAACTATCTGTGTTATATATATATGAGCTAACTACTCTACAGTACTCTAAGGGTACTTCACACTTGTGGCAGGACGGATCCTACAGGCTGTTCACCCCGTCGGATCTGTCCTGACACTATTTCGCCCTGCCGCCGGACTGCCGTTCCGTTCCCATTGACTATAATAGGGGTGGGGCCGGAGTTACGGCGCAGCATGGCAGTGCACGGCGAGAGGCCACCGGACTAAAAAGTCAGACATGCAGTACTTTTAGTCCGGCGGCCTCTCGCCGTGCACTGCCGTGCTGCGCCATGGCTCCACCCCCGGACCCATTATTGTCAATGGGGACGGAGCGGCAGTCCGGCAGGACAGCAAAATAGCGGCAGGACGGATCCAACAGGGTGAACATCCTGTTGGATCCGTCCTGTTGTAAGTGTGAAGGTACCATAACTATCTAATGTAATGTGACACAGCAACGCACAGAGCACAGCAATGACACTGCTGTCTCTCTCAGAACTGCAAAAAACCACTGGCTGCTGGGGAGGTTCTTATATAGTAAGGGGTAGGCAACTTTCCTATTGGTTGCGAGGGATGTTGCTAAGCTCTGACTAAGATATTGCAGCCTTCTCATTGTCCCACAAGCAAGAAGCAGTAGAACTGATGAAAAAAAAAAAAAACTAGAATATTCGCTATTACGAATATCTAGCAATATGTTCTAGATTTTCGTGAATTCTCGAAGTGCCGATATTCGCAATAAAAATTCGCAATTAGAATATTTACGATCAACACTACTGCCCATATGAGCTGACGATCTAAAGGAGAGAAGATTCTGAACTGGTTTCTCCTCCACCCCATCTCCTACTCTATTTGTAGGCTTCTATGGGCAGAATGTATTCTGATCCATTAGTAAGCTGACAGTCTTATGCTCTAAACAGAGAAATGTTTGAAGAGGGTAAGAATAAAAGCTTGATAAGTAAAGAAAGAGGTATTTTTCTTTGACAGGATATATTACAAATAGAGATAACTTAATTAATTACATAGAATCTAAATTTGAACTGAATTTTGGGAAAAATGTGTATTCTATAGAATAAGAATTTAAGATTATTTAATAAGGAGAATTTTTGCAGAGAGCCAGGGTGAGAATGCGAGAGAGTGAGAGACAGAGAGAGAGATAGAACCAGAATACTGTATACAGCTTTTTCAGGGACCGGTAACTGAAGTACTGTACTTCTAATTCTGGTTGAATTACAACCGGCTGAGTTGAATCAGACCTGAGTCGAATTTCCAGAAATGTAACCATTACTAATTTCAAAGTGTCTTTTATTCACTTGTGATATTAATTTATGCAAAGATTGTTGAAAGGTTAGTGATTAGGGATGAGCGAACCCGAACCGTATAGTTCGGGCTCGTACCGAATTTTGGAGTGTTCGGGACACGGACCCGAACCCGAATATTTTCAAAAAAGTTTGGGTTCGTTGTTCGGCAAATTTCTTCCCGCTTTCTGAAGGGCTGCACAGCAGCCAATCAGCTAGCGTTTTACTTCTTGCCCTAAGAAGCAATCACAGCCATGTTTACTAATGGCATGGCTGTGATTGGCCAAGTGCAGAATGTGACCCAGCCTCTATTTAAGCTGGAGTCACGTAGCGCCGCACGTCACACTGCTCTGATTAGTGCAGGGAGAAGACACAGCTGCTGTGAGCGCGAGATTAGGCAGGGAAAAGTCAGCATTAACACCTAATGAAGTGATCGATCTACAGCTGTGAATGATTAAACTTCTGCTAGTTAATTGCTCACTGTTTTTTAGGCTGGACAGAGCGTTTTTCTGTCACTCTTTTCTGGGGTGATCAGCGGCCATTTTGTGTCTTGTAGTGCACCAGCACAAGCTGCCACCAAGTCCATCAATCCATCAATACTAGTTTTTTTTTTTTTGCTATACCCTACATCAGGGTCTTGGCTGTGCTAATTGTCACCCCTAGAAACTCATATTTAATTGAGGGGTTGAATTCAATTGCCCAAATACCAATCCCCTAAATCTGGTGTTCCAGCTGTGGCTAGCCAAGTTTAATACTGTCTGCTGTCTGGCAAAGGATAATTTTTTTTCTGTGGTGAAATTCAATTGCCAAAATAGCAATCCCCTAAATCTGGTGTCCCAGCAGTGGCTGGCCAAGTTTAATAGTGTCCAGCAAAGGATAGATTTTGTTCTGGAGTGAAATTCAATCGCCAAAATAGCAATACCGTAAATCAGTGGTTCTAGCTGTGGCTGGCCAAGCTTAATACTGTCCGGCAAAGGATAGATTTTAAATTGTTGGGTGAAATATTACCATTTTTGCCAGGTACAAACTCCTGCACTGCATAACTGTCAGGGGACTTACAATTGGCGGTTACATTCTTGCATGAAATAAAGCCTTTTTGGGCTGTGAAGCCAAAGGTAGTCGCCAATAACTGTTTTTTTATTTGTAATTTTTTAAAATAAATTAGTGTAGACCCCAAAACATTGGGAAATATAAAAAATAAAACAAAGTGTAAGTGCGCTGTGGTATAACAAAGGCTAGGTGAGGCCGGTATACTGTACATGTCTATTCTGCATAAGGTACAAACAAGTCCTGTGGGATCCCTGCCTGGTTCTTTTTAATAAATGAAAACTTGCCCACATTGTCTGCGGACAGAGGGCTGCGCTTGTCTGTGATAACGCCACCAGCCATGCTAAACACACGTTCAGACAATACAGTGGCAACAGGGTAGGCCAGCACCTCCTAGGCATAAAGGGCAACCTCAGGACATGTGCCCAATTTGATGACCCAGAAGTTGAATGGGGCAGACCCAGTGGCGTAGCTAGAAATGATTGGGCACCACAGCAAATTTATGAATGGGGCCCCCCTCCCCCAGTAATTTTTGCGCAAACCCCTTCCTTTCATGCTGCTATGCCTGTGGCTACTAAAGATGGCTCTCTCAGACCAAGGCCAGCAGCTGTTCCATTCGCTTTCTACACTGTCTATTGTATATAATTTAATTATATAATACTGTTAGTCCTCCTCCTCCTCCTGGATGGGCCCTTTCTAGGTCACGGCACCAAAGCAGTTGCTTCCCCTGTAGCTATTCCCCTAGGCAGACCATCAGTCAGTATGTGTACTGTTCCACCATGTTGCTGAAATGCTGCCTCCTGATAAGATGTTCCAGATCTGCTGGTGGTGCAGGTTGTCGTGGCGTGCTGACAAAGCTTTTCCACATTTTGCCCATGCTAACCCTGCCTTCTGAGGTGTTGCTGGTGACCCAGCTGCATTGGCAAATTCTTCCTCCTCCTCCTCTGCCTTCACCTTGTGCTTTCACTGAGTCCACGGTGTCAGGTGTGAATGCCACCAGCAGCGTGTCTACTAGCGGGCGCATCTTCCTATTACACTCCAGTGAGGGAATTAAGGACGGCACGTTGTCCTTGTAACGGGGATGCAGCAGGTTGGCCACCCAGTAATCAGCAAAAGTTAGAATGTGGCAGTAACTGGGCAGTCGTTGCGCAGGCACTGCAGCATGTAGTGGCTCATGTCTGCCAGGCTGCCCAGAGGCAAGGACAAGCCGTCCTCTTTGAGGGAGGTATATCGTCTGTGTCCTCTGTATCCCCCAGCGTTCCTCCTACTCCTCTTCCTCATCCTCCAGAACTGTGCCCTTGCTGGACAATTGTGTTCCAGGCCAGGGCCTATGTTGGGGCAGATACCCACCCTCCGAGCCACTTGTATTTGGTTGGCCTTAAGTTAAGGATAAGGCGTGTATATAGTTTTGTTTCTTTATATGGTTAGTTTAGCTGCCTTATAGTTATTTTAATATGTTTTTAAGTAAATTTGTAAATAGTTTGTTAATGGTTTGAGTGAAAGGGGGGATGGGGGGGTTGAGAGTGTAGGGTGTGAGGCTGTTTCGGTTTATTTTCTATCCGCTTTCTACATTGTCTATACTGCCACTGCATCTAATTTCATTGTATAATACTGTTGAGGGGGCCCTGACAAAGTCTTTTAGTCCTCCTCCGCCTCCTGGATGGGCCCCTTCTAGGTCAGGGACCCAAAACAATGTGCTTCCCACGCTTCCTGTAGCTACGCCCCTGGGGAAACCCATCAGTCAGTACGTGTACTCTTCCACCATGTTGCTGAAATGCTGCCTCCTGGTAAAACGTTCCAGATCTGCTGGTGGTGCAGGTTGTTGTGGCATGCTGACAAAGCTTTTGCACATTTCACCAATGCAAACCCAGCCTTCTGAGGTGCTGATGGTGACCCAGCTGCCCGTGAGCTGGCTTGGGTGCCACCCTGCTGAAAACACGGTTCCTCCTAATCCTCCTCATCCTACTTATCCTCCTCATCCTCCAGAACTGTGCCCTGGCTGGACAATTGTGTTCCAGGCCAGGGACTATGTTGGTGCAGGAACCCACCCTTTGAGCCACTTGGATGTCACTGGCCTTAAGTTAAGGATAAGGCATGTATATAGTTTTGTTTGTTTATATAGTAAGTTTAGCTGCATTATAGTTATTTTAATATGTTTTTAAGAAAATTTGTAAATAGTTAGTTATTGGTCTGAGTGAAAGGGGGGGTGGGGGTTTTGTGTGTGTTTAATTAATTTTGTGTGTGTTTAATTAACTGAATTGATTTTCACTGTTTGGTGTTTAGGAATTTCTGCACCCCAAATTCAGTACATGTGGCAGGCAGGGGATGTGTGTCAAACCGGCTAGGCCCAGACCTGCTAGTATATTTCGACCATTAGCGCACAGCACCAGGCCGGGATTGAGGCTCAGTGGCACCAACCAATGGTCGGTCTGTTGTTCCATGCCTGTCCACAGCTCCTGCGCGGTGCGGGGTTTGTCCCACAAACACACACATTTTAAAACAACCTGCTGTCGTTTCCTCCTGGCTGTGCTGCTGTTAGTGGTGAAGGTGTTACGCTGAGTGTATGAGGAGGTGGTAGAGGAGGAGGAAGCCGAGTTGGAGGATGAGGTAACAGGATACAAAGAGAAATGCCCAGCAATCATCGGGGGCGGAAGGACATTCTCAAAAATGCTATCCGCCTTTGGTCCAGCCGCTACATTTACCCATGGTGTTGTTGGTTATGTTGACATTTCCACAGATAGCGTGGCGCAGTGCACACTTGATTTTGTCCGCCACTTGTTTGTGTAGGGAAGGGATGGCTCGCCTGCAAAAGTAGCGGCGGCTGGGATACACGTACTGTGGGATAGCCACCGCCATAAGGTTTTTAAAATTGTCCACCAGACAGAATGACAGCATTTCAAATGAGCAGGAAGCCTGAAATAAGGCATTCAGAGCCATGGGTAGGGGGTACTTCCTCTTTCTATTTCTTTTTCTCTCCAGTGTTTGGGAGATGGACAGCTGATAGCTGAACACTTCCATGGGATTTGGTGGAGATGCTTGGTGACGGTGCCAGATGTGGTGGCAGGACATTTACCTACATTTTGCTGCTTTTGCAGCCCTCTAGCCCTTTCCTGGACTATTTTACAGCCTTTTTAGTGCCCAAAAGTTCGGGTCCCCATTGACTTCAATGGGGTTCGGGGTAAAGTTTGAGTCGAGTTCGGATCCCGAACCTGAACATTTTCGGGAAGTTCGGCCGAACTTCTCGAACCCGAACATCCAGGTGTTCGCTCAACTCTATTAGTGACCATTTAAGGCTTTAGTCATATCATATTAATATACAGAAAAAAAAAACCATAATAAATATACAATGTAACAGTCTCTAATGTTTCTAATGGAGAGATGTATGTATGAACGGGTTCATTTTTTGAAAAGTCTCACAGTATTACAGCTGTATACAATTTTATTCCATTTATTTCCAGACTAAATGTATTCATGGATTTACCAGCCGCTTCTTCATGGTATGATGCTGTCCTATATCATAATTTTAGGGAATTCAGTAAAATAAAATGTGTTTACCATTACTTTTTAACCTAACAATTTTCCTAGAATGGAAGTAAATGCTCTACAATTATTTGGAAAATTGGTCTTAGTGTGAAAGGATTTCTACAGTCAGAAGTTTAGAGAATTGCTCCCTCCCGTAATCTGTTGCAAAATATAAGTTAATGCAGCCATGTCGCAGAGTCGCTGCTGAGTTTACAGCATGTGCTAATAACTTTCCTCTGTGAAAATCAAAAGGATAAAAAATAATAGCAATAAATGCAGAAAATAATAATAAACCAATATAAAAGCATTTTTTTTCTTATATGTACATTCTAATTGTCTGCTTGAAATGCCTTAATTTAGAAGGAAATACGTGATCAAGCCTTATGGATGGATGTGGTAGTTTCATAATTCCACCAGGGATAAAGAATGACATAGGGGAATGAGTAGACTGAGAGTGCCTTGGGTCTCCATAGGTTGACATCACTTAATATTAGATGCTTTATTGATTGACAGACTAAATGTCCAGAACAGGAGAGCACACAATAATCTGCTCCAATGGATTAGAGATGAGCAAATCGAGGCTGACGAAAAATTCGATTTGCACTGAATATGAGGTTCCTCACGCTTCGTGGTAACGAATTGCATTTTTTCCTAAAATGGCTGCTGCACGCGTGAGGACATGGAGCAAGGAACTCTGGGAAGGCGTGATCACCCATAATGCCATGCATGCAGCCAATCAGCAGCCAGCCAGCCCTTTAATGTCACAGCCCTATAAATACACTCAGCCATCTTGGATGCTGCCATTTTCCAGTGTACTTAGTGCAGGGAGACACGTGTCAGAAGGCGCTAGGGACAGTGCTAGAAAGAACTTAAATGTGCTAAAAAAAAAAACGTTTTACAAGTTCAGGGAAAGATTAGTCAAGGTGTAGGGAGAGGATAGTATTCTGTCCTCCTTATGTGTGAAGGTACATAGCTCCACAAACAGCTACACCTTATCCCGGCAATGAACTCTATCTTTATTGCAAGGATGTAAATGCGTGGTGAAACTGGGGAACAGAAAAATTGTACACTTACTAATGGGGTCTGACATATTACAATGCATATCCTACATTACTAGGCATAGCAATGCACTTGTAAACACAGCTATTCAGGATTTAACCATGAGCACGCTATGCTATTTAAATGTACAGACATGGTTCTTAACTATTAACTTCAGCTTCTATAACAGAGCATGAAAAAAACATGCAAAATACAAATACAAACAGGCAATAATGTGGCTATGTGACATACCAGCGATGCTACCGTGAGCTTAGATGTGGAGGATGGCTCCAGAGACTTCCAGACCATGTGCTAACTTCTGAACAGATGGCTGTAAATGAGGAAGATGGCTGCTATGTGCAGGGCTGATAATGTCAATGAGGTATGGAAGCTGGAGTAGACCAAACTTCTAGTATGAATAGCTGTAATTGTATGAAAAACAGCTACTAGAGGGTGCTGTTACAAAATCAGCAGACAATTATACAGAAAGCAAATCGACTATACATGAAAACTATGAATAAATTAACAATAAACTTGCTGAAGGAATGACAGATAATGAGGAATCATTATGTTGACAAGGGTTCAGTAGGGGAGGTTACAGCCTGGGTAATAGGAACAATTCTATTACACATTGCTGTGCTGACTGGGGACCCAAATTGCCATTATACAGCTCTTTAATTGCAGCAAAACATTCTTGTTATTATGGTGCAAGTGCTATTTGATACAGGCCTTAACAGGATTAATTGCAATTAAATATTTCTACGTCTTATTTGCCCTTGTGCGGTGCAATTATATGTTCCAAAGCATTTTTTGGCTTGTATTAGTGGGAAAAAGAGGCTTATTAGCTGTTATGTGGTGAAGTGCAAAAATTACAGCCCTTTTGTCATGTATTAGTGGCAAAAGAAAAATATATATTGCTGTTCAGTGGTGCAGTTATATGTTCTAAAGACTTTTGCGGTGTTTATGAGTGGAAAAAGAAAAATATATTTGCCGTTCAGCGGTGCAGTTATATATTCTAAAGACTTTTGCGGTGTTTATAAGTGAAAAAAGAAAAATATATTTGTCGTTCAGCGGTGCAGTTATGTATTCTAAAGCCTTTTGTGTCGTGCAGGGGTGTTGCTAGGGTCTTAAAACATCTGGGGCACAAGCTCACTGTGTTGAAATTTGCATAATAAGAATTAACATCAGCCCCCAGTGTCTCCATCAGCCCCTAGTGGCCCCCTTCAGCCCCATATGCCTCCATCAGCCCCCATATGCCTTTCATCAGCCCCCATATGCCTCTCTTCACCCCCCAGTGCCTCCATCAGCCCCCATACGCCTACATTAGTCCCCATATGCCTCTCATCAGCCCCCATATGCCTCTCTTCAACCCCCATATGCCTCTCTTCAGTTCCCAGTGCCTCCATCAGACCCCATATGCCATTCCTCAGCCACCAGTGCCTCCATCAGCCCCCATCAGCCCCCATATGCCTCTCTTCAGCCCCGAGTGCCTCCATCAGCCCCCAGTTCCTCTATCAGCCCCCTGTGCCTCCATCAGCCTCATAAGTAAAATAAAAAAAATCCACTTAACTTTCCTGCTCTGGACGCCACCACTCCTAACCGCCCGCGGTCGGTCTTTCTCCTCTTCAGTCTGTGCTGTGAACTGGCACGCACAGCGTGAGGTCACAGCACAGCCTCACATGTCCGCAGCCTTCACAGCCGAGAGCTGAGGACCAGGAAGCGGTGAGTATAGAGCGTTCACCGCTGCCCGGTCCTCAATAAATTTGTGGGCAGTGGCCAGCGAAGCTCAAGAGGCAGCTGCCTTGGGACCCCAGGAGCAACTGGGCCCAGTGCAGCTGCCCCTTTTCCCCCCGCATAAAAAGCCCTAGCGATGCCCCTGGTGTCGTGTATAAGTGGAAAAAAAATAAGGGACTATTTGCCGTTCAGCGGTTATATGTTCTAAAGCTCTTTTTGGCGTGTATTAGTGGCAAAAAATAAATATATTTGCCATTTAATGGATATGTTTAAAAGCCCTTTTAGGCGTGTATTAGTGAGGAAAAAGAAAAAGGGCTTATTAGCCGTTGTGTGTTGAAGTGAGAAAATTACATCCTTTTTGGTGTGTATTAGTGTATTAGCAGAGTTTGCCCTATAAAAGCTGTCCTGCCCGGCCAGTAGTGTGGCATCAGAGCAGGTGTTTAGTGCGGTGGGGGCCATAGTTACCCCAAGAAGAACTCGCCTGTCCACCCAAAATGTGGAGAGACTGAGCTGTGTCAAGATGAATCAGGCGTGGATCAGCCAGGATTTCCACCCACCAATGCCTGATGCATCAGACTAGATCATCCATGGTGCCAAGCCAACACTTTGACAAAAGAGACCGGTTTCTTCTGGCCACTTGCCTCAGCTACTATTCTGATGCTTCCACAAGCCTGATGCCACACATTGGATGCCAAGTGCTCCGTCTTTCACCCACCATCTTCAGCTGGTACTGGTATTTTCACCCACCTCCCCACTCTGTCACCGGGTCACTCTGTGGTTTCCTGATGCTGCTGCCACCTCCACACTATGTCACCTTGCTACTCTGTGCTCTCCTGATGCTGCTGTCACCTACACACTATGTCACCTTGCAACTCTGTGGCCTCCTGATGCTGCTGTCACCTCCACTCTGTCATTATACCACTCTGTGGCCTCCTCCTGATGCTTCCTTCACACTGTCATTGGGCCATTCTGTGGTCTCCTCATTCAAGTGCAATCTCAGTTTTTTTTTGGGGGCATTAGCAATACTGATGCATTACTGGCCAAATGATGACTGAGTGAAGGTGAATTCTCAACAGACAGGATCCCTTTTTTGGGGGTTATTGCTCTGACGGATCAGAAGAAGGGCAAAATAATCAGTGATGTCAACACAAACTTTCTACTGACACCCTCTCCACTCTATTGGGGGGGGGGGCTCTACTTGTATAAGCGTTTAATAGAACAGGTTCTGTAGACATCTATGTGGAATCAGTTGACGACTTCTTGGCGCTAATGTCGACCTGTAAGGCTGAATTCACACTTGGGTTATTTGGTCAGTTTTGGCCCTGTGACTACGCAAATAAGTGAAGTGTGCAGTGATTCTAAGAGCGAAGCCTGTCATCTGCATGTCATACTGACTCACAGTATTATTTCCCTATGACAGCAGACTTCCTATGGGTGTTACTGCAAGGCACTGTGTTCTACACCACAATAAAGCCTCTTTGAAGACAGGAAATAGACGTTTTTAACACAATTCGGCACGAATAAATTCAGATCGAACCAGATGTTTCAAAAAAATATTTGGCGAACCAAATTTTTGAAAAATTCACTCATCTCTACTGTGGATGATTCAGTTGGAGGTCCTCTGATGTGTCCCACCATCTACAAAATATGGAGGGTCTCATCGGCGGGTTTGTGCTAGTGGTGTTTCTGGAACATAAATATCTCCACCCCTGCTTTAAAAATGCACCAATCAGAATCACAAAGGAAAGTCAAAAACGAATTTAATGCAGAGTTTAAAAAAAATCCTTCTTGGTCTCCCAATGGCAATCAGATGACTGGATCAGTTTGCTATACCAGTATAGCTTTGTATATTCTGACCCCCAAGACAAAAGTCTAAGCTTTAACAGCGTCAGGCCAAGGGTATTTTGGATCTTTAGGACATGATACAGTTTAGCATTTTTAGCACTCATCATACTGATTTCAGTTATCGAGGTATCGATGGGACTTTTACTGCATTATTTCATTACTAATGCACACACTTTTTGTACAATATTTAGGTTTATCTTTGGGAAAAAAAAACACTAAAGAAATGGTCTTTTTTACATTCTAGTTATTTTTATTGTAATCATATGGTTTTACTCTAAGTTAGGGCTGTATTTTTGTTTATCACCATATACCGTTCATTTTTTATTTATTTATTTTTTTTATTTTGAATTTTTCATAGAGACAACTATGAGTAACAGACAATAGTAATATCAGTTACAGGTACTGTTGCATATAAAAGTACAGGCAGTAGAGTAGCATTACAATAAGCAGTTATCACTCAAAGAAGTGTGTGGGTCAATGTACGTAGCGTGTGTAAGCAGAACATAGGAACTGCTAAAATGCCAGGAGTAATTGTGATGGTCCTTATACCAAAAAGCATATGTTGGCTGTTCTCAAGTAATGTATCCCAACAATTTTATATTAGTACCCAACACCTCACGTTGAGACAAAGAATCGTGTTGAGGTTAATAGAGTAAGAAGTGATTAGTAATCATTAAGGAGGAGAGGGGGTCCTCGAATAACCAGCAAATACTAGTGGGAAGATAGGGGTAGTCAAGCTGACTAAACAGGGATAAGCTTGTTTGTACTTGGCAAATGGGGAGGGGGATGAGGGATAGGGGAATGATGGGTATGGTTGAGATGGGGCAAGTTAAGAGTGGTTAGGGAATCTGTAGGATTTCTACTTGTTCCAGAGTTTAAGAAAGGTAAGATGGGTACGGGATTCCCAAGATGACAATTCTTCAAAGCAATATATTTAGTCTACCTTCAGCTTCCAGAGTTCGAGGTCTGGAAGGGAGGTCTGGAGCCAGTATTTGGGAATGAGGAGACGTGCTGCAATTAAGAGTTGTCTAAAGAGGTATGGCAAATGTATTAGTGGTTGGTTGACGGAAAATGACAGGAGAGCAATCAATGGGGACATGGTTATTGTAGTTCGACAAATTTGGTTAGCATGATGGAATATGTCGGTCCACCATTTGTTAATCTTCGTGCATTCCCACCAAAGGTGGAGGAATGTCCCCCTTTCCTCTTTACATCTCCAGCATCTATCCGAGGCCTCAGGTGTGAAAAGAGCTGATTTGATCGGTGTGATATACCATTGGGTCAGAAGCTTATAATTGTTTTCCTGGATGCGTACACAACGTGAAGTTTTATGTGGTGCCTCAAGGAATTTAGGAAGAATATTATGCGATATCTCAATTTTAAGGTCCTGTTCCCATATACCGTTCATTTTAACCCCTTTTCACCCAGCGTCATACATGTCTTGTGAGTGCCTGATGTTTTAAACAGCAAACGCCTGGGTACTAATGTATGCGATTCACGGTAATGTAGATTGCACACATTTAACCTCTCAGATGCCGTTGCTAATTGTGACCATGGCATCTGGGAGCACAAAAACCCGAAAGGGCACACTTCAATTCATGAGAGAAGCTATCTGGGGATTGCATGTTCAAGCTCCCTACGGGAGTTTGAAAAAAAAGTGTAAAGATAAATAAGTAAATGTTTTTAAAAATATAAAAATTCAAATCACCTGCTTTTCGCCAAACTCAAAATAAAAACAGATAAGTAATAAAAAATAAACATCATGGGCATTGCCACAGCTGAAAAAAGCTCATTGTATTTAAATATAAAAATATTTATTCTATATGGCAAACAACAAAATGGAAAAAAAGTCAAAATGGCCAATTTGCGTTTTTTTGGTTGCTTCACCACCTCATAAAAACTAAATAAAAAGTCATCAAAAAGTCATACACATCCCAATTGTATGAATGAAAAGTATAGCTTGCGCTGAAGAAATTAATCCCTCACACAACTCAGTCCATATAACTACAAAAAAGTTAAAGGGGTCAGAAAATGTCAATGAAAAAAAAATAATATATATATATATTTTATTAAGGTTTTTTTTTTTTTTTGTGTTAAATGCAAGAAAAATTATACAAAAGTGGTATTACCACAATCCTACTGACCCCGAGAATGCCAGTAACAGGTAAGTTTTACTGCTTAGGAAACACCGTAAAAACAAAACCCCTGACCCTTCTTACAAAATGTGGTAAATTCCTGCATTTTATATGAATGGCACAAGTCTTTTCTAGAAAAATAAGAAAACATTGGTTTCCTAATATGCAGTAATTGGCTGCCGTGAGTGAACAGAGCTGCTTGTATCTAGGTAACAGTTCACAAAAGGCGTATCTTATAGAGATGTTAATAAGTCCTTAATTGTGTATATAATGTTGTTGACACACATACAGTCTAAGACCCATCAGAACATTGGGCCGCACTGAATGGTATAGGATTAAGTCACTTAGCAGCAAGAACAATGAGCATTTTTTATGTTACTTATATCAAACCCATTCATTTCAGGAAGCAACTTTTTTTTCTTAAAAATTGCTTTAGTTTGCTACAAAAAAAAAAGTAAACCATTGTATGAAACAATTTCACTTTGCTGGTTAATTGAGTTCCTGCTCTTCTTACAAATTGATCTTCACTTGCGCTTTTGTTTTCTTCACGTTCACTTGTTACTTTCTAAACGTATTAATAAATCATTTTGAAATATGAAATTGTGTGGCGGCTCCAATTTGACATTTCTGAAAGTATTCTTACTCAATGTTGTTTGAGGACTTTTTTTTTATTGCATCGATGAGATAAAAAAGGAATAGTTTGAAAATATTGTTCTCACCAATCACAGCTATTGAGCAGATTAACGAGGCTTACATTGCCACGGCAACCGGTGTATCGTTTTACATGACCATCCACCCTTTCAATCAAGAGCTATTCTTCAAAAAATTACCCAAGCTAGGGTATAAAATATGCAAATGACGACATATGAGCCGCTTTCTAATTTCTCCAAAGAATGCAGCCGTTTATTTTATTTTTTTTATCTAAATGACTTATTTTTGAAGTTTCTAAATGAAGATGTGGGTAAAATTGTAGAGTTCAGCATCAAACCGTATCGTGGAGATATTTGCAGAAGCATTGAAATAGTCAAAGGAAACACAATAGGGAATTTTAAAAAGTTTGCTCCATACAGTAAGTAAAATGGAAAAGCTTATTTTGGCCCATAGAGGAGTTTAGTGTAATGGAAAGGGGCGAAAACTTTACAACTATTTAGTTTTTTTTGGTGGAAGAATCAAAAGAAAAACACAGTTCAAATAAGGTTTAAATGTAGCATGCAATTCATGTCTTTTATTCAATTTACTTATGGATTTTGGCATTTTTTTTTTTTTACTGCAACATAGTGATGAGCGGCAGGGGCAATATTCGAATTTGCGATATTTTGCGAATATTTGGGCGAATATTCGCCATATATTAAAAAATTCCCTAATTCGTAATCTCCAGTCATTATTTTCTTAATTGCGAAAATTCGCATAAAAATTCACATAAACTGGTATTTAAAAGGTATCTTTTAAATGCCAGTTTATGCAATTTTTTATGCAAATGTTATGCAAATTTTTTAATGCTAATTTTCACAATCAGAAAATAATGACATTATTTTCTTGATTGCGAAAATTAGCAAATAAAAATTTTGCATAAAAATGAATATTCAATTGCGAATATATTTCGCGATATTCTAAATATTCGCGAATTCTCAAAGTGCCGATATTCGCGATTAAAATTCGCAATTCGAAAATTTGTGATCAACACTACTGCAGCATATTAGAATAGAGTAAAACTAATAACATAATAACTTCTGAAATATGCATGACGTGACTAATAATTATTTTATGACAATAGCAACTGCGAGGGGGGGATATAGGGAATGAATAGTCAGGACTTGTGGTCATGTGCAAGGATCTGAGTGACTATGACAAGGTTATAGTACCTACAGAATGGACGGTCTTGTGGGTTGTTTCCAGTATGAAGTGGCCAGGACCTACAAAAAGTGGTCCAAAGAATGATGACTGAAACACTGGCAACAGACTCATGGGTGCCCAAGACTCATTAATGCGTGTGTAGTGTGTGTGTGTGTGTGGTGGTGGTGGTGGCGTGTGTGTGTGGGGGGTTATAATGGCTAACCTATCTGATTCGATCCCACTAGAGATGACCTAACTTATGAAAAATTTGACTCGGCTGCTTCGTCAAATTTCATAAAGAAATTTGATTTGTGACAAATTCGTATGTAGCGGGCGAATTACGAGTGAGGGTGAGGGGGTGGTAGAGGAATCGCACTGCCAGTGCATCGGTGTGGTGACATCATACATTACGAGATTTTGTGCACATTTTGCAAGCAAGATGGCTATTACTGCCTTGATAATTCGAGTATGTTACTACGAAGGGTGAGGAAATTCAGCTTTGCGGCAAAGCAAATTTTCCCTGAAATTTGGATTAAAGTCAATTTGTTTGGCTTCAATTCACTCAACACTATGTAGAACACATTGCTGACAACATCACTGCTGGCAATAATAGAAAGGTGTCAGGAAACATAGGGCATCACAGGTTGCTGTGCATGGGCTTGGGTAACCAAAGGTCAGTCACAACACTCATGATGACTTCTGTCCACCGCTAAAATCAGTGGACACATGGGAATCGGTACTGGACCATAGAGCAATCGAGGAAGACAGCCTGATCTGAGAAATTACATCAAATCATGTGGACAACCAGGAACATGTACATCACTTACTTGGGGTGCACTATACAAAGACGACAATCCAGAAGAGGCAATGTGATGCTCTGGTCAATATTATTTTGAGAAAGTATGGTTCTGATATTCATTTACAGTAGATCTTACTTAGACTTGCCTTCTTCTGGATCAACTTGGAGGATAACAGGCTGAACTGGATGGAAAGATGTCTGTTTTCAGCCTAACAAACTATGTTAAATACATGTACCACTGATATATATTCAAAATAGTCCACTGCTTTTGGATGGAGTCCGTTTTGTTTGCTAAGGATGCATTCAGACTATAATGATACTGTTTATTTCCAGCACATACATTAGCAATGTTGCAAGCTTGAAGATATGGAGTCTGGTGGAGAAATGGCATAAGCGTCTTTGACCATGCATTGAGAAAATATATCACTCAATAAATGCTAATCCAGATAATGAAAAATATTTTTGATTAATGCATAATTGATAAAACATCATTTAGAAAAGGTATATCTATATATAGAGTTGGTGGTGAAATAACACAAAGGGCAATGATCTCACAGGAGACCACATAAAACATGTACACGGTACCAGAACCAATCTCATATACAGAGCCAACAAGTTACCGCTACTCATAAAGTGCACAGTGCTGCAAGTACCTAAATAAACAGTGCTTGGCCCAAGGTAAACACAATTGCCTGGTGTACCTGAAGGGTCGTAGTGCCTCCCGCACTTCCTCAGAGGATCGTGCTCACAGAATACCTGACTCCCTCAGCTTATATAGCCTCCTCTCTCCTTCGCCCTAACGCCGCTCACCTGTGGATGCCGCGCCATGGTGCCAAACACCGTCCGGAAGTGACGCACATGCGCTTCAGGCTAGAGCGCACACGTCACCATACGGGAAGTGATGAGCGTGCGCTCCAAGCCGGAGCGCACACTACACCAACCTGGACCGAAGGATGCATAAGTTCGAAAGGCAAGAATCTATTGACAAAACGCTAACTCACTAATTCATGGCTTGATGTAAATAATTTTACTACTATACATCTGAGGGTATAACATATTATGTCTGTCTAGATATTAGCCGATTTATGATATAATCAAGACGATGGGCCAAAATAAATATATAAGTGCCGGAAAAGTGACAAAGTGCCATGCAGTGCAAAAACCGTGCCACGTAAGTGCAAAACACATAACTAAAGAATGTGCAAATAGCTTAAATTCATCACCTATGATGATGACAATAATCATAGTTCATAGCTCTTAAACTAAACATTAATATGTGTATACATGATTACAAAATACTACAAATAACATAGTATACGTGATTACATAGTGTAGAAAATGCATACATGATAAAAATATTAAAATGAATGTTAAAATAAAATACCCATTAAACCAATATTATACTCATGATCATATAACATAATCATATAACAGACAATAAATTAACATGTACAATTCATGTTCAAAATGAAAGTAAATCATACAATCATAAAATTAACATTATAAATCCATTATCAATTGTATCACATTGTCATTATAAATTCTCAGAACCATTATATCATGGTCAAAAGATTCTCCTATAGAGCATCATTCTATCCCATCCTAATATGTATGTGACCAACCCTCAAACCTGATCTATGACCAGTACTAATGTAGCCAGATCAATAATCATGAGTAGTGGTAGCCCATATAGCATCCCCATGTTACCGTACACATTGTCCTTTAAATCACATCATGTTGAGTAACCGGATCTCCAATGCATCAGCATCCAAAATGTGTAGTCCACTACTTCCAATTTTATTCCAATGTCCATCTGATCTAACAAGCGACATCCTAATCCACATCTATGGAAAAAACAGAAAGAAAGGGACGGTAAATTACAGTATACAAAATATATAAAAATAAACATTAAAACAGCACTTAAAAGGAGGGATAAAACATCCCATGTACATAGCACATCATAGCCCTGAGCAGATCAATATCCACAACCTACAGAATGGGAGCAAAACTCAACCCTTCATTAAGTCCATTAGGGGACACCATGTTCAAATAAAATATCCACTGCGTTTCCCATTGTGCCAAGAGGCGCTTCGAATTACCTCCACTTTGGTCAAAGTCGACCCGGTCAATCCTTTTTACCTGTATAAACAAGAAATCACTTGGCTCTCACCCAGGATAGATTGTGACGGGTGCAACAATCTCAAAACCGGGGGTGCCCGACCCCCTAAAATAGGTAAGAGAAGTAAATATGAGTGTGCACTCACTACACAGAGCCTTGGGAGATTAAAGGTGGAGGGTATAAATTTATTGGATAAAACCGGCTATTCACAAATATAAAAATGGATAACCATAAAATAAATAAATAAACCAGGTGCGCATCTGGTAAAAAATCACAATAGGTGCTTGAAAAAACAGAGGTGGTCGTATGTAAGTAACAAAACGGCTAAAAATAATGCAAAGATGTCACCTATAGAAATGTCCAATCTGAATAGGTGTGAATAACTCTGTAAGGTATGGAGACATATGCAATCCAGGGACTTGACCACTAGGTGTCGCTTGTCAAATAATGGAGGCTTATGGTTGAAGTCTCTTTTTGTATTTAGTGTTCAGTTCAAGATAAGATACACTCCATGGAACAGTGTGAAAGAGTTAAAAGTTTTAGTCTCTTTGTAGAGCGCGGGTTACCTGAATCCCAGTGCTGCAGTACTATATGCGTGAATAATACGGTGCTTACCTCCCTTGATTGCGGTGCAAAGCGGAGAGAAAGCAAATGTTCAGCGGCGTCTGTCGCCGCTCTCTGTTCCCGCAGCTTGCTTGACGCCGGTGTATTGTTCGAATGCTGCGGGCTTCTGGCGGAGCTCCGTGACGTCACACGCCAGAAGCCCGCAGCATTCGAACAATACACCGACGTCACGCATATAGTACTGCAGCACTGGGATTCAGGTAACCCGCGCTCTACAAAGAGACTAAAACTTTTAACTCTTTCACACTGTTCCATGGAGTGTATCTTATCTTGAACTGAACACTAAATACAAAAAGAGACTTCAACCATAAGCCTCCATTATTTGACAAGCGACACCTAGTGGTCAAGTCCCTGGATTGCATATGTCTCCATACCTTACAGAGTTATTCACACCTATTCAGATTGGACATTTCTATAGGTGACATCTTTGCATTATTTTTAGCCGTTTTGTTACTTACATACGACCACCTCTGTTTTTTCAAGCACCTATTGTGATTTTTTACCAGATGCGCACCTGGTTTATTTATTTATTTTATGGTTATCCATTTTTATATTTGTGAATAGCCGGTTTTATCCAATAAATTTATACCCTCCACCTTTAATCTCCCAAGGCTCTGTGTAGTGAGTGCACACTCATATTTACTTCTCAATCCTTTTTACCTGTAGTAACCGGCCATCACTATTGTGATATTCTTTAAAATGTCTTGGAATCGTCTCAAGCACAGAAACCTCTTGTTCTTCTTCTTTGCTGCTTGTAAGGCCACACGGACAGTTGGCTAAATACACCACTCCCGCAGTATGACATGTGACTGCGTGATTGTGTATTGTTTTTTACCTTCGGAATCTGCAAAAGTCGTCACCCTGACGACATTCGGACAAGCTACACAATCCCCGCACGGCTGGCACCCCCATCTCAGGCCCCTAGATCCAAAGGCTCTCTCGGGTCTCTCTCCCACATGATGACTCTTGGTAAGTATATCTTTTAGGTTTTTATTTCTCTTGAATGTAATCCTCGGTGTATTGGATATATAGCCTTGGAGTGTGGGATCCGTATATTGGACATTCCAATATTTCTCCAAAGCCCGTCTGATATCTTGATGTCCACTGGAGAAGGTGGTGATACTGTTTATTTCCAGCACATACATTAGCAATGTTGCAAGCTTGAATATATGGAATCTGGTGGAGAAATGGCATAAGGGTCTTTGATGATGCATTGAGGAAATATAGAAGAAAATACCTATAGAGGAGCATTCAAATGGGTCCCCAGTAATGGTTCTCATAAGTACACATTCTACAAAATCAGCTCAAGAATCTGTGCAAAAGAGATTCCTAACCATAGAGACAAACCATGAACAGCGATCAAAAGATTATATTTGTGAAGATCAAAAATACACGAACAGAAGTCATCTGTACTCATTCTTTCTATAGAACTTCTATTCTGACCTTTCTCGTATGCCTTTATTCTCATATAGTAAGTCATGGGGAACGGATCCATCTTGACTAGAGATGAGCGAACATTAAAAAAAAGTCCGTTGTTCGGCGTTCGGGTTGTGGTAAGTCGCGCATCCCGTTATGGATTCCACTATAGCGGCATATGGAATCCATAGGCGGCTGCCACCAACCCGAACTTTGCACAGCCGAGGATCTGGGTGCGTCACGCCATGTGATCAGTGCAGGGCGTGGCTCAGCACGGGATCAAATCCAGTGCTGAGCCACGCCCCTGCACTGATCACATGACAGTGACGTCACCCCAGGTCCTTCGGCTGTGCAAAAGTTCGGGTTGGTGGCAGCCGCCCCTTATGGATTCTATATGCCGCTATAGTGGAATCCATAACGGGATGCGCGACTTACCACCACCCGAACGCCGAACAACGGACTTTTTTTTAATGTTCGCTCATCTCTAATCTTGACTATTTTAGAGAGAATACAAGTGGATCCATTTATAACGGATACAGACGGTTGTATTATTATGACAGAAGCGTTTTTGCTGAGCCATGAGGGATCCAGCAAAAAAGCTGGTGTGAAAAAATGTCTGAGATGACTTCTTGGTGAATTCTCTTACTCAGTGTTCTTCAAAATGGGTCTAATTCATCTTCATTTCTTTCATAGTTATTGGTGGAAACAAGGTAAATAATATTATGTTATCTGGTTCCATAATACCGAAAACCTGTAGGAGCCCACCTCCTGTGACTACTGTTTGAGTCTTAGTTCTCCGCTGACCTAAGAACCTAAGATAGGGTTATACAACACTAAAATTATTTAGCAGACCCCTTCAGAGTGGCCAGACCCTTGGTGGGGATCATACTTACCTGGTCCTGGCTGCTGGATTCCAACTGCGTTGTTCCACTGCCACCTCTACAGGTCCCGGATCTCTGGGAATCAACATCTTGCTGACGGGCGTCACATGACCACTGAAGCCAATCACTGGCCGCAGAGTTGACCTGTCAACCATACGGCACTTGACACAGTTACTTGCTGCATGAGTGACAATTCACCACTGCAGCCAATGATTAGCAGTGGTGGCCAAGTGACACCCGTCAACAGGATGTTGATTCCCAGAGACCGCAAACCTGTGGAGGAATCCAGTGACAGGGAACAGGTAGGTATGAACCGCCACTGTGATTCCAGCCACTCTGAACGGGTCTGTTAAAAAATGTTAGTGTTGGATAACCCCCTTTTAATCCCTTGGCAAACATTTATCACCTCTCCACAGGATTAGGCTACAAATGTATGGTTTCTGGCCAATGCTCCAATGCTTCCTTTTGCAAGGGCTTTTTGGGGAGGAATCCGGCAAGGCCTCCGCCTGGCAGTGAAAAAATATAAACAGGGCAGGGAGAGTATCAGAGCATGAAATTCTCCAATGCTCATGTCAGAGGGGTCAGAGGGATTAAAATGAGGATGCGTTCGGGTTCCGCTCTGAACTATTCAAGTGATTGGTTGGAAAGTCAAACCTCCCCATGGTCAAACATGTATCACCTAAATCTGGGGTTTGTAATGGGATGACATCTCTAAGAGCATGGAGGTCCTATGGCAACTGATTAAGTAATTTTGATAAACTCAGTCAAGAATAGTGGAAAAAGGTAGTTGGTGGTAGTACTTGATTGGAAAAAGGCAGCATAAAAAAATATAAAAACAAAAAAAATAAAGCAAGAACTCAAAGCAAGAAAGCAAAAACTGTCCATGGTTGGACCAGAGATGTAGAAGTGCAAAACTGGAGAAGTGTCACAAAATAATTTAAAAAGTCAAACTAGCCCAGAATGGAGAAAGCCAGCAATCCACAATCCAGACGAGGCACATGGCTCTCACAAATAGTATAGACCAGTGGTGGTGAACCTATGGCACGGGTGCCAAAGGCAGCACTCCGAGCCCTCTCTGTGGGCACCCACACCCTGGAAAAAGTCTATGGTGCACCAATATGCCTTATCACAAATAAATGGTAGTGTGCAGGTTTCCAACCTCTCTCTCAGCTGCAGTCCCAAAATCTTGAGTAGGTCTGTTCTCCTGTATAGATCAATATAAAAACACACCCATATGGGTCCGCGCTAACAGCGCTGAGGAGCAGCACAGAGCGCCCAGAAAATTAAGTAAGGATGCCCCAGACGAAGCTGGCAAGCGAAACCCGGGTCGGGCAAAAGTACCAATTTTATGTGCGATGTGACAAGTTTTAACCGTGTAAGTACAATAAAGCACGGTGGTGAACCGATTTGTTTGCGGGTCTGTACTATGTCCATTTCCTTTTGAAGGAGTAAAGGTTTCTGTTAGGACCAAGGAAGCCAGTAACAAAGGAAAAGAAAGAACTGCTTGTGCAAAGGGACTACATGTGAACATTTCCCAAGACTGGGAGCTGTCAGCGTGGACCCATATCTGTGTGTTTTTATACCAATATGCCTTACACTTTTCCTTCTCTTCATCAGCGCAGGCGCCACATGTACGGCGCAGGCAGTGCACTGATAAAGTACATGGAAGATACAATATACTGGACTGTAGTATTCAGGTTAAATTGCCGTGTTGACACTTTGCGATAAATAAGTGGGTTTTGGGGCTGCAGTTTGGGTACTCTGTCTGTAAAACGTTCGCCATCACTGGTATAGACAGTTTGGCAAACACAAAGTAATTGAGCAACAGGTTTACATTATATATATGGTGTATATATTATCTGTACAGCAGGAAACTACAGGGTATAACCCACCATGCCTGGCACTAACAGCCAGCCAGAGCAGACTGGTTGAGAGGTCTCTGCACAGAGCAGAAGCAGTGGCAGGGACCGCATTATGTAAATGCTTAAAGCTAAAGTTTTTTTTGGCAAAGAGAAATCTCTGAAGTATCTGAGAAACCACAGCACGTTGTATACCTTGATTCGATTTTGACATTGTTGTGAGTCTTAAACCCATCCAAAAGAAAAGACAATTTAAAATGGAGCAATTTAAACTTTGCCTAAAAGCTTCGATGACAAGAAGAAGACGGTTTAGTGAAGCATGCATTTTATATCTCATGGAAGGATTCTTTAGTGCAGACATGACTCTACAATGGAGCTCGATTCCTGAGAGATCGGCCGAGGTCTAGTCATGGCTATCTATCAGAGGCATTCCCGCGTACATGCAGGATACACACTATAGCATTCAGGGGTGGATATCAACCATGTGACCTTATACTTTGCATCAATATTATAAAGCTGATGAACTATATTTTGTTATTTCTGTCTCATTTTCTTGCTCTATTTGGCTTCAACTGAAACCAAAGTCCATTACTGCAGCTTAACCTTACTGACCGATAATGTCAGTCCCAGAACAATAACGTATCTTACTACAGAGGATTGACATTTTTACTGTTTTCTTCTAATAGGAACCACTAAAAATTGCTTAAACCTTTCAGTTCATGCATTGATAAAACCCAAAACCAAGGACGAGACACGTATTCATGAGTCCTCCAGCCTGGAATCTGCATGGAGCAGTCCATGTTCAGGTCATCAATATACAGTACGTTGGAGTCTTTGACTCAATCTTTCCATTTGGAAGCGCTTCCCTATGAGTCAAAATCCAACTTTTTAACAAGCTTAGGCCTCATGCACAAGACGATTGATGTTTTGCAGTCCGCAAACCGCAGATCCGCAAAACACGGAAGCTGCTCCGCCTTTCGTTCCGCAGTTTGCAAAACGGAACGCGGCCCATTGTAGAAATGCCTAATAGAACATGCTCTATTTTTTTTTTGCAGGGGCACGGAACGGAGCAACGGATGCGGACAGCACACAGAGTGCTGTCCGCATCTTTTGCGGCCCCATTGAAGTGAATGGGTCTGCGCCCCACACGCAAAATATGCGGCTCGGACGCGGACCACAACAACGGCCGTGTGCATGAGGCCTTAGGAACATGACAAGTGAAAAAACCCAGGCCAAGTATCCATGCGCAGACAGCTGTTCCGGAGTGTTTGCTGGTTCTCTTTCTCTGGGAGATACTCCTTGGCATATTATTTTCCCACAGAGCATTACTGTACAAAACTGGTCACCTTAAGGGGAAAAGTGAGTGACGGTGACACGGTGGGTGAGACCGTGTTGGTCACAGAAAAAACACACCAATCGAGGCGCCAATCCCCGTGAGACGGAAATAATAATGGGATTAGAGTAAGGTAGATCGGTGGAGTAGGGTCAATCACTAAGTGGGTGTTGATGGATGATAATAATCATATTTTGTTCCTCAGGGCTGAGGGAGTGGGGGACCAGGTGAGCAGTGAGTGTTGGATGGCTACAGGGAGTACTACAAAGTAATCCTTTTAGTGCAGTTTAGCGCTCAATTTTACTCACTTCACAGGGGTGGACACAGGATAAAGCTCAAGACACCTGTGTCTCTGAACCCCCTGGCCAGGATCACTTGTCTGATGGAGCTAATTAACTGCAGCCGATAAACAAGGGCTTCTGGTTAGTAGAGTTTACATGAAATCTGGCTCAGCGCGTTCGGAGGTCTTAGAGCCTCCTTCAGGAGTCCTTTTCAGGGTCTTTCAGATGTCCCCAGCAGAGTGGGGAGGGAAAGACAAGGCGACAAGGTGAAGGAGGAACGCCTTGTCTTTCCCTCCCCCCCACTCTGCTGGGGACATCTGAAAAGACCCCTGGAAAAGGACCCCTGAAGGAGGCTCTAAGACCTCCGAAACGCGTTGGGCCAGATTTCATTAATAAACTCTACTAACCAGAAGCCCTTGTTTATCGGCTGCAGTTATTTAGCTCCATCAGACAAGTGATCCTGGCCAGGGGGGTTCAGAGACACAGGTGTCTTGAGCTTTATCCTGTGTCCACCCCCCTGTGAAGTGAGTAAAATTGAGCGCTAAACTGCACTAAAAGGATTACTTTGTAGTACTCCCTCTTAGCCATCCAACACTCACTGCTCACCTTGGGTCCCCCCCACTCCCTCAGCCCTGAGGAACAAAATATGATTATTATCATCCATCAACACCCACTTAGTGATTGACCCTACCTCCACCGATCTACCTTACTCTAATCCCATTATTATTTCCGTCTCACGGGGATTGGCGCCTCGATTGGTGTGTTTTTTCTGTGACCAACACGGTCTCACCCACCGTGTCACCGTCACTCACTTTTTCTTCTGATCAGTAGGGGGCTGACTGGTTCAAACCCCTAACACCTGTGCTGCCTCCCCACACAACTGTGATTGTTTTGTTAATATTATTATTATTATTATTTAATATTCATTACTCAATATTTTTTATTTTATGTTTTTAATTAATATCACTTTTCTATAAATAAGTTTATCCTACCATATACCTTTCTGCCCTCTGGCGCCCCCAGTCCAGGGTTTTTCTGCTCCTACAGAACTACTCAACCTCTGTTTTTTCCTTTTTACCTTTAAATCACCTTAAGGGGAGCCAGTATCTCAGTAAACCGATCCAGTCTTGTGTCTTCAATAGAGAAAATAATCAAGACCATTGAAGCAAAAAAAAAAAAAAGTTACAAGGTTTTGGAGTATGGAGTACATCTAGAGTAAGTTCACAGATAGACTTGCAACTCTTCAGTTTAGTTGCACATTGAGATGAAGAATTCTGGTAAGGTATGTTTAAAGGGGTTATTCCATGAGGAGCATTTATCCTTTATCCACAGGACAGGTGATAAATGTTGGGTCACCAGGGCTTTGGCTCCTGGAAATCCTGAGAATGAATGAAGAGCTAATGTGCATGTTGAACAGTCATGGTGGACAGACATACACTGGTGCTCCGTTCTGGCAGAGAAATCGGTCTCCTGTTGTCAAGATCTCCAGAGTTCCCACTGGTCAGAACATAAATCTAACAAGTATCACCTCTCCCGGGGGTAAGTAGTAAATGTTGTTTGTGGGATAATCCCTTTAACAAAGTCTTTCTCCCAGAAACAGAGCCAGACCTGTGAGTGGTTGAGGTCTGGTATTGCAATTCTGCTTCATTGAGGTGAACGGGGCAAAGCTGTAAAACCACACACATCCTGCCGACAGGTGTAGCACTGCTTTGAGTAGAAAGCTGCCATGTTTTTCTAACTCTGGACAACCCCTTTAACACAACATGGATGGACACTTGCCATTTACTCACTGTTACTAATATAAAAAGTTCATTAGCAGCGTCATCCATTTGCGTGTGGCTGATCCTGGTGCTGCAAGGGCAGAGCTTTGACTGAATCAAATACAAACATCTTGATTATTGCGCAGGCGTAGGCCCAATTACTCTACAGCCCCTTTTTCTGCTTATTGTTGGGGTTACCTCATACTGGACCTCGACCAGTCACACATCAATGGTGTATCCTATAAGAATGGTATTCTTTGGTATTTCTGATGGTTCTTTAAGAGAAATATCCATAGCTGCTGACTGCTGTGCCCGGCAGGATTTTTAGATCTCCACATTGGCCACATCTAGGACATTAGATGCATAGATTACAACGGTAGAAGATTTTATGTTCACTTCCTGCCAGATACATTGTATCAAGCTTCATAAATTTCAAATGGATAATTTCCTATCTTGGCCTGTAAATATAATTGTATCAGGTGACCAGGCTGGAAAGGAACTGGAATTAGGGCCAAAAAAGTTCTTTTCAAAAGTTTTAACTGCAGTCATTTTTGAACAATTAAAAAATAATGCGCAGCAGTTTCACGGATGATTTATACAGCGCCCATAAATGTGTAACATGACAACACAATGGCCAAGCCATTGTCTGTGTCAGAAAGAATTGCTGGGAAGTCAAATTAAGCAGGTCTGTGACTTGACAATGAAAGGAGCTTATGTTGGTCATTTACCGGTTGGCAGTAAACATCGGTGCCAGGTTGCAGATTTAAGCATGAATGCTCATTATGCTGAACAAATTGCCCATCAATCAGGTGCTTCAAGGAAGACAGGGTTTCTGGAACACAACCAGAAGTTCAAGCAAATTAGTGACAATGGCCTGGGCACCAAAACTTTTTTTTCAAAGGATGCTGATATTTTAAATATCTATTCATAAGAATGACTTTTTAAAGACTTTGGATACAGAGTTTCTGTAACATTTGACTAAGCTGAAAATTCTAATGGGAATAATTTTGTAAGCTTGTAATGTGCACAAAACGAAAGATAATTCAGCACAAAATAACCATTCAGCTAAATTAAAATGAAAAAAGTTGTGATTTCAAATTATTTTTAGGCAGAATACATAAAATTTGAGTGCTAAAGGTGTAAAAACGTACAGTATCAAGTATTAGAACGCCCCCCAATATGATATTGTAGTGCCTGAAATCTTGGTATTTACAATATAGTGATCTTCCCAACCCTTGGAGGAGAAAAAAGGACATGGCCGGTCCTTTCCCTCGATGGTTGTTGGACAGTAGGTGCTCTGCTCAGGTTCACACAACCAATGGTCAATAGAGGATGTGGCTACCTGTCTTCAAGGAGACACATAGAGGGGCTTTTTAATACAAAATACACCGAAAGAATACATGTTTTAGCTATTTAAACCCATCCTCCATCACCCCTACCACATACAACAGAAAAAAATAATAAAATAACACAAAAAATCCTTACCTTTTCCTATCATTTATGTAACCTTAGTCCCAGTACATTCTATGCTTCTATAGGTGGATCACTGTTGTCCATCCGCATTCTTCTGATCATTTAAGAGAGCGACAAATGATACTTTATAAACTCCGTACATCTAAGAAATCTACATTGTCCAGGATCGATGCACAATAACCAAACCTATTCCCACCTCCGAAATGTATCTATTCTCCATCACCCGGGACAATATTGTCAGAATTTCTGCAGACCTTCACTATGCATGCATTATATTGGCATCCTCAGCTGCAAACACTATAAAAAGACCTCATGCACACGACCATATGTTTTTTGCGGTCCGCAAATTGCGGATCTGCAAAAAATAAGGATAACGTCCGTATGGCATTCTTTTTTTTGCAGATCCGTTATTTTTGTGGATCCATTGTAATAATGCCTATCCTTGTCGGAAAACTAAAAAAAAATGCTTTTTTTTTTTTTTCGGGGCTACGGAACGGACATACTGATGCGGACAGCACATGGTGTGCTGTCAGCATTTTTTGCAGACCCATTGAAATGAATGGGTCTGCATCCTATCCGCAAAAAAAACTGAACGGACACGGAAACAAAATATGTTTGTGTGCATGAGGCCAAAAGGTCGGACTCGGAACCTTTTAGTTCTAGGTGTAGCAGAAATAAATAAAAAAAAAAACATTTACCCAATATCCATCTATTGTATCCCAATGTGTTGGGCTAATGTTTTCCAAATCGCTCACCCATAAAACATCTTTATCTCCACCTCATTCTCACAATTGTGCATCTGCTATACCAGTTTTGTTCCCTTTAACATGTCCCTTCCACACATTCTGATTCTTCCACCTTTTATATTCTCTCTCCCTTATTTTACTAAGAATTCCTATAATTGAATACACTTATATAATGATATCGTATGTTACTGAGCAGACTGGACTCCCTTCTTCTTGACTTTGGACAATCCTTACTTATTAAAAGGGTCTCATGAAAATAAATCAGTCACAAGGTCTCTGGGGAGACATAGCATGAAGTGTTCACATTTTTACTTGCAGTACCCCCGCAGGGCAATTTAGCATTATATAATTCCCACTCAAGTCAACACAGTGTCTCTATAATGCCAGAGAAGATGGTTGCTCCAGAGCGAGAGATGCTTATTTAAGGTTTGCATTTTAGGTGCAGCGGGCCTTTAAACCTGTTCCATTCCCTTTGATTTTCCTGTTAATGCACTGTAGAATGTCATTTGTAATTTGAGCCACTTGTAACCACCACTAGGGGGAGCTCACTACATATAGATTTTACAGTCACTACTAGAGAGAGCTCAGTGCATACAGATTATACAGCCACCACTAGAGGAAGCTCAATACATACAGATTAGACAGCCACCACTAGAGGGAGCTCACTACATACAGATTATACAGCCACCACTAGAGGGAGCTCACTACATACAGATTGTACAGCCACCACTAGAAGGAGCTCACTACATACAGATTGTACAGCCACCACTAGAAGGAGCTCACTACATACAGATTATACAGCCACCACTAGAGGGAGCTCACTACATACAGATTATACAGCCACCACTAGAAGGAACTCACTACATACAGATTATACAGCCACCACTAGAGGGAGCTCACTACATACAGATTATACAGCCACCACTAGATAGTGCTCACTACATACAGAATATACAGTCACCACTAGAGGGAGCTCACTGCATACAGATTATACAGCCACCACTAGATAGTGCTCACTACATACAGATTATACAGCCACCACTAGAAGGAGCTCACTACATACAGATTATACAGTCAACACTAGATAGTGCTAACTACATACAGATTATACAGTCACCACTAGAGAAAGCTCAATACATACAGATTATACAGCCACCACTAGATAGTGCTAACTACATACAGATTATACAGCCACCACTAGAGGAAGCTCAATACATACAGATTATACAGTCACCACTAGAGGGAGCTCACTGCATACAGATTAAAAAAATCCACCACTAGAGGGAGCTCACTACATAGAGATTATTAGAGATTATACAGTCACCACTAGAGGGAGCAGACTACTACACACATTATACAGCCACCACTAGAGGGAGCTCACTACATACAGATTATACAGCCACCAATAGAGTGAGCTCACTACATACAGATTATACAGCCACCACTAGAGGAAGCTCACTACATACAGATTATACAGCCACCACTAGAGGGAGCTCACTAATACAGATTATACAGCCACCACTAGAGGGAGCTCACTACATACAGATTATACAGCCACCAATAGAGTGAGCTCACTACATACAGATTATACAGCCACCACTAGAGGAAGCTCACTACATACAGATTATACAGCCACCACTAGAGGGAGCTCACTACATACAGATTATACAGCCACCACTAGAGGGAGCTCACTACATATAGATTATACAGCCACCACTAGAGGAAGCTCACTACATACAGATTATACAGCCACCACTAGAGGGAGCTCACTACATACAGATTATACAGCCACCAATAGAGGGAGCTCACTACATACAGATTATACAGCCTCCACTAGAGGGAGCTCACTACATACAGATTATACAGCCACCACTAGATAGTGCTCACTACATACAGAATATACAGTCACCACTAGAGGGAGCTCACTGCATACAGATTATACAGTCACCACTAGATAGTGCTAACTACATACAGATTATACAGCCACCACTAGAGAAAGCTCAATACATACAGATTATACAGCCACCACTAGATAGTGCTAACTACATACAGATTATACAGCCACCACTAGAGGAAGCTCAATACATACAGATTATACAGCCACCACCACCACTAGAGGGAGCTCACTACATACTGATTATACAGCCACCACTAGGAGGAGCTCACTACATACAGATTATACAGCCACCACTAGATAGTGCTAACTACATACAGATTATACAGCCACCACTAGAGAAAGCTCACTACATCCAGATTATACAGTCACCACTAGAGGGAGCTCACTGCATACAGATTAAAAAAATCCACCACTAGAGGGAGCTCACTACATAGAGATTATTAGAGATTATACAGTCACCACTAGATGGAGCAGACTACTACACACATTATACAGCCACCACTAGAGGGAGCTCACTACATACATATTATACAGCCACCCCCAGAGGGAGCTCACTACATACAGATTAAAAAAAAAGCCACCACTAGAGGGAGCTCACTACATAGAGATTATTTGAGATTATACAGCCACCACTAGGGGAAGATCACTACATACTGATTATACAGCCACCACTAGAGGGAGCTCACTGAATAAAGATTATACAGCCACTACTAGAGGGAGCTCTCTAAATACAGCTTATACAACCACCACTAGAGGGAGCTCACTATATACAGATAATACAGCCACCACTAGAGGGAGCTCACTACATACAGATTATACAGCCACCACCAGAGGGAGCTCACTATATACAGATTATATAGCCACCACTAGAGGGAGCTCACTCCATCAGTTCCATTAATTTTAATGAGGACAGCAAGTATGTGGAAGTCTGCAAGCCACATTTAGGTGAATGAAACTGGTCTGCAGGCACCTTAAAGAGGCACAATTTTGTCAAATTGACTAGAAGCTCTTTGGCAAGAAGTTTACTTCTCACTGTTGTGTTCTCCTATATATAAGAATTGTTCTGGAAAAAATGTAGTAAAGATGAGGGCTGCAGCTGTTCATTTTAGGCAGAACTGTTACATTTCTTCTGAGACAGATACAGACAGACACACAGATAGATATGAGGAATCACTCTCTCACAGGGGGTCACAATCACAGACTTCTCCTCTGACAATGGGGTTCAAGTCCAAAAGGTGCTTTATTTTGGCACTTCAGAACCATCACACACATAAACATTGAAAATAAACACCTGCCCATCTGGGCTCTACCTAATACAAATTTGTTCTCTACCTCACCTATAGAGCGCTGTTCACACACAGGATTAGATCCGGCTTCCTCAGCCATATACGGTCCAGCAGCCTCCAGGCTGTGAACATAACAGCACCCTTGGGGGGAGATGGTCCAGAAGTCTCTGACCGTGTGCCTTCTTTTCCGTAGGCATTGCTGGGCCCCCAAAACTTCAGGCTTTACAAAGCCTCTTGGCCCCTCAGCCCTTCTGTCTGAGACCACACACAGCCTCTCAGGCTCCCCTCTCTCTTAGGCTTCCTCAGCCTTTCTTCCGCCACGTCATACACAGAGGGTTGTTTTATCCCTCCATGATTAGAGCAGCAGGCCTCACCTGGGATAACCTCTGGCAAAAGATAATATATGCAGTGGAAGGGTGTGGACTGGCAGATCCCACTACCAAACCTATCCCCCAGTCCACATGAAATCCAGCCCAGAACAACATCTAGACAAAACTGTCTCAGAAAACTAAACTCTGCAGTAACCACTGCAGCTTTCTGGATTTCAGTTCTCTCTCCCAGCGGAGGTATCTGGATGGGATATACACGCCTCCCAGAACTTGTACTGTACACAACACCACATATCACCACCCCCCCTTTCTTCGGACCGAAGGTCTGAGTATTTTTCCACATTGACCCGTGTCCTCTGGAAGATGTGACCAGTGTCCCACTTTTTTCTTTATTCTGCCACACTCAAGCCAGCAGAGCTCGTTTTATCACAAAAATCAGTTTTGTACCCCACACCCAGTATTTTGTGGGAGTCAGCCTTCTGTTCAGGTGCCTGACTGGCTGTTCATCCAGAGCAGATTTCGGGCCATGGACTGTCTCTTCTGCTTTCTAAGTGGGAATTGGTTGCGACACATTCTTATTCTCACTATGTGTGGCCACCAATGATACCCGGTCCTTCCAGTACTTAATCCTGTTCACGTCATGAACCCACCCAGGCACTCCTTCATCGGCCTGGTTCTCCTCGTCAACACTACACATGAGCTCATAATCCATAGATTCCCTCAGCTGTGTGCTACAAACATTATCAATCAGCATTGTCAAATCACATGCATTTTTACCATCAGGCGGAGCTTCTTCTCCAATCACAGCCTGCAAAGGAAAGGGGGTGTCATCATCATCATCATCAAAATCATCATCATATATTTCACATAACATCACATTTTCATTATGCATTTCAATTGACTTCACATGTTCATTCTGCACCTCATCTGCACCATTGTTTTCAATGGTCATTTCCCTTACACCTTCATTTAAAGGGACAGGTACAGGTTCTGCAGGAGTTTCATCACTTGCTGCAGAATTGTCTCCTCTTCCCCACAACTCCCAGAAAAAGGGGAAATCATAGCCCAACATTACGTCTTGCATGAGCCTTTTTGCAACACCAAGTTCATAAGTCTCAGTTCCTACTGAAGTCTCACACTCAGTGAGAGACACCGGATAGTCTTTGCTATCCCCATGTATGTCCAGCACATAGGGGTACCAAGCTGGCATATACCAGGTTCACCTGGCTTCCTGCGTCCAACAACGCTTGGACTGGACTGCGATTTACCACAATGTCACACACTTTTGTCGCAGTCTCTAGTCGCGGTGTCTTAACACCTAATGACTTGGCACATAGCGACAGCCGCCGGCTCACACCACAGTTCATGGCTTCTGAGGTAGTAGGGTGCTGATCAGCAACATGCACAACCTCTAGAGCCTCGCTCACTATCACATTTTCCCTCACACACACAATAACAGGAATGCTCTTACCCACAGACATCACGGGTTCGGCACTCCCAAGTGCTATACGCACATCTCCACAGAGGTCATCATCCTTCTCCTGGATGATAGTAACCTCCAGCCCTTGGTTCAGCACATCTCCACAGCGGTCATCATATTTCTCCTGGATGTTAGGAGCCTCCAGTCCTTGGTTCCTGGTTACACGATCACATACAGGCTCCTCAGTGCTGCTGATGCCATGGGAAACACCTTGGCCTTGAATCCAGTCTTCCTTCTCAAGCCAACAAGTCACACACTCTGCTGAAGAGTTTTCCTTAGATTCTCCAACCGCACAATTTGAAGAACTTTCTCCTCTCTATAGCTGCCAAAGCAATGAAAAGTCTCTGCCCAACATGAATTCCTCCTCCAGGGTCTCACATTCCAAGAGCCCCCACTGTACAGAGCCATAGTCCATTACAAAGGTCAGAGACATTGTGGTATCTGTCTCTGCCCCCCTCATAAGAAAGTCCAGAACGTCGAGCATGACCCGAGACACTTGTTGGCGGTAATCTAGAAGGACCCCCAGGGGGTTTCCCCAATCAAATCTCCTGATCACACAATCCTCCATTGCACAGTCCTCCAGCTTGCAACACTCCCAGCAATACTTTGTTTCACCTGATGGGATCCACCAAGCTGCAGCAACTTCCACATCGAATTTCCTAGTGACCCCAAAAAAATTCCTCCACAGGTCAGTCTCTTTCACTTGGGCTCTTGGCCCTTTAAATCATAGCAAGATTTCCTTGCAACAAAGCAAAAGTGTCCAGATTTGCAACAGCAGCTTTATCCAGACATTGGGCTTCCGGCCCTTTAAATTTCTTCAATACAACCTTCAGCTGCACATGCTGTTTGTCATACAGTCGCCACTAGCGACACTTTGCCTTTTAACATTCTGTTGCCCCTAGCAACAACAATGTGCCCTTTTAGCATGGACATTGCCCGTAGCCTCCACAAATTGTAAGGGACTGCTATCTCACAGGGGGTCAAAATCATAAACTTCTCCTCTGACAAAGGGGTTCAAGTACAAAAGGTGCTTTATTTCGGGCACTTCAGCACGATCACACACATAAACATTGAAAATAAACACCTTCCCGTCTGGGCTCTACCTAATACACGTGTTGTCTCTACCTCACCTAGAGAGCGCCGTTCACACACGGGATCAGATCTAGCTTCCTCAGCCATGTACGGTCCAGCTGTCTCTAGGCTATGACCACACCAGCACCCTTGGGGGCAGATGGTCCAGAAGTCCTCCCAACTCTGACCCCATGACCCTCTTTCCATAGGCGTCGCCGGGCCCCCCAAACTTCAGGCTTTACAAAGCCTCTTTGCCCCTCAGCCATTCTGGCTGAGATCACAAAGAGTCTCTCAGGCTTCCTCAGCCTTTCTACCCTCAGGTCCTACACAGAGGGTTGTTTCATCCCTCCTTGATGACAGCAGCAGGCCTCACTGCGATCACCTCTGGCAAAAGAAAATAAATGTAGTGCAAGGGTGTGGACTGGCAGATCCCACTACCAAACCTATCCCCCAATCCACATGAAATCCAGCCCAGAACAACATCTAGACAAAACTGTCTCAGCAAACTACACTTTGTTGAAACCACTGCAGCTTCCTGGATTTCAGTTCTCTCACCCAGCGGAGGTATAAGGGTGGGATATACACGCCTTCCAGCACTTACACTTAACCACAATAGATAGCTAGTTTTTGCTGAGGGTTTCATCCTGGTAAAGTCTTCTTTGGAGGTTGCTATATTCTTTATTGTTTTTTGATTGCTAAAATAGAAATGGCTTTGAAGTGGATTTAGTCCACATGGCTCCAAAACATGAAGTTTTAAAAAGCAGCCTCGTCACATCAGGTGTCTGAACTTCATGTTCTGTACGTGCAGGCACAGAAAATCAAATGAGGTAATTATCATTATATAACGATTGTGCGAGACCCTTACAGAAACAAGCTTTACACTGATCTTTTCTATTTAGCAGGCTGAGGCAGAGCTCTGATTGTTCAGAGCCCAGCGTGATCCTGCAAACACTCTGCATGGAGCCTTTACAGAGTGGACTTAAAACAAAAAGCCTCACGTGGATTCTCCTCACACACAGCACCGCGGGCCAGGAGGAGGGGCACCGCTACACAAGTCATCAGCATGATTTCTGGGGATTTTTGTGTTCTAATTGCAAAATGCACGTGAAGTATATTTCAGGATCCCCTTTCCTATGCAGTTTGCTTCTTCCCAATGAGTGGCGTAAATGCAGCAACATCCCAGCAGCATTTGTATGAGAGGAGCCGACGGCAGTGCCAAAAAACGTTTAGCTCTCCACAAATCGGATTAAAGACTCCAATTTCTCAAAATACAAATTTAAACATTGTCATAACTAAAGATGAGTGAAGTTATTAACCCCTTAAGGACGAAGGGCGTACATGTACGCCCTTCGTCCGCACTTTAAAGATGGCGCCCGCTCCCGCACGGAGCGGGCGCATGAGCTGCGGGTAAACGCTTGATTCATCAAGCTGACACCCGCAGCTCATGTCCGCGACCAGCAGCGATGCCGATCGCGGACATTTAACCCCTCAGATGCCGTGGTCAATACTGACCATGGCATCTGATCACGCAAAAACCGAAAGTTTCACTTTCGGTTTTGCCCGGCTCCCTGATGGCCACAAGGGGAGCCGAGCATGCATGTAGTACCCTAGGTTTCTGTGAATGAAACCTAGGTTACTACATAGTATTCCTATGGAGCCTATAACTGTAATAGGCTCCATAGGAAATATGCGATTTTCTCATATATTCCAATGCTATTGCATTGGAATATATGAGAATAGCAATCTGATGATTGCATCTTATAGTTCCCTATGGGAACTATAAGAAAGTGGTAAAAATAAATAAATAAAAAGTTTAAAAAATAAAAATAAAATAAAAAAAATATAAAAATTCAAATCAACCCCCTTTCCCCAAAATGAAAATAAAATAAATAAAAAAATAAAAAAATTACACATAATGGGTGTCGCAATGTGCGAAAACGCCCATACTATAATAATATTAAAAAATATTCACCATACAGTAAACGTAAAAACGGAAAGAAAGCGTCCAAATGGCTAATTCGCCATTTTTGGACGCTTCATTTCCAAAAAAAAAATGAATAAAAAGTGATCAAAACATCATACGCACCCCATAATGGTATCAATTAAAAGTTCAGATTGCCCCGCAAAAAATGAGCCCCTACACTGCTCTGTACGCATAATTACAAAAAAGTTATAGGGGTCAAAACATGGCGACAAAAAAATAAAATAGAAAAATTCCCAATTTTAATTTTTTTTTCACTATCAAAACGCAAGAAAAACTATACATATTAGGTATTGCCGGATTCGTACTGACCTGAAGAATAAAATTAACCAGTCAGTTTTATCGCAAATCGAACGTTGTAATTTAAAAACCCGTAAAACTGTGGTGAAATTGCTTTTTTTTTGCAATTTCACCCCATTTGGAATTTTTTTCCCGTTTTCCCACTACATCACATGCAAAAATAAATGGTAGCGTTAAAAAGTACAACTTGTCCCGCAAAAAATAAGCCATCATATGGCTATGTGAGCGGAAATATAAAAATGTTATGGCTTTTGGAAGGCAGGGAGCGCAAAACAAAAACGCAAACATCCCAAAACCCCCGGTCCTTAAGGGGTTAAAACTTTGATTTGGCCGCTTTGCCGAATTTCACAAAGAAATTGCAGAATTACTTAATTGCTGATCATGGCATCTGAGATTGCCATTGAGGGTTGTCAGGGGTTATTCTGAAAAAAAAAAATGATATACCTTATCCATTTGATTGCAAAAAGTCCATCGTGACCATCTTGATTGAAGATCCTACGCGAAATCTCATGCAGTGCGTGACAATGTCATCGTGCTGATGGCATGGTGGCGTCATACGTCACCGCACACAAGATTTCACGCAGGATCTTAAATCAAGATGGCCACAGCAGACTTTTCGAGCACAAATGCATGAGAAAATTGATTTTTTTTTACCACGAATCATGAGGAAATTCAGCTTCACAGCAAATCTGAAATTCGGATTAAAGTCAACTTCGCTCAACACTAGTCATAACTAGGAATGAGCAAATCGATTTTCCATGAAACATCCGGAGTCGATTCACATAAAGCTTGTTTTAATGCTGTACAGAACAAGTGCTTCGTACAGTATCAGAATTTGAGTAATAACTTCATAAATCGATTTCCACTGTAAAAAAAACATTTCCCGATCTCGGATTCGGTTTCAAGTGGTACCTTGGAACCAAACCCGAGTTCGGGAAATGCTACAGCTTTATGCGAATCGACTTCAGATGTTTAATCCAAAGTCGC
Source organism: Bufotes viridis (assembly GCA_033119425.1). Lineage (NCBI taxonomy): Eukaryota > Metazoa > Chordata > Amphibia > Anura > Bufonidae > Bufotes > Bufotes viridis. Next base: position 6,337,268 of record CM065597.1, read on the forward strand.
TCATCCCTAGTCATAACATTCTGGACAGGCTGCAATTCACATCACAGCCACTAGGTGGACACATAAAGACCCAACATAAACAACTCCTAACAGATTTTCACAAAACTTTTTTTTTTTGTTTATTTAGTTTTTTGTTATTCTTCAAGGCTGGGTTTGTACAGCTTAAAGGGGTTATCATTTTCTTTCGTTTTTTTATTTTTATTTTGCCCCTGTGGATCTGTAATATGTTGTATATATAAATTATGATGATCATTGCCTTATATCAGGACTGCGATGCCGTCACTTCTGGGATTACGTGTCAAAGGGGAGTTAAGCAGTCAGCACCCTGACTGAACCTACGTATATGGCGGGTAGTAACCTGGCGATGATCACGTGCCGAATGTTCAGCGCGTGATCCCTGAAATGCCTGCAACATATTTAGATCGAGTAGCGCATTGCAGTCCCAGTAAGGCTATGCTCATCATCATCATTTTTACTGTACATCCATAAGATTACACATCCCTCATATTACACATACATATCCATGAGGGAAAGATTAAAGGAAACATACAGTATACAGCGCATTTTACTTTCATTGGCCTTTTAATCTATGGAGAATGTTACCAGTCTGTATCATCAGGCGCAATGCCCACCACTGGTTTATACAGTAAGTATATTATAGAAATGAAAGTCTTAAACATTTCACATCAGATTATTGCAGATCACAATGATAACATACAAAAGCCACGTCAGTAAAATATATACGAAGAATATTCTTCAAATGATGGTGGAGAAAAAAATCTGGGGAGAATTCCCAGCAGATTGTGCGACTCCTAGATATACCAGTCCTAGCTGAAAGTGCTGGGAAAAGAAAGAGATTCGTCTGATACATTGTTTATGTTATTAGTTGATATTTTGTAGCAGATCAGAAAATAAATTATAATTATACAGAAATAAAGCTGTTCAAGGTTTAAAAAAAATAAATAATATATATATATATATCCCCAGGTGGCATGCTTTTGCAGTTTGCCGAACATACATAAGGGCCAACATCCCCTCAAAGGTAGACCGATTGTATCTGACACCAACAGCCTGACGGCACTACCTTCATATGTACGGGACTCTATTGAATAAATGGACTCTATGGAAACAAAATGGACGGCCTCCACGTTGAGGAGAATACCCTCCTTGCAAGTCACGATGTGAAGGCCCTCTATAGTTCTATTCTCCATACAGAGGGATGTAGAGCAATACAGTCTTTTTTGAAAGAAAGAGGCAGCGAGTATGGCCCACATAATGAATTCGTTATCAAACTGCTTGAATTTGTATCTCAGCACAATGTCTTCCTCTTCAATCGATACTTCTACCACCCCAGTTGCCCGACATGTCAATACCTGTCATTCAGGCGACGTTCGGGCGATACGTTTTCAGGGTATTGAAGTGATACCTGCCTCCCCCGTGGTGGCAATGTGGACCAAAAAGTCCTCCTAAAGGAGGCCCGGTGGACCTTCAAACTGGGGACCCTACGACCACATGGTCTTAATGACCATATTTCCTATGTTAGCTTCATTGATTAAAATGGATCTTGGCATGCTGGACATATTGATTCATAGCTGGCAAGCCCAGGGATTTAATCTGGTAATCACTGGGTGGGACTTGTTATCCCTAGTCCAGTCCTGCTATGTGCCCTATACTGCTTATCATCCTTCTTCCTGATGGGGTGTACACAGACACACATCTTTATGTCTTTATGTGTGATGTGCCTCCCCCTCATCTAAATTTTAATTTAGCTGTCTGTGGTTTGGTTCCCCTGCCATGAGTTGGCTGTTTGTGGTCTAAGTAATTGCCATACATTCGTTAGATTTATGTTGAGCATCGGCATGCGCTAGGCTTGCATGCGTTGTTCCTTGATACCCTGCATTTTACTTCCCTTGCGTTATACTGTACTCACTCCTGCCTTTTTATGCCGTTATACTAGACTCGTTGGGTATCCCTCAATATAAGACAGGACTTATGACTGACTGTACTTACTATCAGAAGTGCAGGTGCTGCAGTGCAGACCTCAAAAGCAGCTACCTAAAAGACACAACATCTCAGGGGCACAAAAATGTCCGGGCTGTGGAAGGGTTCCAAACAAAAGACCCAGAGCCAGAACATGGGCTGCAGTTGTCCCTGGTGGATTTAGAAAGGAGCGACATTATAGTTGAGAAGAAAGAGAATGAGATTGTGGATTGGATGACTTACTCCTCCTCTAAGTCACAGCAGGATGACTTGGAGGTGACTTTCGAGTCCAGCATTGTGCCGTGGAGCCTGCGCCTCCTTCTTGCAGCCCCAAAGAAGGCTTTCAGTGGAGTCCTCTCAGTTCTCACTGTCACTTCCTAGAGGGGCACCTTCCTTTTTCCTAACAAGTGGCAAGTAAACCCCACCATGCCCTATGGCAGATAATCGAGAGAGTCTCACTGTTGACGACTTGTGTGAGAGTCTTCCCCATTTGTGCTGACCTGAAAAGGAGGCTGCAGGGCCCAAAAATAGCCATGTTGGTGGTAGTAGTAGTGGCCCCTGTAGCCACTCTATGGGCGTTGGGAGCAGTGAAAGTGGCAGTCAGGAAACCCTCTGTGATATCCCACAGTCTGATAGAAGTTAAAGGGAGGGTCAAGACGCAGATGATGATTGTGTGCTGGGCAGGACCTGAAAGCCAGATCAGGGTGATGAGGAGGAGGCAATATCAGATATGGAGGGTGATGGCGGCAGCAATAAAGAACAGAGGCCACATACCTCCCAGAGAACAGCCAGAGGAATATATCCTTTGGGATTTGGTAATGCTGTGGCATTGTGGGTGGGTTAGGCCCAAAACGTGCCAGAGCTATGCCCAGCTTGGCTGACTGTAGCTCTGTGTGAGCAAATCCCGTATGGTAATTTTTCTCCACAGGAAAGGCACACAAAAAAAACAGCCGTGTGCAATATGTGCAGGATTAAAATAAGCTGTGGCCATTCAAACACAATTGTAGGTACCAGAGATCTATTGCAGCACATGAGGTGACATCACCGATTTCTTTGGGAAAATACAAGTGGCCAGTAGTGTTGAATGAATCATGCATCAAGTCCAAGATCAGAAGTAGATTCAGCCAAAACTTCAAACTTCATGTCAATGCTGTATGGAGACCAGCATGAAAATGTATGGGCTCCAGCGAGGAGAAATTCCTTATCCTTCAGCAAACGTTTTTTAAACTTGAAAACTATTTTGAAACTTGGATCCAAGAGGCTACGGTACAGGATGATACCTCAGTACCGAGGCTGACTTCAGATCCAAGTTTTAAAATAGTTTTCAAGTTTAAAAATCGAAGTCCTAAGTTATTCACCAAAGTCCCTCGAGATTTCACTCGCTGGAGCCTATACATTTGATTTCTGTGTGGCGACAGATCTCCGTACAGCATTCAAACAAAGTTTTAAACAAATAAACTTCAGATCTTGGATTCAAAGTTCTATTTACTCAACACTACTGGCCAGCATTCCCAGTCAAATCAAGTCTGTCCTTCTTCTCCTGGTTCTCTTTGTGGCAGTCAACTCAGATCCCCAAGCAATATGTATATTTGTCATCATCATCTCCTTTTTCTTCTCCTGCTAAGACTCCTTCTTGTCCTCAGCTCCATCGTGAGGCATCTATAACTGAACTTTTGACCATGAGAAACTTTTCTCCACCAGCAATTACCTTGTCTACATGCTAAACCCCAACCTGGGGGTTCAGCTGGGGGTGCAGTCGCTGCAGTACCATTGTAGTCGAGCTTTGTACCCTCACATGGCAGAGAATGCAGGCCACTCCTTCCGATTGTCACTCTGCATCAAGCTGCACTCCACCATGGACACCGGGAGCAGCTGTTATGGGCTAAGGACAGAATATGTCTTTTATGGATCACTGGGTCAATGTTTTTTGTGGCAGTGGAGTGGCAGCACCCTAGCAACATGGCTAGGTCCTTTTGACCCCTTCTCTTCAAGCAGCAAACATACCATTGGCTGTCACCTCACTGACTTCAACTGGGCAAAGTGGTCAGCATCAATGGGCACAACATCCTGGCCACTCTGAACCTGGGGCAAATAACACAAGGTCCCTGCATGGCCTTTTAAAAAATGCACTGCCTTGAACAAGATATTGGCAATGTCCAGGAGACTTTCTCTCTTTTCAGCCACTCTTGTAGTGAGTAGTACTTTCCTGGACTTTCAGCATTGGAATGTTCTGCAGATAAACTGCTTAATCTGTGACATTTCAGCTAGCTGAAATTCAACATTGCAAATGCTCCAGCTTTTGTATGAGCAGCGAAAGCCGTGAATGATTTGGTCATTCACAAGACCACCTCAGCAGGGCGCATGTGCTGATTCTAGGTCGGGCAGTGGCAGCACATGCCATTCATGTGTAACACCCCAGAGTGGTGTTACCACTCCTGCACCCTGCTACTGTCTTTACTAGGCTAACACAGTGTTATCTTAAGTATTTTTGTCCAGGTCCTCCACAATGTGCATTCCTAATATCTTTATGCAACTGTTATGTAAATGTAATGTGCCTGGTTCACCAGCAGGTGGCAGCAAATGTGGCAGAGCTATCTTAGATAGAATGGAACCTTGCATTCCATTCTAACCCCCCTCAGTAGCGGAGTGGGCTAGTCCTACTTCCTGCAGGAAGGGGTGGGGACCAGTTCTAGTGAGTTGCAGTTTACCCCCTGTAAGGGGAAGGGTGTGCAGGGGGACATGCCCACGCCAGCCAGAGCATGTTAATCTCTGCTGGCCATGGAGGCAGAAGCCTAAAGCTTCAGGAGCCAGGAGAAATTTCCCTGGCATAACCTAGATTCAGACAATAGAGAGAAAGTGCAGCATCAAAAAGAATCAGAGTTACCAAGTCAGCTTGTCAGTACAGCAGAGTCAAAGATTAAAGATATAGCAGAGTTGAGTTTCCCTGCCAGTTTAATGCTAAAGCCTGCGGGAACCAAGACAAAGCCTGAAACTGTTGGAAGAAACATTTATTCAAAGTAAAACTGCTGTTGAACTTCATCTCAAGGTATAGACTCAAGTTCTTCCCTATCCCTTAATTATTCCCCCTTTTCATTGCTTCTGAGCCAAAGACTTGGGTCCAGCAGTATCCAGGTAGGAGCACTGTGACACATAAAGAGACATTTAGGCCGCACTATAACACTCCGCATTCCTACACCTCGAATATAGAGAGACTCCTGGGGGGAGGCGCCCATTGCACATGCTGCAGTTGTCCCTCATCCCCCTCTTATGTATTTTTGAAGAGACGCTAATGCTCAACAAGTGACCCTGTAGCTGTTGGGGACCCACAATGAGAAACTCCCATGAAGGATAAGGTGCTCTAACTTGATGAGGAGGAGGAGAAGAAAGAGAATGACGGTGATGATAGTGAGACTGGCCAGGACATCCAATCGTCTCAGTGGGGGGCAGAGGTGGAAAGACCTGACTCCTCGAGCCCGCTGGCCAGAATGGAGCCCCCTTGTGTTACATGCATGCTATGATGCTCCCAGTGTCACATACTTGCTATGAAGCCCTTGGAGTTACACAGTTTCTATAGTGCCCCCTCATGTTGCATACGTTTTATGATGCCCCCACTGTTACATACTTGCTGTAGCATCACCTGATGTTACATATTTGTTATAGAGACCCTGGTTTTTCATACTAGCTTTAGCACCTACTAGTGTTATATACTTGTTTTTGTTCCTTTTTAGAAGGTTCACCAGTGGTCACACGTGTCAAATAGCTGTTCAGATCCTCTTGGGTTTTTCAGAATCAGCACACTAGAAATATCTTCTTCTCTCCAGCAATAAACCTATTCTGCAGCTCTACTGGACACCATCGAAGCCTACTGGGCACAAGCTGCAGAAGAAGCTTCCTGAAGATGTCACTGGTATCTTCTGTGTGCTGAATGCTTCCTACTGAGACAGCTATTTTCTGCATGATTACAGGACCCCTACTAGAAGGTCTGACATGCCAATGAGTGCAGGAAATGAAATAAAAGAGATGCTGTGGTGGAAGGTGCAGCGGAATGGAAATAATCACACATATTAAAAGCATAAGTAACATTCTGATTACTGTAGGCAGCGAGAATTGTTCTTATAACTAGAGATGAGCTAATTTTTCAAAAATTCTATTCGCCGATTCGAATACATTCTCGGCGAATTACATAAAAAACTGCTATTTCCACCGACATGTCCACCCACAATCTAAGAGCTGGATTTACTGATTATATTTCAGTGCAGGCCGCAAATGTACTTTATGGGAAAAAAAGAGATTTTTTCACCCACAATGTCCCAGTTGTATTTGCTGATTATATTTCACTCTCAGAAATGCAGTGCAGGCCACAAAGGTACTTTTTAGCAAAAAACAAATTCATTTGTCCCCCCAGAATCTAACAGATGGATTTACTGAATTGATTACACTGTCACATATGCAGCACAGGGGTACTTTACAGAAAAAATGAGAATATGTCACCCCCTGGGTCACTGAACTCACAGACGGATTACCTATATTATTTTCCCTTCCCTGGCACATACGCAGTGCAGGTGCCCTTAAAAAATGGGTATATGTCACCCACTGAACTACAAGAAATTAAATTATTGTCCCTGGCACATATGCAGGTGCAAGTACACTGCACTTGCAAAAAATGGCCGCCGGCGCCTACCTAACTAATAGACGCATTAAAATGTATTTTTCTGTGTCACTGGGCTCAGGGCAGGGTACAAAAATGTTGCATTGAACGGACAAAAAAAAATTGCTGTCGATCGCAAACTTACCTCCAAGCTCTTATATCAGATTCTTTCCTAATCTCTCCCTCACAGCAGCTGCGTCCTCTCCCTACACTAATCAGAGCAGAGTGACGTGCGGCGCTACGTGACTCCATCCTATATAGAGGCTGGGTCACATGCTGCACTTGGCCAATCACAGCCATGCCATTAGTAGGCATGGCTGTGATAGCTTCTAAGGGCACACTAGTTAAACACTTATTTTGGCTGCCCTGCAGCCTTTCAACAAGCTTTATTAAATGGCCGAACACCGAACTCGGGTCCGGGTAAAAATAAACAAACTAAAGTCCAGTACGAACCCGAACTTTACAGTTGGGGTTCGCTCAACACTAGCTGTAACATCACAGGGCTTGGCTGCTGATTGGCTACATGGATGTCAGTATGGGTTGTCCCTCCTTCCCAGAGTTCCTTGCCCCATGCCCTCACACATGTAGCAGCCATTTTAGATAAAAATTTGATTTGTTACCATGAAGCGCGAGGAAATTCGCATTCGGTGCAAATCAATTTATTTTTCAAATTTGTATCAGATTCCACTTCGTCGGCCTCGATTCGCTCATCTCTACTTTTAACATTGTTTAATGCTTCTCTACTCAATGATTGTAAAGCAAGATAAAGACTACCAAGGCTTCATCTCTTGATATGTTATCACTATCTTTCATCAGTCTGTTACATTGTTCCCTCTGTATCCCTCAGTGAGTAGGAGACCATCACTTGTAGAATACTTTAATGATACCTTGTTATTATAGACTGGACTCAACATCTGATGAAGATGGGACATGGGAGACTTTTAGGAACATGATCACTTGAGGATAGCAACTATTCCCCCTCCCCAGACAATAATATGTTGATCTTTATTTTTATTTCTTTATTTTTTGATATTGAATTATTTTGTTTTACCATCTGTAACAATGGCTGATAGCCAGAGCTGCATATGATGAAGAAAATATTCTCGGCTGTGTCTGCATAATGGTCCTAATCCAACTGCTTAGAATAACAACAATGACCATAATAACAAGGATAATAACAGTAATAATAATCATTATAAATAACTAGCAGGATGACTCAGCTAATAACAACAGTTATAATAATAATCATGGGAACAAAAGCAATAATGACAATAGTATAAATCATCATCATAATCATAGCAATGATAAGAATTTAATGTAGAAAATCTTCTTAAAGGTGTTTTCAGGACTTAAATATTGCTGTCCGTTCTTCAGGACAGGTCACCAATATTTGATCAGTGGGGGACTCAATCCTCACCGTCAATCAGCTCTTGGAAGGGTCACGCCTGTTGGTTCCATGGCCTTTCTGTGGCTCAGTTCCATTCAACTGAACGGAAATGAGCTGCAATACCAAGCCCAGCCATGATACAATGTATGGCGCTGTGCTCGGTATACTATGCCGAGACTCATTGCCTATTGGAACGCCATGGACTCTTCAAACGGCTGACTGACAAGGGTATCCTGAGGATAGGTCATCAACATTTAGTTCTGGACAACCCCCCCTATGTATACTTTAAACTGACATATACACGAGTTAATGGGCAGCAGAGGGTATTGATTTACCAATCAGAGCTGTACACAAATCACTGGTGGACACTATCATACAAAGTACTCAAATATACCACGTAAATATACCATAAGAATCACAGATCAGTCAACAGCAGCTTGTTGGTGGATTCTAGGTAAGAAAATCAAATTAATAGTTTTTATTCTGAAAATGAATTGGAAAATTACTAAATTATACAAACCAGTAATTCACAACCCCTTCAAATTGGGGGATCTCACCCTTCCTGGTGAATCCTTAAAGGGGTTGTCTCATCATGGACAATGGTGGCATATTACTAGGATATGCCCCATTGTCTTATAGGTGCGGGTCCCACGGCTGGGGGATGGAGCCCTTCAAGTGAAGGAGGGTGCACTGTGCATGCGCAGTCACCCTCAATTAATTTTCTATGGGGCCGGAGAAAATAGCCGAGCGATGGCTTGGCTATTTCCGTCGGCCCCATAGAAATGAGTGGGAGCACGGGCCGCTCATGCGCGGTACGCTCTCATTCATTTCTATGGTTAGCCAGCTTGGTGGTGGCCGGACCGGAATTCTCCAGAAACCACCTTGCAGGGCTCTGATCTCGATATAAATGCGGGTCCCAGCGGTGGGACCCACACCTATAAGACAATGGGGGCATATCCTAGCTATATGCCCCCATTGTCCATGATGAGACAACCCCTTTAAGTTGACAACTGATGACTTTTGCATGTTCCATCTTCGGGGAATCCCAAATTGTATCCCACAAACCCTGGTTGGTGAAACTGGCAGAAATTGTAATGAAGAGACAGTATATGAGAGAGATGGCAGATTTTCTAACTGCAGAGGCAGTGGTAATGAACTTCGGAGCGTCCCTTTATTCATCTACTGGTGTCTTCACTGATTGATTCACTTTGATTTGTCATTTGCACAGAGAACCTATGAGAAAACTCAACCTTTACCCACCACATACACAAGCAGTTTAAGGCTATGACAATAATTAAGACGAGCGACATTTCCCGGGTCTAAGGTTAATTTCACTTTTCAGTCATGGTGTCATTAATTTACTGGACTAACCTTATACCAGATCGCAATCTGTGGTCAAAGCCAGATTAATTACTGCAGGACACACAGTTACACATTGACTGGCTGAACTATACAGGAGCTCAATAAACACTTCTCACGGGGCAGAGGCCAGCACTGCAGATGGTGCCACTGCCAAAAACGTAAGGAAGAAAACAATCTGCAGGAACATTCTGGTTGGAACAAGATATCTAGATCAAGAGTCAGAATCCTCAGTTACAGAACTGTCCAAACCACTTACCCGTCCATTATGCAGAATCACTTTATATGAATGTTTCTAATTAGGAAGAAATAACTAAGACAAAAGATACAATGTATAAATATGGAGGCTAAAGTGTCAACTGGAATCATGAGAATGGTTACATTGGGTTACGTTGTATGTTTCCGTTATAGTGGCAGTGCCAAATATCACCACAGGATAGGTGATAGCTAACTGATCGCTGGAGGTCTGAGGGCTGGGACCCCCACCAGTCCCAAAAATGCAGCCTCCCATGTCCCCATCCTTATGGAGTACCATGCCAAGCACGCACCCGCTCACTCTATTCATTCTCTATGGAACTAACAGAAGTAGTCAAGTGCTGTACTCCCTATAAAACCAGGCATACTGTCTCGTAGGGTTAACCTGGCTTGTGATAATTGTTTGCAGCATTCCAGAGAGAAAAAAATAACTTTTATTATTTATGAAAATAAGGCTTTAGTGCACCAAGGGCGTGGGGTCTAGCACCTGGGTGCACCAAAACTTGTTCATTGCACTGAAGCCCTCATTCACATGAAGAATAAAAGTATTTTTTATTTAAGGAAAGTCACAACCATTTTCACAAGACAGGTATTCATTTTAATCAGCAGGGCTAACCCTACTGATCCGGCTGACAGGTGCTCTTTTAGGTTTATTAAAGAAAATATCAATGCATACCAATGTTTTGGTTGGTCACAGTGCTCTTCTTCAGGCTCTGTTTTTGTAGCATAGCAGAGCTCAGCCTGACATACCCCCATTTCCATCCCTCTGGCCCACCGATATGGATCACGCAGGGATTTTTTCTTTATGTTTTTAACACTACTAGGAGGAGGATTGCCTGTTACATCACCGGCTCTGATGGACGGGCTTTAGCGCTGCCCTAACCATTTTACAGGCTAGGGCAGCGGTGAAGCCCGCCTATTAGTCACGGTGACATCACCAGCAACACTGCTAGGCGGAAGCCTCCACCTAGCTTTCCTCATGGTGAGCCGATACATGATCGGATCTCCTAAAAAAGCCTTTGCACTGCACAATTCGGCGCAGGGCAAATGAGAGCATCAGAGCATGAAATGCTCCGATGCTCATAGTAGGGGGTCTGCTTGGGTGAAGATTACTGTTGAGTGCGAATATTCGAATTGTGAATTTTAATTGCGAATATCGCCACTTCAAAAATTCACGAATATTTCGAATATAGTGCTATATATTCGTATTTGTGAATACGTATTCGTGAATATTAGTGTGTGAATTTATCGCAAATATCAGCACTTAGCAACATCCCTAGCAACCAATAGGAAAGTTCCCTTCCCCTTAGTGTTTATCGTAAATATTCTAATCGCAATTTTTTTTAATGCAAATATATTACATTGCCGATTTTTGCAATCAAGTAAATAATGACTAGAGATCACGAATTCTCGAATTTGGGAATTTATGGCGAATATTTGGCCAAAAATTCGCAAAATTTTGTGAATTCGAATATTGCCTATGCCGCTCATCACTAGTGAAGATGTGAACCTGGACATCCCCTTTAAATTGCATTGTTGGAGTTATTTGGAAGGTTTGTTGAGAAGACTAGGGGCAGAAAGGTAATATTAGATGTTTTCCTGAACATACAGGAGCAGTGCTGTTGCCCAATCTTTAGTAATTGTGGATTTTTACGATAATTTGTTTTATTTTATGTATTACTTTCTCTGATCGAATTATAAAATGTCAATTCTGTCCCATAGCATTTAATGATTGGTACAAATAAGGGGGTGCAGAGGTTAAAGCCACTCTTGGTGTCCGAGAAGATCTGAAGACTCCTCTCCCTTTGTGTCTCTGAACGGATGCAGATACAAGTGTATATTTTACATCAAGCTCAAGAATATCTATATTTTCTTAAGGATCTGTTGTTTTGAAGGCTGTGAATTTAAAACTCACATTTTTCTCACTGACATCATATGGTCCACAACATATGGCCTCACAAATAAAATGTTGAGATCAAAAGAAAAGTAAATCTCTACTATGCGTGGTGGATTTTGCTTCATCTATTGAAATCTATGTAGTAAGGATTTATCCTAATACAATTACAAATTAATACACTGGGAGATTCACTGGCGCAGTATACAAAGAGCAAATTGCTGCTTCACAACAAAGAATCGCCTTTCATTCTGCTCAGACACATTGTGGCGAAACAGCCAGGATAATGCTTTATTCTAAAATGGAACAACTCAACTTATTTATGTTTGGTATAAAGCTGTCGAGTTGTTTAGGCTTTACAGTAAGGCTGGAACATTCTCTGCTAAGAAAACATACATTCAGGTCTAATGCATCTAATAAAATGGCAAAGAAACCTTGAGAGAAAATCTCATACAAAAATAACGGCAATCAGCTTCACTTGGCATTCATGTGGCTACATAAAGGAGCCTTTTATTCCATATGCTGCAAAAATATGATTTAATAAATCCACTCACATTTACAGAAAGGAATGTTTGTTTTCTGTATTCAGATGCACAGATCTATAGTCCGTACAGTCTATATCATCTTTTCCTTCTCCATCCCTTGAATACAGATACACAAGGCACTAGTAACTTAGTGAGAGGTTCCTTGAGTGTATAAAATATAACATAAAGGGCTTCATAGAAAAAAAAAATATATATATATTGAAAAAAATGCCTTTTTTTTGGTACTGGTTGAAGCTACCACCATTAGAGGTTCACCCCATAGGCCTTGTTCCTCAGGGGTGCCACAAGCCTCAGTACACCAGTGTCATAAATGGTACAGGGGTTTGGTGGCTATGTTTCAGGCTTTACATTGGGGGCCACACGTTTCAAGCTACCACAGCAGTCCACAATCTCTTCTGAAAAACAGAACCCATCTCAAGTTCATCATATATGTCCTATCTGACATGACCCTAATTCTTGTTTCACCTCCTTTGATTAGGATATAGAGCATGTGTGCTGTCTAGAAAGGACCAGGGTTCAAACCACCCATGAGGGCAAGGAAGACATGAGATGGTGTCCTCTCTTCCATGACTGCCTTCATGGTATGAAAGCAATTAGACTTTATAAGTGGTGACCCATTACCTTATTTTATTCACTCTGCCATTGTTGGACTCTAGGAATGCAAGATACAATAAGAGCTTGGAAGATGGAAAGGGGAAGAGGATCGTCAAACCCATAATCCTGTAATTGACTGATGGGATGTAACTTCCAGTAAGCAAAGGGTCTCTGAGGGATGGGACTGGGTGGTTACTGTTTTTCTTTAAGGATATTATCTGGTATATGGAGTCTAACAGGCAATATTTCCAGAGGTGGAAATTAACCCCCATACTGTTAAAGGTATGTGATTAATAACAAACAAACTCAGAGGAATGGACACTAAGTCAACATATGTGTTAAGCCACAAGACCATGGCTTCCAGGCCAGTAAATAACTTGGCCCAATGAGCAAGGATTGTGGAGGAACATCTGCAAAAAGCCTTGCTTGTGATATGGAGAAGTTGCATCCTTGTGGTATCCTTCCAAAAAAACAATGACGCCATTCCCTGTCTTATTTTTTGGTGCCCTTTTCATTTAGGAACCACCACAGAAAAACTATGGATCAGCCACCAATAATTATTGACCACTTCTGAATTATTCATCTTCAATCTATACTGGATTATGGGGCTCCTAAATATTTCACACAATACCAACTTTAGCCACTATTAGGCTTTCCATTTGGGCTACCTTTAATCAAAAAGTTATTTATACCTCATAGATTACTACTAATGGGTTTCTCACCATGCATGCCACCATTTCATGATGGAGTATTGGGAAATGAACCTTGATGCCTCATTAGGAACAGCACCCCAAGTGTTCTACTGGGTCAAGGTCTATATTGCCGATTTGGTATGGTTGCATTCATAGAGTGTAGATACCAGGTACACTCATAGGACTTTGTCACTAATGACTCCTTTTAATAACATTCCACTGAGACTCTTTAGTTAATTTTTTTGTAAAAACTACGATTAGCTTCCACTTATGGTGATACCAAGAAAAATACGAACATAATTGTTACCTGAAGCTGTAGATGTCAATTAGCACTTTCCTTCTTCTCACTAAGTGCTTCCAATAAGCCACTAATTAAGCCACAACATATGTTTGAACTTTACGTAATTGGCTTGATTAATGAACTCCATCATGTTTTTGTTGTGTTGTTTTTGGCTGCCGACAATCAAAAAGTCCAATAGTTTTAAAATGAAACATGAAATATTATGGCATGCTGATAGAAAAATTGGAGCAGACAGATGATACGATTGGTGCATCTAGAGGTCTTCTTATCCTAAGTCGTCTCACAATGGGACGGATTACATTAAACCTATTGACATCAATAGCAACCATGAAATCCAAGGATATCCTGCTGATGGCAGGAACATTTACAGCAGTATTATGTGGCAGCTATTCAGATAAATGACTACATATTACAAGGTGAGTTCAAGTCTGCCTTAATGAGACTTGCTCCATTGGAGTGGGTCTCTGTTCTTGTTCATAGAGGGGGCTTCTAAGCATGAGGGCCCTCTCTATGAGGACTATGTTCCCTAATAGGACATATGCAAAAGATTTTCTTCAGACATTACCTTTAACTTGGCATATGAAGGGATTGTCATTAGCAATTGGATGAGGCCTGTGGAAATCTCATCTTCAGTTAAATACTATAGTTGATATCAAATATATTTAACAATTCATTGAGCCACAATTGACTGAATCAACATTTAAGAAATTTGATAAACCAGGCTACATCACTAGATCAATATGGTGTGACCCAACTTTTTGTGACAGGGCGGCACTACCCAATAAAAATCCCCGTGGGACGATGTTGGTCGCCACCGATCCGGCGTGCGTGGAGCCGTGTGTGGTGTTCTGCTCCCAAGATACAAAGAGTAATCCAATAAATGAAGGAGAGAAAAAAGCGGTGCGGCACTCACCCGGCTGGTTAAACAGTTCCGTTTAATGTGTCATCAGACAAAAACACATCACCTCAGGTAGCAGGGGCGGATATCGAGCTGAGCGGCTGCAAGGAGGCGACGGCCGTTTCCGCTTGACCCAACTTTTTGAACCAGAGTGTTAGAACATAAGAACGTCTCTTTATCTACATGGTGGGTATGCCCAAAGACAACCTCAGTGAAGCACCGGCGCTCTGTGCGAGCCAGGGTGCCAACTTTTCCTACAGCCTTCCTTCCTCATGTCCCCTGACAGCTTCTATTGCATGGCCGCTGGGGTACTGGTGACTCTGCCTCCTGACTGCTGTGTGCTTTGCTTGTATGATGCTTGCTCTCTCTGGTTCATAAAGGGCCAATGTTCACATCCAAATCTGTTACCGGCTTATGGCTAGCTTTCCCTGGGTATTTAAGTCTCTTTTCCCTTTGGGAGAGTGTCTGAGAAATAAAGTTTCCTAGCGTTCTAGTCCCTGAAAAGTTGTTGGTTACCAAATTATCTTTTTTACCTCACTTCTGCCCATTTGCCATATTGAACTAGTTCCACCTGTCCTGACTTTGATTTGTTTATCGTACAGACTGCTTGCCATGACCTCAATTTGCCCAGTGATTATGATTCTGCCTGTTCTCTTTTTTTTTTTTTTTTGAACATTAAATTTTTATTGAAGTTTTTCAAGTAATAAGGTTACAAGAATTACGCAACAATACACCATGGTGATTATCAGTTACCATAGTACATAAGTTAAGGACATCTATGGTAAGAAAAAAAAAAAAAGAAAAGAAATCTGATTTGTGTATATATCTTAAACACACTTTATCAATTAGAAAGCAATAAGATAAAAGCATCAAACAATGATATGGCATACACACTCTTACATGACTTAGGAATGCTTTAGATATAGTCAATGCCTTATATTGGCGTCTGCAGGAATCATACATTGTTTGTGATCAAGCCAAATATCCCATCTTCTATGAAATTGCAGTTTTGAGTTTCTAGAAGAGGCCCATATACCCTCGTTTACACAGTTGCTGTCTAGCATCCTAAGAATCCTATGTAGGTTTGGAAGGTCTTCTGACTTCCAACATGACGCTATTTTAGAGCGAGTAATAAATATGGTATGCCCAATTATTGATCTCGTGTGGAAAGGAAAATCCCTAAAACCTATAGATAATAGGGCTAATTTTGGGGGACGGTTTGGGGGACTGTTCTCTTTGATGCCACACACCAATGCCTCATGACCCAACTGGGTCAGCTGTCACTAAATAGAGACTACTCCAAGAGGTAGCTGCCTGGTAGTTTTCCTGCAGCAGAGTCCAGATCTAAGCACAGAGGTTAAAAAATGGAGACCGGGGGGCACTCAAATAACGCCATTTGGAATACCCTGAAGCCAAATCCGTTTAATGGTACAGCAGATCCACACCCACATCATTACACTCAAGGCCAATGTGGGTTTTTGTGTCTACTCTATGCTTTCTACCATAAACAAAACTGACCTTAGGGCTCAGAAACATTTTTTAGATACGTCGTAGAACATTCTGTATGGAGCAAAATTATGTACTGTCCAATTAACCTTTTCTTTACAAACCTTTTTAAAGTCTCTTCTTGTGTGTAAAATGTCAGTAATGGATTAGAGTTCAACGTGAAAAGTTCAGTGTGGTGATTTTAGACAAGCACTTACTGCTAAGGTTTGTGCTATGCGAGCGTAAATATCTTGTACTGTTAAAAAGAATTGGTGCTACTTGGAAAAATATTAAGAATTGATTATAGCATACATCATTTGGAGAATGTAAATTGTATTTATTTTTTATCTTCATATTAGTTGTTGGTTACAATTTTACATTTGTCACACAAATGCTGTGTTGTCTGTTGGGGGTTCATCCCAGTGCTGCTATGAGATGCAAGAGCTTGGTGCTGACCAATGCCTACATACACAAAAATGGTAAAGATGCATTGTATTCAAGAGTAGGGTGCAAGGCCTTGGAGCCCAACCTTAACATCCACTAGTGATAAAAAAAAAGTTCCAGCACATTTGGTAAAAATTACTGTACTTATGCACATGGCCACAGTTTTGGTCTGCATCCAATCTTCGTTTTTTGCGGATCGGATACGGATCCATTCATCTCATCTCTGGGGCTGCAAAAGATGCAGAGATCACACCAGCCCATGCAGAAGTAGAAAAAATGTTAGCTTGCCCTTGGCTGGTATCTGTATTTTGTGTATCTGTAATTTGTGGACCGCAAAACGCTTATGGCCACATGGATGAGACCTTACTGTGAGAAGTTAAGCGACTATTAATTGAAGGTCAAATGATCTCCAAAAGGCAGAAAGTTAAAAATGACACATTCCCTTTGTATGTTCATATTTTGCATTTTCAAAATAACAAAATAGGAGATGGACCCGAAGCAAAACTTTGGGCCCTTTGGACGGTTAGTTCCTAGTAGCATCCCCTTTGGCAAGTATCACAGTTTGTAAAAACTTTTAGTAGCAGCCAAGAGTCTTTCAATTCTTGTTTGAGGGATTTTAATCATTTCTTCCTTTCATAAGTTCCGGTGACATTCCTGGGTCATATTGCATGTGCTGCTCTTTTGAGGTGTGTTTCGGATCATTATCCATTTGTAGAAGCCATCTTGTATTTGCTTCCAGAATTTGCTGGCATTTCATTTAATTTATTCTTCTCTCTACCTGTGAAATGTTCTCTATGCCATTGACTGCAACACAACCCCAAAGCATGACTAATCCCCCCATGCTTAATAGTTGGAGAGGTATTCTTTGCATGGAATTCTGTACCCTTTTTTCTCCAAACAGACCTATTTTTATTGTTGCAAAATACTTCTATTTTAACCATTTTTAATCGCTGCACAGGACTTGTTTGCAAAATGCATCAGGCTTGCTTAGATGTTCTTTTGTGAACTTCTGACTGAATTTTGTATGAAAACACAGGAGAGGTTTTCTTCTGATGACTCTTCCATGCAGGCCATATTTGCGCAGGTGTCGCTGAACAGTAGAACAATGTACCACAACTCCAGAGTCTGCTATATCTTCCTGAAGGTCTTTTGCAGTCAAGCGGGAGTTCTGATTTGCATTTCTAGCAATAATACAAGCAGCTGTCTCTGAAATTTTTCTTTGTCTGATAGACTTTCTCTTCAACTCCACTGTTCCTGTTAACTGAAATTTTTTAATTACATCTCAAACTGAGAAATGACAACCATTGCATTGCAGTCTTCTTATTGCTATGTTCTTATAGTATAATCTTTCTTTTTGTGTCTTAACCATTTTAATTTTCAGAGTGTTAAGCAGCGGCTTAGAAGAACCAATAGCTGCTTTCTTTGGGACAAAGTTAGAGGAGTCTGGGCATTTATAAAGCTGTGAAATTTGCATCTGTGGGCCTTTCCTAATGTTGATTGTGAACAAGCCTTGACCCTAACAGGATATTTAAGGTCTGAGTCCTTGGTCAAAGTTATCTGAGCGCTCAAATCTCCTTGGGTTCCCATACTTTTGCAAGGTGCTCCTTTCGTATTTTTGCTCTAAAAATCTAAAATTGTCCAAACCAAACTAATACACTATTATTGGTTAAATATTGAAAAGCGTGTTTCATCTTTAAGTTGATGCTGTTTGGGGATTATTTTGTCCTCAGCTTGCTTAACTGTTCACAGTAAGGCCTCTTTCACACGGGCGTCATGTTTGACGCCCGGATAAGAGGCCGGTGCGTTCCGGGAAAATGCGCATTTTTCCCGCGTGGGTGTAAACGTTTGCAACGCGTTTTGCAGGCGCGTGAGAAAAAACGCCATGTTTGGTACCCAGATCCAAATCTCCAGGACCTGTGATGACGTCACATCACCATGGTAAGATGGACCATGTGATTGGACCATGTGATGTGACGTCATCACAGGTCCTGGAGATCTTAGCTGATGCAGGGAAAGAGAGGAGAAATTGCGACTACGCGATCAAGTGGCTAAGGTAAGTTAACTTTTATTATTTTTAACCCCTTCCTCTTCATTTAACAATGCATTCTTTATTAAGAATGCTATTATTTCCTCTTATAACCATGTTATAAGAGGAAATAATAGAGATCGGGTCCCGTTGCTAAGCAACCATGCGGGAAAATCGCAACGCATCCGCACTTGCTTGCGGATGCTTGCGATTTTCCCGCAGCCCCATTCACTTCTATGGGGCCTGCGTTGCGTGAAAAACGCACAATATAGAGCATGCTGCGATTTTCACGCAAAGCAGAAGTGATGCGTGAAAATCACCGCTCATGTGCACAGCCCCATAGAAATGAATGGGTCCGGATTCAGTGCGGGTGCAATGCGCCCGTGTGAAAGAGGCCTAACAGTAATTTTGACCAGGGGTGCCCAAACTTTTGCATGCCATTGTAAGTAACACTTCAGCTTAGATACATAGCTGTATGTATGCTACCACAGGATAGCATGCAGCCAGATAACCACACCCATTTTTACTGACAATTACTGTCCTTTGTGTCAGTAAACTTACTGGTGAGCCTTCAGCAATGACAAGTATTTCACCCTACTTGCCAATTTGAAAGACAGACACGCTGTCTTGTTTACGACTATAGTACTTTCACACCAATCCCATGTATTTGTTCCAACTGTCTTTGTATTACACAAGTGCTCACGTCTGCTCGACGTGTGCCAGTGTTTTCAGTTGTTATTTCGTATTCTATTATTTGAAGAAAATAAATAAATAAATAAATAAATAAATAAAAACCATTACATTGTACCTGCAAACAGATGTGACATCTGTTGAAAAATTGCACTTTTTTGTTGCAAATTTAATGTAGCTCTATTAATTGCCGTCATTATTGCAGAGAAGTAACCCTGAAATTCTTGCAATCAATGTCAAATGCAGTCATAAAGCAGCTCTGATCGCACAGGCCTAAAATAATGAATTCTTGAATATCCCTGTGTTTTCAAATGTCAGCAGCATGAAGCGGCACCAAACAAGGGCACATTATTAAAACTGCACTTCAGCTCGATGCCGCTCTCAGCAGTGTAAGCATTTTTTTTTGTTCTAAAAGACCACAGGGATGTTTTTAGATAGAGCCCATCTAATTAAGGAGAAAAAGATATCATTAAAAAAAAGATATGATAAAAAAGGGGGTTGACCCCCCCCCCCCCATTATTATACTATATTAAGGGAGGGAAAAAATAAATTATTGCAAAACTGTAGTCAAATTGTACAAGAATGTCTTGATTTGAGAAATTGCTAAATAAATAAATAACAAGACATTTTGAAATATTTTTGGCAAATAAATACAGAAAATGCTCACGTTCTTTAATTAATTATTTAAAATTTTTAAACATTACAACTAGAGATGAGCGAATTTCTCAAAAACTTGATTTTGTCGGTTCACTGAATCTTCCAAAAATATTTGATTTGATCCAAATTTATTTGTGACGAATCTCGTTAAAAACTGCTATTTCCAGGCTGCAGAGAGCCTTTATAGTGGTGTAGAACACTGTGCCGTGCAGAAACACGCATAGGGAGTCTGCTGTGGTAGAGAAACAATACTCTGAGTCAGTATAACAGATGACAGGCGTCACTCTTACATTTACTTCACACTTAACTTATTTGGGCAGTCATGGGGCCAAAACAGAGTGGTGAGGTGGCAAAAGCATTAGGAGACCACAGCTTGGCCAAGTGACAGAGTGGGGAGGTGACAGCAGCATGAGGATACCACATAGTGGCCCAGTGACAGAGTGGTGAGCTATCAGCAGCATGAGGAGACCACAGAGTGGCCCATTGACAGAGTGGCGAGGTAACAGAAGCATGATGAGACCACAGAGTGTTCCAGTGACAAAGTGTTTAGTTGGCATCAGCATGAGGAGACCACAGAGTGTTGAGGTGGCAGCAGCAGAAGTAGACCACAGAGTGGCCCAGTGACAGAGTGGTGCGGTGGCAAAAGCATGAGGAGACCACAGAGTGATGAGGTGGCGAGGCATAAAGAGACCACAGAGTGGTCAGGTGTCAGCAGCATTAGGAGACTACAGAGTGGTGAGTTGGCAGCAGCATTAAGGAGTATACAAACCATTCGAAAATGTGGTGTTAAACAGGCAGAATATGCTCAAACCCACATGCGGTTGTGCATATATATAGGGGAGCATATCCTGCACTTGTAGTCTGTTGCTTATAGCAATCAACAGCAAAAAAATGCATACAATGGAAGATGCCAGCAACGGACTACAAGTACTGCAATAACCATCCTACATAAGGTTACAATTATGTAGTGGATATGAAGAACAATCAAAGACTAAACAAAAGCAAAGGCAGGTGCACTCTGCGATAATACTAAACCCTCACACTTATGTAAAATTGAGAGGTTAGTTCGACATATCATACTAGGAGGACATGTCTTAAGCTCGGGCACTGCGCCAAGATCTCTCAAGTAGCCCGAGGCCCTATCACTCACCTACCTGTGCCGTTTGGGCAATACCAGGGGCCAGTGGGCGAATTACGGGAGCATAAGGCCTGACTCACAGACAGCTTACCAGTAACCTCCAGCATGTAGTCATGCCTGCAATGGGAGGTGGGAAGTGCCTGTGAGCCCCACCTGAGACTGGCTGATATGGCCCAGGGCCTAAACAGGTGCACCTGAATGTAGCCTGTAGATGAAAAACAGGCACATTTAAATAGGCATTTATACACCTCCATACATAAGACTATACAAACCATTCGAAACAGTGGTGTTAAACAGGCAGGATATGCTCAAACCCACATGCGGTTGTGCATATATATAGGGGAGCATATCCTGCACTTGTAGTCTGTTGCCTATGGCAATCAACAGCAAAAAAATGCATACAATGGAAGATGCCAGCAATGGACTACAAGTACCACAATAACCATCCTACATGAGGTAACAATTATGTGGATGTGAAGAACAATCAAAGACTAAACAAAAGCAAAGACAGGTGCACTCTGCAATAATACTAAACCCTCACACTTATGTAAAATTGAGAGGTTAGTTCGACATATCATACTAGGAGGACATGTCTTAAGCTCAGGCACCGCGCCAAAGTCTCTCAAGTAGCCCAAGGCCCTATCACTCACCTACCTGGTAGAAGGCGTGTGGCATCAGGCGGGTGGTAGCATCAGAATAGTAGCTGAAGCAGGTCGCCAGAAGAGACAAGTCTCTTTTGACAAAGTTTGGGTGTGGAACTGTGGATGATCTAGTCTGATGTATCAGGCATTGGTGTGTGGAAATCCTGGCTGATTCATCTTCATAAAGGTCAGGTTCTCCACATTTTTGGTGGACAGGTAAGTTCTTCTTGGGGTCACTATTGCCTCCACCACACTAAACACTCGCTCTGATGCCACACCACTGGCCAGGCAGGAAAGCTTGTCCAGGGCAAACTTGGCCAGTTATGGCCACAAATCAAGTTTGGCTGCCAAGTAGTCCAGGGTATCTTCTAAGTGGGTTGGAAGGGTGCAGTCCAAGTATGCCACTACTTGCTGGTTCAGGTTCTGCTTCATATCTTGCTGCTACTGCTGGTGAGTAGTTTCTTAATTAGGCTGGAGAAAAAAAACTGCTCATCAGCGACTATAGACTTAAGTTGCTGTGATGGAGCTGGTACTGCTCCTGTCCACCCACCCCCCTCATCCCCCTTATCCCCCTTATCCCCCCAGCAGCCATGGCAGTGGAATGTGAGCGCAGAGGGTCCCTCCAGTCAGACCTGAGTGAGGATGAGTGATGCCGCACATAGGCAGCGGCCAACTGACTACATAGTATGTCTCAATAGTAGTTCAGTTTGTCCTCCCTCTCACAGGGTGGAAAAACGGCCACCATTTTGGACTGGTAGCAAGGGTTTAACATGGTGGAGAGCCAGTAGTCATCCCTCTGCCAAATGGCGACAATTTGGCTGTCACTACGCAAGCAACTTAGCATGCATCTGGCCATTTGCACAAGTGACTTGGAGTGACTCCTTCCCTCCATCTCCACTGCATACTGCCACTGTGTGTCTGGGTCATGCCTCGTCTTCCTTATAGCCCTGTAGCTCCTCCGGCTGCTCCTGCTCCTCCTCTTCTGTCACCTGTGTAGAAAAAACACTAATTTCTCCAACCATTGCTTGTGCTGGAATGTCCTCTGCATCCTCCTCCTCAAGTTCAGCCCCCATAGGGCTTATGAGGCCGTGAGATGTAGGCGCCAAGTCTCCTGTCCCCTGGCCAGACAGATTTACCAGCATTTGTTCCAGGACAGGAAGCAGTGGAATGACGTTCATCCCATAGTACTTGCAACTGACAAATAAAGTGGCCTCCTCAAAGGGCCTGAGCAAACAGCAGATGTCAAGCATCAGCTTTCACTGGCTGACATCGAAGTTACACAGGGGAGTACCTCTGTCCACCTGTATCATCAAGAAATTGTTTATAGCTTTTTTCTGTTCATATAGTTGGTCCATCATATGGAGAGTGGAGTTCCAATGGGTGGAAACATTGCATATCAGCCGATGTTGGGGAACGCCATTCTGCCTTTGCAGAAGTGCGGCTGAAGTGCATGCACTGACCATTTTCAGGATGTCTTGCAGATGGGTGGAAGAATTCAGAAACCTCTTTACAATCGGATTAAACACATGCGCCATGCTGGGCGCATGGCTCAGACCTCTTTGATGCAGCGCCGACACCATGTTCTTCCTTTTGTCGGTAACCATGGTTCTGATTTTGAGTTGTTGAGGACTGGAGAAAGCCAGGATTCACTTTCTTGATGAAGCTAGCGAAGCAGTTCCTCCCCTGTGTGACTCCGTTTGCCCAGGCAAACTAGGTTCCGAACAGCGTGACACCGCCGTGCCCTGCACATGTGGTATGCTGGTGGAGCAAACAGTGGTGGATGAGGAGGCAGATGCGGACATTGTCGCAGGACCACGGCGTGAGAATGTGGAGGCGGAAGCAGCGTCACCTGGCCAAGTTGCTGTGTGACTGGACAGGAACTATATATACCCAGTGGGCCATCAAAGACATATATTGTCCTTGACCCAAGTTACAGCTCCACATGTCGTCGCTGTCCTGCACTTTGGCAAACACTAACAGTCTCAAGGACTGGAACACTTTCTGTTCAACATAGGTATGCAGGGCTGGTACTGCCTTTTTCGCAAATAAATGATGGCTTGGGACTCTCCACCTCGGCTTGGCACAAGCCATCAGTTCTCTGAAAGGTGCAGAGTCCCCCACTTGGAAATGGAGGGACTGCAGCACCAGCAACTTGGCCACTGGCCAGTAGCACGTTCAGCTTCTGCTCCGTTGGATCATTGCACTCGTACTGTTGTCTCTTGGCAAATGCTTTGGTAATTGATCGCTAAATAAATGAGTGACGAGAAATAGGAGGATGAGGAGCAGGAGCATCTGGACCAGTAGATGATGGGAAGGACAGAAAGCTTCCTTCAGCTGAGGAGGTGGTGCCTTGACTGAAATAAAAAGGATGCGGGCCACTTGGTGATGCAGTGGTTGCTGTGGCATGCTGGACCACTACATTAGCACCACAATTCTCCCAGTCCACTTTATGGTGATGCTGCATGTGTTGAAGCAGGGCCGTGGTACCAACATTGGCAACCCGGCCATGCTTCACCTTCTGACCACACATTCAGCAATTGGCCAGTTTACCTCCTCAAGCAGCTTGACAAAAAACTGCCAGAGGGCCGAAAATGGCACCCCCCCCAATAGTGTTGGGCGCTAATATTCGAATAGCAATTTTTTTTTTGCGAATATCGGCACTTTGCTAATTCGAGAATATTTAGAATATAGCGCTATATATTCGCTATTTTGAATATTATTTTTTTTTTTGTTAATCCTTGTTGCTCTCTGGTTGTCTTTCCACTTCTCAAAAGCTGTTCTTACCTGTCCGGAGGATTCCTGGCTCCCTGCCCACTCCAGTCAATGCCCGTTGCCACTTCTGCCGACTTCCCGTGTGCATGGGAATGCCTCCATGCTAAAATGTACTGTCGGATGTGAGAACCACGATCTCACAAATTTGACTAAGTTGTATTCGCAATGCGATTACTATAACCTGTATCACTCGCATTGCACTTGCATCTGTGTAGAATTAACTAAACTAATATTAACTAATATTAAGAATATAGCACTATATTCTCAATCTTCATTATATTTTAGCAATACAACCATTAGGAACTCAGATCTAAGTTGAATTCGCAATGCGAGTATATATTCGCTTTGCGAATTCAACTTAGAGGTGAGTTCCTAATGGTTGTTGCTAGAATATAACGAAGATTGAGAAAATAGTGCTATATTTGATATTCGTTGTCTTCATTATATTCTAGCAATACAACCATTAGAAACTCAGCTCTACGTTGAATTCGCAATGCAAGTATATGTTCGCATTGCGAATTCCCTTTGATGGGCCTGTCACTTGTCTGTCTGACATAATGTAAAATAAAAGAAATAAATTAAATTAAAAGTACATTAATATACCCCAAAAATGGCTGCATAACAATGTCGGTTCAACGCAGAATTGCTAATAACATGTACTTATTTTACCTATTCATACACCTCTTCCTTTGGAATAACTTGCAGGATTACAGGCTGAACTGGATAGACAAATGTTTTTTTTTTTTCAACCTTACAGGGAGTGCAGAATTATTTGGCAAATGAGTATTTTGACCACATCATCCTCTTTATGCATGTTGTCTTACTCCAAGCTGTATAGGCTCGAAAGCCTACTACCAATTAAGCATATTAGGTGATGTGCATCTCTGTAATAAGAAGGGGTGTGGTCTAATGACATCAACACCCTATATCAGGTGTGCATAATTATTAGGCAACTTCCTTTCCTTTGGCAAAATGGGTCAAAAGAAGGACTTGACAGGCTCAGAAAGGTCAAAAATAGTGAGATATCTTGCAGAGGGATGCAGCACTCTTAAAATTGCAAAGCTTCTGAAGCGTGATCATCGAACAATCAAGCGTTTCATTCAAAATAGTCAACAGGGTCGCAAGAAGCGTGTGGAAAAACCAAGGCGCAAAATAACTGCCCATGAACTGAGAAAAGTCAAGCGTGCAGCTGCCAAGATGCCACTTGCCACCAGTTTTGGCCATATTTCAGAGCTGCAACATCACTGGAGTGCCCAAAAGCACAAGGTGTGCAATACTCAGAGACATGGCCAAGGTAAGAAAGGCTGAAAGACGACCACCACTGAACAAGACACACAAGCTGAAACGTCAAGACTGGGCCAAGAAATATCTCAAGACTGATTTTTCTAAGGTTTTATGGACTGATGAAATGAGAGTGAGTCTTGATAGGCCAGATGGATGGGCCCGTGGCTGGATTGGTAAAGGGCAGAGAGCTCCAGTCTGACTCAGACGCCAGCAAGGTGGAGGTGGAGTACTGGTTTGGGCTGGTATCATCAAAGATGAGCTTGTGGGGCCTTTTCGTGTTGAGGATGGAGTCAAGCTCAACTCCTAGTCCTACTGCCAGTTTCTGGAAGACACCTTCTTCAAGCAGTGGTACAGGAAGAAGTCTGCATCCTTCAAGAAAAACATGATTTTCATGCAGGACAATGCTCCATCACACGCGTCCAAGTACTCCACAGCGTGGCTGGCAAGAAAGGGTATAAAAGAAAAAAATCTAATGACATGGCCTCCTTGTTCACCTCATCTGAACCCCATTGAGAACCTGTGGTCCATCATCAAATGTGAGATTTACAAGGAGGGAAAACAGTACACCTCTCTGAACAGTGTCTGGGAGGCTGTGGTTGCTGCTGCACGCAATGTTGATGGTGAACAGATCAAAACACTGACAGAATCCATGGATGGCAGGCTTTTGAGTGTCCTTGCAAAGAAAGGTGGCTATATTGGTCACTGATTTGTTTTTGTTTTGTTTTTGAATGTCAGAAATGTATATTTGTGAATGTTGAGATGTTATATTGGTTTCACTGTTAAAAATAATTGAAATGGGTATATATTTGTTTTTTGTTAAGTTGCCTAATAATTATGCACAGTAATAGTCACCTGCACACACAGATATCCCCCTAAAATAGCTAAAACTAAAAACAAACTAAAAACTACTTCCAAAAATATTCAGCTTTGATATTAATGAGTTTTTTGGGTTCATTGAGAACATGGTTGTTGTTCAATAATAAAATTAATCCTCAAAAATACAACTTGCCTAATAATTCTGCACTCCCTGTATATACTATGTTACTATGTTACCGCAAAAATGCAGAATAAAGTCTTTCCTAAGACTGTCTATAGCGCCTGCCACGTCTCTTCCTGCACTAAATACACTGGAAAATGGCTGAATCCAAGATGGCTGAGGCTAGTTAAAGGGCTCCGACATCACAGGGCTGGCTGCTGATTGGCTGTATGCATTGCATTGTGGGTAATTCCTCATTCCCAGAGTTCTTAGCTCCATGTTCTAACATGCTCAGCAGTGATTTTAGGAAAAAATATTTGATCCGTTAACACGAAGAGTGAGGAAATTCGACTTTGGTGCGAATCCAATTTTTCTTGAAATTTGGATCGAATTCCACTTTGTCAAGTCCGATTTGCTCATCTCTAATTATAACAAAAGCTCTCACTAACATATTTTTCCAAAAAGTAATGGGACATGCTCAAATTAGGCGTGGAATGGCAAGAATATTAGGAAGAAAAGTGTGAAAGTGCGAAAGCAAGAAGAAAGAGAGAAGAGGGTGATAGGAAAGAGGATGAACGAAGGAAAGAAAGAGGAAAAATGATAAATAAGAACCAATATAGCGTTGTATTGCGCAGAGTCCTGCAACATCTTCTGGCTTTTTGAAGCCAGAGTATTAAAGAAGAAGGATCCAGCTACCTCATAGGGCTGGAAAGTAGGTTCTTTAGTATGACTTCATAGGAAGCAGGTAGAAGGTAGGTGCTTAGTAAAAGAGGAAGTGATTCCCCAGACCTCTCTCTAAAACTAAGCCAGGAGCAAACACTCCCAAAAGATGTAAAGGGTGGTCCCCACTGAATTATGGCAGTGCCAGGATTGTAACGATGAGGTTTGCATCAAGGTATGCAAATCAGTTTTGTATGGAATGGGAGGCCCAAGAGCGGCCGCACTGGAAAATGTTAAAAACTGAATGCATTGTATAGATTATCTTAGATGTACAGTGCTGCTGGAAAGTTTGTGGAACCTTCAGAATAATCTTTATTTCTGATTACATTTGACCTAAAACTACATCAGAGTTTCACACAAGTCCTAAAAGTAGATAAAGAACCAAATCAAAGAAATAAGTCAAAAATATAACACTTGGTCATTTGTTTATTGAGGAAAATGAGGTCATGATCAGGATCAATGAGAAGCCAGAACCAGGAACAAGACCAAGGACAGGGTATGAACCTTAATCAGCACCCATGTCATGGCAGTATGAGCCTCCTTTAAATAGACTGCCGGACCAGACATCATTTTCAGGTGTTGGTTGCCTTAACAACACAACGGCACCAAGTAGCCAGAGAGGGGGAGAAGATTGGGATTGTATTTACAAAGGAGGATACATCCGGTTGGCTAGAACCGAATGTGACTGTTTCCAGGGATTATGGCCGCCCTCCTAAACATGGAGTGGCTGCTAGGCAAGGCAAATAACACTAAGCATTTGGGGAACAATGACCAATCCAATGTAATTTGTTTGTAAACTAATAAAGATTACCACCTTAAGGACCTTGCCATTTTTCACCTTAGGGCCCAGGCGTTTTTTTTATTTTTTTTATTTAACATGTGTCACTTTATGTGGTAATAACTTTGAAATGCTTTTACTTATCTAAACCATTCTGAGACTGTTTTCTTGTTATACATTGTATTTCATTATGGTGTAAAATTTTTGTCAATATAATTCACCCGTATTTATTAAAAAATCTAAAATTTACAGAAAATTTGGAAAAATTACCAATATTTAAAATTTGAATTTCTTTGCTTTTAAGGCCTCATGCACACGACCGTATGTTTGGTCTGCATGCGAGCCGCAAAAAAAATAGATCATGTCCTATTCTTGTCCGTTTTGCAGACAAGAATAGGCATCTCTATAATGGGCCGCCTGTTCCGTTCCGCAAATTGCGGAAGGGAACGAGCGGCTTCCGCGTTTTGCGTATCTGCAGTTTGCCGATCCGCAAAACACACAGTCGTGTGCATGAGGCCGAAGGCAGATAGTGATACATCATAAAAGAGTTATTACTTTGTATTTCTCAAATGTCCACTTTCATGTTTGCTTAATTTTTTAAATGTCATTTTATTTTTTAGGATCTTATAAGGCTTAGAATTTTAGAAGTTTAAAACTTTAAGAAAATTTCTAAAACCCACTTTTTTAAAGACCACTTCTGTTATGAAGTCACTTTGTGGGGCTTACATAGTGGAAACCACCCATAAATGACGCGTTGTAGAAACTACACCCCTCAAGTTTTATTCAAAACTGATTTTACAAACTTTGTTAGCCCTTTAGGTGTTCTACAAGAATTAAAGGAAAAAGGAGATGACATTTAAAAATGTCACTTTTTTGGCAGACTCTCCATTTTTATTCATTTTTTTCCTGTAACACATCAAGGGTTAACAGCCAAATAAAACTCAATATTTATTACCTCGATTCTACTGTTTACAGAAACACCCACATGAGGTTGTAAACTACTATACGGGCACACGGCAGGGTGCAGAGGGGAAGGAGAACCGTATGGTTTTTGGAGGGCAGATTCCACTGGGATAATTTTAAGTTGCCTTATGATATTTAAAGACCCGTTGAGACCCCCTAAAGTAGAAACTCCAAAAAAATTATGTCTTTTTGAAAATTATAGAATAAGATGATACTTTTATTGGTACTGTTTTGTGGTATCTTTGACTTTTGATTGCTCTATACTATGCTTTCTGTTAGGCGAGGTAACAAAAAAATTGTTCTGGCACAGTTTTTATTTTTTGTTTTTTAACAGTGTTCACCTCAAAAGTTAGCTCATGTCCTATTTTTATAGCGCATGTTGTTATGGAGGTGACAATAGCAAATATTTTCTTTTGTTTCAGTTTTACATAATAAAGCATTTTTTTTTAAAAAAAACATGTTTTTGTCTCCTTTTCCTGAAAGCCATATTATTTTATTTTTTGTGGGATTTTGTAGGGGCTGAGTTTTTGCGGTATGAGGTGATGGTTTGATTGGTACTATTATGGAGCACATACTACTTTTTGATCAATTAGTATTGCACTTTTTGTAATGTAAGGGGACAAAAAATAAATTTTTTTTTGCCACGGTTTTGCGGTTTACACTTGACAGGGTAAATCGTGTGATATTTTTATAGAGCAGGTTGTTATGGACGGGCCAATACATAATTTGTCTATTTTTTATATATTTTTTTGGTTTTACACAATAGTAGCATTTTTGATAGAAAAGCAATCATATGTTTATGTCTCCATTTTCTGAAAGTCATTTCTTTTTTTACTTTTTGAGCAGTTGTCTTAGACAAGATCTAATTTTTTGCTGGATGAGATGACGATTTGATTGGTATTATTTGGGGGCACATATGACTTTTTGATTGCTTCGTATTCCACTCATGTGATACTTTTATAGAGCAGGTTGTTACGGACGCGGTGATACATAATATGTCTGTTTTAAAAAATATATATATATATATATATATATATATATATATTGTACTGCATTGACTATCAGTGTATTACACAGTTTAAAATACTGAAAGTTTGCCTATAAGAGCTAGCCTGAGAGCTGGGCCATATAGGCCACCGTAGCTGCCAGGTCCCAAGGCCTTTAAAAGTGTTGGGGAAGCCATGGCAACCAACGGGTGCCGTAACTGAAGCGAGGGGACCCGATAGCTCAGGAGATGGAGCACAAACCTCCCATATGCCACGGTCATATGCCGCGGTTGATCCTGCTGATTAAAATTAATACCTGCTTTGTGAAAATTGGCTGAGGTGTTCCCGAGACAAAGGACTGCTTTGACCTATGTAATTGCAGTCAGTGCACTAATGGGCAGGACCCTCATTGCATTCTAGTTTTGCAGGGCTGGCCACATCCCTCAGTGGACTGAAACTCTAATTTGTATGAAGAATAAAAGTCTTTTTTTTTTTTTTTTTTGGAAGCGTCACAACCAATTTTTACAAGACAGGTATTATTTAAATCTGAAGGTTCAACCCTACCAGGCAGCACCTCTGGTGTAATAGAGTCGATACTACTGTCAGCTGCTCTTTAACTATTAAATTGACAAAACTTTTTGCAGGTCGGTCAGATATTAAAAGAATATTCAGTAAGGGAAGGCAGCTCTGAAGATCGTATGCAAAGCTCTTAGAAGGAAATATTAATGCACATCCTTGATACAAATTTAATAACGTCTTTCTTCTCGGATCATTTTCCCCAAAGCTTTTATCACCATAGACACGGGGAGCAGGACAAGCTGAAGGAAATAGGAGGTATTGATTTCACATGTTACTTTATTGTAGAACATCAAACACATTGGATGACATGTTACTTTACTGCGGATACAAGTCATCCAGCCAGGGTAAATGGAAGACACGGATTAGTGAAATGAAATGCGCCATTCTACATAATTACTGCAAGAAGTAAAGTCTAGTCACATTTCACCTGACACAATGGAGCTCATAGATCGGTCTGGGCTTGGCAAACAAACATGGTGCAAGTCTTTCCGATAATTAGATATGGTGATGTGAATACCCATGTGATCTCCGGGCCTCATTGCAGCATCGAGCATCAACACATCGAGCTAATTTTGCATTGGGGCTATTTTTGGTGGCTGGACTGTAGGGAAGGATTAAGGCCGGTAGAAGATCCTCATGTCACCTATTGGATGTAGATCCAATCTGACCCTAAATTGAGTCTGCATCTAGGAGAGTTAGTCAGATGGAGCAGTTTCTAACTTCACTGGGCTATCCTGTCACAAAATCCATTGGGAAAGTCAAGTCAAGCATCTTGCAACCATTTACTTAAGTTGTTACATGTCGAGATAAGAAATTTTACATTGACACATGGACATGGCGCTCTCCACTGAAGTTAATGATGTTCTCTGACTTATTGCAAAGCTCCCCAAAGCCCCAAAAATGATTATACTCACCTCTTCACCGTTTAGAATTTTCAACGCTACCGCTCCGGTCCTCATCTTTTGTTTACATGGCTGCTGAACGTAGCGGTATATCCCTTGTGATTACTGCAGTCAGTCACTAACCTCAGCATTTAAAATAAGTCAGATAACCCATTTAATGGAAAATATGGAGACAACTGCGGCAGCAACTTTAAAAGAGAGTCACATGCATGCATGACCACCTGTCCATCCCTCCTTGGCTGGGATCACCGAGGACAGGTTTGAAAGTAATGGAAGCCCCAGGATATATGGCTTCACTATAATGTGCCTTCCCTATAATCCCATTCTCTTAGCAGGAATTCTTATTCACTTACCTACTGGATTGTTAAAAAAAAAGAAAAAATTGTAAAAATAATTATGATAATAATAACATAGCAAAAATAAGAAAAAAAAATGGATATTTTACCCAGCAGAAGTATTGCAATTTGCTTCAACTTGTTACACCCGGGTATACAGATGTGTGTGGACCTGATGCACTTGGAGTCATTATATGAGTTGTTATGTGACCCCGGGGTCAGGAGTCATAAAGAGAAGCAAACTAACAGCATGAAGTTATTCAACCAGAGAGATGAGACGTTACTAATGGTGCCGCACTGACTAATTATTCTCGTCATTAGGATTAAGCGCCATAACATGGCCCGGGCTCATTCATTATGATTAGACTTTACATGCATTAAGAACTTGTCTATTAAATACTGTTATGGGGAAATTATTTAGGTGAGGGTGGGGGGAGGGTGGATGTTTTTGACATTAAAGCTGCTTTTTGTAGAGTTTGAGTTAAGTCATTAAGTAACCAACTTGTAACTTTTGGATCCGAGTGCAGAAATCTGTTACATGGCTACCCGAATAATACTGAATATCTGGTGACAATGAAGTGTATCAGGGGGATATACAGTGTATGGCAATGTGAGAGATGGCGGCGATGTGCAGGCTGCAGTGTTATTACGGAACCAGCTCAGGATATGTGCCCGCACTGCTCTATTGAGGGGCAGCACATCCTTAGAGCTGCCTGTGAATCTATTATAGCCAGTGACAGGGAGCATGCAGTGCCGACAGAGTACAGAAACTTGGAAGAGCAGCAGGAGGCAGGCAGCAAAGACCTGACGCTCCCAATGTGGGATGTCAAGAGGACGTGCCTGACAACCAATGCTGAGCAAAGTTATATAAGGGGTGCTAAAAAATGATTTACAAGTGCAGGGAAAGATTATTCAAGATGTAGGGAAAGGATAGGGAGGAATCATTCCACAGCATTTATGTAGAACAGGGTTCAGTCGGGGAGGTTACAGCCTGGGTAATAGGAACAATCCTATTACACCTTGCTGCACTGACTGGGGAACCAAATAGCCATTATACAGCTCTGTAATTCCAGCAAACTGTTCTTGTTTTGGGGTGCAAGTGCTGTGTGATACCACCATTAACAGGGTTTATTACAAGGAAATATTTCTACATCTTATTTGCTCTGTGAGGTGCAGTTATATACTCTAGAGCATTTTATGGCTTGCATTAGTGGGGGAAAAGGGCTTATTAGCCGTTGTGTGGTGAAGGGTGAAAATTTCAGCCCTTTTTGTGGTGTATTCGTGGCAAAATAAAAACATATTTGCCGTTCAGTGGCGCAGTTATATGTTCTAAAGCCTTTTAGAAAAATATATTTGCCCTACAGCGGTGAGCTCCATTATACTACAGCTATTTACAGGTTGTATTAATAGGATAGATACGTACGTCCTATTAGCCGTTCTGCAGTGAATTGTGATTGTTATATCTATTTTTTGGGGTGTATTAATAGGAAAAAGAATACGTCTTAGCTGGTCTGCAGTGAACCAACATTGTTTATACTGCCATTGTTGGGGTGTATTAAAAGGAGAAATAAGTACTTGCTATTTGCCGTTCTGCAGTGAATTTACATTGTCATTCATTATTTCGTGAAACAGCCTTTTTTGGGAATATTGATAGGTGATTGTAGACTTCCTTTTGCTGTATGGACCGAATTATGTCAATTAGCCATTCATTGGGGAAATTTCTTTGTGAAACAGCCTTTTTTGGGAAAATTGATGGTGATTGTAGACTTCTTTTGCTGTATGGACAAAATTGCATCGATTAGCCATTCATTGGGGACATTTTTTTGTAAAACAGCCTTTATTTTAAAAATAGGTCGGTAGCTGTAACTACGGTCAAGGACAATATTTGTCTTTTATGGCCCACTGGGTAAATGTGGTTCCTGCCCAGCCACACCAGCAACTTGGCCAGGTGACGTCGCTTCCGTCTACACAATATCAAGCCGTTGGTCCTGCGACAATGTCCGCCTTTGCCTCCTAATCCTCCACCATGTTCTCAGCCTCCAATGCAGGGACTATTTGCAGTGCTCCTCCAGCATACTACATGTGCAGGGCATGGCAGTGTCACGCTGTTCTGCACCTCGTTTGACTGGGTGAATGGAGTCAATACAGGGGAGGAACTGCTCTGAATCCTTCATCAAGAAATAGAATCTTGGCTTTCTCCGCGACAAGTTAATATCGGAACCATGGTGACGAAAAATGGGAAGAACAAGGTGTCGGTGCTGCATCAAGGAGGCTTGAGCCATGGTCCTAGATCTCATGGACACATGAGCCCTGTGAGGGCTGAAATGGAGGAGGAGGAGGAGGAATACATTGGAGCACAAGCAATGTG
This sequence comes from Bufotes viridis, assembly GCA_033119425.1. Taxonomy (NCBI): domain Eukaryota; kingdom Metazoa; phylum Chordata; class Amphibia; order Anura; family Bufonidae; genus Bufotes; species Bufotes viridis. The sequence goes on from CM065597.1 coordinate 6,371,565, forward strand.
TAGCGAAATGGGTGGTTTTTCCAAACAGGTGACAGGAGAGGAGGAGCAGGAGCAACCAGAGGAGCTATAGCGCGATAAGGAAGATGAGGCAGAGGACCCAGACACATCGTGGCAGTATGCAGTGGAGATGGAGGCAGGGAGTCCCTCTGAGACACTTACACAAATGGCCCGATGCATGCTCACTTGCTTGCGTGGTGACAGCAGAATTGTCACCATTCGGCAGAGGGATGACTTGCGGCTCTTCACCTTGTTGGACCCTCGCTACCGGTCCAAAATGGGGGCCTTTTATACACCCACTGAGAGGGATGAGAAACTGAACTACGATAGAGACATCCTATGTAGTCAGTTGGCCGCTGCTTATCTACACCATCGTCAGTCCTCTCACAGGTCTGACCGGGGGAGGGGGGGGGGGCTCTCTGCGCTCACGTTCCTCTGCCATGGATGCTGTGGCAAGGTGGGGGGATAGGAGTAGTTCCAGCTCCATCAGCAGCAACTTGAGTCTAGGGACACTGATGAGCAGCTTTGTTCACCCGCCTTATGAAGAAACTGCTCACCAGCAGCAGCAAGACCTTGAGCAGGACCTGAACCAGCAGGTGGTGGCATACTTGGACAGTACCCTGCCACCCTACATTGAAGATCCGCTGGACTACTGAGCAGCCAAACTGGATTTGTGGCCGCAACTAGCAGAGTTTGCCCTGGAAAAGCTGTCCTGCCCGGCCAGCAGTGCGGCACCATAGCAGGTGTTTAGTGTGGGTGTTTACCCAAAGAAGAACTCGCCTGTCTACCCAAAATATTGAGAGACTGACCTTTGTCAAGATGAATCAGGCGTGGATCAGCCAGAATTTGAAACCAATAATGCCTGATGCATCAGATTAGATCATCCATGGTGCCACACCAACACTGTGACAAAAGAGACAGGTTTCTTCTGGCTACCTGCCTCTGCTACTATTCTGTTGCTGCCACCCGCCTGATGCAACACATCTGATGCTTAGTGCGCCTTCTTTCACCCACCATCTTCAGTTGGTACTTGTATTGCCACCCACCTGCCCACTCTGTCACCGGGTCACTCTGTGGTCTCCTAAGGCTGCTGCCACCTCCTCACCATGTCACCTTGCCACTCTGTGGTCTCCGAATGCTGCTGTCCCCTCCAAGCTATGTCACCTTGCCACTTTGTAGTCTCCTGATGCTGCTGCCACCTCCACACTATGTCACCTTGCAGCTCTGTGGTCTCCTGATGCTGCTGCTATCTCAACACTGTGTCAGTTTGCCACTCTGTGCCCTCCTGATGATGCTGCTGCCACCTCTGCACTTTGTCATTGTGCCACTCTGTGGCCTGATAATGCTGCCACCACATCCACACTGTCATTGTGCCACTCTGTGGCCTCCTCCTGATACTGCTGCCACCTCCAGGCTCTGTCATTGGGCCACTCCGTGGTCTTTTCATTCAAGTGTCATCTCTGTTCTGAGACAGATCCACTCCTGTTTTTTTTGGGCATTAGCAATACTGTTGGATTACTGACCAAATGCTGACGAATGAAGGCGGATGCTCAACAGACAGGATCCCTTTTTTTGTGTTTATTGTTCTGACGGATCGGAGGAAGGGCAAAACAATCAGTGACGTCAACACAAACTTATTGCTGACACCCACTCCACTCTGTTGGGGGGGGGGGGTGCTCTACTTGTATAAGCGTTTAATAGAACAGGTTCTGTAGACATCTACGTGAAATCAGCTGACAACGGTGAAAAAGAAGTGCACTTCCTCTTGGCACTAACATCGACCTATAAGGCTTAGTTCATACTTCAGTTATTTGGTCACTTTTGGCACCTTGACTGCCCAAATAAGTGTAGTGTGCAGTGATTCTAAGAGCAAAGCCTGTCATCTGCATGTCATACTGACTCACAGTATTATTTCACCACCACAGCAGACTCCCTATGCGTGTTACTGCGAGGCACAGTGTTCTACACCCCTATAAAAGCTCTATGCAGCCAGGAAATACACGTTTTTTAACGAAATTCGCTGCAAATAAATTCAGATCGAACCAATTTTTTTCCAAACAAATCGGCGAACCAGTGAAAAATTTGCTCATCTCTAGTTATGATAGATTTGATGGTGCACCTGGGGATCATCAAAGCTTTGGATATTTTTTAATAACCTAATCCTTACTTGTACTTCTCAACAACATTGTCTGTTACTTGTTTAGAGAGTTCCTTGGTCTTCATGGCAGTGTTTGGTTAGTGATGCCTCTTGCTTAGGTGTTGCAGCCTCTGGGCCTTTGAAAAAAGGTGTGTATATGTAATGACAGATGATGTGACACTTAGATTGCACACAGGTGACATCATGTCACTAATTATGTGACTTCTGAAGGAAATTGGTTGCAACAGAGCTTTTTATGCTAATTTTCTAAACAATAGTGTTATTTATCTATTTTTTTCATTTGACTTCACCAACTCAGACGATTGTGTTCTGATCCATCATATAAAATTCAGATTAACAAAACATTGAACGTAAGGCTTTAATGTAACTAAACACAAAAAAGTCAAGGGGGGGGGGAATACTTTTGCAAGGCACTGTAGATAACTATGGGTTAACGCACGTTTGACAGCATTAACATACAGTGTTTACAAACACACCGCGCTGGCACATGCGTTCTGCTTTTTTATATTCCAAAGGTTTCATAAATCGTCCCTTATCAGCGGTAGACGATGTTTAAAAACACACGGTCTTATGGGATTAAAAAAAACGATGGTTGGCAGTCTGTGGCAGTGGCATGATGATGACGGTGGCATGATGAAGGGTACAGCAGCAGCTGTACAGAATGTGATGGTCGGCAGTTTGCAGCAGTGGCATGATGGTGGCTGCAGCAGCTGTACAGAATGTGTTGGTAGGCAGTTTGCAGCAGTGGCATGATGGTGGCTGCAGAAGCAGCTGTTCAGAATGTGGTGGTAGGTAGGTCACAGCAATGCCATGATAGAGGCAGCAGCAGCAGTACAGAACACAATGCTAGGCAAGTCACAGATTAAGCTATGTAGCTGCAGAGATTTCTGACGCTGTAAGTTCAGGAGAGCGTTCCTCACCACATAAGAATGGGTAAATGGAGGGACAGTCTTCTGGACATTTTCAGTACCTTGTGCAAGTCAGTGCATTTTTTTAAAGGGCCATGCAGGGTTCATTATTTCCCCTAGTTTCAGGGCAGCCAGGATGCTGCAGAAATTGTCACTGACCACCTTGCCCTTGCCGCAACTACTCGCTGTTGTGACTACTGTCGTCCAGGCCAATCAGCTACAACATGGCATGGCATCGTTTGACAGGAAGAAGGGGTAGTGCAAGCTGCTGTGGACAGGACAATAACCATGGGGGAGGAGGTGGATAAAATAAGTGCCTACTGTGGGAACAAGCCCCATGATATTGTAGGAAGGTGTCGAAAGAACATGTCCATGATGCTGGGGTGCTGCCACAAAAAACATTGACCCAGTGGGCCCAAAAAGACATGTCCTGTCCCTGTCCATAACAGTTGCTCCAGGTGTCCACCATGGAGTGCAGCTTGCCGCACAGTGAGACTCTCAAGGAAGGCTTAAATTCTCCTTCACTTGAGAGTACATGGCTCTAATCCAGCAACATGGCCAGGTGGGGGGTCAGCTTGTAGACAAGCTAATTGCTTCTTCTACTACTTCTGGCTGGATGGCTGGTGCTGCTATTCCCCACGTTCTGGCTCTGGGTCTTCCTGAAATTTTTGGGCCTCTCAGATAATGTTGTGTACTACCCTGTGTATTGGTGTAATAATCACGCATATGCTGGTTTGAATATAATCAACAACAACCACTTAAAAAATTTTTTTGACTGTAATTGTTTGGAGAAAGAAATAAAGAAAAAACATATTTATGTCTAAATTTGTTATAACTCACAGATACTTTTGTGTGCTATCCTGTCTCTATTGGTGTAGTAATCACATATATAGGTTGCTTTAATCAAATTTAATAATCCCCCCCAAAAAAAAAAAAAATTACAACAGTGGGGATATAAAATAAACAAAAATGAATCATTAAGGACCAGGTATGAGGCTGAATGTCACATCAACACTCACAAGTACATTGCAGCCCTAGCTTTTGTATTGTTGTAGTAATCACCTATGTCTGCTGGTTTATTTCCATTGAACAATTCCTAAAAATATTTAATTCCTACTGTGTGGATAAAAAATAAAAGAAAACTGAGGCCTGATGCTAAATTTCCTATTAACACTCACAGGTAAATTGTTGCCCTAACTTGTGTATTACTGTACTGTCACCGATATGCTGGATTAATTACATTCAGTGAGCCACCCTCCCCACCCTGCCACGATCATTGATAACTGCAGCATCTGAGGGGTTCAATGACAGGAGGCGGTGCAATCACCGTTCCTCATCATTGTGCCCGCTACTCACAAATAAATGGGCTTTGTGACAAAGTAATTTGTCACAAACCAAATTTTCTTTGTGAAATTCGGCGAAGCAGTCGAATCAAAGTTTTCTAAACGTCACTCATCTCTAATTCTATATGCTATGCTAGGTCGATGGAAGAACACGTGTTGTACAGTTTTCGCAGTTTTCAGCTTCGCTGATCCGTTCATCTTTAGTGATGACTCTTTTCAAAATGCCCAGATCTCAATGCGATAGGAAATAGAACACTGTAGTTTCGTACTAGCATACAGGCACCACAGTGAGATATCTGCGAACCAGGAGCCCAGTGTCTATGAAGATAATGAGATTTGGCAGCAGACATTCAATTTTTGGAAGCGCTGACGTTCTGGAGCCCTCACAGGTCTGTCTGTGATAGTCCTGCTTGTCTTTATATCTGTACTTGGATTTAACCCTTAGGCCCTATTCACACATCCGCAAGTGTTTTGCGGATCCACGGAGCCGCGGATCCGCAAAACACGGACACACCGGCAATGTGCATTCTGCATTTTTGCAGACCGCACATTGCCCGAACTCCATAGAAAATGCCTCTTCTTGTCCGCAATTGCGGACAAGAATAGGACATGCTCTATTTTTTTTGCGGAGCCGTGGACCGGAAGATCGGCGGCGCGCTCCGCAAAATCGGATGCGGAGAGCACAGTGTGTGCTCTCTGCATCGTTCCCGGCCCCATTCACAGTCAATGGGTCCGCATGTATTCCGCAAAATTGCGGAATACATGCGGACTACATTGCAGATGTGTGAATAGGGCCTTAGACTTACAGTATTTCCCTGTGGACTTCTACTAGGACAATTTAGCAGAATTTTCCCTCTTGGTGCAAATCCATTTAATGACTGGTGACATCATCTTGGATAATGATGACATCTTACTTAAACAGGGCTGTCACCAATTATTTTGATAAACTTATGAGACTGTACAGCGTTTCAAGACACATGTTCTCCAACCTGTGGCTAGACTCCAGAACAAAACCCAATATCCAGACCTTAGACCAGAGGTCAGCAACCTCCGGCACTCCAACTGCTGTGAAACTACAACTCCCAGCATGCAAACTCACTCAGCTGTTTTTGTAACTCCTATCGAAGTGAATGAAGCATTTTGGGAGTTGTATTTTCTGAACAGCTGGAGTGCCGAAGGTTGATGATCCCTGCCTTAGACTATACCACTGACCCCAATAGCCATACCTCAGATAAGACTCTCTTCATCCTTGGTGTCAAAAATACTTGAAATCCTTAAGTCGTCCAGTACCATACTTTGCACAGCTATGCAGCTTCTCCGAAATCCTGAAAAGAAAATCTCCAACAGCACAGTAACTACCGTAAGTATTGACTTATAGACATCAGGGAAATCTGGATGACAACGAATACGGAGACTATGACAATTTTAATACCATCACTCAGCTTTCCCAGCTTTGTAAATGACCAACTGCCTAATTATTAAGATATATGCTATATGAAAAAAATTACTAGTCACCTCCGCATTGCACCTCCACACTCACAGGCATTAACATAGAGCTCCCCACCCTCTTGCTTCTCTTGGAAGGCTTTCTACAAGATTATGGAGTGTGTCTGTGGGAATTTTTGCCCCTTCATCCAGAACCATTTGTGGTCAGCCATGATGTTAGAGGTGAGTACCTGACTCTCAATCTCCATTCTGTTGTTGGATAGGGTTGAGGTCAGTAAAGTTCTTACAGACTCCCCCAACGGTGCTTTTTTGGAACTTTCTTTGTGGGGTACAGTCATTCCGGAACCAAAAAGGGCCTTCCCCAAACTGTTCTGACAAAGTTGCCACCATATAATTGTCTACAACAGAGATCAACAACCTTTGTCACTCCAGGTGTGGTGAAACTATGACTCCCATCATGCTCATTTGCTTTGCTGTTCTCATGGAGTGCATAGAGTGCATGGAGCATGCTAGGGCTTGTAGTTTCACAAAAGCTGCAGTGCCGGAGGTTGCTGACCCCTGGTCTACAATGTCTTGTCTGCAAAAGCATTCAACCCTGAACCCCCCACCCCATAGCCTTATCCCTCCTCCATAGACCTAACAGATGGTACAGTGCAGTCAGGCAGGTAAACTTCTTCTGGCATTCCCAAGATTCATTCATCAGACCAACAGACAGAGAAGTATAATTTGTCACTAAACCGAAGACATGTCCACTGCTCCAGAGGCCATTGGTGATGTTTTTTACACCTTCCATTCCACCCTCTGCATTGTACGTGGTAATATTGGGATCACATGCATCGGCTATGGAAACCCATGCAATAAAGCTCCCGATACAGCACAGTGACTGCGGTGGAAGCGGTGGAATTCTATTACAGGACCACGCTGGAATTCTGGCTGGTTGGGAGATGGATGTTATAAACTATTGTTATGTTAGAGTGTATTATAAAGATGTGGGGTCCGATACTGAACTCTATGTAGTTTATCTGGTACTTCGATATTGCTATTGTAGCGCCCTTGGGCAGGGGGTGCTTTGACATTTGGACATTTGCCTATTACCCATATACAAAGTTAAAACTTCTTATGTTATTTCTCTCGAAAGGGTTAACTTAAACTGTTTATTACTGTGTTACTGCATGGTATATGTATGTTGTGATATATATCCTGTTCATTTGCACTATATTTGCAAGGCTCTGGTAGGAAGGGTTAATGAACACTGAGAGACTGTTAGGACTTTGAATGAGAAGCTAGTAATTTTCCACAGCTGCCATAGGGTTTAAAGAAGAGCATGTTTTGGAGGGAAAAGGCCAAACTTGTTTACCACCAAAACCAGACAGACTGACCTTTTGAATGTCTGGTTTAGCTATGTTGTTATGTCTGGAAACTTGCTTTTATCTGGATAAACTGCTGTGTCATTGCCATTGAGTATCATTGAAGCTCTAATGTAAGTCTATGAGAGACGGAAAGTGTTACAATGTATCTGTTTGTGTTGAGCTTCTCCACTCCTCCCACTAGAAGGTTCATGTCTAGCTAAAACTGCATATAAAGAGAGCAGTCAGAGCCCCTAGTGTTCTGCAGTTAGGTACCAGTGCTTAGTAGAGGAGACTCTGCCAGATGACTGAGGGACCAGAAGAAGACGCTGAGATGGGGATACTCTGCCACAGACCATGGGTCACCAACACTGTAACCAAGGAGTAACTCGGACTACTGAGCAACAGTAGGGTACCAGGCTGGCCAGGGTACTAGTGATGAGCGGCAGGTGCCATATTCGATTTCGACGAAATTCGCGAATATTCGAATGAATATTCGTTTCGTATTCGTCGAAATCGAATATTCGTCATTTTTTCTAGTTATCGCGATTAAAATGCGATTTAAATAATCGCATATTGCGATTTGTACTTAAGGCTACTTTCCTATTGGTTTCATATCTAGAATTAGCGAGGATGACTAATATGACGATGTATTCGTCATATTCTCAAAACGAAGATAACGAGTATTCTACATCTGCTTTAGCAATCTATTCGTCAACCTCGCTAATTCTAGCAATCAAATAGGAAGGTTGACTATAGAGACAGCTGTAGTTAAATTCGCTATGCGATTTTTTTTTTAATACAATAATTATATTACTTGATATGATAATATTATTATAAGTATTCTATTTATTAAAAAAAAAAAATCGCATAGCGAATTTAACACAGCTGTCTGGTAAGTCAACCTTCCTATTTGATTGCTAGAATTAGCGAGGTTGACGAATAGGTTGCTAAAACGAAGATGTAGAATACTGCTATCTTCGTTTTGAGGAATATGACGAATACATTCGTCATATTCGTCATCCTCGCTAATTCTACCAAGCCAACCATAACTTCTGTGTTCATGGAGCGTCCCCATCACCATGGGAACGTCTCCATATACTAAAATGTACTGTCGGATTTGAGGAATTACGTTGAAATCGCAATGCGATTAATTCAAGTTATATTAATCGCATTGCGATTTCAACTTAGAGCTGGGTTTATAATGGGTCAGCTTGCTAGAATTAACGAAGTTAACGAATATGGAATATAGCAGCAGTGTTAAGTTGAAATCGCAATGCGATTAATTTAACTTAAAGTATTCGCATTGCGATTTCAACTTAGAGCTGGGTTTATAATGGGTCAGCTTGCTAGAATTAACGAAGTTAACGAATATGGAATATAGCAGCAGTGCTAAGTTGAAATCGCAATGCGATTAATTTAACTTAGTATTCGCGATTGCGATTTCAACTTAGCACTGCTAGTGCATAGCTATATATTCCATATTCGTTAATTCTAGCCTATGTAAGATAGCAGTGCTAAGTTGTAATCGCAATGCGATTAATATAACTTGAATTAATCGCATTGCGATTTCAACGTAATTCCTCAAATCCGACAGTACATTTTAGTATATAGAGATTTTCCCATGGAAGGGGACGCTCCATGAGCACGGAAGTCGGCAGAAGCGGCAACGGGCACTGACTGGAGCAGCCAGGAAGCCAGGAATCCTCATGACAGGTAAGAACTACTTTTGGGAAGTGGGAAAGAAAAAATATAACTAAAAAAAAAAAAAAACGAATATTCGAAATAGCGAATTTATAGCGCTATATTCGAAATATTCGCGAATTAGCGAGTGCCGATATTCGCTAAAAAATTCGCTCGAATATTCGCGCTCAACACTACAGAATACAGACTGACCTTTTGAATGTCTGGTTTAGCTCTGTTGTTATGTCTGGAAACTTGTTTTTATCTGGATAAACTGCTGTGTCATTGCCATTGAGTATCATTGAAGCTCTAATGTAAGTCTACGAGAGACGGAAAGTGTTACAATGTATCTGTTTGTGTTGAGCTTCTCCACTCCTCCCACTAGAAGGTTCCAGTCTAGCTAAAACTGCATATAAGGAGAGCAGTCAGAGCCCCTAATGTTCTGCAGTTAGGGACCAGTGCTTAGAAGAGGAGACTCTGCCAGACTACTGACCGACCAGAAGAAGACGCTGAGATGGGGATACTCTGCCACAGATCATGGGTCACTAACACCGTAACCAAGGAGTAACTCGGACTACTGAGCAACAGACAGTGGGCTTTTGGCCAGGGTACCAGCCTTCTGAAGAGATAGCTAGCTCAGGCCTTTCCTCAGCATCAAACTCTTCTATTACTAGGGAGGAGACTGGAGAAACCAGCCCAATGCCTTGTCTGTATTGCTTTGCATCTGCATTCCTGCAGTAAAGACGCACCCTGGTTAACTGCAGACCCTGACTCTCTGGACTTATTTCCCATTGGGGTGCACCACGCCTTACCATCCCTTACACAAAGCAGCAACACATGGTGACACCTCGACAGTGTACGGGGATCCCAGCGTAGTGTTGGGGCCACCCCAAACCCTCACACTACACTCCATCAGTAGGCACATTGGACATTCAAAAACATGAGAAAGATGAGTACCAATATTGAAGCTGGTGTCACAGTGGGGAGCAGTGATGTGCCCTACTCATTGTCACTAGTTTTCCCCGAAGCAGAAAGGGTTTGACAGTACTGGATAGATGTATGACTGCTGAAGATGCACCTTCTGCTCCTGACACATGATTATAATTCTGCTCCATTACTCCTGGTGGGGATTATGGAGGAGAATGCGCAGTCATGTCTCTGGGCTCTTATACTGAGCTCTATGACGTGGAGCATTATACGTGTCTATGTGGACGGAGCAGTGTGGTGACCCCGGCAGAAGAAATACACACAGTCTCTCCTGGCTTGTGGACTGAGCATCTGTCGGATGACAATTCACTGCCAAGAACGATGCCGCGTCTCCCACACATCTCATTTTAGTGAAGAGCGGCCAAAAATGACCAAAGTACCAGATTAAAGTATTATCTGCTATGTTTGCAGCGTATGACGGCCACTTACCTGTAAGCAGCTGAAACTGATCGCCAAAGAGTCCGTCATCGTCCCCGCGGGAAATTCTGCTGAGCTAGAAAATGACAAGAAAAAGTCTATCTATCTATCTATCTATCTATCTATCTATCTATCTATCTATCTCATATCTATCTATCTATCTATCTATCTCATATCTATCTATCTATCTATCTATCTCATATCTATCTATCTATCTATCTATCTATCTCATATCTATCTATCTATCTATCTATCTATCTATCTCATATCTATCTATCTATCTATCTATCTATCTATCTATCTATCTATTTATCTATCTATCTATCTATCTATCTATCTATCCATATCTATCTATCTCACATCTATCTATCTCACATCTATCTATCTATCTATCTATCTATCTATCTATCTATCTATCTATCTATCTATCTATCTCATATATATATATATCTATCTCATATCTATCTATCTATCTATCTATCTATCTATCTATCTATCTATCTATCTCATATCTATCTATCTATCTATCTATCTATCTATCTATCTATCTATCCATCTCATATCTATCTATCTATCTATCTATCTATCTATCTATCTCATATCTATCTATCTATCTATCTAATATCTATCTATCTATCTATCTATCTATCTATCTATCTCATATATATATATCTATCTCATATCTATCTATCTATCTCATATCTATCTATCTATCTATATCTATCTATCTATCTATCTATCTATCTCATGTCTATCTATCTATCTATCTATCTATCTATCTATCTCATATCTATCTATCTATCTATCTATCTATCTATCTATCTATCTATCCATCCATCCATCCGTTACCCCTGGCTCACTGTTACCCTCAGTTCACACTTTAGCGTTTTTACGCGCGTTCGAACGCGCATAAAAACGCACAAATGTACAGTACCCATGCATTCCTATGGGCCTGGTTCACACTTGCGCGTTTTTATGCGCGTTCGAACGCGCGTAAAAACGGCCGACGCAAAAGCAAGTATGTTTGCGTTTTTTGGCCCGTTTAACGCGCGTCCCCATAAACAGAGTTTAATAGGGACGCGTGTTAAATGCGCGATTCCTATTTTGTACAGCGCAATTAAATTCGCGCGTTAAAAACGCGCATATTAAACGCGCTGCATGTACGCCCAGGTCTGAACCCAGTGTTTGAGTCAGTGTTTGATCAGTAATTTTGAGCCAAAACCAGATCCCACACACAGCACAGGTGCAAATCTTCCGAGTAAACCCTTTCTCTGTGCAGCCTCCTCTCCTGGTTTTGGCTCCAATCACTGATCAAACACTGACTGTGTGACTGTGGGGCCTCACATTGTATAATTTAGAGTATTTTGGTAAACTCCACTTCAAGAACAATCCCGTACACCAGGGATACCCAACCTGCGGCCCTCCAGCTGTTGCAAAACTACAACTCCCATCATTCCCTGACAGCCTACAGCTATTATCCTACAGAAGGGCATCATGGGAGTTGTAGTTTTACAACAGCTGGAGGGCCGCAGGTTGAGCATCCCTGCCGTACACCACTGCTGTAGTGATTCAATAGACAACGTACCTTTTAATGCTTCCAAAAATACAATGTGGTAAAAGGAAATCAGTAAACACTGTTGATGCAGCTTTGAATGTGACTGGAGTATAGTATGGGATCGGGGTTGACAAACCAAATGTTTCTTTTTTCTGGACAACTTATCCCAAAACCACAGAGAGCCAACATTTTTTTCGGACAAATTGGAAAACTATAATGAATGATGAAGATTATGAGTTCATAAGAAATCCAGAGAAGATGCTCAGGAAATGAGAAAATGTGGACGCTGATAAAAGAACACAATGTGGGGATCTTCTACACCATAAGTGGGAAGAGAAGACTGTATCTAGGGTTCTGTTCACACACATCTCCTCTCCCAACCTAAATGCAAATACTAATTATCTATCTATTTATCTGTCCTTCTGTCTTTTCTGAGTTTACTTATGGACATTAAGTACTAATGATTATTATGCTCCATTAGTGATCAGCATCCAGACTGACAATTTATGACTTCTGATCAAATGTGTGTCGGGCCCATCTACCAGCGTCGAGGTGGCTTCCGCAGATGTGTACCTAGCACTAGTATACCGCCTCCCTTGGACTTACCTAAGCCTACAATTTCCAGGGCAATGTAGGAACCAGCTTCATTCATGCTCTGCTCAGAAGCCCCAGGCAGATGGGCGTTGCTCAGTCTAAAGTGAATATTCGAATTGTGAATTTTTATCGCTAATATCGGTACTTCGAGAATTTCCGAATATTTTGAATATAGTGATATATATACCTAAAAACGAATATTCGTGTTTTTTTTTTGTTTTTTTTTTAACCACTTGAAGACCACAAGTTTATACCCCCCTAGTGACCAGGCCCTTTTTTACAAATCCGCACTACACTACTTTCACCGTTTATTGCTCGGTCATGCAACTTACCACCCAAATGAATTTTACCTCCTTTTCTTCTCACTAATAGAGCTTTCATTTGGTGGTATTTCATTGTTGCTGACATTTTTACTTTTTTTGCTATTAATAAAAATTTAACGACATTTTTGCAAAAAAATGACATTTTTCACTTTCTGTTGTAATTTTTTTTAAAAAACTACATTTCTATATAAATTTTTCTCTAAATGTATTGTTCTACATGTCTTTGATAAAAAAAGTCCAATAAGTGTATATTTATTGGTTTGGGTAAAAGTTATAGCGTTTACAAACTATGGTGCAAAAAGTGAATTTCGGCATTTTGAAGCAGCTCTGACTTTCTGAGCACCTGTCATGTTTCTTCAGGTGCTAGAATGTCAGGATAGTATAAATACCCCCAAATGACACCATTTTAGAAAGAAGACACCCCAAAGTATTCGCGGAGGGGCATGGTGAGTTCATGTATCATTTCATTTTTTTCACAAGTTAGCGGAAAATGACACTTTCTGAGGAAAAAAATAATAATAAAGTTTCCATTTCTGCTAACTTCTGGCAAAAAAATAAAATCTCATACGGGCTCATTATGCCCCTCAGTGAATACCTTGGGGTGTCTACTTTCCGAAATGGGGTCATTTGTGGGGTGTTTGTACTGTTCTGGCATTTTGGGCGGGGCTAATTGTGAGCCGCCATGTAAAGCTAAAGGTACTCATTGGTTTTAGGGCCCTTTGTGACCCAGGCTGCAAAAGTGGCACTCATGTGGTATCGCTGCACTCAGGAGAAGTAGGCAATGTGTTTTGGGGTGTATTTTTACATATACCTATGTTGGGTGAGAGAATATCTCTGTAAACTGACAACTTTGTATAAAAAAATTTTAAAATTGTCGCTTACAGAGATATTTCTCACACCCAGCAGGGGTATATATAAAACTACACCCCAAAACACATTGCCCCACTTCTCCTGAGTACGGCGATACCACATGTGTGACACTTTTTGCAGCCTGGGTGCGCAAAGGGCCCTAAAACCAATGAGTACCTTTAGGATTTCACAGGGCATTTTTACGCATTTGGATTCCAGACTTCTTCTCACGCTTTAGGGGCTCCTAAAATGCCAGGATCAGTATAAATACCTCACATGTGACCCCATTTTAGAAAGAAGACACCTCAAGGTATTCCGTGAGGGGTATGGTGAGTTCATGTAAAATTTTATTTTTGTCACAAGTTAGTGGAATATGAGACTTTGTAAAAACAAAATAAAAAAATAAAAATATATCAATTTCCGCTAACTTGTGCCAAAAAATAAATTCTGTGAACTCGCCATGCCCCTCACGGAATACCTTAGGGTGTCTTCTTTCCAAAATGGGGTCACATGTGGGGTATTTATACTCACCTGGCATTTTAGGGAACCTAAAGCGTGAGAATTCAAATGCGTAAAATGCCCTGTGAAATCCTAAAGGTACTCATTGGTTTTAGGGCCTTTGCATCTTGGCTGCAAAAGTGTCACTCATGTGGTATCGCTGTACTCAGGAGAAGTAGGGCAGCTTTGGGGTGTATTTTACATATACCCATAGTGTTTGTGAGAAATATCGCTGTAAACGACAACTTTTTAAATTTTTTTATACAAAGTTGTCAGTTTACAGAGATATTTCTCTCACCCAGCAGGGATATATGTAAAAATACACCCCAAAACACATTGCCCTACTTCTCCTGAGTACGGCGATACCACATGAGTGACACTTTTTGCAGCCAAGATGCGCAAAGGGGCCCAAATTCCCATGAGTACCTTTTAGGAGGGCATTTTTACGCATTTTTCTTCTCATGCTTTAGGGCCTCTAAAATGCCAGGGCAGTATAAATACCTCACATGTGACCTCATTTTGAAAGAAGACACCCTAAGGTATTCCATGAGGGGCATGGCGAGTTCATAGAAAAAAATTTTTGGGCACAAGTTAGTGGAAATTGATTTTTATTGTTTTTCTCACAAAGTCTCCCTTTCCGCTAACTTTTGACAAAAAGTTTAATTTTTCATGGACTCACTATGCCCCTCAGCGAATACCTTGGGGTGTCTTCTTTCCAAAATGGGGTCACATGTGGGGTATTTATACTGCCCTGGCATTTTAGGGGTCCTAAAGCGTGAGAAGAAAATGCGTAAAAATGCCCTTCCTAAAGGTACTCATTGAATTTGGGCCTTTGCGCATCTTGGCTGCAAAAGTGTCACCATGGTATCGCCGCACTCAGGAGAGTAGGGCAATGTGTTTGGGGTGTATTTTTACATATACTCATACTGGGTGAGAGAAATATCTCTGTAAATTGCCAACTTTGAATAAAATTTTTAAAAAGTTGTCATTTACAGAGATATTTCTCACACCCAGCATGGGTATATGTAAAAATACACCCCAAAACACATTGCCCTACTTCTCCTGAGTACGGCGATACCACATGTGTGACACTTTTTGCAGCCAAGATGCGCAAAGGGGCCCTAAAACCAATGAGTACCTTTAGGATTTCACAGGGCATTTTTACGTATTTGGATTCTCACGCTTAGGACTCCTAAAATGCCAGGACAGTAGAATACCACATGTGACCTCATTGTGAAAGAAGACACCCCAAGGTAATCCGTGAGGGCATGGCGAGTTCACAGAAAAAAAAATTTTTGACACAAGTTAGCGGAAATTGATATATATATATATATATATATATTTTTTTACAAAGTCTCATATTCCACTAACTTGTGACAAAAATAAAATTTTACATGAACTCGCCATACCCCTCACGGAATACCTTGGGGTGTCTTCTTTCTAAAATGGGGTCACATGTGGGGTATTTATACTGCCCTGGCATTTGAGGGTCTCCGTAATCATTACACGTATGGCCAGCATTAGGAGTTTCTGCGATTCTCCGTATATTGAGCATACGGGTAATGAGATTTTTTTCCGTTCAGCCTCTGCGCTGAAAAAAAAAAAATGAACGGCACAGATTTTTTCATTCGCATCGGTCAATGTGGATGAAAAATCTCTGCCAAAATCAGTGATTGCGGTGCGGTGGGCGCTAGCTAACTAACAAGTAGCTAACTAACTGGCGGTCAAACGGGACCCTTATGCCCCATTCACACGTCCGAAATTCTGTTTGCGGAACGGAATTGCGGACCCATTCATTTCTATGGGGACAGACTTTGTCCCGCTCGGATCCGGAATTACGGATCCGCGCTCCGGGTCTGCACTTCCGTTCAGCAAAAATATAGAACATGTCTCTATTCTTGTCCGCACTGCGGACAAGAAAAAGCATTTTCTATATAGTTCTGTGCGGATCTGCAAAATGCGGAAAGCGCATTGCCGGTGTCCGTATTTTGTGGATCCGCAGATCCATGGATCCGCAGATCCATGGATCCGCAAAACACATACGGATGTCTGAATGAGCCTGTAGGGGGTGATTAGTGACAGGGGGGTGACAGGGGGTGATCAGGGGGTGACATGGGTGATCAGGGGTTAATCAGTGATGGGGGTGGGGGGTGTGTGTAGTGATTGGTGCACTTTTCAGTATAGTTTCCTCTGGTGGTCCCAAACAAAGGGACCACCAGACGAGCAGATAGCAGGCATATCAGACGCTGTTTAAAAACAGCGTCTGATATGCGATTTAAATGCGGTTTTTTCCGCATCTACAGCCTGCCAGCGCATGATCAGCGCTGGCAGGCTGTAGTTTCAGTTGTCCCGGCTCCGATCACATGAACGCGCGCGCACGACGCGCGCGCGTTCATGTGAAATCTCGGGTCTCACGAGATGACGCCGATAGGCGGCAGTGAGACCTGAGAGAGCCGCCGCGCTGACGCCCATCGGCGTTAGCGTGGCGGCAAGTGGTTAAACTCATTACCTAGTATACCTACCTACTTCTTGCTTGTGGGCCAATGTGAGAGGCTGCAATATCGTAGTCTGTAGTGAATTAGAATATTCTCCATTATTTAATTAATTTTCTCTTATGCAAAAAATCGGCAATGTAATATTTGCGTAATGCGAATATTCTAAAACACGAATACATAGCACTAGAATGTAGTGCTATATATTTGTTTTTTAGAATATTCGTCAATTTTTTTATGACTCCTACCTGCTTAAGTTGCTTTTGGGCCAATGACTGTTCACAATAAATTAGAAAAAATGATGTATATTTCTAAAAAACATATAATATATTCTATAGTGCTATATACTCGTGTTTTAGAATATTCACATTACGCGAATATTACATTGCCGATTTTTTACAATCAATAGAATAATCTCGAATACGAATATTCATGAATGTATGACGAATATTCGCGAAATATCATGAATTCAAATATTGCCCCCGTCGCTCATCACTATCTAAAAGAGGCGCTACCCTCAATATATACTACAAGAAAATTTAGACTAGCGCATTCATATACATAATCACCGGTGCATATCCATCAAGAAAACATGGTTGATAATAAAATGGCTGCACAACATTTCACATACAAACAATAGAGCTGAGAAATGAGGCTCATTCTAAATGAAAGTGGTATTAGCAGTGTGGTTGTGCCCTATTGTCGCACGACAACATGTATCGCACCAATTGTCGACAACATTGATGTTGCACCAATGCCGCGTGACAATTTTTATAATGATAGTCTATGGTGGTGTCACGATGCGACAGTCGCAGAAAAATACATGCGGCGAGCCAGGCCGACAGGGGAATTATATGTGAGGTCACGGTGTGAGTATTAAGGGGGCCGAGCGAAAACACAGTTCTGGGTACTTACAGTTATTTCGTCCCTGGGCAGGCTTGCATAAGTGATAAGGAGAACGGCACAATGATTCTCTGGGGCACGCTCTGATTAGGAACACAGGCAAGATGGTGGTTCGAGGTGCCCTTGGTGGTCTGTATTAATGTGCCTATGGCAAGGTCCCTGATTGTCGTGACACCAGTGCCTTTTATGGTGGTACAACCATTTATAGTAGTGTTACCTGAAGAATTGGAAACTGAGACAGCAGTGGAATCCAACTTATGACTTTTACTGAACATTGCTCCTGGTAACAGTTACATCCAAGTATAAAACAGTCTCTAGTTCATCCAGATATGAAATACTGTCTCTTTGGGATAGACAGAGGTAAAGCTGCAAGGTGTCCACTGCTCACAGGTGTGATGTCTGTCTCTCAGGCGATTTATGAAGGTTTTATGCTTACTGGTAGGTGACTTCAACACTGGTTCCTGTTATCCCAGTGCGGGCTAGTGACCCTTTGGGTCTGTGTTCCTTTAGTTCTCTCTGGATTAATATCCTTTTCTGAAGCTAAGTTTCTAGCTGATGTCCACTTACACTTAGCAGAGTCCTGAACAGGATGTGGACACTTCAGCTCAGGGCTGAAGACTCAAGACTAACTAGCTAGGCCTGAGCTGGGCTATATATGGGATGTGTTGTCCCCCCCTAGTGGTAGGCTCAGTGTAATGTAATCTAACACACCTGTAGGCAGGGATTACACATAAAGATGCACTGCAGCATAAAACAGGTTATATGAAGCATACAGAGCATAATACGACAACTTTACAGTACCCACGTGGTTAGTGGGACACTGCATATATCTTGGATGGATTTTTTGCAACTGTCGTGTCGCAGTCGCAGCATGTCACATGTCGCAGTGCGACACCATAGCCTATTATTATAGAAATTGTTGAGACAAAATGTTGCGCGACACATGTCGTCATATAGACCTAGCATTAAAGGGGCAGGGCGCTGTGGAGGTCACTGTTAAAGGGGTGTTCACTGTGGATGTTACTGTTATGGGGGTAGGCCGCTGTGAAGGTCACTGTTAAAGGGGCAGACACTGTGGAGGTCACTGTTAAGGGGGCAGGGGCCACTATTAAAGGGGCAACTGCTGTGGAGGTCACTGTTAAGGCAGCAGGGTACTATGGAGGTCACTGTTATGGGGTCGAATCCCTGAGGAAGTCACTGTCAAGGGAGTGGGGTGCTGTGAAACTCACTGTTAAAGAGGCGGGCTGCTGTTAAGATCAAAGTTAAGGGGATGGGCTGCTGTGGACGTCCCATTTTAAAGTGGTGGGGCACTGTGGGGGGGGGGAGTTAAGGGGTGAGGGACTGTGGAATTCACTGTTAAAGGGGCGGTGCACTGTGGGGGGTTAAGGGGTGGGGGACTGTGGAGTTCACTGTTAAAGGGGTGGAGTGCTGTAGAGGTCACTGTTATGGGGGATACTGTCGATATCTTTTAACAACACACACAAACATTAAATGAGTCGGGTCCTTCTGCTAGTATATATATACAGTAAGATCCTGAGCTCCCTCTAGTGGCTACAATATATATATATATATATATATATATATATATAGATAGATAGATAGATATAGTAATTCCCTGAGCTCCCTCTAGAGACGGTTGTATATATCTGTATGTAGTAATCTCCTGAGCTCCCTCTAGTGGTGGCTGTATATATCTCGATGCAGTAAGCTCCTGAGCTCCCTCTAGTGGTGGCTGTATATATCTGTATTTAGTAATCTCCTGAGCTCCCTCTAATGGTGGCTGTATATATCTGTATGTAGTAATCTCCTGAGCTCCCTCTAGTGGTGGCTGTATATATCTGTATGTAGCAATCTCCTCAGCTCCCTCCAGTGGTGGCTGTAAATATCTGTGTGTAGTAATCTCCTCAGCATACTCTAGTGGCGGCTGCATATATCTGTATGTAGTAATCTCCTGAGCTCCCTCTACTGGTGGCTGTATATATCTGTATGTAGTAATCTCCTCAGCTCCCTCTAGTGGTGGCTGTATATATCTGTATGTAGTAATCTCCTGAGCTCCCTCTAGTGCTGGCTGTATATATCTGTATGTAGTAATCTCATGAGCTCCCTCTAGTGGTGGTTGTATATATCTGTATGTAGTAATCTCCTGAGCTCCCTCTAGTGATGGCTGTATATATCTGTATGTAGTAATCTCCTGAGCTCCCTCTAGTGGTGGCTGTATATATCTGTATGTAGTAATCTGAGCTCCCTCTAGTGGTGGCTGTATATATATGTATGTAGTAATCTCCTGAGCTCCCTCTAATGGTGGCTGTATATATCTGTATATAGTAATCTCCTGACCTCCCTCTAATGGTGACTATATATATCTGTATGCAGTAATCTCCTGACCTCCCTCTGGTGGTGGCTGTATATATCTGTATGTAGTAATCTTCTGAGCTCCCCCTGGTGGTGGCTGTATATATCTGTATGTAGTAATCTCCTGAGCTCCCTCTAGTGGTGGCTGTATATATCTGTATGTAGTAATCTCCTGAGCTCCCTCTACTGGTGTCTGTATATATCTGTATATAGTAATCTCCTGAGCTTCCTCTAGTGGTAGCTGTATATACCTGTATGCAGAAATCTCCTGAGCTCCCTCTAGTGGTGGCTGTATATATCTGTATGTAGTAATCTCCTGAGCTCCCTCTAGTGGTGGCTGTATATATCTGTATGTAGTAATCTCCTGAGCTCCCTCTAGTGGTGGCTTTATATATCTGTATGTAGTAATCTCCTGAGATCCCTCTAGTGGTGGGTGTATATATCTGTATGTAGTAATCTCCTGAGCTCCCTCTAGTGGTGGCTGTATATATCTGTATGTAGTAATCTCCTCAGCATACTCTAGTGGTGGCTGTATATGTCTGTATGTAGTAATCTCCTCAGCATACTCTAGTGGTGGCTGTATATATCTGTATGTAGTAATCTCCCGAGCTCCCTCTAGTAGTCTCTGTATATATCTGTATCGAGTAATCTCCTGAGCTCCCTGTAGTGGTGGCTGTATATATCTGTATGTAGTTATCTCCTGAGCTCCCTCTAGTGGTGGCTGTATATATCTGTATGTAGTAATCTCCTGAGCTCCCTCTAGTGGTGGCTGTATATATCTGTATGTAGTAATCTCCTGAGCTCCCTCTTGTAGTGTCTGTATATTCCTGTACTCACTAAGCTCCTGAGCTCCCTCTAGTGGAGGCTGTATATATCTATATGCATTAAGCTGTAGAACTCCCCCTAATGCTGGCTCTATATATCTGTTTTCAGTAATCACCTGAGCTCTCACTGTATGCAGCAATTTCCTAAGATCCCTCTATTGATGGTTTTATATTTATATATCTAATATATAAAGCTGAGTGTATGAATTTGTGTATGTCCGCTAAAGGAATCCACACCGTCTCATTTACAAACACAAAATTTGGTACACAGGTACATCAGGTGTCCGGGAAGTTTTTAGACTGGGTCTCAGCTCTCTAGCATGTACCGTTCCTGAAATATTCCCAAAAAATGCATTATCTAATAGAAGAATAATTAGTTGTGGGTAGGCACTCTAACAAATGGTGTCACAACGAAAACAGTAGTAAAACTAATTTAATGATAAAAATGTATATAAAATAAATTAATTATATATTTTAACAATGATCCTGTACTTCTGAGGGGTGTAAATCCAAGTGCTGGATGTTACATTTGAGACACACAGTTGCACTGGGAAAATCCACCAGTCTGGATCCCAGTATCTGTATATCTCAATAGGTCAGTCCATGGAATAACGCAAATTACTATGCATAAACTAAAAATACAAATTAAAATACATTACAATAAAATATGAACAGCACGTGTACATGCAGTATAGGACACAAAACACAGCGTTATTGCGTTCAGGATGTGCTAAGGAGTGTGGTCGCTAGTGATGTCGCAAACATAAAATTTTCCGTTCACAAACAGCGAACTTCCGCAAATGGTCGCGAACGGGCGAACCGGGTGAACCGCCATAGACTTCAATTGGCAGGCGAATTTAAAAACCCACAGGCACTCTTTCTGGCCACAATAGTGATGGGAAAGTTGTTTCAAGGGGTCTAATACCTGGACTCTGGCATGCCGGAGGGGGATCCATGGCAAAACTCCCATGGAAAATTACGTAGTGGACGCAGAGTCGGGTTTTAATCTATAAAGGGCATAAATCAACTAACATTCCTAAATTGTTTGGAATAACATGCTTTAAAACATCCAGTGTGTGTATACGATCAGGTATGATGTTGTATCGATCAGGTAGTGTAAGGGTTACGCCCGCTTCACTGACATTGACAGACCAAACTCCCCTTTTAATGCACCGCAAACAACCGCAAACAGTTCATTTGCACAAGGTTGGATACCAAGCTAGCCACATCCCGGTGATTCCATTGAAGGTTCCTTCCTACACCCAGCCACGTACAACACCAAGGGTCCCCGAAAGGTGAATTGAATTGAGTTTTCGAACGGGGAGATGGTTAAAAAAACGCTGGCTCCCTCCTCTTTGTTTTTATCCACGGTCACTGCGTCTGCGCCGTGCAATTTACTGTCACACCCGATATGAGTGGTATTTTCTGTAGTACTATTCTCATCAGTTTAATCCCTCTAACGTCCCCAATCTGGGGGCCATTTATTGAATAGATTTTTTGAACGGGGAGATGGTTAAAAAAACGCTGGCTCCCTCCACTGATATGAGTGGTATTTTCTGTAGTACTATTCTCATCAGTTTAATCCCTGTTACATCCCATATCAGGGATTGCCTTTTGTGAAAAAAAATTTAGGCCGGGAACCTTCGACTGCCTTCACAGTGACAGACCAAACTCTCATACACCAAACTGAATTGATTTCAGGAACCGGGAGATGGAAAAAGCAGCTTGGTCGGTCCTCATACTCCCAAATTGGGGCACTGCGCGTGGACAGAGCAATGTGCTGTGACACCCTATATGAGTGGTGTCTTAACTAGTACTATTCCTATCAGCGGCGGGCGGGTGCGTGGTAACTTGAGAGCAGGTGACCGAAGCTGAGCTGGAGGAGGATGGTGCGTCAAGGTTCTTAGCGGAAGCTGTTGAAGATTGGGTGTCCTGTCTAAGCCAGTCAACTATGTCCTCAGAATTTTTCGGGTTCAGGGTACGTGGCCTCTGAACACTAGGCATTATTCCAGGGACAGTGGAAATCACATCACCACGACCACGACTGCCCCTGCGGGATGGCCTGCCTCTGCCTGTCATTTTTTTTTAGATAAGTGGTACTATGCGTGCTAGGTACTGTGCCACCCGGTATCAGTGGTGGGCACTGGCAGTGGGCACACTACAGTCTGTGGAAGCAGGCCTGACACACACTGGCAGCAGGCAAGCAACTGAATTTAGACTACTGTCTAAAAATGAAATGCCTTATTTATCGGCAAGCTACTGTGCCACCTGGTATCAGTGGTGGGCACTGGCAGTGGGCACACTACAGTCTGTGGAAGTCGGCCTGACACACACTGGCAGCAGGCAAGCAACTGAATTTAGACTACTGTCTAAAAATGAAATGCCTTATTTATCGGCAAGCTACTGTGCCACCCGGTATCAGTGGTTGGCACTGGCAGTGGGCACACTACAGTCAGTGGAAGTGGGCCTGACACACACTGGCAGCAGGCAAGCAACTGAAATTACACTAAAGTGTAAAAATTAAATTCCTTTTTTTGATGCAAAGTCCTGTGCCACATGGGATGACAGGGGTGGGCACTGGCAGTGGGCACACTACAGTCAGTGGAAGTCGGCCTGACACACACTAGCAGCAGGCAAGCAACTGAAATTACACTAAAGTGTAAAAATTAAATGCCTTTTTTTATGCAAAGTCCTGTGCCAGGCGGTATGAGTGGTGGGCACTGGCAGTGGGCACACTACAGTCTGTGGAAGTCAGCCTGACACACACTGGCAGGCAACTAACCTTAGATTAAAGTGTAAAAATTAAATGCCTTTTTTTGATGCAAAGTCCTGTGCCACACGGGATGACAGGGGTGGGCACTGGCAGTGGGCACACTACAGTCTGTGGGCCTGCAGCTCCTCACACACAGGCAGGCCAGGCAACTGCAATATGTATATGGAGAAAAAAAAAGCAGACTAATGTTGCAGCCCTAAAAGGGCTTTTGGGGTGCTGTCAGGACGCTGTCCTTACAGCAGAGATCAGATGAGTCTTTCAGGACTGGAGTGGACACTGAATTCACTAGCCTAGCTATCGATTTCCCTATTAAATCAGCGGCAACTACACTCTCCCTCCTCTCACTAAGACTGCAAATTCAGAATGAATCTAAAATGGATGCTGTGCAGGAGGTGGGAGGGTCTG
Organism: Bufotes viridis; assembly: GCA_033119425.1. Classification (NCBI taxonomy): domain Eukaryota; kingdom Metazoa; phylum Chordata; class Amphibia; order Anura; family Bufonidae; genus Bufotes; species Bufotes viridis. The sequence goes on from CM065597.1 coordinate 6,395,418, forward strand.
GGAGGGAGGGTATGCTGCTGATTGGCTGAAATGTGTCTGCTGACTGTGAGGTACAGGGTCAAAGTTTGCTCAATGATGATGTATAGGGGGCGGACTGAACATCGCATGTGTTCGCATCGCCTGCTGTGGCGAACGCGAACAAGCTATGTTCGCCAGGAACTGTTCACCGGCGGATAGTTCGGGCCATCTCTAGTGGTCCCACTTGTAAAGTACCACACTTGTAAAGTACCGCAAAGTTGGTTGCACTTATCAATTGGTTAAGTAGTCAGGTGTTACAGTAGTTTAAATCCTGGCAATTCTAGATCACCTTAGATGAATAGCATGATTTGGCTGTAAAGTCTCATCCAGACATAGTCCCGGTCAATGGGGATAAAATAGTAAATCCACGGTATATCACCTTGCATGAATAGCGTGATTTGGATGCAAAGTCTTATCCAGACATAGTCCAGGTCAATGGGGATAAAACCTCAATAGATGTGTGTCTGCGATTTTGCAAATCGCGATATATGGGCTCTTACCTACTGCTGTCTTCGCCGGAGCTGGCGGGCATATGTTGTTCCGAATGTACTCGGCGTCCGCCACGAAGTTCTGTCCACTCTGTGTAGCTGGCGTTGAACTCTCGCGAGAGCTTGAGGACATCTCCTCACTCGCGGAGTTCTAAGTGCTGTACGCTGGTAGGGAATTCAATTCACAGATGATTAGTCCCAATTATCTTTATTCTTCGTAGGTCCTTAGTGTACAAAATGAAACCACCCAAACACGCTTCAAGGAAATTCACTTCCTCTTCCTCAGTCTTAGTATTCATAATGCCTGGGCCTATACTTTTATACCGAAGCTCCATCCAAACAAAAAGATGTAGTAGGTTACTGGATTTGGGATTCTTCAAAGGCGCTCACTGCAGTTTTAGTGCATTTCTTAGGAGTTTTCTTGCTATATATGCGTTTTCTTGTCTACAGTTGCCAAATAATTATTACAGTAGTTGATGTTCTATGGATTCTTTTCTGTGTTATTAGTATTAAACCATTGCTATTGGCATTTTAGCATAAATTGGTTAGGTTTTTTTCATAATTATAGTTGTTTATGCTATCTATCAATATGTGTTCTCGAATCGACACATCATCAGGTAAAAAGTCAAATCAAATATCAAAAATCATCCCCTTCTAATATACATATAGTGGTCCTAGTGTGTTGTCAACTAGGCATAGTTCAATAATTTGGAGAAAGTTTGGGCAGGGGCCCACCACCGAGAAGACATCACAGTGCTGATATACAGCCCACCATGCGATCTCCCATCAGTTGGGGGGCACCCGCCCCAAAAGGTCCCCACTTTTCCAAATCCCCAGAAGTTTTAGTATGTTGTGGGCATACCCTGTGGAAATAGAAAGAGAAGGAAGGGAGGTTGGGGCACCTGAGAACACATGCCCGGGGGTGAGGCTGTGCCTCGTTTATGAAGTTACTCTGCCCCTTCCACAAACACAGGCTGACTCATCAGCCTTAACTACTTGTGGTCATGGCTACGGCTAAGAGAATACCTGGAACCCTAAGGAGATATCACCAAGACTAACCTAACCTAACTGGACGTGTCTTTGCTGACCTGACTGAATGGCTGATGGTGTGCCCTTTGCCATTGCAGTGGGTAGGCCTATAAGGGGGCAAAAACCGAGCCATGTAGTATAGGAAAGAACCTTATTGGCATGTACAACCAGATCACAAAGCCAAACTGCGAAGAGCAACAGAATTCTCTGCATGGGGGTTTGGGATGTATCGGGCAAAACAAGAACGCTGAGGTCCCATCTTGCTGATGACGTCGACTGAGGCATGCTGCTTTGACACTGCGGAGCCTGGTCTAGCCGCTAGGGAACGGACATGGGAGAATTGAGATAAGGTGATGACTCGGACTTGAACGAAAGTAGTGGGCTATCCAGGGCGGAGTCATCCAGAACCCACAATAAACTATTAGAAAACCTTAACTGGGCACCAAAGACAAAACAACCGGAAGTACTTGGCCTCCACTGGTGGACCACCCTGCGATGTTTTAAAAGAGCGGAGATGCAGTGTGAAATGGACATTGTACCATGCTAACTGACGCTTGGTTAAGCTTTGGTGCCCTCGAAAGTACTAGTGAATTCCCTGGCCTCACGAACTGAAGAAACCGAGCCTACACCTTTATAACTAGGCTGGAATGGGGCCCAAAAAAGGATTACCATCTAGGGAGGAAGAAAGATTCCTGAATGGTTCCTCTAATATCGGCTGTCTGCTTGAGACAGTCTCTCGACTGTTCTTCTGTATGCTCCTGAGGGTTACTTTTATCTATAGAGGCAGCAAGACCGGCCTACTAACTGGATCTGCTACCGTGAAGAAAAGCTGGACCTCGGCTGAATACAGTTTAACTGTGTTATAAGAGAGTTTAAGGCCAGTATGGCATGAAACTAAGAAGGCCATAATATATGAAGTCCTGTCGATGTCCTCCCATGGGTGAAGGAGTGCAAATTTGCTATAAATGCTCCAGGCGGTTTTGTAATTTCTAACCGTATTAACAGACCAAGACGTTTGCACGAAAGACTTGGCTCAAGAGATGTATGCCTTCTGACCGTGATCAGAGACTGAAATGCTGGAGAGAATAGCCCTAGTTGTTCCGCCCCCCGCATGACCTGAAAGAAAGCATGAAGAATTAAAAACGAGACAAAGCAGCTGCGGCAAATTTATTATATATTTTTTTGGGACCCTGGATGGAAGGGGCGACCGGGACATTGATTTCTGAAACACTTGTAGCGGGGGAGCGACAAACATTAGCAATTTAAAAAAAGTGAACCTGAAGAACGTAACAGGCAACAGACATTTAATAAACGTAAGCTTGAATAAACATAACAGTCAACAGACATACGGGAATAATAAATGTATGCCTGAATAATGTAAACAGGCAACAGACATTAGAAATTAATAAACGTAGCCTGAGCAACGTAAACAGGCAACAGACCTTTGTAGTTAGTAAACGTAAGCCTGAATAATGTAAACAGGCAACATACGTTAGAAGTTAGTAAACGTGAGCCTGAATAACGTAAACAGGCAACGGACATTGGTGGTTAATAAACGTAAGCCTGAAACGTAAACAGGCAACAGACATTAGTAGTTAGTAAACGTAAGCCTGAAACGTAAACAGGCAACAGACATTAGTAGTTAGTAAACGTAAGCCTGAAAAACGCAAACACGCAACAGACATTAGTAATTAATAAACGTAAGCCTGAATAAAGTAAACAGGCAACAGACATTAAACGTTAGCCAACGTAAGCCTGAATAACGTAAACAGGCAACAGACATTGGTAGTTAATAAACGTAAGCCTGAAACATAAACAGGCAACATACATTAATAGTCAGTGAACGTAAGCCTGAATAATGTAAACAGGCAACAGACATTAGTAGTAGCAAACGTAAGCCTGAATAATGTAAACAGGCAACAGACATTGGAAGTTAGTAAACAAAAGCCTGCATAACAGAAAACAGGCAACATACATTAGAAGTTCGTAAATGTTAGCCTGAATAACGTAAACAGGTGACAGAACAATAATGATTAATAAACGTGAGCCTGAAAGTAACAGGCAACAGACATGATGATCAATAACGTAGGCCTGAAAAACGTAAATGGGGGATCTGTGGATGACACACTGCTATAGGGGATCTGTGGATGACACTGTTTTGGGGGATTTGTGAATGACACTCTTTTGTGGGATCTGTGGATGACACACTGTTATGGAGGATCTGTAGATGACACACTGATATGGGGGATCTGTAGATGACACTGTTATGGAGGGGGTCTGTGGCTGACACTGTTATGGGGAATCTGTGGCTGACACACTTATTGAGGGATCTGTGAATGGGACTATTATGGAGGATCTGTGGAGGACACACTGTTATGGGGGTCTATGACTGACACTGTTATGGGGGATCTGTGGTTGAGACTGTTATGTGGATCTGTGGATGGCACTGTTATAGGGGATCTGTGGCTGACACTGTTATGGGGGATCTGTGGCTGGGGCTGTTATGGGTTCACAGTGGATGACACTGTTATGGGGGCACTGTGGATGACACTATTATGGGGGTTCTGTGGCTGACACTGTTATGGGGGATCTGTGGATGACACTGTTATGGGGCATCTGTGGCTGGCACTGTTTTGGGGGTCTGTGGCTAACACTGTTATGGGGGTCTGTGGATGGCACACTGTTATGGGGCTCTGTGGCTGGCACACTGTTATGGGGGATCTGTGGATGGCACTGTTATGGGGGTTCTGTGGATGACACATGTGGGCATTTGCGGATTGGCATGACACTGCTAGGGGGGGGATTTGTGGATGACACATAGTATCTTATGCTATGTGTCAACCAAAGATTCCCCCCCATAACAGTGTCGCTGTTTAGTGTGAATGACCCCCAACACAGGGGGGCATGTACTGTAGTTTTGTAATGGAAGCGGGGCCTGGTGCAGTCCCTGTATTCTATTGCACCGGGCCCCGCTCAATGTAGTAATACTATGTATAACTGTAGGTATTGCTCCTTCACTTACTAAAGTATCAGGCAGGAGGGCAGGCGGGCACTGGCAGCTCACTACTTCACGCGCCCGCTTCGCCTGCTTCATTTATGAAGTGGGCGGAGCAGGGGCATCACATAGTGAGTTACGCTGCCAGTGCCCACCCGGCCTCCTGCCTGATACTTTAGTAAGTGAAGGAACAATGCCTACAGTTATACATAGTGTAATAGTATAGACAGAATTGAGTTATGGCTATGCAGGGATTGGTTAACCATAAAACCCGCCATTCAGAACCCAATCAGACAATGATATTTAGTCTTTCATTTGGTTAATTGTCTGTTGTCCTTCATATGTCGCTCTATAAATTATGTAGAGAACATTTTTAATCTGCATCTGGCTCAGCAGGTAAGAGGGAGAGATGGAATATTATCAATATAAGACATTTTCTAACCTTTGCGTAATAAGCCTCCGTCTCATGTAATGCGCCAGTAATGTGCGTGGATTAAGTCAATCATGTTCTCTCTTCTCCAGGACGGATCTGGCTTCTGGAGGCTGCGCTTCAAAGGATTTTCCTATTGTAGCCATTCAATGTGAGCATGTATAATGCAATTTTTTTTCTCTCATTCATTCCTGGAATGGCTGGGCATTAGTTTGCCCATGGATAAAATGACAGTCAGTGCATTAGCAGAGGCCGAGAACAGACTGCTGCAGCATATTTTACTGAGGAATCTAAAGCTTATTGAAATGTGCAGCCCATTCTTTTATATTAATTTAAGTCTTTTTAGAATATTCAGGTCAGCCTGGTTTAGAATCCGCACTCCTCACACGTGTCCATAGCCAGGGACATAATGTAACGCTATCAAGACAAAGCATTCATACTCTTCTTCGCTCCTGTATTTCTGATTGACTGAGTCCATGTGCAGAGCATTTTATCACCAGTCACGTGACAGAGAGATTTATCACTGTCTTCAGAAGAGGCAAATTATACATCAGGGAAAATGTCGTAAATTGCACCAAATGTACCGAAATGGCAAATATTGCAGAATACATGGGATTAGAAACAGCTGACTAAACATGGTGGACATCTTCCTCTTCCTTCCTAACATGGCTGTTGTTCATGTAACCAGAAATGTGCCAAACATTTGCTCTTAATTTGGAGCATGTTATGGGACTCCAGACTAATGTGTTTTACTCGCACTGATACAAGTCAAGACTGGAAGTAACATAAGTGTTGTATCTGGTATTGCAGCTCAGGTCCATTGAAGTGAATAGGGCTGAGCTGCAATACAAGGCACAACCTGTCTACAGATGTGGTCAGGGGTGCACCGCCAATGAGGCAAGGCGAAGCGATTGACTCAGGCAGCACCAAGTAGGGACAAGTTGGGGGCAGCGGAAAGGCCTTGGGCAATGAATGATTTCATTGTGGAAGTGTTCATTTCTGCATATTCAACTGTATCACTATATCAACCAATATGTTTTGTAAAACTATATGCATAGGCGTCGCTAGAGGGGGCAATAGCCCCCCTAGGTTATTCCTTGCCCCCCTTGCGTGCCCCCCGCTGATTCCCCTTTAAAACGCTGGCCAGCGCCTACAAACTACGGCGGAGCATGGGAGCGCATAGTTCCCTGCCCCGCCCATCACCGCTATAGGCTTCAGGCCTACTAGGCCTGAAGCCTATACGGTAGTAAAATCCAGGCACAGGCGGGTGTGATGGCATCATTGCACGCCTGTGCGCCTGCCTACCATTGTGCGCCTGCCTACCATCTGCGAGTGAGCGCCAGGAGTCTGGGACATAGGTAAGTATTAGCTTTTTTTTTTTTTTTGTGTGTGTGTGCCAACTTTAGGGAACATTACTGGGGGGCACAGAAAGATATTACTAAAAGGACAGTGGGGGGGAATTATTACATGGGGAGAACAATACTACATGGGAGAAGTGTGGGGGACAATAAATACTGTGGGGACAGTGTGGGGGACAGTTAATACTGTGGGGGACAGTGTGGGGGGCAATTTCTACTATGGGGGGAGTGTGGGGGACAATTACTACTGTGGGGACAGTGTGGGGGACAATTACTACTGTGGGGACAGTGTGGGGGACAATTACTACTGTGCAGGTAGCGTGGGGGACAATTACTACTGTGGGGACAGTGTGTGGGGCAATTTCTACTGTGGGGGGAGTGTGGGGGACAATTAACATAGTAACATAGTATATAAGGCCGAAAAAAGACATTTGTCCATCCAGTTTGACCTGTTTCCTGCAAGTTGATCCAGAGGAAGGCAAAAAACCCCTGTGAGGTAGAGCCAATTTTCCCCACTTAAGGGGAAAAAATTCCTTCCCGACTCCAATCAGGCAGTCAGAATAACTCCCTGGATCAACGACCCATCTTTAGTAGTTATAGCCTGAAATATTATTACGCTCCAGAAATACATCCAGGCCCCTCTTGAATTCCTTTATTGTACTCACCATCACCACCTCCTCAGGCAGAGAGTTCCATAGTCTTACTGCTCTTACCGTGAAGAACCCTTTTCTATGTTTGTGTACAAACCTTCTTTCCTCCAGACGCAGAGGATGTCCCCTCGTCACAGTCACAGTCCTGGGGATAAATAGATGATGGGAGAGATCTTTGTACTGACCCCTGATATATTTATACATTGTTATTAGATCTCCCCTCAGTCGTCTTTTTCTAGAGTGAATAACCCTAATTTTGATACCCTTTCGAGGTACTGTAGTTGCCCCATTCCAGTTATTACTTTAGTTGCCCTCCTCTGAACCCTCTCTAGCTCTGCTATGTCTGCCTTGTTCACGGGAGCCCAGAACTGTACACAGTACTCCATGTGTGGTCTGACTAGTGATTTATAAAGTGGTAAGACTATATTTTCATCACGGGCATCTATGCCCCTTTGATGCAACCCATTATCTTATTGGCCTTAGCAGCAGCTGCCTGACACTGGTTTTTACAGCTTAGTTTGTTATTTATTAAAATTCCTAGATCCTTTCCATGTCAGTGTTACTGAGTGTTTTACCATTTAGTATGTACGGGTGACTTGCATTATTCCTTCCCATGTGCATAACTTTACATTTGTCAGTGTTAAACCTCATCTGCCATTTCTCTGCCCAAGCCCCCAATCTATCCAGATCCCTCTGTAGCAGAAAACAGTCCTCTTTAGTGTTAATTACTTTACACAGTTTAGTGTCATCTGCAAAAATTGATATATTACTGTGCAAGCCTTCTACAAGATCATTAATAAATATATTGAAGAGAATAGGGCCCAATACTGAACCCTGAGGTACCCCACTAGTGACCGTGACCCAATCTGAGTGTGTACCGTTAATAACCACCCTCTGTTTTCTATTACTGAGCCAGTTACTTACCCACATACAGATATTTTCTCCTAGTCCAAGTGTTCTCATTTTATATACTAACCTTTTATGTGGTAATACTAACCTTTTATTACTACTGTGCAGGCAGCGTGGGGGACAATTACTACTGTGGGGGACAATTACTACTGTGGAAGCAGTGTGAGGGACAATTACTACTGTGGGGAAAGTGTGGGGGACAATTACTACTGTGGGAGCAGTGTGTGGGACAATTGCCACAGTGTGGGCAGTGTGTGGGACAATTGCTACAGTGTCACACACAGATCCTCCATAACAGTGTGTCATCTACACACCCCTCATAACAGTGTGATGTCCACAGATTCCCCATAACAGTGCCATTCACAGATTCCCCATAACAATATGTCATCCACAGATCCCCCATAACAGTGTCATCCACAGATCCCCCATAACAGTGTCATCCACAGATCCCCCATAAAGGTGTCATCTACAGATCCCCATAACAATGTCATCCACAGATCCCCCATAACAGTGTCATCCACAGATCCCCCATAACAGTGTGTCATCCACAGATCCCCCATAACAGTGTGTCATCCACAGATCCCCCATAGCAGTGTGTCATCCACAGATCCCCCATAACAGTGTGTCATCCACAGATCGCTCATAACAGTGTCATCTACAGATCCCCATAACAATGTCATCCACAGATCCCCATAACAGTGTCATCCACAGATCCCCCATAACAGTGTCATCTACAGATCCCCCATAACAGTGTCATCCACAGATCCCTCATAACAGTGTCATCCACAGATCCCCCATAACAGTGCCATCCACAGATCCTCCATAACAGTGTCATCCACAGATCCCCCATAACAGTGTCCTCCACAGATCCCCCATAACAGTGTGTCATCCACAGATCCCCCATAACAGTGTCATCCACAGATCCCCCATAACAGCGTCATCCACAGATCCTCCATAACAGTGTCATCCACAGATCCCCCATAACAGTGTCATTGGCTTCTGCCTCACAGGGGTTTTTTGCCTTCCTCTGGATCAACTTGTAGGAAACAGGCCGAACTGGATCGACAAATGTCTTTTTTCGGTCTTATATACTATGTTACTATGTTACTATCCACAGATCATCCATAACAGTATCATCCACAGATCCCCCATAACAGTGTCATCCACAGATCACTCATAACAGTGTCACCCACAGATCCCCCATAACAGTGTGTTATCCACAGATCCCTCATAACAGTGTCATCCACAGATCCCCAATAAAGAATCCAGGGAAGGAAGCACAGGATGGCACAGCAGCCACTGAACATCTTCTTTTGAAAGTAAATTGTTTTATTATAAATGTAGTTTAGTTTAAAGTCTGTTTTTTGTCTTTTATTACATTCTGGATTTTGCTTAAAAGGACAGTAAAAAATGTTTTTTGTTTTTTTTGTTTTTTTTTTTAGGTATGTATAATGCTTTTTGATAATAAATAAATGTAAATGTATTGGTAAATGTAGTAGTATTAGTTGCACACACAAACAACACTCACAGGGCTTTTTCACAAAAGGGTGAAGAGTTTGGAGAAGTCAAGAGAAGTGAACAATAAAGGACAACATTGCTGATTTGAAAAAAACTTCTCCAATTCAGCTTACTTTCCTATTCAGTTCTGTTGTTCTAGATTGTTCCCTTCTCCAAACTCTTCACCCCTTTGTGAATAAGCCTGTGTGCGTCTGTTCATTGGTCTTCTTTAGTGACATGTTTAACATATATGATTATTTACACAGCCTTGGTGCTTTAAACTATAAAGAGTTTTCGAGAGTGTTTTTCTCTTTCTCAGGTCTGAAGCAACACCGAGGAAAAAAGGAAAACTCTTGAAAGCTTGTCTTTTAAGTATTAGGTTAGTACAATAAAAAGGTAACTCTCGTATTTTGTAATCTTATTTATATATACTTATTTCATTTTTTCCAGTAGTATGATTAAGTGCTGAAAATTATTAGTGCCCCCTCATTTTTGACTGTGGAATCTTATGTATATTGTTCTGTTTTCCAAGTATGCCTTTAACAGTAAAGCTAGAGGGAAGGGGTTAGGTTCAAAATTTGGCATGGCGGGGGGGGGGGGCATCATTTCAGTTTTCGCCTCAGGCAGCAGAAAGGCTAGATGCACCCTGGGATGTGGTGCTATATTTGCATAAAAGAGCCAACACCTTTACTAGCCATGAGCCTGTTGCTGACCGTTCTAGCCCTGCCACACTTGATATGGTTTATAAAAGAAAAGCGCTCATATCTTTTTGTCATTTCCATTCTATGCATTTCATCTTTAAAGGGAATCTCCTATCATAACAACTTAGCACCTATCCACAGGACCACTGTTAGGATGGTCATCTCAGATTCTGGCTTGATCTGACCTTTATGATATTTCTGGGAATGACCCTTTAAGAGAAGCTGTACAATGACTGATACAATCAGATACGTGTTCTTATACATTCAAGGTCTGGTTGGATCTATAGTTGAATGATAATCTATACTGTATCATCCCCACAGGACAAGATCTGCACGGTTATCCTGGGAGGAAACCATTTGCTATTGGACTTCTGTGTTCAGTCATATGAAGGACAATTGTACCCCCGGGCACCAGAAATTGATATTATAGCACAATCGGCACAAGTAAGAGAGTTGCAAACAATGCAGATTTTCCCAGTGACCCTCATTTTAATCTCTCCATATTCATCTATTGTTTTGCACGGCTGAATAAAGCGGAAACATTGTGTGTGCGCTATGTATCAGACAAGTGCTACAGTATCAGAATCAAACTGATGGAGTCTACAGGAGAACATATCTTATCCATCAAATTTAAATGAATTGTCCTGCTGTGATGGTGCTTTTTTTTACACCCTGTAATGATATACGGGTGATGGGACTAACATTCAGAACAGCTCTTTTGGTGTAAACACTGCTGGAAATTTTGCGGGCAATAAGCTGAATGGTACATAGAGCCCAATATCCCAAAAAGTATTATGCTGGCATTAGCCAGGCGGGTGCATGTCAGTATACAGATGTAGCAGTCGTTAAATAGTCACTGTCATTTTAGCAAACTTTGCACAAATCAATAGTTTTGGTAAATATAAAAGACGTATATATCTTATTAGAGAAAAACATGCCTCTTTCTCTCTCTAGCAGCTCATAGTTCATCTTCTTTCCATAGCTTTGTCTGCACAGCATCTATGTTTCTATCTTTTTAAATAATTTATTTTCTGTCTTTCCTCTGTGAGAAGAGACGTCTGAGGCATGTATTAACACTACATTATAAGAGGTCAGGAATTTGATTCAACCATTACAAAAAGTCCTGTTATTCTAATTTAACAATTGTTTGGACTTGTGTGCCCAAGGTCTTGTTGCATGACCCTCGTTCTCCTGAGAATAAATTCGCAGACAGTCAATGTGACATTTTCCTTTAGAATTTTCTGGTTTAAATCAAAATTCATTCTTCCATCAGTGATGACGAGCCATCCTGGCCCAGGGGCAGCAGAACAGGCCCAAACCATGATCTTACCAGCCTTGGAGTAACCTTTGATTCCATCCTGTTCTTCAGACTGAACATCCAAGTCCTTTTTACCACCTCTCACCACTAACTCAAAAATATCTCTTGAATTTGTGCATTTCTCAACCTGAAGTCTGCAAAAATGCTTGTACATGCATTCATTATCCCCAGCATAGACTACTGTAACATACTCCAATGTGGCCTTCCATCTAGCACCTTTGCACCCCTCCAATCTATCCTCAACTCTGCTGCCCTACTAATCCACTTCTACCCTCATTACTCCTCTGCCTCTCCCCCCTGCTAATCCCATCACTGGCTCCCCATTGGCCAGAAACTACATATAAAGCCATGCAAAACATGTCCATACATAATCTCCATTCCCCCACAAGACCTTCTTCTCTACTCTACTCTTATCACCTCTTCCCAAAATTGCCTCTAAAATTTCTCCCATGTATCCCATATGCTCTGGAACTTTCTACCCCAACATATCAGACTCTCACCTATAGTGGAAACCTTCAAAAGAAACCCACCTCTGTGGGCAAGCCTCCAAACTACAGTAACCCTGCTGCCTCTGTACCACCATGACCAGATTTACCCTCACCTACTGTGTCCTTCTCCAATTCCTTATAGATTGTAAGCCTCATGGGCAGGGTCCTCTCTCCTTCTGTACCAGTTTGTAACTAGTCTTGATCATGCTAATTGCAATTGTTTGGTATTATGTATGTATACCCCTTTTCATAAGTACAGCGTCATGGAATAATTGGCGCTTGAATAAATAATAATAATTTACACCAGAATGTTCTATTTCCATCCACATAAAATTGTTCCAATAGCCTTCTTGATTGTCTAGGTGGTCATTCGAAAGTGCAGATAGGCAGCAAAGTTCTTTTGGGAGAACAGTGTCCTTCTCCTGCCATGCACACCACTATCACTCAATGTCCTGCTGATGATGGACTCATGAAATTAACATTGGCTAATATAAGAAAAGCTGTTAGTTCCTTAGAGGTTTCCATGGGATCCTTGGTTACCTTATGGACTCTTACATGCTGTGCTCTTGGAATGATCATGTCACGCTTCGGTGTGGGAAAGGGGAGAGGGAAAAAGGCCTGGAAACTAGGGAAAGGAGCAGATCACCTCCTAGAGAAACCCTAATCAAAGTCCTGACTGACTGCAAGTATGAACTGACCCCAGAGGTAGGTGAGTTCATACACAGGAACCTAAAGTTCTAACTCACCCTGTAGGACCCTTGTACTAATGCCAGGACAAGAGACAACCGATTCCTCCAAACGGTAGGATGAACAGGAGTCTCCCTAAGGCCTGAACACAAATGACAGGGAAAAGAGCAATACAAGAAAACCCAATGAATAAACAAAAGGGAAAGAAGACACTTAAAGGGGTATTCCCATCTTAATGATCACTGTTAAATCTGTTAATGATTTAACAGTGATAATTTTTCTAAATATGTTTAATTAACTAATTCCCACCCCTTAGAAGAAATTTAAGATATACTTACCTGACTGTTGTCTTCCGTCTCCCCTGGTTACGGCCACTGCTCTCCTCCCGAATCACGGTGGCCGCGCTTGTGCAGACAACTTCTTCTTTTCTCCCGGCTGGGCCGCGCGCAGTCCTGAAAGCGCACACCGACGCCGCGCATGAGCTATGGTGACTTCTTCCTGGCCAGTATAGCATATTTGCCAGGAAGAAGTCAACAGGGCGCATGCACGGCAACTTGCATGTTCAGTCCAGCGCTCGGCCCGGCCGGGAGAAGACGTCAGTCAAGATGGAGCTTGCCCCCAGCCAAAATCCAGGAAGTGAACGGTGCGCCGGGAGCAAGTAAGTATTAAAAGGCGTCGTGGGACAACCCCTTTAACTTCAAATGGCTATTGAAGTACAGGAACTCCACTGAGACCCAAACACCAGCAATACATAACAAGACTGAAGCTATAAACCCCACAGCATGTTAGGAGAAGCCACAATAAATAGGGAAGGTTAAATGACCACACAAGCAACACCTGTGGCAAGGAGTGTGGCCATAACCAAAAACAACACAGACACATATTGATCCACAAGGAACCTGTCAGATCAAACCACGTGTTGCCAGACTCACTGATCTCCTGTCACCTGTCATGGTAACGTCCATGACAGATCATTCTAGGTTCTCCACTCCTGGGGAAGGTGATATAATGGTCTAGAATTTACTCAATTTGTATGCAATTTGTCTGACTGTGTGTTGGTAGAATCCAAACTCTTCATAGGTGGTTTTATAACCTTTTCTAGGCTAATGAGCATCAACAACGCTTCTTCTGAGATCCTCAGAAAACTCCTTTGTTCCTGCCATGATACATTCGACAGACATGTGTTGTCACAATTAGACTTTGATAGATCCCTTGTTCTTTACAGAAAACAGTCACCCACTCATACCTGATAATTTCATTGACTGAAAACACTTGACTCTAATTTCACCTCCAGATTTCCTAATGCTAACGGTTTACATACATTTGCCGCTCACAGACATGTGATATCAGATCCTCTATAAATGACCAAGTTTTATATTTATGACTCATTTCTTTGATTTGGTTCTTTATCTACTTTTAAGAAAGATGTAGCTTAGACCAAATTTATGTATAAATACGGCATGGGAAATTTACACACTTTTAAGCTTCAATGTAGCTAAAGTAGCAACAGATAAATAAGCAGCTAACTTTTCCTGGACCATGTGGTGGCTGTCACTCAGCATGCTGTGCTGTGAGTATTTTTAACTTTCTATAAATGCCAGGAGAGGACGAGGATCTTTACGGTGTGATTAAAATCATCCAGGGTTTGTTTTTTAATAAAGTGTTTGAATTACAGAGCATGTTTCATAGCAAAAGAATCCAGAGCAACTAGAAATGGCTTGGATTCCCCTGAGATCCCAGCTTTCATTAGAAGCTCTCATATCTTTCTCTTGTTCTAAATAGCATTTCAGATCTCCCAAAGGAGAAAAAGATCACGATAAAATTTAAAAAAGGGTGACAAAAGATGGTGACTTAGTCAATTTACTGATGAGCCTCCTATGATCTGCACCGATAGATAAGCAAATATCACGCATGATGGTTCTTCCTGAACTCCCTTTCTTACCCCAAAACCTCATTGTGATTGACTTCCATTTTTTTTTTCTCTTGTATGAGGCAGTGAATTCTCCAAATTTGGGAAGACACTTCCCTTCAGCTTCTAGCTTACACATGGAAAACCGGAGAGTCACAGACTGGAAACCATTGGTGGCTCGAGACGTTAACATGTACTAATTCATGTCATGAGTCATCAGAGCTGTTCAGCGCTACAGTACCTTCCTGTTCTGTTTTGATGGAGCTTTTTTGCCTTTGTAATAATTTATGAGTTCATAATAGATTTCAAGAATCCTCTAGCTCAACACTACAGAACAGTAGTTTAACCTCAGGTTACATCTGTGTATTTTGGAAAATATGGACTATGACTTCATACTGTATGGAAGGATAATGTTACCAAGGCAGATCAATGGAGGCACTTGTCACATGTATGCTGATGTTTGTGAATTAGGACAAATGATTTTTGACCAATGCATCAGAAGCCAAAAGTATCTACTGGTTCTTATTGGAGCATGTAGCTGAAAGTCAGCAAAATATGGGTCGGGTCTACATACTCCAAAAAGTTGGAATGTGTAACAAAGTTAGACTATTGTATTTGGCAGACATTCTTATGAATGAATTATACAGCACATTGTTTTGTGTTGTATATCAGTTGTCAATCATGTACCAAAACAGTTGAAGAGGTTTTCTAGGACCCATGGGGTTCTGCAAATCCACTTTAAATATACATAATAAGTAATTACACATTGCATGCCTGTAGAAAAAGTTTGTACTCAGTGTTCCAAACCCGGTCCCTTGTCTCTCCTTTTCTAAAATCCTTCTTCCACTAACATCCCTTCTGCACCAGGTTATTAGTCTGGAATATGGACTGCACATAATTTGCACTGTAAATGGTGTCAGAACTGTTCCTCTCTATAGCACAAGTTTAAACACCTCAATCAACCTCACAGGTGCATGCACCATGGAGATGAATACTTTTGGCACCATCCACAACAGAAGTGAAATCCCGTTGATAGCCCGGGCCAGAAACGTGGTAAAGGACATGGTATTAGGGGAAGCAGGATTTTAAGAAGTAGAGCGTCATGTGACCAGGTTCCTCAAACTTGGAAAGGTAGAAATATTAAAGGTCTACCCTATTGGAGAGATTTGTTTAATCAAGGTGGGTTTGCAGGACCCAAGGAACCCAGGAAATCATCTTTAATAAAGAGGATTTGGAAGAAGAAGAAATAAAAAGAGATTTTGAAATCATTACTCACAGTGTCCATGAGGGCAAGTCGATGAATAATCAATTATCAAAAGTTTGAGAAGAACCACAAGCCTCCAGATATTATTTTCAAACTTAAGGATTGGTCATACAGCTCACTACTGCAATCCATGTGTCTGTCAATGACCTTAAGCAGTGAAAACGAACATTATAAAGAGTAGGGCGAATATGATCCAGAAGGACTTTCATCATTATCATGTGCAGTCACCTTTCAGCCTTTAGATCAGGCATGTCCAAACTCCGGCCCTCCAGATGTTGCAAAACTACAACTCCCATCATTCCTGGACAACCTACAGCTATCAACCTACGGAAGAGCATGGTGGGAGTTGTAGTTCTGCAACACCTGGAGGGCCAGAGTTTGGACATGCCTGCTTCAGATTGTTTATTGTCCAATGGTCAATACAAAGAACAATCCTTTCTTTCCCCTGAATTGCCAATAAAACTCAGTGTTGGAGGTTATATAAGGAAGGAATTGTAATACATGGGGATATAGTAAGAATCAAAAGTTGCTACAATGTAGAAACCATACTGTAGCAGTGAATAAAGAAAACCTTTACTATGTACAGGTGAGAAGTAGAAGCACTTATGCAATGCTGATTTTTCATTTTTGACTCGATTGACCATAAACAATACAATACAAAGCATACATCAATAAATGGAAAAGACAATCAAATCTACAGAGAGCAACGAAGCAAGCAAATGACAAGAAAAGACCATTCTATTCTCCAGGCTGAGTGGTATCCTTTATACTAGTGCCTAAATATGCAGAATAAAATCTTCCAAGAAGGAACGGCTTCAATAAATTGCCTAAATTAATAGAGGCTTTAAATGTAATTACTAAGTTCCTGAACGTAATCCTTCTGTTGAAATGCAACCTGTTTAGATATTACCAGGGAGGTCTGGAGAGAAGCTGCTCAATAATGCGGCATAACTCCGATGAACCCGGCCACAAAGTTAATTGAAATAACAAAACTTTATTATATTGCTGTATCTGGGAATCAATGAGCCACTTCAGCTATTATTCTCTGCTATCAGGATATATGTTTGTCATTATTACACACATAAGATGTTGCAGTTTTATCAGATTTCTTAATAAGGAGCCAATAAGGACAAACATTTGTATCGTAATTCACATCAGACAATAGATTGTAACAAAATTTGGAAGCATTTAGTGATATTTAATATAAATATGTAATTATATAACTAATAGACACTACCTGTACATCCTATAAATAGAGACGCATTGCATAATGGCAATGAAAGGCTGAAGAAGCACATAAATATCAGTCATCGGTTATATTTTCTCTATAATGATGTATGAAGAATTAGTTATTAAGTAGCATTCTGGTAGCTACTTTGTTAATAAGTATCAAATTGTTGCAACAATGTAACAATTTTAGTAGTCTTAGAGGCTCGGTCTTTTATATGAAGTAAGGAAAGTGCCAATGGTCAGTGATACGAGTAGAATAGCTGACATTTTAGAGAGGTCCGTCCTCCTGATAGAAATTCATTCACACTTTCCAATTTGAAGTCTGTGTGGGATATTATTTGAAGTATACCTCCATTTATAAAACAACTTCCCATAAATGAATAGTACAAGTGATGTGAATATAAGAAACTTTGTAATATATCTTGTTAAAGAAATTTGCTTCTACCTGCTATCATCAGGCTGCTTTGTTCTTTACTACTTTTAACATTGATGTCTATGGAGTTAGGAGGAGGTAGGAAGGGTCTTCTGGATGAGACACACACAAAAGTCAGTTTCTTGGCTCTGCTACACTTAGCACTTTTGACTCTACTATATCTGGAAGTAGAAGGATGCACCTCTATTCACAGCGAGGTAATAAATCACTTACCAGCTGGTAGTAGCCTCCTGGACCATCCTCTTCTTTCCATAGACTTCTGAGTGCCAGGCTGGAGACATATGGGATTTAATAGCGATAAGAGGCTGAGTGAAGGGAAAGAGCATAATTCTTTAATAAGATATATTACACAATTTCTTCTGGACTATTAACTTTGAAAACTTGTTTATAACTGGAGGTGCACTTTACGCGGATAAGAAAATGTGTGTTATGGAGACAAGAACCACAACTTACTACAAAGTAGAAACCATACTGTAACGGTGAATATGGTAGGCATTCAGCTTTTACTAGTTATGGAAAAGAATAGTGGGAGACACAGTGAAGAGACAGCAGTTATTCATCTTCTCACTGAAATCAATGAGCTTTGTGACTAATGCACTGATATGTTGGGTCTGAGCAAGAGCAACTCCTTCCCATGGTACTCTCCGTTAGCTAAAAAACAGTCCAACTTAGGGTGCATTCACATCAACGTTTAGCTTTTTATTCTTCTGATCCATCAGTAGAAGAGAGAGAGAAAAAAAAACAGGATCCTGTAAAAAACAGGATCCTGTTGCATCAGTTATGCATAGGAATGCTTAAGATCTGTTTTTTTCTTTACAGGATCCGGTAAAAAAACAAAAAACGGATACTGTTGCATCAGTTGTCATCCGTTTGAGCCATTTCCATCTAATGGTACTTTCACACTAGTGCTTTGGATTCCGTTTATGAGATCCGTTTCAGGGCTCTTACAAATGGTCCAAAATGGATCAGTTCAGCCCCAATGCATTCTGAATGCATCAGTTCGGCTCCGTTCCACTTCTTTTCTGTTTTGGAGGCGGACACCAAAACACAGCATGCAGCATTTTGGTGTCCGTCTGAAGAGGCGGAGCCTAACGGATCCGTTTTGAAATACAATGTAAGTCAATGGGGACAGATCCATTTTCAATGACACAATATGGTGCATTTGAAAACGGATCCGTTCCCCATTGACTTTCAATGTAATTCAAAACGGATCCGTTTTGGACTTTGTCCTTTTTCTTTTAACTAATGCAGATGAATCCGTTCTGAATGGATACAAACGTTTGCATTATAGGTGCGGATCCGTCTGTGCAAATAAACAGACGGATGCGCACCAACGCAAGTGTGAAAGTACCCTTAGATTCGTTTTTTAACATGGAAACAAAAGTTCTGCATGCAGGACTTTTTTTCCAGTCTAAAAAAAAATGGAAATGGCTCAAACAGAATTGAAACCGGCCGGACGGATCAGAAGAACGGAAAGCTAAACAGTGATGCGAATGCACCCTAAATGTGGTCCGCTTCTATTTTCTTTGTATGACCAGTAGGGCACATGGAATGGGTCATATGGGTTTGCAGCATATCACAAACATTCCTACGGCAAAGCTATAGATTAAAGCAACTAGAATGCACACTACTGTAACCTAAATGGCATCTAAGAAGCCAATCAGGAGGTCAGAAGAAGACAGTCTGGCCCCTGAGCAAGGAAGGGGTCATGTGACCTCTATTAGGCTTGCTACGTGGTCAAGAGTTGTCACCAATGGAAGGAGCTAATGGGGAAAATATGAAGAATGACAGCGAGTCTAACTTTTCAACTTTTCAGCATCTGTAACTTTTCAACTTTGGTAAGATTTCTCTTTAAAACCAGAAGAACAGAGAATTCTGCAAAGTGGGCAGACATTTGTGGAAATAAATAACAAGTAAAAGAGAAAGCCACAAAGTAAATAGTGCATGGTACATGGGCGGATGAGTGAGGAGGAGAAGATGAAATATTCCACAAGCTTCTGTTATTTTCTTTTCATTCTGTGGAAACATTCCGGTGATTAAATGGCTCCCCCCTTCGCTTCGAGACACTGACGACTCCAGGCGCTTCAATATGCTTATTACAACTTAGACAAATAAAACCATAATCTCCTTCTCGTTCCAGAGCGGAGATTGTTTATCTGAAGCTGATCCACGTATCCACTGTCTACAGAAACATCTACGACCGCCACGTCACATTATGGACAAGGACATATTGTATGTTAATGAAGAACAAAAAAGTATTCTGCAAGGTTATAACCAAGGGTGTATTGATCATGAAGGTAACTACGGGGGCCCATGAGAAAGGGGGTCCCAGTTCAGAACTTAAAGCGACTATGCTCACCTTTCCCATGAGCCTAGTGAACACACAAGGCTTACTCTCTCTGCAATTACAACACTTGGGGAGTGGGAAAATGCCTGTGGGGTAACAGGAAGGGGAGAGATGACTATAAGCACTGGGCTGTTCCAATCTGATGATGTGGAAGCATAAAGCAAAACCAATATGGACCCTAGTTTCAGTTTTGCTCTCTGTGCTCTATGACTACCACTGGGTCATTGAGCAGAGATTGACCGAGTAAATCACAGAAAAGGACAACAATGATTTGCCCCCTGTGTCTTTTCCTTCCTTTTAGACTCTTCTGCTCCTTATTTGCACATTCTATTTCTGCCCCTCTCCCTTGTATTAAGACCCCCCCCCCCCAAGACACACTCTTTCCTTACACAGAAATTACTAATTGCCCTCCGACCTTCGGGTCCTTATAATGGTTTTACTAGTTTGTATTAATGAAGCGTATTCACTGCATAAGAATAAAGAAACATTTTCTATACATTTTATTATACTTTGCTTTTCATTTCTAGTCTTCAAAATCTCTGCTTGCTGCTAGTGAATGGAAACATTCTCATTTACATCTAGATGCTGAACACCAGTCCCGTTCATATTCAACTGAAACAGGTGCAGATCTGTCTTTTTTAAGTATTGCAGGTGTATGCAAAATAATAGGTCAAAGGTAGTATTGAGCGGACCTGTGGATGTTCTGGTTCGCCTGGTTCGGCCGAACTTCAGGTCAGACTTCGGGTTCGGGACCCGAACTTGACCCAAATTTAATCCCGAACACGAACCTCATTGAAGTCAATGAGGACCTGAACTTTGGTGCACTAAAATGGCTGTAAAATAGTCATAGTAAGGGTTAGAGGGCTGCAAAAGGATGCAAAATTGGGATAAGAGCAGGACAGTTGCCCTGCAAACAAATGTGGATAGGGAAATAACTTCAAATAAAGTATAAGGGTACTTTCACACTTGCGGCAGAGTGATCCGGCAAGCAGTTCCATTCCCGGAGCTGCTTGCTGTATCAGGCAAACTGCACACAAACGGAAAGCATTTGAAGATGGACCTGGCAAATGCATTTCAAGAATGGATCTGTCTCTCCGCTTGTCATGCGGAGAGACAGATCGGTCATATATATTTTTCACATTTCTACTGATCTGCACATGCGCAGACCGGAAGGACGGATCCGGCATTGTGGTATTTTGTATCCCGGATCCGGCACAAATACATTTCAATGGGAAAAAATGCTGGATCCTGCATTCTGCCAAGTGTTCTGGAATTTTGGATGGGGATAATACCGCAGCATGCTGCGGTATTATCTCTCTCCTGAAATGTCAAAAAGACTGAACTGAAGACATCCTGATGCATCCTGATTAGATTTCTCTCCATTCTGAATGCATGGGGATAAAACTGATCAGTTATTTTCCGGTATAGAGCCCCTATGATGGAGCTCTATGCCGGAAAAGGATAACGCTAGTGTGAAAGTACCATAATGAAAAAAAATTAAAATAATCTTGAACTAGGAGGCAGAGGTCAAAGTGCAGTAGGACGTTGAGGGGGTGGTGGTAGAGGAGGTGCAGGTGGAAGCGGCGGTGGAGGAGGAGGAGGTAGCCAACAATGTTTTTGATGTATTTTTAATTTTTTTTTTAAATAAGTATGGGAAGGCCCCAAGACATTGGGAAATGGAAAAGAGAATGCACAAACTGCACTGGAGTATAACAATGGCTGGGTGCGGCCAGTATACTTCTGTACTCTGGCCAAGATATGGACAAGTCCTGTGGGATCCATGAATGGTTCATTTTAATGAACATCAGCTTGTTCACATTGACTGTGCGGATGCGCCCGTCCGTGATCACCCCCCCAGAGTCTTTAGGTGGCAGCAGCATGAGTAGGCCACAGAGTGGCACAATGACAGAGTGTGCAGGTGGCAGCAGCATGAGTAGGCCAGACAGTGGCACAATGACTGAGTCTGGAGGTGGTAGCAGCATGAGGAGACCACAAAGTGGCTAGGTGACATAATGTGGAGATAGCAGTAGCAGCATCAGGCGGATACCTTAGAGTGGCAAGGTGGCATAGTTTGGAGCTGGCAGCAGCAACTGCATAAGGAGTCCACAAAGTGACCCGGTAAGAGAGTTGGGTGGTTTGTGGCAATACCATTACCTGCTAATGAAGGTGGGTGAAGTAAGGAGCACTTGGCATCAGTTGCATGGCATCAGGCGTGTTGCAGCATCAAATTAGTAGCTGAGGCAGTCAGAAGAAACCGGTCTCTTGTATCAAAGTGTTGGTGTGGCACAATGGATGATCTAGTCTGACGCATCAGGAATTGGTGGTTGGAAATCCTGGCTGATCCACACCTGATTCTTCTTGACAAAGGTCAGTCTCTCCGCATTTTGGGTAAACAGGCGAGTTCCTCTTGGGGTAACTATGACCCCCGCCGCACTAAACACCCGCTCTGATGCCACACTACCAGCCGGGCAGGTCAGCTTTTCCAGGGCAAACAAAGTTGCTGCCACAAATCCAGTTTAGCTACCCAGTAGTCCAGAGGATCTTCAATGTGGGGTGGCAGGGTGCAGTCCAAGTATGCCTGCTGGTTCAGGTCCTTCTTCAGGTCTACCTGCTGCTGCTTCTGGTGAGTAGTTTCTTCACTTGGCGGGTGAAGAAAGCTACTCATCAGCGACTGTAGACTGTGTACTGCTCCTGCCACCTCACCCCTCCCCAGCAGCCATGGCAGTGGAACAAGAGCACTGGTGGTCCCCCGGGCAGACCTGCAAGAGGATGGACGATGGCACAGATAGGCAGCAGCCAACTGACTACAGAGGATGTCTCTGTAGTAGTGAAATTTTTCCTCCCTCTCGTGGGTGTAAAAAGGCCCTCATTCTGGACCGGTAGCGAGGGTCCAACAAGGTGGAGAGCAAGAAGTCATCTGTCTGCCGAATGGTGACAATTTGGCTGTCACTACGCAAGCAAGTGAGCATGCATCGGGCCATTTGTGAAAGTAACTTGGAGGGACTCCCTGCCTCCATCTCCACTGCATACTGCAAAGGTGTGTCGGGGTCCTCTGTCTCGTCTTCCTCATTGCCCTGTAGCTCCTCTGCCTGCTCCTGCTTCCTTCTGTCCTGTCAGCTGAGTAGAAAAACAACCCATTTGGCTACACATTGCCTGTTCTCCAATGTCCTCCTCCACCTCCTCTACCAGTTCAGCCCCCACAGGGCTCATGTGGCCGTGAGATTGAGGTGCCACGCCTGACCAGCCATTATTACCACCATCTGTTTCAGGACATAGAGCAGTGGAATGACGTCGTTAATACTGTAGTCCTGGCGACTGACAAAGTACATGGCATCCTCAAAGGGTCTGAGCAAATGGCAGGTGTCACGCATGAGCTGCCACTGGCTGACATCGAAGCAGAAGTGGCCAAAATTTATTAAAAACAAAAAGATGGCATTTAGTAAGTATAAAAACACCCAAAACGAGGATGACCGGGAAATCTATAAGATTAGGCAGAGAGAGGCCAAGCAAGTTATAAGAGCTTCTAAAGCTGAGGCAGAAGAGAAATTAGCTCAGTCAGTGAAAAAAGGTCACAAGACATTCTTCGGGTACATAAATGAAAAAAGGAAATTAAAACAAGGAATTACCAAATTAAAAACAAAAGAAGGAAGGTATATGGAAGAGGATAAAGAACTAGCTGACTGCCTCAATAAATACTTCTGTTCATTTTTTACAAAGGAAAATGAAGGAGAAGGACCTCAGTTAGGGAAGAAGACTAATGAATCCTTTGATGCATGTGTCTTTACAGAGGAAGAGGTTCTAAGTCAGTGTCTAAAATTAATACAAATAAATCACAAGGTCCTGATGGGATACACCCAAAGCTATTAAAAATGCTTAGAGGTGTACTAGCAAATCCATTAACAGATTTATTTAACCAATCACTGGTAACAGGTGTCATCTCAGAAGATTGGAAATTAGCAAACGCTGTGCCAATTCACAAGAAAGGTAGTAGAGAGGAATCGGGCAACTATAGGCCAGTAAGCCTGACATCAATAGTAGGGAAATTAATGGAAACCATACTCAAGGAGAGGATTGTGGAACATCTAAAAACCCACGGGTTGATTGATAAAAAAACCGCATGGGTTTACTTCAGGGAGATCATGTCAAACTAATCTTATTGAATTTTTTGATTGGGTGACTAAAATAATAGATGGCGGAGGTGCAGTAGACATCGCTTATGTGGACTTTAGTAAGGCTTTTGATACTGTCCCACATAGAAGGCTTATCAATAAACTGCAGTCTTTGAGCTTGGGCTCACATATTGTTGAATGGATTAGGCAGTGGCTGAAGGACAGAAAACAGAGGGTTGTAGTCAATGGTGTATATTCAGACCATGGTATTGTTACCAGTGGGGTACCTCAGGGATCTGTTCTGGGACCCATATTGTTTAATATCTTTATCAGCGAAATTACAGAAGGCCTCAATGGTAAGGTGTGTCTTTTTGCTGATGACACAAAGATTTGTAACAGGGTTGATGTTCCTGGAGGGATACACCAAATGGTCAAAACTAGAGGAATGGTCAAAAATCTGGCAACTAAAATTTGGTCGATAAGTGCAAGATAATGCACCTGGGGCGTAAAAACCCAAGAGCAGAATATAAAATCAGTGATACAGTACTAACCTCAGTATCTGAGGAAAGGGATTTAGGTTTCATTATATCAGACGACCTAAAGGTGGGCAGACAATGTCATAGAGCAGCAGGTAATGCCAGCAGAATGCTTGGGTGTAGAGGGAGAGGCATTAACAGTAGAAAGAGGGAGGTGCTCGTGCCGCTCTACAGAGCACTAGGGAGACCTCATTGGGAGTATTGTGTGCAGTACTGGAGACCATATCTGCAGAAGGATATTAAAAATTTGGAGAGAGTTCAGAGAAGAGCTACTAAACTAGTACATGGATTGCAGGACAAAACTTACCAGGAAAGGTTAAAGGACCTTAACATGTATAGCTTGGAAGTAAGATGAGACAGAGGGGATATGATAGAAACTTTTAAATGCATAAAGGTAATCAACACGGTAAAAGAGGAGAGAATATTTAAAAGAAGAGAAACTGCTACAAGAGGACACAGTTTTAAATTAGAGGGGCAAAGGTTTAAAAGTAATATCAGAAAGTATCACTTTACTGAGAGAGTAGTGGACGCATGGAATAGCCTTCCTGCAGAAGTGGTAGCTGCAAATACAGTGAAGGAGTTTAAGCATGCATGGGATAGGCATAAGGCCATCCTTCATATAAGAGAGGGCCAGGGTCTAGTCATAGTATTCAGTATATTGGGCTAGATGGGCCAGATGGTTCTTATCTGCAGACACATTCTATGTTTCTATGTTACACAGGGGAGTACTCCTATACTCTTGCATCAAATCATTGATAGCCCTTTTGCATCATCAATAAATCATTGATAGTCTTTCTCTGTTTGTATAGTCGTTCCAACATATGGAGGGTGGAATTCCAACAGGTGGAAACGTCGCATATCAGCCTTTGTTGGGGGATGCCGTTCTGCAGCTGCAGCTCAAGGGGGGGTGTCCTTTGCGGTTTACTAGTGACCAAAGTGCATGCAAAGTTTCCTGGCCATTTTTAGGATGTCTTGCAGATGGTTGGGAGACTTCAGGAACCGCTTGACAACCAGATTGAACATGTGTGCCATGCAGGGCGCAGGGCTCAGCCTTCCTTGATGTAGCACCAACACCATGTTCTTCCCGTTGTCGGTTAGCTTGGTTCCGATTTTTATTTGTCGTGGAGAAAGCCAGGATTTGATTTTTTGATGCATCAGACGGACCAGTTCCTCCCCTGTGTGACTCCATTTGCAAAGGCAAACCAAACCAAGTACAGAATGGCGTGACACCGCCGAGCTCTGCACATGTGGTATGCTGGAAGGGCAATGTGACTTGTCCCTGCAGTGGAGGCTGAGGACATAGTGGAGTATGTGGAGGCAGAGGCGGACATTGTTGCAGGACCAACGGTGTGACAACGTGGAGATGGAAGCGGTGTGACCTGTCCAAGTTCTCCCACTGCATTCACCCAGTGGGCCGTAAAGTATATGTATTGTCCCTGACCGTAGTTACAGCTCCACAGGTCGGCGCTGCCGTGCACTTTGGCAGACACCGACAGGCTCAAGGACTGGCCCACCTTCTGTTCTACATGTGTGTGCAGGGCTGGTACTGCCTTTTTGGTAAAGAAATGATGGCTTGGGACTCTCCACCTTGACTCGGTACAAACCATCAGTTCTCTGAAAGGTGCAGAGTCCACCACAGGAAAGTGAGGGACTGAAGCACCAGCAATTTGGACAGGAGCACATTCAGCTCCTGAGCCGTTGGATGTGTGCACACATACTGTTGTCTCTGGGCAATCACCTCGGTGATCAATTACTGCTGGAATGAATGACGAAGAGTAGGAGCAGGAACATCTGGACCAGCAGATGATGGGATTCACGGACAGCTCCCTTCGGCTGAGGTGGTAGAGCCTTGACTGCCTGAAACTTGGTGCATGCCCCTGGGTGATGTAGCAGTAGCTGCGTCAGGCTGGACCACCACATCAGAGCCATGGTTCTACCAGGCCACTTGATGGTGACACTGCATATGTTGAGGCTGGGCCGTGGTACCAACATTGGCACCCTGGCCACGTTTCACCTTCTGCCCACATATTCTACATATGGGCATGTTGACCCCCTTCGGTGGCTTCATAAAAAACTGCCACACCGCCGAGTACCTAATTTCCCCCCAAACACTACTCACTGGCTGACTGCTAACGGCTTTACTTCCGTGAACCCGAGCACCACTCATTTCCGGGCAGGGAGGCTGCTGCAAAGCGGGTGGTCTACCTCGTGACCCTTTGGCTTCCAACCTCCCACTGTTGCCACCCTGCTGACTCCCAGCCACGCTAGTGACTTGCTGGCTCTGCCGCTGCCTGATGGGCAAGCTGCCACCCTCTTCTCCTGATGATAACAAAGCCCATCTTTATCCGGCTCCCAAATGCGATCAGATTCATCATCATCGAGTAGTGTCATCACATCACTGATGTCCTCTGGGTCAGGAGCCCAACCACTTGCAACACAAGCTCCTGTGCCACTCTCCTCATCACTATCTGCCCACTTAGCGGAGAAAGCGGCAGATGTCTCCTCCACATCTTGGCTGGGCAGTAGCTGCTGACTGTCCTCTAGTAGCTCTTCCTTGCTGAAAAGTGAAACTGAGCCCATGGCATGTAGTACTTCTTACCGAGAGGAAACAGAAAAGTCCACAGGCCGGTTCAGGACAGGTAAGGGCACAGGGCCTGCTCCCGGGCCATGCCAACTAAGGGTTGTGTCTGACAAACCCACCGACTCTTGGCTTGGGGTGTCTGATGTCACTGGGGATGACGTGTATGATTGAGTCAACCATTCAAGAAAAACTGGGTTGCTGGTCAAGACACGACCAGTAGATGACACCGGGAGCTCAGGTCTCTCGCTTCGACTACTGCTGCCACGACCCCTTAATCTGCTGCGACCTCTGCTTGCGCCAGAAACATTCAGGCCTCTGCCACTCCTTTGTGCATGGCCTGGCACTTCTCTGCATGACATATTTGTAGCTGAACTAAATGGAAATTATAACACCCCTAAAAGCAACAAATATTTTTTTCTTTTTGTACTGAAATAGGCCACTGAATGCTTTCACCACAATTAACTGCGGAAATGCTCTGAGAATATAGTTTTCTTGTTATACAAAAATACGAGCCTATACACTTTCACCAGAAATAACTGCAGCAGTTCATTGTATATATATTTTTCTTTTTTCAATGAAATACGCCCCTATACGGTTTCAATAGAAATCACTGCAACACTGCAGCATGTATATAAAGTTTTCCTTTTTTACTGTAATAGGCCCCTATACCCTTTCACCAGAAATAATTGCACAAGTGACCCGAGAATATATATTTCTTGTTGGACAGAAAAAGGCCACTATACGCTTTAACCAGAAAACAATTAAAGAGTGAAGTGCGTATATATTTTTCTTGTAGTACTGAAATGCAACCCTATACGCTTTCACCAGAAATAACTGCAACATTAATGTGTACAATACAGTTGTAGCTAGCAGGCAGGCAGGACATTCGGGGCCTGGAACAAAACATCCGGGTCCCAGGCCCCGAATGTTTTAACCTAGCAACGCCCCTGCTCCAGCCCCCTATATCAGACCCCCATTAGACCTCCAGACCCCGAAATCAGAGCTGCAGACCCTTCAGAAACCTATATCAAACCCCCATTAGATTTCCAGACCCCCATATCAGACCTCAGATTAGACCTCCAGACCCCCATTAGACCTCCAGAGACCCATATCAGACCCCCACTAGATCTCCAGACCCCCATTTCAGACCCCCAATTAGACCCTTATTAGACTTACAGACCCCCAATCAGACCCCCATTTCAGACATCAGACTGATCCCCCATATCAGACCTCCAGATCCTTCATATCAGACCTCCAGACCCCCCATATCAGATCTCCAGACCACCATTTGACCTTCAGACCCCCAATCAGACCTCCAGACCCCACATATCAGACCCCAGATCAGACTTGAAAATAAATACTTACCTCTCCTGCCCTGCTGCCACTCTCTAGGTCAGGCTGTCTACAGTTCTCTTCTCAGGGCCTTCACTGCAGTCACCTGACCTTCTGCAGCGTCAGGTCATAGAGCGCTCTATACGTCCTGATGTTGCAGGCAGCCAGGACACAGAAGCACAGGACCTAAGAAGAGCAAGCAGGAGGAGGGGTAAGTACAGCGCTCACAGCACTTCTGTTCTGTCTTCATACACGTTCACACAGTGTGCAGTCTGACATTCAGCATAAACCATTCCTGTCTTCCAAATAAAAGTACTGTTCTTTGTAGTCTAAATTGCTTATTGTTAAAACAGGATTGTTTGAGAAACTACAAGAATGGTGGACAGAACTCCTCTGCATGTGAAGGGCTTTTCTTCCTTGCTAATTTGGAAGGTGAATGTGTTTGCCTTTAAATCCAAGAGCAAACTGAGGCTCCGCTTCATAGGAAGGGAGTCGGTGCTAAGATCCAGGTCCTTTAAATCATTTGAATGGTCTTCGGGTGAGAAGGCCTCCTTTAACTCATGGCTGTTGGAGGCCATTTTGTGCAACATCAAATTAGATAGAGCAAGCATTTCATGAGCCCTTTTCAGGAGACTGATTGCGGTCTTGTTCGTGGGTGTGGATTTCAAGCAGTCATCCACTGAGAAATCTTTTTCCACAAAGGATCTGACATCTGACCCATACTTTGCTTTTCCCTCTCGGGCTGAATGTCTGAGACCGTAGATAGCTACTGCAGGGGAAGGACTGTTTCTGAAGATGTGTACTCTCATTCAGTACTCTATAATGTCTTAATTAGGGTTGTTGTTGCGGTACCAGAAGAACCTCAAGTAGTTTCTAAGTTCTTCCTTGACGAGGAAGCAGTGGAATCTATTGTATGTCGGCCATAAACGGATGTTGGCTACGGAATCTCTGCAGAAACTCTAGAAGTCTGTAGAAGTCAACTACCTCTAGAAGTCTGTTGTTGAGGTCTGGACCAGACAGTAAGACATCATTTAGCGAGACACTTTCGCACCTGGCGCTCAAGTTGAATACTACTTGTATCTGCCCTGGTTTTTTAGGATGATACACGCCGAATATGGGTAAGAACCAACACACCTCCGAGTCTTGTAGCGTGGGTGCCAATTCTGCATGGTTGTTCTGGAATATTCTTTCTACGAAGGTAAAGAAATGGTGCTCACCATTGCAGGCGTGGTCTTCACAGGAGGCATCTGCGGAAGGACAAGGCACAGGAGTGCTGTCTTTTATCAGGAAACCGCTCTGACATGGAATAGGGAAAGACCTCAATTTTCAAGTGTGTTGGTGAGCATACTGTTGACTGAGATGGGCTTGTGTGCTCCTCCTAGACAGACGTCTCCTATGACGACCCATCCTAGGTCAAGTCTCTGGGCGTATGGAGCGTTTTGTGGACCGTTAATCTATCCTCTAGCCTTGTGAACTCGTAGTATGTCTCTTCGAAGGAGTAAGACTACCGGGGATTTTGAGTCCAGTTCTGGTGTCAGATGAGGGTGGTATGCTGCTACCTCTGGCGTAGGTATCTCAGACCGGTTGTCAGGTATATGATTGCACTCCAGTATGGACTTCCCTCCTGAGAGTCCTTTACAGGTACAGTGAGAAGTGACTACTTGGGTATATATGTTGGTGTCTATCTTCTTTCTGTCCTGCTCCTCTGCTTGGGATGATACCTGAGAGGGTGGTCCAGGGTGTAAAGCGGTGTTGTGTTTTGTGCTACTGCATTATATGCATGTCACACTGACCTAACAGTTCCTGGCGAAGTGCGATGTTGTAGTGTAGCACCTGAAACAGATGTTGTTTTCTTTGAGGAATTATTTGCATACTCTAAAGAATTCTCCCTGAAGGCTTTGCATTTTAGTAGAGAATGTGGTTTCTTGTGCAGGGGGCATTGTTTAGTAAGATCTTTTGGTATGTTCGCTTTTTGAGAAGACTTAAACGGCCTGTAAGGAGAACCTGTGGAGGCAACATTAGTTTTGTGGACTGCCACTGGTGTTATATGAGGTTTGACACCAGGGGTAGTGGGACATGACAATGTAAAGTCAAAACTGGGATCATTTCTAATCCTCGTCTATTGAGTAACAATTACAAAGTGTACAAACACCATGAAAAGGGGAAATGGTACATTAAGAAGCTGTTTATAATGGGAACCATGCGTGATTCACTTCTCCTATAGATTGCAAAGGAGTTTTTGGACAATTGGATTGACACCTCTGACTGTGTCCAGGAAGGCTATCCCCAGCAGATCTCCTTCCACCTGAGCAACCTGTACCTCTATCAACAAGTCAATGAGTTCCCTGAGCTTCTGGTAACCCCTACCCACTATTTTGGGAACATTATCAATTCTCTTATATAAAGCATTTTCTATAGCTTCTATTGACCCATAAAACGCCATGCCCTGTAGTTCTCGGGGCGATTAGTGAACCTTATAAATTCTTTGGAAGCCAGCTCCCATTTAGCAAATAACTTAGCGAAGTCCATGGTGACCTGGTTAGCGCCAATACTATCTGGTGTGTTGTTGTTATGCTGCATGTGTGGTGTATCACCATACTTTTTAGGGGCTTCTGGCTTAGGGAAGTCTGTATAATACCGTTCTGATGTGAAGGTCCCTTTAAGTCGAAGCGAAGGTTGTAGCTTCTGTTCTGTAGGGCAGTAGTTGTGGCTGGCATCGATTTGACGCATAACGTCCTGCTCGAGGTACTGTGGCTTAAAGTAGGATCTTTGACACTATGTATAGGCTGGCTGATATGCTGGATCATAGTTGTCATCTGTCTTAGGATGCTGATGGACATATTCTAAAACGTGCTGTCCTGCATCTTGTTGATCTAGGTCTGGTCCAAGTACTTGGCTGTTTTTCTTGGATTCGGGAAACTCCAAGGCTTCTAGGAACTCTACTTTAGCCACTGCAGCTGCCGCTTCTGTGTCGAGTTTTTCCAGTGACGCTTAGAGGCATGCCGTCTCTTCTTCCAGTAACACCTTCTCTTTTTCCTTTGACGCTTGCAGGCACGCTCTCTATTTTTCCTTTGATGCTTGCAAGCATACTATCTCTTCTTCCAGTAACGCTCTCTCTTTCTCCTTTGACTCTCTCTCTTTATTTAGTTGAATCTCTTGTGCAGCGAAGGAAAACCTTTTTTTTGCAGCCTCAGCTTCTGCACAGGCGAGAGCAGCCTAGTCTTTTGTTAAGGACTTGCTAGAGCAACTTGCTCATGACCTGGTCCTGTATGATGATGCCTTGCTAGAGGACATTGTGTGCCTTTTGCTGGCTGCTTAATGTCTCTGTGCAGACTCAGACTAGGTAGGAAAGGACATCAGCATTGTTTGGATTGTGCTTTACTTGCTGGGGCCTGCACTCTCACTTCTTGTGACTGTATGGCAGCCGCTGCAACCTTGTATGCAGGACTGCGTGTGTGATGGCGGCTCCGATAAGTCAGGTCCACTATCGCTGGTGACTAGCATCTGTTTTACTGTTCTGTCTTCCTACACATTCACACAGTGTGCAGTCTGAAATTCAGCATAAACCATTCCTGTCTTCCAAATAAGAGGACTGTTCTTTGAAGTCTAACTTGTTTATTGGTAAATCAGGATTGTTGATTGGCAAAACAGGATTGTTTGATTGGCAAAATAGGATTGTTTGGTAAAAGTACAAAAATTCAAATAGCAAGTATCAGTATAAAGTATAGATAGCATATACTATAACATTTGCATTAACACTGAAAGCACATGGTAAAATGGCTGCCTATACATAGGATTACATATCTGACTAACAGTAGTAACAACTCCTGAGTAACAATTACAACTAGCTGAAAAGCTCTGCATAACATCATGTTCCTGAAACAAAGGTACAGTAGATCTCTCACTAGATTTGCTTCTTAAAGGTGAATTTTAAAAAGGAGATAAGGGCCTGGATGTATTTCTGGAGTGTAATAATATTGCAAGATATAGCTACTAGAGATGGGTCGTTGATCCAGGGAATTATTCTGATTGCCTGATTGGAGTTGGGAAGGAATTTTTTTCCCTTTAAGTGGCGAAAATCGGCTTCTACCTCACAGTGTTTTTTTTTTTTTTTTGCCTTTCTCTTGATCAACTTGCAGGTTAACAGGCCGAACTAGATGGACAAAATGTCTTTTTTCGACCTTATATACTACGTTGCTGTAAGAAAAAGGACAGCTCTGCTGATGTGTCCTGGAGGCTGGAGACTTCTCTTTCCCAGGATGCTTTTTACTCCCACAATGCAGTGCACCACCCACAATGCAGTAATCTTTGCAACAGAAAAACAAAGTGTAATACAACTTAACACCGCTAGATGGTTCTATAACACACTAACCACTTGAGAAATACCAAGACTCTGGCAGAATGAACTAGAATAATTTTCTAACCCTGCTGGGCAGAACAGCTTCTTTCCCCACCTCCTGCATACTAGTGAGCGCTTCCATACTAGAAGCACTCACTAGTATTCCCTTTTTAAGATGCAGTGCATCTTATAAAAGCAAAAGTACACCTCTACTGGCAAGGGGGGCATCGGTCTCAGGCTGTGCCTATGCCACCCTTTCAAAGCCAGCACAAGATGCCACCTGAGGCGAGATTCTTATCTCGCCTCAACGCAAAAGCGATCCTGTTGCTTCCTCTGGCAGAGCAGAGGGTCTTCAGACTGGTGTGGAAAATGTCAGTCTTAATAAAAGCCCCATTTTGCCATTTTTACTTTCTTAATTGAAATAACAATCTGTAAACTAATTGAACAATTGTCAGAATATAAGAAGACATACAATCCCCTTGGTTTGAGTAGTATATGTAAGTTGTAAATAAGGCTCCGATGAGTATTTTTAGAGCTTTGGAAGAATTTATTCTCTTTAATCTAGGAGCCCTCATGTTGTATGAAGTAGAAATTTCAAGTTTGATGTTATCCTTCGTTTAATTTGCTTTTCATAACTGAAAATCCAGGGATAGTCTCCTTATATATTGCTGCATCAATTGTCTGCTCAAAAACAAAATTCCGAACATTTTTGTCTGTGAATAGATGACAAATAATATCTGAGGGTTTTTTCATTCTTTTTGTCTTTTATTTGTCTTTGTCAATGAAGTTTACCTTTCTGTTCTGGTTCTGGAAGACCTTGAAATAACCACTAACACAATAGATATCCAAATTAATGATTCATTCTATTCATATGATTATTAAACTGCAAATTAGTTTAAATGGTGGTTACAAAAGTCAGAGCTTCCAGGGGCATACCTGTTTACTGTGTATTTTGCAGAATATTTAAGACATGACAACATGGTATAAACTACAATAAGTTTATGACTGTTCTTTTTTCAGGCAGAGAGACAACTGTATTGTTTGTTCAGGGTATACCCAGGTGTAACGATCAGTGGATCAGTAGCTACATCATTTACAGGGATAGACAGGGAGGAAGTACTATCTATATCTTCATCATTTACAAGGAGAGACAGGGAGGCAGAACAATCTGTACCTGCATTATTTACTGGAAGAGACAGGGATACAGTACTGTCTGTACCGAAATCATTTACAGAGAGTCAGTACTATCTGTACCTACATCATTTACAGGAAGAGACAGGGAGGTAGTACTATCTGTACCTACATAATTTACAGGGAGAGAAAGGGAGGCAGTACTTTCTGTACCTACATAATTTACAAGGAGAGACAGGAAGGCAGTACTATCTGTACTTACATCATTTACAGGGATAGACAGGAAGGCAGTACTATCAGGGGAGACAAGGAGGCAGTACTATCTGTACCTACATCATTTACAAGAAAATACAGGGAGACAATACTATCTGTACATACATCATTTACTGGAGAGACAGGAAGGCAGTACTATCTGTACCTACATCATTTACAAGGAGAGACAGCTAGACAGTATTATCTGTACCTACATTATTTACAAGGAGAGACAGAGAGACAGTTACTATCTGTACCTACATCATTTACAAGGATAGACAGAGAGGCAGTGCTTTCTATAACTACATCATTTACAGGGCAATACAAGGAGTCAGTACTATCCACAACTTCATCATTTGCAGGAGGTATACAAGGAGGTAGAACTATCTGTATCTACATCATTTATAAGGAGAGACAGGGAGGCAGTACTATCTACACCTAAATAATTTACAGGAAGACAGGGTGGCAGTGCTATTTTACCTATGTTATTTACAGAGAGATATAGGGAGGCATTGCTATCTGTGCCTACATGATTTACAAGGTGGCAGTACTATATGTACCTACATCATTTACTTGAAGAAAGGGAGGCAGTATTACTTGTACCTATTTAATTTACAGGGAGAGGGAGAGGGAGAGAGGGAGAGAGAGAGAGAGAGAGAGAGAGAGAGAGGAGAGAGAGAGAGAGAGAGAGAGAGAGAGAGAGTAGAGAGAGAGAGAGAGAGAGAGAGAGAGAGAGAGGCAATACTATCTGTATCTATGTCATTTACAGGGAGAGACAAGGGGGAAGTACTATCTATACCTACATAATTTACAAGAAAAGACGGGGAGACAATACTATCTGTACCTACATCATTTTCAACGAGAGACAGGGAGACAGTACTATCTGTACCTACATCATTTACAGGCAGAGACAGTGAGGCAGTACTATCTGTACCTACATCATTTACAGGGAGAGACAGGTGAGGCAGTACGATCTATACCTACCTAATTTACAGGGAGAGCCATGGAGGCAGTACTATCTGTATTCCATCAGAAGTAGAGACAGGGCAAATCGTACTGGCTGTACATACATTGCATCAGTTATAGGGAAAGGGTGATAGGCAGTATTATCTGTGCCTTCATCTTTTTGTACATAAAGGAAGAAGTGCTAGTTAAAGCACGTTGACCACAACATGTCCCTAAGACATGGATCTCCTTGATTTCACATAAGCTATTGTTATACAGCAGTGTCGGCCTTTGACAGTGCATATAAAAAGTATATGCGAAAGTGCAAATGCTAGAGAAAAATCTAAGAGTTTATGTGTTATTTGTAGTGGACTACAGGGAATTGAAGCCCAAAGGGTTGTAAAGTGAGGTATACTTTAGTACAAAGCAGATCATATTTTGGTTTATTTCACTAATCTGTAATACTGAAGAAATAAACTCTTTGTCCTCTTTTCTGTCTTCCTTCAAAGAGAATTTGTATGAACAAAGTTAAAAGAGTTTATAAAAAGCATCAAATCTATTTCCCCCGGGTTCTGCTGCAAACTACAGGTGGCGCTTGGGAGATGTAACCTCTTGAAGAGACTACTTTGAAGGTCCATCTGGCATCCTGAGCTTCTGCGTCACCAGCCTCCGACTTTTACTAAAAAGAAAGATCTTTTTGTACAATTATTTAGTGTCAGACGCAGAGGACGGAATCACATGCAGAATGGTAGTAAATAACATGAAAATCTCAACGTAACCTCAGTTAAAATGTCTAATAATTGATAAATGAAAGAAAATAGTCTCCTTTATGGAAGCTGCGATGTGGTGACTAGTGATGAGTGGGAGGTGCCATATTCCATTTTGTGATAATTCACGAATATTCAATTGAATAGTCGTCATATATTTATCGAAATCAAATAATTGTCATTATTCTATTTATCACAAATAATATGTGATTTAATTCCTATTCGTTGGCTATCTAGAAGTAACGAAGATAACGAATATAGCGCTATATTCTCTATATTTGTTAATTCTAGCAAGCCAACCAATAGGAAAGTTGACTCCACCCAGCTCTAAGTTGGATGCACAATGCGAGAATTTTACTTTATTTTATTTATTGCAAAAAATAGGCAAAGTAATATTCTCACATTGTGCATCCAACTTAGAGCTGTCTATAGGTAACTTTCCTATTGGCTTGTTCGAATTAGCGAATATAGAGAATATAGCGCCATATTCGTATTCTTCATATTCGTTAATTCTAACCAGCCAAACAATAGCAAAGTAAGTTGCATATACCCCGCCCCAATGCCAATTTCTTCCCTTCAGCCCTACTGTTAAAGACATACTTGGAAAACATCACATACAGAGCTACAAAGCATACAGCAGAATACAGCGCCACATCCAGTGATGCTCCCTCTGATGTAGACATTCTCTTTCTTTAACTTCTCCATTCAGATGAGACCACCATGATGATTTATTTAATCCATCTCTTGTCTCTGCAGTTTAAGAACTACTTTTCCATCCTCCTCCTCACGTTCTGAACACCCCATCCTGCCACTATACTGCAAAAACAAAAACAAAAATAGAACCAGACAGATAGTTCCCCTTCAGTAATTATTGGCACACAGTGCCCTAATAAATAACTGCACCCAGCAAATAGTGTCCTTGAAACGTATAGTGCCGTAAACATGGTGTCCTCCAAAAATTATTGTGCTAAGCTGATACTGTGCCAGAGTGCCTCCCGATGGAACAGTCCTCCTAAAAGTCTGTGCCCTGAGCTCTATGCAGCCCGGCTCAGGCAGTGCGATACTGATGACACCGGCCTCTGACAGGCAACAGGAACTTGGACTAAACCCTATTAGAGAAAACTGTGGGCCAGGGAGACATCGCTCCCATACCCTGTAATGGCATTCAACTGTATTGCTGTCCTGAGTATAGTAATGCAATTGAATATGTAAAGATAAGCATGGAATGTGGAGTTGCAGTCTAGTCGACCACCTTGGCTGCCATGGAGAGGGGCACAGGTTATCGATTTTAAAGAAAAAAGAAGTCGTAACATACATGAGGGAAGGAAATCATGGCCATGTAGTATGGTGACCAAAGAAAACAACAATAGATTGCATCCCCTTTGGTGTCTCTGAGTAGCATGTGCACTAAATTGTTGGTTAATTTCTATGGAAATTCTATGACTGCATCTGTTGCACAGCTCAGACTCTTGTCTATTCGAAGCCTCAGGCTATAAAATCAATTATTAGCAAGTTAACATTCAGCAATATAATGTGCTATGGGGTGAGAGCCAGGGTCATCTATCAGTAGGGCTATTTGTGGAGCAGGATCCTTTTTGCTGTCTGTCATAGGGTACTTTCACACTAGCGTTATTCTTTTCCGGCATTGAGTTCCGTCCTGGGGGCTCAATACCAGAAATACACTGATCAGTTTAATCCTAATGCATTCTGAATGGAGAGCAATCCGATCAGGATGCATCAGTTCAGTTCCTCTTACGTGTTCTCAGTCTAAAATTCCAGACCACTTGCCGGAATGGCGGATCCGGCATTAATTTCCATTTAGATGTATTAGTGCCGGATCCGGCATTAAAATTACCACATTGACTGATCCGATCTTCCGGGACTGCGCATGCGCAGACCTTTAACAATGTGAAAAAGATAAATACCGGATCCGTTTTTCCGGATGGCAACCGAAGAGACGGATCTGGTATTGCTGTGCATTTGTGAGATGGATCCGCATCCGGATCCATCTACAAATGGTATACGTTTGCATAAAGATTGCCGGCGACAGAACTGCCTGCCGTAATCCAGCAACGCAAGTGGGAAAGTACCCATACTTGTAATGCTACTTTTGGGCACCTATTTTAATGTTGCACATTTGTTAACCCTTTCTAAGCTGGAGAGGTTGATGTTTGGAGTAGGGATTGCTGTAACCCAATTATTGTGTTAAATATACTAAATGTTTGTTTTTGTCATAGATTCACACAATATTTTTTTTCTGAATTCAATGCTTTATCCAGATTGTGCACTAAGACTATAAATATAGAGTCTTACTCTGTAGAGGGCAGCCTTGTCTCAAGTACTACACCATAACCTCGCTATCTCACTTTTTTTTTTTTTTTTTTCTTTCTTTGAGAATGATCTTCTGTCATGCTGAAAACTATCTGGAGCATATTAAAATCAGAGATTGCATGTGTGGAACAGTGTGAAAGAAACAAGTTAGCTTTTCCTTCTGCAAATAATATTTATGCCGTCAGCCTTTAACATCCAATTACCCACGTTGTCTTCTGGACGATCTGCATCTGATTTTTATGAAGGGGTCATATTAATGGGTGACCTAAGATGTATCGGGAATGGGCTCACTCATCTCCTAACAGAGGCAATAAAATGCACCAGAGAAGTGGTGCATCAGAAACATGATGCAAGTGATGTGCACCATTTTTAATCTTTTTCTGTAACATGTATGAACATTGCTGTACAACATGTGATTCGTTATTGACGGGTGTCCTTTTATTTTTGCTCAAAATACTAACATACATGTATCAATGCCCTGAGGTGTGGCTAGTGGGCGATACCCATGACTCATATACATGCTCACCTTAGTATTCTGGTGGTACTCACTCTCAGCCACAGTTAAGTATCTGCACAAATCAACTGTCTCTCTTTAGCACAGTTCAGTACAACACTCTCTAATTAGGCATTTCTGTCTGCAGCAAGCTGGCTACTCAGTTCCTCCTGACATGGCCTATCATGGGTCCTCTTAATGCTACCATATGCTAAGGGATAAGAAGCACTATGGGCCGCTGTCCCTGCTCAGTACTCCCCTTCACGGTAGGTGATACTGCTCCAACCTCTAAGTCTCTAGAGTGATGCACCAATTTTGAAGTGTCACTCACTCCCACTTGCTAGCTAACTATCACATAGTGCAGCTGGTCCTCTCTTTACCAGTGTTTGCAGTGTTCTCCTGGGAAGATTTATGTATCATATACAAGATGTTAAACATGTTACAAAATAAGGATAAAAGTGGCACAAAACTAAATATGCCTCATGTCATAAGTAATGTCACACAGATGATTGGTGGTCTATGTCATGGCCGATTTCCATCTCATTTATCTTCTAGATTGTAAAGAGAGAGGCAATGTTCACCAGTTCTCCATTTGTCACCCTTTAAAAACTTGATTTGGCCTATTAAAGACAATGAAGACTTAAAAATAAATTCCTTTTTATCCTCCATTGTCTTAAATAGTGCCATAAAGTCCCATAATTGACAAGGAGAATAAGGAGAAAATGAGAAATGTTGAACAGCTCAATAGTAAGCCCTGCCAGGATTGGTAAATGTGTGATGCACATTCAATATAAGAAATGCAGACATTTTCCAACACGCTGGTTGTTCCTTCGTTGCATTAAAAGCTTGCTCTTTACATTTAGCTATCAATATATTTATAGACTCTGACTCACAGAGTGGTGTGTACATACATGTGGTGGGCACTAAGTGATGATACGCTATGATGGATGAGATGGGAGCCTCTTTCCATAGACTAAAAGTAGAAGGTGATATGGAATAGGCTATGTGATAGTGAAATACGAGAGATGTGGAACAAATACAATGTTTAGAATTAATCTAATTATCTTCCATGCAGTTAACCACTGAAGCATGGATCGGTAATATACGGCAGAAGGCGTCCATCAATTACTGCATTCCTATCGCCCAGGAAAAACGCACATTCCTAATTCTATCTCTCCTCTCTACCTTGTTAAATTTCATATTTCTTGTATCACGCCATCTCTGAAATGATGTGCAAGGTGTTCTCCGCTGTCATATAGTCCAGGGATTTAGACAATGTTTTGAGTTAATACAAGTTGTACCTAATTATAATTTGGGAATTAATTCATAAGCATGAAATTAATTCTTGGTGTTGTCAGTAATATCCAATGTACACTGGTATGCTAAAAGGGGTTATGAGTAGTGCTCTTCGTCAAATATACTTATTAAAACCTATTTTAAAGCCACATTCACAGGGGGATTTTGATCGGAATCAGAGAATTATGGAAGGAGGATATTACACAGTGGAGAAATTCTATTGTCTTAATTGCTCAGGTGGAAATGTACAAGGAACTGAATCCTGGGAAATGAAAGTCTAACCCGACTGCCATTATAGAATATCTACCTCTGCAGAATCTATGTGTATCTCCTTTAGGGCTCATGCACACGACTGTATGTATTTTGCGGTCCTCAAAAAATGGATCCGCAAAAAATATGGATGACATCCGTGTGCATTTTGT
Source organism: Bufotes viridis (assembly GCA_033119425.1). Taxonomy (NCBI): domain Eukaryota; kingdom Metazoa; phylum Chordata; class Amphibia; order Anura; family Bufonidae; genus Bufotes; species Bufotes viridis. Next base: position 6,435,703 of record CM065597.1, read on the forward strand.
ATTTTGCGGAACGGAACAGCTGGCCCCTAATAGAACAGTCCTATCCTTGTCTGTAATGCAGACAATAATAGGACATGTTCTATTTTTTGCAGAACGGAAATACGGACATACGGAAATGGAAGGCACACAGAGTAACATCCTTTGTTTTGCTAAACCATTGAAGTGAATGGTTCTGCATGCAGTCTGCAAAAAAAAAGGAATGGACATGGAAAGCAAATACGTTCGTGTGCATGAGCCCTTAAAGGGGTCTTCTAAGCCTAAGGGCTTGTTCACACAACCGTATGGTTTTGTGGTCCGCTTTTCACTGATCTGTTGTTCCGTTTTTTGGATCCGTTGTGTTTCCGTTTCATTTCCATTCTGTTTTTCCACAAAAAACAGGAAATTTGTAATCATTGCAAACATCAAACACATGTGCAAAATAGGCTGGGCATAGCATTTCTACAGCATGGATCCGCACAAAACGGATGACATACGGACATGTGTTACATATGCATTCCGTTTTTTATATGGACCCATTGACTTGAATGGAGCCACTGAACGAGATTTGCGGACAATAATAGGACCTGACTCAAAATGTTGTGGAACAGAAAAATGGAAATACGGAAACGGAATGCATACAGAGTACATTCCGTTTTTTTTGCGCACCCATTGAAATTAATGGTTCCGTATACGAACCGTATATGGAACACAAAATAATGTCCCATATACGGAAAAGAAAAATCGTTTGTGTGAACAAGCCCTTGGACATTAATGAACATTTCTCAGGATAGGTCATCAATTTGAGTCTCTTCAGGATCCAGCACAATAATGCTTTTAAAGTACCTCCAGTAAAAAATAGTGGCCCTCTATTGTGGGCCCAGTAATAATAATACCCTTATAGATCCCCTTTAATAACACTGCCCCCATAAAGTCTCCAATGATGATCATTTTAGAGCTCTCTTGTATGCTCTCAAAATGGCCAAGTATATGAAAAAGTCTAATACACACACGAGTCCCATTCCATGCCTCCATCTGTGGTGCAAGTCATAGTTCTCAAGGACCATGATACTCACATCCAATGCACTGCCTGCACTGTTCAACTGCATCATAGTCTTCAGGAAAAATGACCTGTCCTGTGGCATACCGTAGGAGGGCAAACGGCAGATCGTCTCAAAGAATATAGAGATATAGATGAATTAAGGAGGGAACCTAAGACCCCTCCTTGGGATACATACAGTTGCAAGAAGAAGCATGTGAACCCTTTGGAATGTAATAGATTTCTGCACAAATTGGTCATAAAATGTGATCTGATCTTCATCTAAGTCACAGCAATAGACAATCACAGTCTGCTTAAACTAATAACACACAAAGAATTAAATGTTACCATGTTTTTATTGAACACACCATGTAAACATTCACAGTGCAGGTGGAAAAAGTATGTGAACCCCTAGACTAATGACATCTCCAAGAGCTAATTGGAGTGAGGTGTCAGCCAACTGGAGTCCAATCAATGAGATGAGATTGGAGGTGTTGGTTACAGCTGCCCTGCCCTATAAAAAACACACACCAGTTCTGGGTTTGCTTTTCCCAAGAAGCATTGCCTGATGTGAATGATGCCTCGCACAAGAGAGCTCTCAGAAGACCTACGATTAAGAATTGTTGACTTGCATAAAGCTGGAAAGGGTTATAAAAGTATCTCCAAAAGTCTTGCTGTTCATCAGTCCAGGGTAAGACAAATTGTCTATAAATGGAGAAAGTTCAGCACTGCTGCTACTCTCCCTAGGAGTGGCTATCCTGTAAAGATGACTGCAAGAGCACAGCGCAGACTGCTGAATGATGTGAAGAAGAAATTTAGAGTGTCAGCTAAAGATTTACAAAAGTCTCTGGCATATGCTAACGTATCTGTTAGCGAATCTACGGTATGTAAAAAACTAAACAAGAATGGATTTCATGGGAGGATACCACAGAGGAAGCCACTGCTGTCCAAAAAAAAACATTGCTGCACGTTTACAGTTTGTACAAAAGCACCTGATTGTTCCACAGAAGTACTGGCAAAATAGTCTGTGGACAGATGAAACCAAAGTTGAGTTATTTAGAAGAAACACACAACACTATGTGTGGGGAAAAAGAGGCACATCACACCAACATCAAAACCTCATCCCGACTGAAGTGTGGTGGTAGGGGCATCATGGTTTGGGGCTGCTTTGCTGCGTCAGGGCCTGGACAGATTGCTATTATCAAAGGAAAAATTAATTCCCAAGTTTATCAAGACATTTTGCAGGACAACTTAAGGCCATCTGTCCACCAGCTGAAGCTCAACAGAAGATGAGTGTTGCAACAGGACAACGACCCAAAGCATAGAAGTAAATCAACAACAGAACGGCTTAAAAATAAGAAAATACGCCTATTGGAGTGGCCCAGTCAGAGTCATAACATTTAATTCTTTGTGTGTTATTAGTTTAAGCAGACTGTGATTGTCTATTGTTGTGACTTAGATGAAGATCAGATCACATTTTATTACCAATTTGTGCAGAAATCCATATCATTCCAAAGGGTTCACATACTTTTTCGTGCAAATCTAACTATCTGACCCAGTCAGCGTTCATGCTGAGAACATCAGATGGTTATGTACCTGGCCAACCTTCCCTGTAAATTTTTCTGGACAACTGAACAAAAGATTACGGACAGCCCAAAATGTCTATGGACACATGCAACACTCCTCTTTAGAGCCCACACCTCCGCGCCATTCCACTACCTCAAAATGCCTTAAACATAATGCTCTTGAATCACTAACACTCCAGAATTAAGGCACTTTTACACTTGCGTTATTCTTTTCCGGCATAGAGTTCCGTCAAAAGGGCTCTATGCCGGAAAAGAACTGATCAGGCATATCCCAATGCATTCTGAATGGATAAAAATCCGTTCAGTTTGCATCAGTATGCCTTCCGTTCAGTCACTATCAGGCGTTTTGGCATGCTGCGGTATTATGTCCGTCCAAAATGCCTGATCAGTCGCCAGAACGCCGGATCCGGCATTCATTTCTATTGACTTGAATTAGTGCCGGATCCGGCATTGCGAAACAACTGAAGGATGCAGACCGGGAAAACTGAAAAAGACTGCAAGATGGATCCGTCCATCCGCATGACAAGCGGAGAGAGGGATCCGTTCTTGCAATGCATATGTAGACAGATCCGCACCCGGATCCGTCTACAAATGCTGTCAGTTGTCAGACTGAACGGCGGATCCGGCTGGCAGCGCCGACAACGGAACTGCCTGCCGGATGACACTAACGCTAGTGTGAAAGTACCCTAAAGTGGTTATCCAGTAGTTAAAAATAAAATATGCAAGCATCATGTGGAAAAAAATCCACAATTCTAAGCTCTTCCACCCCCGCTGCTCTACTATGGGTGTCTTGTTTATATGGCTGCAGTGATGATGCATGTGACGTGCTGGACTTTTTGGCATCAAGACTGATGGTATATCATGGGCAGGTGTTCACATCTGTCACAATGTCAGTGATGTGAACACCGATGTGCAGGTATAAGGAATGTGACCACTTCAGCCGATCACTTTCCTCAGCATTAGACCACTGACACTTGATTGGCTGCAGCGGTAACATTCCATATTCCAGGAAAGTCCCTATTGCAGTTTGTAAACAAGCAGAGGCAGGAGGGAACGGACCAGAGTTGCAGGGAATGGTGCTGGAGAAAGGGGTGAGTATAACATGCATCCACAATGCATGTGTGAAATTGTTGAACCGACCCCCCCCCCCCCCCTAACATTGAAGGTATTGAGCAGCCGGAATGTATTGACGACCTATCCTCAGGAGGGTTCATCAATATCTGATTGGTGGGGCTCTGACACTTGTGACCCCCACTGATCAGCTATTTGAAGGGGAGCTCAATGTGAGCATTGTTTCCTGTTCATTACACTGCCTGTCATCTTGGAAGTGCAGAGTAATGACAAGTACTCGCTCTATTCACTTGAACAGAGCAATTGCTTTTAATTACTCTACACCACTGTCGCTCCGCCTCATCTTCAAACAGCTGATCAGCAGAAGTGTCGGCCCCTTATCTATCCTGAGGATAGGTCATCAATAGAAAGAGGCTGCACAACCTCTTTAAATACATATTTGGGTGGGCATTACATTCACTACTACCAAACATACATGAAGATACAGCACCACATATAGTAACGTCTCCTCTGATGTAGACGTTCTCTTTCCTCATCTTCTCTATTCGGCACAGACCGCCATGACAAGTTATTTCAGCCACATATTCTCTCTGCAGACATATTAGGTTCCTCACTTTTCTATCATCCTCTTCCTGCAGCTACCCTCAATACTGTGCAAATTGTTCCCCAAATACTATCCTGTAGATAGTCCCCCTGTAGTAACGGAGCTCCCCATAGTCCCACGAATACTAATAATTTTTTTCCAGAGTTCCCTATTAGTAATAGTGCCCTGTAATAATCATGCTCCACGAAAGTAGCCCTGTTAGCAGTATTGCCCTCTATATTGTACCAAATAATGATAACACTCCCAAAAGTAGCCACGATAGTAGTAATAATGCCCCATAATAGAAATAATTTTTCTTATCTAAGCCCCCCATTAGTAATAAAGCCCCCTATAGTAACAATTAAAAAGGCCCCCTACAGTGAGCCAGCAGTAAAATTGCCCTCAAAGTGCCCCCAGTAGTTATATAGACCCCCAGAGTGCTCCTAGTAATAATCAAACCACCATAGTGCACAGAGAAGTAATAAGGCCCTTCTATAGTGCCCCCAGTAGTTATAATGCTTCCATATAGTACCCCCAGTAATTATAATGCACTTTATAGTGCCCCAAGCAGCAAACATAGTCCCCTATAGTGCCGCCAATGGCATAAATAGTCCCATATAGTGCCACCAATAGCCTAAATAGTCCGCTATACTGCTCTCAATAGCATAAATAGTCCCCTATAGTGCCACCAATAGCATAAATAGTCCCCTATACTGCCTCAATAGCATAAATAGTCCCCTATTCTGCCTCTAATACAATAAATAGTCCCCTATACTGCCCCCAAAAGCATAAATAGTTCTCTATAGTGCCCCCAATAGTGTAAATAGTCCTCTATACTGCCCCCAATGGTGTAAATAGTCCCTATAGTACCCCAATAGTTAAAATAGTCCCCTATACTGCCCCCAATAGCATAAATAGTCCCCCATAGTGCCCTCAACATCATAAATAGTCCCCCATACTGCCTAAATAGCATACATACAGTAGTCCCCTATAGTGTCCCCAATAGCATTATTAGTACTCTATAGTAACCTCAATAGCATAAAAAGTCCCCTATAGTGCCTCCAATAGCAAAAATAGTACCCTACAGTGCCCCCAATTGCATAAATAGCTCCCTATAGTGCCCCCAATAGCATAAATAGCTCCCTATAGTGCCTCCAATAGCATAAATAACCCCCTATAGTTCCCCTAATAGTAGAAAAAGTCCCGTAAAGTGCCCACAATAGCCTAAATAATCCCCTATAGTGTCCTCAATAGTGTAAATAGTATAACAGGTAGTTTAAATTGTAGCCTGTAGTGCCCCTAGTAGAGTAAATAGTGTAGGGCCTTCATGGTCTGTAGCTCTGTGTTAAAAAAAAAAAAAAAAATGAAATACTTACCTGATTCCTACTCTGTGCCTGATGTAGCCATGTCCCGGCGCAGGTGGTTCACCATGAGATGATGTCATCCTGAACACGCAGACGTGATCACATTATCACACAGCACGCTGCCTGCGCCAAGAGAGAGCTATGTAACTTAGGCTGCAGGCTGACCTGGAAGGGACCTGCGGTCTACATCATGCAAGTCGGCCATGGCAGGGAGCCACAGTAATCAAGGTGCATGTGCCGTGAATACTGTAGATGATTCATGGACAGGATACCTTGTTTTTGTGGACTGTCCAAACGGTTGGCAAAGCTCCTTGGCTGACGGTTGTGAATAGGAGGGCTCAGACAAACCCTTGAGTATGAGAACACCAAGACATTTCCATGAAGGGTCTATGGCCAATCAACACCTACCAAGATGAAGAAGATAAGGACAATCAGAAGAATTGCATAAAAAACAAAGTAATGGTAAGGCTGGGGTCACATCTGAGCTGTGAACCACCGTGCACCGCCAGATCCCCTTTCACTATAATGGGATCCGGTGGTAATCCGGCCATTTTCCTGCATATATTCCGGTTTTCAGTCGGACAAAAAATGTTCTTTGTACCAATTTTTGTCCGGCTGAAAGCCAGCATATACGCCAGATACAGTGACCCGATGACAGTGCTGTAGTTCACACCACAGATGTAAATCTAGCCAAATTTCTAGTATCTAATTTTTTCCAAATACCACACAATTAATTCAAAATTTGATGAATTAGTATAAAAGTTTGAGCCTTGTAAATTTTTGAGACTTTTTTGAATAAATAACATTAGGATCTCCGGCAACAATATTATCTTTAAGCAGATTAAAAATAACTAAATAACTAAATAAATAAATATAATTTCGACATTAGATGACCAGATGTTTTTTTTCTTCTACTCTCATGATGAAGTATTTCACCCACAATAACATTATAAAAATCGGCCCCTAGACAGTAGAACATAACTGTTATAACACTGCTGTCAAGATGATCCACTCAGCCCATCGTATGAAAAATAAGAAGGCTTTATATCAGGCAGGTAAAAACTTGACAAGCTTTCACAGGCACATCAGGAAAAAAAATTGCTGCTGATGTGTTTCATATGTTCTACACACCCATAGCCATAGCATGATAGCAGTTGTTCACTTGCATACTTACCATCCACCAACATGCTATTCTCTGCCTCTCTCTACGCTCTAATTCAGAGTTATATCTTTTATTATATTCCAGAGCTGCATTTACTATTCTGCTGGTGGAGTCACTGTGTACATACATTACTTATCCTGTACTGATCCTGAGTTACATCCTGTATTATACTCTAGAGCTGCACTCACTATTCTGCTGGTGCAGTCACTGTGTACATACATTACTTATCCTGTACTGATCCTGAGTTACATCCTGTATTATACTCTAGAGCTGCACTCACTATTCTGCTGGTGGAGTCACTGTGTACATACATTACTTATCCTATATTGATCCTGAGTCACATCCTGTCTTATACTCCAGAGTAGTGTTGAGCGCGAATATTCGAATAGCGAATGTTTATTTCGAATATCGCATATTCGATAATTCGCGAATATTGCGAATATATAGCGGTATATTCGAATATTCTTTTTTTTTTTTTTTTGTTAGATGTTAATCCTTGCTGCTCTCTGGTTGTCTTCCCACTTCCCAAAAGCTGTTCTTACCTGTCCGGAGGATTCCTGGCTCCCTGCCCGCTTCAGTCAATGTCCGTTGGCGCTTCTGCCGACTTCCCGTGTGCATGGGAACGCCTCCATGCTAAAATGTACTGTCGGGTGTGAGAATCACGATCTCACAAATTTGACTAAGTTGTAATCGCAATGCGATTAATATAACCTGAATTATTCGCATTGCGATATTCGTTATATTCTAGCAATACAACCATTAGGAACCCAGCTTTAAGTTGAATTCACAATGCGAGCAACACAGGTTATATTAATCGCATTGCGAATTCAACTTAGAGCTGAGTTCCTAATGGTTGTATTGCCAGAATATAACGAAGATTGAGAATATAGCGCTATATTCGTGTATTCGTGATATTTGTCGTCTTCGTTATATTCTAGCAATACAACCATTAGGAATTGACTCTAAGATAAATTCGCAATGCGAGTATATGTTCGCTTCGCGAATGAAACTTTGAGCTGAGATCCTAATAGTCGTTGCTAGAATATAACGAAGATTGAGAATATAGTGCTATATTCGTGATATTCGTTATATTCTAGTAATACAGCCATTAGGAAACCAGCTCAAAGTTGAATTCGCAATGCGAGCAATACAGGTTATATTAATCGCATTGCGAATTCAGCTTAGAGCTGGGTTCATAATGGTTGTATTGCCAGAATATAACGAAGATTGAGAATATAGCGCTATATTCGTGATATTCGTTATCTTCGTCATTTATAGCAATACAAGTTACAACCATTAGGAACCCAGCTCTAAGTTTAATTCGCGATGCGAATATAAATTTGCGTGACATTCGCAATATATAGAATAATGACGAATATTCGATTTCGACGATTATATGACAAATATTCAATCGAATATCCGCGAAATATTGCGAAATCGAATATGGCACCTCCCGCTCATCGCGGTATTATACTCCAGAGCTGCACTTACTATTCTGCTGGTGCAGTCACTGTGTACATACATTACTTATCCTGTACTGATCCTGAGTTACATCCTGTATTATACTTCAGGGCTGCACTCACTATTCTGCTGGTGAATTCACTGTGTACATACATTACTTATCCTGTACTGATCCTGACTGAGCTACATCCTGTATTATACTCCAGAGCTGCACTCACTATTCTGTTGGTACAGTAACTGTGTACATACATTACTTATCCTGTACTGATCCTGAGTTACATCCTGTATTATACTCCACAGCTGCACTCACTATTCTGCTGGTGTAGTCACTGTGTACATACATTACTTATCCTGTACTGATCCTGAGTTGCATCCTGTATTATACTCCAGAGCTGCACTTACTATTCTGCTGGTGCAGTCACTGTGTACATACATTACTTATCCTGTACTGATCCTGAGTTACATCCTGTATTATACTCCAGAGCTGCACTCACTATTCTGCTGGTGGAGTCACTGTGCACATACATTACTTATCCTGTACTGATCCTGAGTTACATTCTGTATTATACTCCTGAGCTGCTCTCACTATTCTGCTGGTGGAGTCACTGTGTACATACATTACATTACTTATCCTGTACTGATCCTGAGTTACATCCTGTATTATACTCCAGAGCTGCACTCACTATTCTGCTGGTGCAGTCACTGTGTACATACATTGCTTATCCTGTACTGATCCTGAGTTACATCCTTTATTATACTCCAGAGCTGCACTCACTATTCTGCTGGTGCAGTCACTGTGTACATACATTACTTATCCTGTACTGATCCTGAGTTACATCCTATATTATACTCCAGAGCTGCACTCACTATTCTGCTGGTGGAGTCACTGTGTACATACATTACTTATCCTGTACTGATCCTGAGTTACATCCTGTATTATACTCCAGAGCTGCACTCACTATTCTGCTAGTGCAGTCACTGTGTACATACATTGCATTACTTATCCTGTACTGATCCTGATTAACATCCTGTATTATACTCCAGAGCTGCACTCACTATTCTGCTAGTGCAGTCACTGTGTACATACATTGCATTACTTATCCTATGCTGAACCTAAGTTAGATCTTGTATCATTCTCCAGAGCTGCACTCACTATTCTGCTGGTGGAGTCACTGTGTATGTACATTACTTCTCAATGCACATGGCTAAACCATGTGATCAGTTCCTTTACAGCATCACTCAGAGTTAATTTGCCTGCAGCTATGATTTTTTTCTATTATTTTTTTTTTTTACCCAAAACCATGGTTGTGGTTAAGAATTTCTCCTAATCCATTTGTAATAATTTGAAGGCACATAGAAGGACCACATGGGTCTATAGAGGTCTCCCTGTAGTATAAAGGGTGCAGTAGGTCCAGGTTTGATCATTTTTTATTTTGGTTTCAATTACAACATGGACATTCGGTTGCAAGGCGCTTAGCTTTGATGGGCTCATTTTCCAGTCAGTTGTTTGAAGTGTTTTATACTATAGGGCACTCTACTGGGTTATGCTGAGTGACATAGACATTCAACACATGAATGTCGAGGCCAGTAAGTAAAAATGTACACCTCTCCAGATTACCTGAGTCTGCTTCTTACTTGGAGGGGGGTCGGATGGACACAAAATCGTTATAGGGTAAAGCTATAAAAACATCAAAACAGTTGACACTGAAGATAGCTAACAGGTAGGTCTTCTTCAGAGCTGGTGGTGGCATGTAGACTTTTTAAGATAGTAGCCAGATATTTGCTTTAATGGGGTCGTCCCACAAAGCCAAGCCCTCCTTTACCCTAAGTTCACACCTGAGCGTTTTACAGTGCGTTCAAACGCGCTGTAAAACGCTCAACACATGAAAACCAATGCTTTCCTATGGCCCTGGTTCTCACTTGAGCGTTTTACAGTGCGTTTGAACGCGCTGTAAAACGCCCGACGCATAAACAAGTACTTGAGCTTTTTTTGGGGCGTTTGTCGCGCGTTTTGTGCTTGACACCACAGTAGTCAATCACAAGAACGCGCGTACGAACGCGCATTTCCTATTTGCAAAAGCGTGCTGAAACACGCGCATCCAAAACGCTCGTAAAACGCGCGTTTTAAGAACGCTCAGGTCTGAACCCAGGGTTAAAGAGCCTGGTCAAACTTTTGTAACCTTTGGTGATCCACCTCCTTCCCTGGGGGATTCGTCTCCAGACGTTCAGTTCCCTTCAGTGACCTTTGCAGGGCAAATGTAATATCACATGTCAGCCGTCCCAATTAATGGCTGATAATAATGCAGTGCACAGATGTTTCGGTCTGATAAAGCACCTTGCCGTTCTGGCACATAAGGGATTCCCTCAATAATGTCTGTATGCTCTAATTATGCATATAGACACTTGTACTTGTGGTTTAACCCCTTAGTGACCAGCCGGTTTTGGGCCTTACTGACCAAGCATTTTTCTTCCTTTTGTCATCATCGCGTTCCAAGAGCTATAACTTTTTAAATTTTCCCATCTATATAGCTTTATGAGGGCTTGTTTTTTGCTGGACAAGTTCTAGTTTTTAATGGCGCCATTTTGAGGAACACATAACTTTCCGATTAACTTTTATTAACTCTTTCTGGGAGAGAGATGGGAAATTTTACGGTGCTCATTTTTCGGTATAAATAACATAATATCTTTATTCTCTGGGTCAGTACGATTACAGTAATACCAAATACATATGGTTTTTGTTTTACGTTTTACTACTTTTTTGCAGTAAAACCCGTTTTTTTAAAGAAAAAAATGTTTTTGCATTGTCACTTTGTTTTTCTTTACATGGAGTTGTGTCAGGATTTTTGGGGGATGACCTGTATTTTTCATTGGTATAATTTTGGAGTAAATGGCGCTTTTTGATCGCTTGTTATTACGTTTTTAAACTAGCAGTTGTGAATTATTTTTTCCCGGCGTTCACCGTAGGGGATAATTTACGTGATATTTATGTAGTCCGGGCCGTTACGGATGTGGCAATACCAAACATACCACTTAATAGTCCCACAAGGGGACTACAACAGACAGCTTTTTGATTGCTTTAAAAATGCAATGCACTATCCCTATATTGCAATGCTATTCTGACATTGACCATCAATTACTCAAGGCTGGTCTGGGGCCTACATCAGACCCCAAGCAGCCTTCACACACATCGGCACCCTGCAATCACATTTGCGGGGTTCTGATGGGAGACAGAGGGTGTCCGTTCACTCTGTCAGCACTTTACATGCGGCGGGAGCCATTGCCTGCAGCATGTAATGTGTTAAACAGCCCAGGTCGGCACTCCTGCCGGACCTGGCTGTAAGAGCAAGGCCGCGGCTCTCATGTGTGAGACCCGGTACCCCGCTTCCTACTGCACGGGGGACCCATGCAGTGCTTAGACTCCGCCACCGTAAAAAAGCGGCAGCCCAGCCTAAGGCCCCTTAGTGACCATAGTAAAAAGGCATATGGGAGGTCACTAAGGGGTTAACAGTCCCTGAAATAGTTACTTTTCAGACCCTCAACACTCAGTTTAAAAGTTTTCTCTATTTCAGATGTTGATGTATCTCTCGTGTGGATCAGTGTGTCCAGGATGCTGCTGCCGTCCCTCAGCAAATTGCCTTGTGTGTACTCTCCTCCCTATATGCAGCCAGTGTGAGCATTCCCCCCGCTCTAAAATTTGATATGCCCTGTACTACATTCTCTCCCTCCCTGCTGCTATCTCTAACACTGAGAGCAGGGAGGTGAGAGCCCTCAGAAATAGAAGCAGAGCGCCAACGCATTTATGTCTCTTTCCCGCAGATAGGTGAAGGACTTACACATCCTCTGCAGAAGCATAATGGCAGGGAATTTTTAATGAAGTCTATTTATAAAGTTGCTTAATGTTGCATTTAGGAAGCAAAGAAACAATAAAAAAAAACGGTGCAAATATGTCTATAGCCTTTAAGTACATGCAACATTTCTCACACCTACTGTCACCTTTACAATGTGCTCATTATTGGGAATGCATTAACCATTTCCAGAGTTCAGCCTGTATATTATTTCTGGCAGAGATGGAGAATTTGTGCTGGTTTATCAGCGATCCTCCCTACAGAACAGATATTATTACTATAATTATACTATTATGCCCTCTGGGTGCACAGACACCAGTCAATAATCTAGCTCTGTCTCATTCTGAACAACCAAAGTTCCACACTCACATGACAGCTGTTTCTGTCTCCTTTTAATAACCCCGACTTGACGTGAAATATCGTTACTGTCTATACTTCATTACTGAGAAAAAAATCCTGCTATTTGTCTGCAACTCCTATATATTTAGAACATTGCCATCAATTTTCTAATTATGCTGTAGTAAGCGTGCATCTCCATCCTGGGCACACAGTGACTTGCAGCATCAGGCTTTGAAATATCAATAAAATTATGCATATTTAAGTACTTGACAGCTTTAATGATCTGAGGAAAATGTGCAGAAATATACTAGATATTATATTAGTGAGAACCTTAATTTTTAGAGCCAGAAATGAATAAAACGTGTTAACAGCTCAAAATGTTCAATGAGTGAAATTATTAAGTGTATTCACACATCAACTAAGCCATATATCAAAAAAGTTTCAGAAGTTTTCCTCTTCAGGCTAAGAATGCCTGCTTCTGGAAAAAGTCCAGTCTATCCTAGAATGTGAACAGGACTGGTTGCCACCACTTGCAGAGCTGAGGTGGTGCGGCTTCACTACACACTACAGTGCTCTACAATAGATGGTAGGTAACGATGTGATTCTGCCTACAATCTCCCATCATGGCTTAGCAGCCTGACAGTAACGCTCTCCAATGTGTAGTTCGTGCAAATGTTAGAGCATAGTGTGTAGTGAGTCCCTGCCCTATCAGGCCCCTAAGCAGCTCTACGTGTGGAAGCAACCAGTTCTGCTCACATTCTAGGAGAGAATGTTGTCGATAATTTTAAATCATTTCAGGAGAACCCTTTTAACTCTACAATATAGTTTCCTAGGCTGGTTAAGACATCATAAGATAGTCAAGTTCACACACCATTGGCAGTCACACATATTGGGTCCAGTTAATAAGCGGGGTGAATCTCCACATGGAGTGAACTTCTAAAAATAACCCTCAAATTTAGACAGAGGAGAAAAAAATGCAATAGTAACTTTGACCTTTTCCTCTCCAAGTGCATAGGAAGAAGGACCAAACACTTCTCTTAAGTCTAGGAACCAGGTTGGGTAACCTAGGGTCACATGAGCCAGCTCAATTGTAGATAGAATTCCCCCATATGCATGCCTCCTTCTGTAATATGCCACATTTTTTGTCAACCATCACCCCATAATTTGCTATAAATCAGGTATACCCTTACGTCACAGTGGCTGAGGGAATGTATGAAGCAGGCTGCTGCAGTTAGCCCGCTCCATATGTGGTGGGTGCTGGATGTATAGTACAGCAGAAACCAGACTGCCATGACGAGGAATGTCGATCCCGCCAAAGCCCCTTCATTATCGTGGCATCTGCAAAGTAAGGCAGAGGGATGTAGGTCTCTTTGCCTTTCGATTGGAGCTCCCACAGTGAAATTGCGAGGCTCCGAGGCACAGCTCAGCAAGGAGTGCATCAAAAAGTCTAGTACCCTTAGGGGGTTAAAAGTTGTCACAGTAAAAGTGAAAAAAGTGAAAAAAATAAAAGTTTAACTCTGTTTAACCCCTTTTCCCAATTTTCCCCCCAAAAAAGCATATTAGGTTTCGCCACATCCAAAAATGTAACCATAATGGAAAAAAAAATTAAATAACAATGATACACCATTTTTTGTCAATTTTTCCCCCCGAAAGAATTGAATAACATTGATCAAAAAGTTGTACATACTACAAAAATGGTACCGATAAAATTTTAATTTCATCCCACAAAAAACAAGCCCTCATATGGCTATACGAATGGAAAATTAAAAAACAGTTATGTCTATTGGAATGTTGAGGGAAAAAGCAAAAATGTATTGTTTGCTCTGAAAACAATACAAAAAAACAGACTGAGAATAAATACTGTATAAAAATGTCCACATTAAAATTCTAAATTTCTCTGTTCTGTCAAATGGAAAACTATTGAAATAACATAAATTATTATTTAAACACTCTAGATATGAATCCCTTTATAAAAAGAATGATTTCCATATTCCAAGTGTAAAATCAAAATGTATACTATGACCTAGATGGTATTTTACATGTATTAGGGTTAATACCAGATGGGCTGAACATGGTGGATGGATCAAACATGGCTGCTGGATTATTGCCATAAGGGATAGGAGCCTAAAAAACAGTATCTGCAATATAATATATTGGCCAAACAGGGGCTGTTGCTGGTCTGGGATTTGGCTGGTTCGGTGCGGGCAAAATATGCCAATTATTTAAATCTTCTGGAAATGCCCCTTTTGGATGAGAATTACACAAAGGAGCTACATGGGGCCAATATTTGTCCACTATTTACATTTTACCTAATAATTAAAGTTATACTTACCTTTAACCCTTGTATCCTGAAACTACATATATGAAGAGGACCCTTATGGTGCAGCAGGTGACCCGCAGTTGGATCCAACAAACGTATAAAAGAGGAGAGAAAAACTATCATGGGTACATTTCCAGAGTGGCAGAAGACTTAGTGTTAAGCGCGAATATTCGCTTAGCAAATTTTTATAGCGAATATCGGCATTTAAATCGGCAATGTATTATACGCCTAATGTGAATATTGTAAAACATAAATATTCTATAGTAATATATATTCGTTTTTTAGAATATTCATCATTTTTTTCCATCTGAAGTCATGATTCCTCCACGCTTAAGTTGCTTTTGGGCCTGTTCACATTAAATTGGAAAAAATGACGAATATTCCAAAATATTCCATAGTGCTATATATTCGTGTTTTAGAATATTTGCATTGCGCAAATATTACATTGCTGATTTTTCACAAGTAGCCCTTCTTCTGCCATCTGCTTTTCCTCCTTTTCCACTTCATCTAATACCGATGATATGTCATCAGGAACATCCAGCTCCTCCTCTTTTTTCATCTTGTTGACTTTTCTAAGACATTGAGACTTAAAAGGATGATTTGGAAGAAGTAAATCTTTGGTCATCTTTGAGATCTGGCCCCCCTAAGGGGTGCATAAGCATAAAGAATGATTTCCATATTCTACTACATACTACTTTTATACTCAACTACATGGAAAGGAGGGGACTCTAGTACCCACAACTTGGCCAGGAACACATTCAGCTTCTATGCTGCTAGATGACTGCACGCATACTGTTGTTTTTTGGAATCACCTCGGTGATCGATTGCTGTCAGAAGAAGTAACAAGGAGTAGGAGGAAGAGCATCAGGAGCAATAGACTTGTGGGAGATGCAGTGGTTGCTGCATCAGGCTGTAACCATAAATGAGTGGCACAGTTTTCCCATGCCACTTTATGGTGGTACTCCATGTGTTCACTGTTCAACTGTCTGTTGGCCATAGTGTGCAGTAACTGTATCAGTAATGTAAAGGATTAACTATGAATGTTGTAGCAGTTGAACAAGATACACTTGGCAATATATTAGATCACCCTTTAATACTGAAGCACAGTAATTTTATGTATAAAATAACAAATTAGCAGTTGAACAAGATGCACATACAGTGCCTTGCAAATGTATTCACCCCCTTGACTTTTTTCGTGTTTTGGTGCCTCACAGCCAGGAATTGACCAGGATTGTTTGAGTATTTGCATCATTTAATTAACAGAACATTTCAACAACTTAGATTTATTTTTTTTTTATTGTGAAGCAAACAACAAATAGGACAAAATAACAGAAAAAGTCAATGTGCATACCTATTCACCCCCCTAAAGTCAATACTTTGTAGAGCCACCTTTTGCAGCAATCATAGCTCCAATTTGTTTTGGATAAGTCTCTAGGAGCTCGCCACATCTTACCACTGGGATTTTTGCCCATTTCTCCTTGCAAAACTGCTACAGCTGCTTCAAGTCTGATTGTTTGCACATGTGAACAGCAATCTTTAAGTCTGACCACAGATTTTTTGATGGATTGAGATCTGGGCTTTGACTCGGCCATTCCAACACATTTATATGTTTCCCTTTAACCACCCAATTGTCGCTTTAGCCTTGTGTTTGGGGTCAGTCCTGCTAGGTGAACCTCTGTCATAGCCTCAGATCACACACACAGAGCGCTACAGGTTCTGCTCAGGAATATTCCTGTATTTAGCACCATCCATCTTTCCCTATGACCAGTTTCCCAGTCCCACCCCCCCCCATGATGCTGCCACCACCATGTCTCACTGTGGGGATGGTGTTCTTTGGGCAATGAGATGTGTTGGGTTTGCGCTAGACATAGCGTTTTCTTTAATGGTCGAAAAGTTCAATTTTAGTATCATCAGACCAGAGCCCCATCCTCCATACATTTTGGAAGTCTCCCACATGCCTTTTTGCAAACTCACAACGCGCCTTTTTGTTTTTAGCTGAAATTAATGGCTTTCTTCTGGCCACTCTGCCATAAAGCCCAACTCTATGGAGCATACAGCTTATTGTCGTCCTCTGTACAGATCCTCCAGTCTCTGCTGTGGACTCTGCAGCTTCTCCAGGGTTACCTTAAGTTTCTGTGCTGCCTCTCTGATTATTGCCCTCTTTGCCTGGTCCGTGAGTTTTGGTGGGCGGCCACCTCTTGGCAGGTTTGCTGTTGTGCCATGTTCTTTCCATCTGGTTATGATAGATTTTATGGTGCTCCTGGGGATCATCAAAGATTTGGATATTTTGTTATAACCTAACCCTGACTTTTACTTCTCAACAACATTGTCCCTTACTTGTTTGGAGAGTTCCTTGGTCTTCATGGCAGTGCTTGGTTAGTGACGCACCATGCTTCGGTGTTGCAGCCTCTGGGGCCCTTCAAAAAATGTGTATATATGTAATGACAGATGACGTAACACTTAAATTGCACACAGGTGGACATCATTTCACTAATTATGTGACTTCTGAAGGTAATTGGTTGCACCAGAGCTTTCTATGGGCTTCCTAACAAACAGGATGAATACATACACACATGCCAATCTTCTGTTTTCTATTTCTAAACAATAGTTTTATTCGTATATTTTTCTCATTTCACTTCACCAGACTATTGTGTTCTGATCCATCACATAAAATTCAGATTAAGAAAACATTGAACTTAAGACTGTAATGTAACAAAATACGAAAAAAAGTCAAGGGGGGTGTTTACTTTTGCAAAGCACTGTAGTAATTACACTCAATCTGCAGTCTCCCTGCAGTTTCCTTATGCTCTCACTACAATCTCCCTGCACTGTCCCTGCACTCTCCGTCTCCAATATTCCCTGTCCCTAGCATATGAGCCCTTGTCACATCTCTACCTATGCTCATCTCACAGTGAAATGGCGGGGACTAGGGTTTCATAGGGCGGTGACTTCACAGGGGCTTGCTATCTGTGGATTGGCTGGCTGCTTGGCATTATGGGTGATTTCCAGGCTTCGTACTTTCACTTTGTAACACATGTAGCCCCAATTTTAGAAAAAAAATGATTTGTTACCATAAAGCAAGAGGAAATTCAGATTTTGGTGACTCAATTTTTTAATTCCATGTCGGATGTTTCGAGTTGCTCAACACTACTGATGACCTACCCGTAACTAATATAAAAATAGCAACATAATGACTAAAGAACTGCAACAAAAAGAGAAACATAATTTCTTCTTATAATTATTGTTTTATCAGATGTTATTATAAAATAACCAAACAAAAGCCCCGACATGAGTTATCCACAGTTGTTTACATGCGGATAATAGGATTTTTCTTTTTTTTTCTCTTGCCGCTTGGAGAAAAAATAAGTTATGTTGATTGCTAAAGGCAGAGAATGTCTAAGGGGGAGCGACGTAATTCAGTATTTTTACAAGTTCTGAGGAGGATTTTTAGGATACAAAACAGAAGGCAGAACGGGTAGCTCAAACAACAATGATGCCAGCTTGAAGCCCAAATGTCCTCTGAAGCATCGCTGGTCCATGGAACGCAATAAACGGAACCCAATACCCCAAATATTCTGCAAAAATGAAGAATGTGATTATCAACTTGTAACCACACAACGTGGACTTCTCTTCTGCAAGTGTCTGTTCACCAAGCAATAAAAAAAATAAAAAAAAATAAAAATAAAAGCCAAAGAGAAAGTTAATGAGCGCTGGATAAAAGCTGAAATTATGCTTAATGATTAAAGTAAGCTTTATATGTCCAAAGGAACCAAACAATAAAATGCTTCAGAGTTAAAACGGAAAATAATGCTGACGACCGTATGGAAATTCAGATTGTGTCATCACTTGTGTGCGGAAGATATTTTTATTAATATTATCAAAACTACTTAAACATTAAAAGCCTTATTGAACCATTATGCTGGATGCTAATTAAGAAGCACAGGAAAAAGAAAAAAAAAAAAAACTGAGTTCCCAAAAGTAGAGTTTTGTAATTTTGGAAGAAATCTGACTAAGCGAAAGTCTGGCTGTAATTTTGCACTGCAGTGTCTGCTAAATCCTTCAATAATTAAGGTTGGACTGGAGTCTATAGAATTTGAGCAGTTGTCTGTGTGTCAGGGGGACGTCGCTATAGATAAACTGAAGGAACAAATAATAAGTTAATTAAAGAAAGTGACACATTATATCATAAAAATCCACATCATTAGCTGTTTGCTAAAATTGATAGTCTATAGTATTAAAAAAAAAAAAAAAGAAAAGAAGAGCAATTCCCATCAAATAAACATTTTCCGGTCCATATAGTTCGCTATATTTTAAGTTTTGGTTAACAAATTGGGTGGCTCACCCCAAATATAAATATGGATAGGGTGCACAGTCTATAAATGGGTTACACCATACCCATATATGTATTAGATCAATATAGCTTCAGAATGTTAGACCGGCACACCTCATTCAGACCAGATGGAGGTCTAATGGTTAATACTTATTTATTCTGATAAAATGACCATATAAAAAATCAAAAATCAAATAAAGAGGCAATAATGAAGTACAAATTGTAACAATATGATCTATATAAAAAACACAGTAATTCACACCCATGTCATCATCCTTCGTTACTGGTATATAGTCCATCACAGTCAGGCTATCCGCATTGGAGACCTCAGTATGACGACCGTGAAGCAAAAGTCCATCATCCTAATCCCTCCTTGGGATCCCGACTGTGTTGTATATATTTAAAATCGAGAGGGTGATAATTATCTTCTCCTTATTTAAATGCTTGTCCACATTAAATGGAAAGGCTATTTCAGGCATGCTCAACCTGCGGCTCTCCAGCTGTTGTAAAACTACAACTCCCACAGTGCCCTGCTGTAGGCCGATACCTCTAGGCTGTTCAGGCATGCTGGGAGTTGTAGTTTTGAAACAGCTGGAGGGCCGCAGGTTGAGCATGCCTGGGCAATTCAATTAAATAGCTCTCTCTGTATTTTTTACTCCGGGGTTTGTAAAGTCTCAAGGCTTGAGTGCAATATCCCTTTGTTGCTTAATAATGTGCATTAGCCTCTCACCACCGCATATATGTTAAATACGGGGCCGCTATGTGAGCGGTGTCCCGGGCTGACACTACCGTACTCACCAGTGGCGTCCCACGTGGCTGATTCGTACGGGGTGTCTTTTACCTCTGGCGTTGCTGCAGCATACGCCGTGTAGCTTTCACTGTATCCGTTCGTCCCGAGTATGCGGTCGGGTTCTGTGGTGGGGCTGTATGGTGAGGAGCGCTCCTATATTCTGCGGGGGTCCTGGCACACCAAACGCGTTTCGGGACGGCTTGTCCCTTCCTCAGTGGTATAGGACGCCACCGCCTTCCTTCCTGTTTTTTATAGTGGCCTGTATAAGTTGGGCAAACTGGAAAACTGGATTTTTTATTTTTTATATGGTCATTTTATCAGAATAAATAAGTATTAACCATTAGACCTCCATCTGGTCTGAATGAGGTGTGCCGGTCTAACATTCTGAAGCTATATTTTAAGTTTTATCTCCATGTGCATAGTAGGCATCATTTTGGTAAATCTAATATTGACCATAGGAGCAGTATTGTAGTAGCTATATTCTTGCACATAGGAGCAGTATTGTAGTAGCTATATTCTTGCACATAGGAGCAGTATTATAGTAGTTATATTCTTGTACATAAGAGGCAGTATTATAGTAGTTAGATTCTTGTACATAGGAGCAGTATTATAGTAGCTCTATTCTTATATATAGGAGCAGTATTATAGTAGTTATATTCTTGTATATAGGAGCAGTATTATAGTAGTTATATTCTTGTACATAGGAGCAGTATTATAGTAGTTATATTCTTGTACATAAGAGGCAGTATTATAGTAGTTAGATTCTTGTACATAGGAGCAGTATTATAGTAGTTCTATTCTTATATATAGGAGGTAGTATTATAGTAGTTATATTCTTGTACATAGGAGCAGTATTATAATAGTTATATTCTTGTACATTGGAGCAGTATTATAGTAGTTATATTCTGGTACATAGGAGCAGTATTATAGTAGTTATATTCTTGTACATAGGAGCAGTATTATAGTAGTTATATTCTTGTACATAGGAGGCAGTATTATAGTAGTTATATTCTTGTACATAGGAGCAGTATTATAGTAGTTATATTCCTGTACAACATAGGAGTAGTATTATAGTAGTTATATTCCTGTACATAGGAGCAGTATTATAGTCGTTATATTCTTGTTCATAGGAGCAGTATTATAGTAGTTATATTTTTGTACATAGGAGCAGTTTTATAGTAGTTATATTCTTGTTCATAGGAGCAGTATTATAGTAGTTATATTCTTATACATAGGAACAATATTATAGTTATATTCTTGTACATAGGAGCAGTATTATAGTAGTTATATTCTTGTACATAGGAGGCAGTAGTATAGTAGTTATAATCCTGTACATAGGAGCAGTATTATAGTAGTTATATTCTTGTACATAGGAGCAGTATTATAGTAGTTATATTATTGTACATAGGAGACAGTATTATTTTTTTATGTTCTTTGTATAGAGTAGATTGCTGGATTCATTAGTTCAAGGCTAGTGATATTTTAGTTCTCAATCTTTATGATCACATTTTTAGTAACTCAGATGACGTAATTTATCTGTCATGTAGCTGCAACCTGACATTCCAGAAACAAAATATAAATAATCCTTGCTTTATTATCAGTTAGTTTTGGGGTATATTCACACATCACTGTTCAAATGGAAAGCAGCAGCATGTTAAGCAATGTGTGCACACCTATAATTAATAGAGTTGAATGAGTTGCTATATTTCACAAAGAAAAAAATACATCAAAATACCTCATTAAAACAATTAAGACACAGATCACTTAATAGAGTAATAGAGTAAGAGGCACATCATTGTATTCACACTTTTTGACACATTTTTCTGAAACTGCTGCACAAATGATTAGAAAAGGCACAACAGTGACACGTGAATACATCTTTTAGATGGTTTTAAGACCCTTATTGTGAGACTGATTTTTAATGGCAGTCTGACCTAGAGTTTTATGTTGACTAGAGGTACTCGTCAAGGCTGTCCACTTTCTCCATTATTGTTTGACATCTATATTGAGCCTTTGGCACTTAGTGTTAGGCAAGATACAAGGATTGAGGGGTTTGGAGTATTAGGACCAGAGGATTGAATTTCTTTATATGCGGATGATGTGTTGTTTTTTATAAATCACTAATACAATCCTCCCCCCCACCTTCCTTTCTCCTTCCATGTTTACGGAGGGATTAGAGACGCATCTCTAAGGCTAATTTCACATCAGCGTTTTTTGCGGATCCGTCATGGATCTGCAAAACCGCTTCCGTTACAATAATACAGCCGCATGCATCCGTCAACGGATCCGGTTGTATTATGTCTTTTATAGCCATGAAGGATCCGTCTTGAACACCATTTAAAGTCAATGGGGGACCCATCCGTTTTCTACTGTGTCAAATTGTGTCCGCACCACATCGCTGACAGAAAAACTCTGCCGGCAGCCTCCAGAGCGGAATAGTGACTGAACGGAGGCAAACTGATTCCTTCTGAGCGCAGAATGCATTAGGGCAAAACAAATCTGTTTTGGACCGCTTGTGAGAGCCCTGAACAGATCTACAAATGAAAGAGGTGGTTCGGGATGAGACAAACCTGTAATTTTTTTCACCACACCTGATCAATTCTGCACAACTTGCAGTTTTTTTTAGTGAGAGTTTAACCCTTTAGTAACCACCAAAATGTTTTTTACAGTGGTCACTAAGGGGCTTTAGGCTAGGCCGCCGCCGCCTTTTTACAGTGGCCCAGGCTAAGTGCTGTATGGGTCTCCCATGAAACGGAGAGCAGGGGCATGGCTGTAACATAACAGCCATGCTCTATCTCTAACAACCCCGACTGGCAGGAGCGCCCATCCAGGCTGTTTAACCCCTTATATGCCACAGGCAATAGTGCCCGCGGCACATAAGTGGTTACAGAAGGTGCAGACTCCCTCTGTCTCCCATCAGGACCCTGCAAATTAGATTTGTGTCAGTGCAGACAGATCAGGACTTAGGCCTCTTGCACACCGCCGTTGTGCTCCCGTGGCCGTATTCCTGACCACATACGGCGGTTCAGAAATACATGGGGCACCGGCTGTGTGCATTCCGCATCACTGATGCGGACCCATTCACTTGAATGTGTTTACAAATCCGGAGATGCGCTGCAGTACAGAAGCATAGAACGGAACCCCATGGAAGCACTACGGAGTACTTCCATGGTTTTCCGATCCGTGCTTCCATTCTTCAAAAAAATAGAACATGTTCTATCTTTTTGGAGAACGGATGGATCACGGACCCATTCAAGTTGAATGGGTCTGGATCCGTCCCGGCCACCGCACGAATGTTGCCCATGCATTGGGGAACCAATATTTCGTGTGCAAGAGGCCTTAGTAAAGGCCCAAGGCCCGCCTACAGCATTTCTTAACAGACTGCACCTCTGTGGCACTGCCTGCTGGTGAATGTCAGTATAGCACTGACAATAAAGTACATTGCACGACAAAAAAAGTTATAAAATAAAAAATTCCAAATTCCATTTTTAAATTGACGCAAATAGACAGAAAATTAAAATATTTATGGGTCTTGGAATGCAGCAGTGCCGGATCCGGAAAATTCCAGTAGTCTTTTCTTTGCCGGAATAGCTGCCGCAGATGTGAAAGTAGCCGAACACTAAGAAACTCTTTTACTTGCATTGATCTAAGTAAGAGGAGACTCCCCCGACATACCGCACTACACCAAAAACACTTCTTCCATCAGATGAACATAGCCATATGGACACTTCCAGCATGGCCACATAATATGCGAAGTGTATAGCGGTATTATCTGTGTACATGGTATATTTGTCTCTGTAGATCTAGTTCTGTATTTTGTACTGTTATGTCCACAACACCGTAAGACATGTTTGCAGCACATGGTCCTATTCATTACACACCATTGTACTATCTTCTGCGCTGCTCATATACTGGTAATTTAGTATAATGTGGCGCCCAGTGTGTAAGTTCTGCCTATCACATTCTGTGCTGATTTAGCAACATAAAATATGGACAGTGAAGGAAAATGACGCTTCAAGGAGCATCAAGTACTAGTACTCAAGCTGATTATTACAGACTGAACATGTGATATTTTGGTTTATATGGAGAGTGGGCCCTCAGGGTCCTCTGGAGGGCCCTATGTACCCCAGCACAACACTAACCACGCCACATTCCGACTGGCGTTTTAAAAATAGAGTGATGTAAAAACGACAAAATGTCTTAAAATGTTTCAAATTTTGAACAAAAAAGCACAACGATTTGTAGAACCCCATTTTTAAACTTTTTGAAGACAAAATCGTGAGTCCAGGACTTAATAAGACTATTTTCATGTTTTCAAGACAGTATATTACCAGGTTGAATAACATCCCAAAAAACTCCCTCTCCAGTCTTCACTTATAGAATCCATAGATTGGTAGAACAGAGAAGGCATTTTGCTGTAAATCTGATGCTTGTGATCACCCAAATTCCCAAGAATAAAAAACAAAAATACCTAAATAATTTTGACTTCAGAGCTGAAATCTTCCAGTATCCCCTACCTGTTATGTGTCTGCATTTGTTCTGGTAATATTATGTCCTTCGCAGTGCAATCAAACATTGTAAGGGTACAACTACAAAGCGCGGTCGTGGGGCGTTCGGGGTGCAGCCGTGCCGCAGTTCAGTACCGCGCAGCCAATTAAACCGTAGTTGCCTCTTATTTAACCAATGAAGACCACAATGTATAAGCAATCTGCATTGTTAACAGGTGTTGTATTAAAGGTGCCGTGCTGCCATTAACAATGCAGAACACCCATACAGTGCACTCTTCATTACTCAAAAAAAAAAAAAAGGCAGCTGCGACATAATTGACTGTACGGTATTCATTTGAATCACAGTTTTTCCAAGAATGCCCCACAACCGAGTAGTGTGTTAGTACCATACAGTTACCTGGTGTGGTAACAGTAGCTGCCCTCTACAGTATGGGAGATCAGCAATGCTGTTAGGACTGGCCTGAAAGGTTTGCAGTCTGTCCCCCAAAAAAATAAGTCAGAAAAGAAACATCAGCGGAATAGTGAGTGCAGCTCTGGAGTATAATACAGGATGTAACTCAGGATCAGTACAGGATAAGTAATGTATGTACACAGTGACTGCACCAGCAGAATAGTGAGTGCAGCTCTGGAGTATAATACAGGATGTAACTCAGGATCAGTACAGGATAAGTAATGTATGTACACAGTGACTGCACCAGCAGAATAGTGAGTGCAGCTCTGGAGTATAAAACAGGATGTAACTCAGTATCCGTACAGGAAAAGTAATGTATGTACATAGTGACTGCACCAGCAGAATAGTGAGTGCAGCTCTGGAGTGTAATACAGGATGTAACTCAGGATCAGTACAGGATAAGTAATGTATGCACACAGTGACTGCACCAGCAGAATAGTGAGTGCAGCTCTGGAGTATAAAACAGGATGTAACTCAGGATCAGTACAGGATAAGTAATGTATGTACACAGTGACTGCACCAGCAGAATAGTGAGTGCAGCTCTGGAGTATAAAACAAGATGTAACTCAGGATCAGTACAGGATAAGTAATGTATGTACACAGTGACTGCACCAGCAGAATAGTGAGTGCAGCTCTGGAGTATAATACAGGATGTAACTCAGGATCAGTACAGGTTAAGTAATGTATGTACACAGTGACTGCACCAGCAGAATAGTGAGTGCAGCTCTGGAGTATAATACAGGATGTAACTCAGGATCAGTACAGGATAAGTAATGTATGTACACAGTGACTCCACCAGCAGAATAGTGAGTACAGCTCTGGAGTATAATACAGGATTTAACTCAGGATAAGTACAGGATAAGTAATGAATGTACACAGTGATCGCACCAGCAGAATAGTGAGTGCAGCTCTGAAGTATATTACAGGGTTGAACTCAGGATCAGTACAGGATAAGTAATGTAATGTATGTATTCAGTGACTCCACCAGCAGAATAGTGAGTGCAGCTCTGAAGTATAATACAGAATGTAACTCAGGATCAGTACAGGATAAGTAGTGTATGTACACAGGGACTGCACCAGCAGAATAGTGAGTGCAGCTCTGGAGTATAATACAGAATGTAACTCAGGATCAGTACAGGATAAGTAATGTAACAGCCTGACGGACTCCCCTGCTGCTAATGTGAAAGTACACTAAGTAATGTTTATACACAGTGACTGCCCCAGCAGAATAGTGAGTGCAGCTCTTGATAAATAATGTAAGTACACCAATAGGATATTGAGTGTCTGTTTCTCAATATCAGTATACGATGTGATATCATAAATTTACTATAGATTTCAGTTTACTCTTATAATACTCTTTAAGCTATCAAGTGTTCACAACAAATTAAAGTGGTATTCCGCTTAGAAAAAGTTATCCCCTGAAACTATTAGATCTGTGGGGGTCCTTCTGTTGGGGCCCCCACCTATCACAAGGACAGGGGCCCCATACCTTGTGGAGGTTCCTGAAATGTACAAAGCTCCCACAGACATTCCGACCAGCTGCTCCTTCCATTTCAGGGGATCTCTCCGTTCTTTTGATCAGTGGGGGTCCAATCGGTAGGACCCCCACTGATCTAATAATGATCCCCTATCCTATTCTAATCAGAATACCCCTTTAATAATGTCTATAGCTTATATGTTGTATCTTATCTTCTGCACTCCGGTCCAGACATTCGTGGACATGACTGCGTCTGTCATAGATTTGCAGCCATCTTCCAGCAGACACACTGTCACCAATTTCTGTAACATTGCACATCAGTGCCTTGCTGTGTACGATATGGGCTGAAGACTCTCTCACAACAGAACTTGCAGCCTCAGCCTCCTCGCCGGTGGAATTCAAATCAATAGTTTAAACATGTGTCTGCATGCCGCTGATTCCAAAGCCGGAGACTTGGATTTTTTCATTTGCTTTGAAATTCTGTGATAAATCTGACATCTTCATCCTCGTGTGCCCCGTGTTTCCTGGGGATTACTTATTGACAGCGATTCATTTCCCGGACACATATTTTACATTGTTTTGGCAGCTCCGCTCCGTTAGTAGCAATATTTGCTCGCCGAGGGACGTGATCCGTGATTACAGATTCCCTGGACGCAGATGAGATTGAAATACAAAAACACAAACTCTCCAATGCTTAATCTTTTGAAGTGAGGGCAACTTCGGGACACGCATCTGTAGATCTGCAGACAGCTGTTTGGGGTTTATTGCCCCTCATCAGTGCAGAGCAGGGCAGTGGTTGCTGGATGAGATGCCTTGCGTGCATCTGTGTATGAAGACTTATTTTTCAGGCAACACTCCATGGCAAAAAAAGGTATGCAAACTGGCACATATCAGCCAAACCAGAGACACCTATCTGTAGACAGCGCTGCTTCTGGGTTCTTGCCCCTCATCAGCACAGATCAGGGTATTGTTTTGCTGGAGGAGACCCCTTCTGAACGGCATTTAAGGCGCACCCAGCGAAGCAGAAGGAGGACTTCATTCTGTAAAGCTATGTAGATTTCTATATTGGTCAGAGTCTGTGGAATGCTTGTTGACAACCCCTGGGTGAACTTTTATCACGGCCATTACTGGTCGTCATGCACCATTTGCTACTTGTGTAGAAAAACTCATTGATTAGGTTGTTTTTTTTACATAAGGAGACAGATGCCATAAAATTTCAAGGATTATTTTTTTTTTATTACAGAGATCAATGTTCCTCCTGGAGGGGCCTTGTATTGGAGTATCGGACCTCGCACCCGGTGGCCATTTTTTTGCCTCAAGCATATAGTAGAAGTGGAGGAAGTCTTGCCGTGAGCCATGGACTCGGCTCTGTACATGTAGCCAATGGTGAGCCACCCTGATGCAACTAACCCCTTCTTCCGTCTGTGGGCCCTATAGGTAGGGGTTTGTGGGCTCTTGGCAGTAAGGTCCAGCCATTCTTTCAGCTGTTGTCACCCCTCAAGCTATGGAGGCCACCACACTGGCTACACAAGGACAACATGGGTTTATTTTAAACCCCCATCATTTCAGAATCTATCATCTTTAAGAATTTACCTCCTTAATTGCAGAAATGTCTCTACAGAGCTTTTACACCTCGCTTGGTTTCATCTCGTTCACACAAAATGTGTTTTCAGGTTAGTGGTTTTTTTGAAGTCCTCTTGGGATTTCCTCTATGATTCCTGATATTAGATGAGATCATTACTGGGTGTAACCTCATGCCTATGAGGGGATGCTGGCTGTTTTATTGTTGTAATTAGAACAGAATTTTACAACCTCCGGAGAATTGGGGCTCACGGTGAAGACCATTCTGGTTATTGGATTTCACTTTTATTCTATACAAAACTGTTTCAAGTTTTGGAAAAAAAAAATAGAACAATTTCAGACACAATTAAATTGTCCAATACGAAAACCATTCACACATTGCCTCTGTTGGCTTGTCTTCTTTCCATAGTGCAACTGGTGCCATCTCTTCTCCAGGTAAGTGACACATACCTGGCCATCTGCATAATGTAACATTATTCATCAGAACCGACCGTCCACAAGATGTAACCTGATTCATCAGACCTGGCCGCCTTCTTACCATAGTACGCATGGTGCCATCTCTTCTCCAGGTAAATCACTTACACACACCCGGCCGTCCACATGATGTAACATGATTCATCAGAACAGGCCATATTTTCCCTAAAGTGTACCTGGTGCCATCTCTTCCCCAGGTATATAATGTACCAAGCCATCCACATGATATAAAGCGATTTATCAGACCAGGCCACCTTCTCCCATTGATCCATGCGTGTTCTAATGTTGACATGTCTATTGTAGAAACTTTCACTGGTGGACAGCAGTCAGGACGGGCTCTCTGACCAGTCTGTGGCTACACAGCTCAATACACAGCAAGCTGCAATGAGCCTTTGGTCCTCATGAACCTGTTGCTGATTCATCATACTTCCTTCTTTTGGTAGGGACTAACCGTTATACACCAGAAGCAACCCACATGAATTGTTGTTCTGGAGATTCTCTGACCAAGTCATCTAGACATCACAATTTGGCATTTGGCCATGACACTAGGACCTGGTGTCCAGATGTTTTGTCCTAGCCACCTGCTATACAACTGTATCTCTGTCCTCAGGGTGGTGATACAGTTTAACCACTGGAACGCGACGTGGGAGCCAATAGCTCCTTCCCCTGCTTTTCTCTCTTATAGCCCTTAGGCCAATAAGCCTGAGGCCTAAGAGAAGTAGAATGATGCAGGCTATTATGATTCAATGATATCATCACAACTGCTTGACCTAAGATGTTGGCAACTCAGGCCGCAGGCTGGAAGAGACCTTTGGCCAGCATCGCTGACAGTGGTGGGAAATCAGGGGAGTTTTTGTTTTATCTTTCGGGCCAAATAGTACCGGGGCAGTATGAGGCGGCATTATAACAACAAGGACCACTATAAGGGATAAGGGGAACTACATAAGTCATTATAAAGCCTGGGGGCACTAAAGGGGGGCACTATATGGACTAGAGGCATTGCATGGAGGCACGATAAGGGCTGGGGGAAGTACGGGGGGCACGATAAGGGATGGGGTATTACAGGGGGTACTGTAAAGACTTTGGCACTATAAGGCCTGAGGGAACTACAGGGGTCACTTTAAGGACTGAGAGTACTATAAGGACTGGGATTACAACAGGAGGCATTATAAAGGACTGGAGGCACTGCAGGGGGGCACTAGAAGTATTTAGGGTAGGAGAGGGGGATATTGTAAGTACTGGGGGCACTACAAGTATACACTATGATACTAGGGGCACTACAGAGGGGGCATTATACCAACTGAGGATACTACAGAGACTAATATAATTACTGGGACACTCACTATAGGGGGCATTGTACTTACTGGGGCATTATACAGAAATTACTGAGGAAAATACAGGGAACATTATGTCTACTGGGAAGGAAGCACTATAGGGGTCATTATAGCTACTTTGTCACCATAGGGGACATTATACAGTTAGGGAACTATTAGGGATACTATAGGGTTAGAGCATTATAACTACTAGGGGCACTATAAAAGTGCCTTAATACTAATCATTATTACTAATGAGGGCATCCTGGGAGGGAATTGTTACTATAGGTGGGACTTTTATATTCCTATAAAGAAACTGTATAGCAGTATAATTTTTGCAGTATAGTATTTGGGGTTATTAAGGAGCACAATGGGAACAATAGCAATATTGGGGCAGCAGGAGGGGAGGATGATAGAAAATTAAGGAACCTAAGATGTCTGTGTGCTAAACTCTATAGAGACAAAACACTTCTGAAAGAAATCATTATGGCCAAATAGAGAAGATGAGGAAAAAGAATGTCTGCATCAGAGGAGATATCCCCTGTGCAGCACTGGATTCAATAGGTAGGTAGTGCAGTATAGTCCTGTATGTTTGGCAGTGTCCATACCTCAAGTAAAATACATCTTTAGTGCTAGGGAATGTATATGTGGGATCTTCAAGAATTTGGTGCATATGCATTGGGGTTTGATCCTTGGATCTTTTGAGACCCTAACAATGGCTCTGCTCAGATTTTGCCCATTTTTCCTGCATCTAACATATGTGCTTCAAGAATCAGACAATGTCTTGTAGGGCCAGCACAACTGAATGTAATGATACCGTTCACTTAGTAGTCGATTGCCTCGAGTCCCTTTAAGCCATGAGCAAACGAGGCGGTCCCAAGCCCCTCTATGCATCTTTGCTCCTCCTGCTTCCTCCTTCTTTTTTTTTTTTGACAGAGAGAGGAGAGATGACTATGAAGGGACCTGGAAGGAGGGGAGGGAATGGCACAGGAAGCAGGAGGAGCAACGCTTCGTAGAGTTGCTTGGACCTGCCTTGGGTGCTCTTGAGTGCTCATTTGCATATGGATTGAAAAGTAAGGAATGGATCATTAAGTGAAAGGTTTTATTACATTCAGCTGAGCTAGCCCATAGCATTGTGCCAGGCGCAACAGGGAATTTCCTGCTGACAGGCTCCCTTTAAGTTATATTTGCATATGCTTCTACCACCGTGGTAATGTCTTTTAAATAAACCTTCTGAATCGACTCTGTCGTTTTTCGCTCCGTCAGACAGCACTTCTTCATTTGCCTGTAGGTAAGAGATTCTCGCTTGTGGCTTCCTAGGTGATATTGAGCGACATGTCTGAGCAGGCTGACACCCGCGGTTCCTCCACAGCTGGAGTGACGCGCGGCTTCTAGCTGCCGTAGATCGGATTTCTCTCTCCTCACAGTTTGCACAGTGCAGCGTTACCTTTCTGCCTTGCACCTGACAAATGCACAAAAGCTTCTAAAGTATTGAATTGACTTATTTGTTAATAAAATCGCCGTGCAGGGATTGCTCGCCTCATGGGCTGACACACATTGTATTTTGCATGATGAGACATCTGTGCATAAGATGAAAGAGAAGAAAACGATTCCTGTCGTGTAAACAGCAAAACAAAGTAACCGGTCAACGATTTATGTAAACTGGTGGCTGCACTCATCTTAAAGGGAACCCGTCACATATGACGACCTATGTGATCCCATAGGAGAGTCAAATACTAGTGCAGGGATGGCCAACCTGAGGCTCTCCATCTGTTGCAAAACTACAACTCCCAGCATGCCCAGACTGCCTACAGCTATCAGCCTACAGCAGGGCATGGTGGGAGTTGTAGTTTTGCAACAGCTGGAGAGCCACAGGTTGGCCATCCCTGTACTAGTGGGTGCAATCACACTCACAAAACAGCTGCCCACGTGCGAAACAGGGCACTGAAAGAAAATAGACACATGAAGAGGAGAGTATCAAGCTAAAACCAGCATACAAAAGTCTAAAATGTGGGCATAGGTGCCAGTTTATGCTAAAATCTGCAACTTTTTTTTTTAACATCCCTTTCACACAATACTTTTTTTTAAAAGTCAGCGTGAAAATAGGCAGGGTCAGACATGTTAATTAGTTTCACTCCAGCGATCTGTACTTTTAATTGATTCCATTTTGAGGTGTGTATGACTTTTTCATCACTTTTTATTCAATTTTTTGTGGGAGGTGCAGTAAGTGACCAAAAATACGTGAAATCATCCATTTGGACTTTTTTTCTGTTTCGCCCTTTTCCTTGTGGGATAAATATTTTTGATATCTTAATAGTGCAGATGTTTTCCCACACGGCAATGATCATGATGTTTATTTTTTATTGTTTAACTCTTTTTATTTTGGGGAATTTATATATATATATATATATATATATATATATATTTTTTTTTTTTTTATTTTGTAAAACCTTTTATTTTTTACACTTTTTGATAGTTCCCATAGGGAACTTGAATAAGCAGTCTTTAGATTGCTTCTCCCATAGACCCCAGTGCATTAACATTAGGATCTATGAGACTTACACTTGGAGTCATTTATCCAACTGATATAAAGTAGAATTGGCATAGTTGCTAATAGCAACCAATCAGATTTCACCTTTCATTTTTGAAAGCTCCTTTGGAAAATGAAAGGTGGAATCTGATTGGTTGCTATGGGCAACTAAGCAAGTTCTACTTTATTTCAGTTTGATAAATGACCCCTACATTCCTAAGGAGCTCTGCCAAAGGCAGGATCTCTACAGGAACCTATGTGCGGCAGCCTCATATCATTCTGGACTACAGAGTCTGCTGAATAAACACCCTAGGGAGGATGGGGGAACCAGTACACACCCAAAAATGCATTATTTGGGGTTTTTGTGCTCCCAGATGCTGTGGTCACATTTGACCATGGCATTTGAGAGGTTAAATGTCTGAGATCGGCATTATCACCGATTGCAGACATTAGGTCCGGGCACCATCATAAAAGACCCTACATGTGGCATAATACTAGGTCACATGTCGGGAAAGGGTTGAAGATGACGCCAAACAAATGGCACAACACTTTGGATAGAGCTGGTGGACCTCTCACTAATACAAACTCAAAGCAAAACTGACTTCAGAAAGTCTCATCTGGGTGACTCTCAGCCTGTTAATAAAAGCGTCATCTCATGGAATCAGTGACCACGGAGACATAGATCATATATCACATTATTCTTTGGTCTCGGGGACACTGTTTCTCCGTGTGGCTTAGTAAATGCAATGCTCCTTGGGAAAGAAGAATATGCAGATTAGCTTTCTTCTGAGAGAAAGAAACCTATCCCTCTAGTGCCAGGTGGAGGTAGCTGCTCTACAGTCAATCAGATACTAACTACAGGGTGGCTACTTCCACTTGGTGACCCTACAGAGACTTTCTTTTAGAAGAAAACTAATTCCAGTGCCAA
Organism: Bufotes viridis; assembly: GCA_033119425.1. Lineage (NCBI taxonomy): Eukaryota > Metazoa > Chordata > Amphibia > Anura > Bufonidae > Bufotes > Bufotes viridis. Next base: position 6,468,831 of record CM065597.1, read on the forward strand.
TTTATTGACCAGGTGACGATGCTTTCACCAACTACCAATATTTAGAAACTTTAGCATATGTTCACAGAAATGCTCAGCCCCTGCTCTTTCCTCCTTCGTCCCTCGACCCTCCCTCCTCTCTGTGTGACCCTCCCATGAGCTTTTCATCTTGGTTTCGTGAGGAGACTGAATCATGCCTGGAAGTAAAAGTTGAATTACTTTGTTTTAACAACAAAAACGAGGTCCTGCTGAATACCTTCCATTAAATTAAAGAAGGGGTATTCCCGTTTAGAAAATGTATTTCATGCACAATCTTAGGCAGTTAATAGAGGAGGGTCTCATGTTCAAGATCTCTGTCTTATGGCCATAGCGGGGTATGGTTCAAACCATCTCCCTCTCACTCTGGGGCTCATATCCTCCCTTGCATTACATATAAAACACATGAATATAAATGGACCTTATGTAAAGCTTAATTTCTCCTGTGGGGGGCACAGTAGGGAAATCAAACACATATTGCCTGGTTTCCCACAGATTACCGCTGATCACTGGGGGTCCCACTTAGGGGACACTTTGTGTTTAGGTTATTGTCAAGGAAAACTTCTAACAAGTGGAGATTTTCCAAAACTGAGCCATCAGAAGATGCACATTAAAGAGGTTCTGCCTATTTTTTATTTATTTTTTAATTCCAACCGAGCCAGCACTGCCCTCCCTGGTGTGATAATAATTTATTTTCTAAATTAACAAACAAATTAATGTATTCTGTTATGGGCAGCATGATGCCAGGTGATGGGTGTCAAGTAGTGTTGAGCGAATTGAAGTGAACCGAATTGACTTTGAATCCGCTTCATGGCAACAAATAGTCTTTTTCCTAAAATGACGGTGACACGTGTTACAAAGTGAAGCCCAGGAATTAATTATTACCCATGATGCTGTGCAGCCAGCCAATCAGCAGATGGCCATCCCCTGTAATGTCACAGACCGATAAAAGGCTCTTCCCGCCCGCTCAACGCCATTTTACTGTGACCTGAGCATAGGGAGAAAAATGACAAGCGCTAGGAACAGTGGTTAAAAAAGCTTTTAATTGTAGAATAGTGCAGGGACAGTGTAGGGAGATCGTAGGGGTAGCATAGGGAGAAGTCGTTTCTCAAAAGGTAACAGCACATGTGGATACCTAGTCCAAAAAACTTAAATTTTATTACAGAAACTTTAAGGTAAAGACAAAATGCCAAATATGAGATATAGTCCCTAACAGAAAATGAAAAAATGAGGTACACATTGGTACCTAGGTACACAGCGGCACCTACCTCGGTAACAAAACATTAGACCAAATTGTCCTACCATATCCTGATAAAATAGGTAGTGATTTTAGTAGTAGGTCCAATCCTTCAATAGATGGATTTCCAAACAGAGTAGGGAGGGTCTGATGGGGTACCTTGAAGGATAAAGTCGATGAAGTTAGGGTACTAGTCTGTCCCTGTTAATGCCCTGTGAGGGGGTGCTACACTAGCCTTAAAAAGGGCCTATATATGAAGTACGCGCCCTGACAAGGGCGTCCCCATCCAAAACCTGTCTCTGATATAAGATGCCCTACACAAGCCTTTAAATTAATAGGGAGGCCACAGGGACAGTGCAGGCTCAGGGTAATCATTCGGTGCATCTTGTTCAACTGTTGCACCATTCATACTTAATCTGTTGTGCTATACATAGATTTACTGTGCATCAGACTCAGCATCAACAGGTGGTCTAATACAATATATACAGTATTTCTTATCTAGTACACTTAATGCACCATTCATAGTAAATCCGTTACATTACTGATTCATTTACTGTACACTATAACCAACAGACAGTTGCCTGGACCCTCAAATGGAACGGGCAATGGTAAAAATGCAGCTGTAGTCGGCACAAGTAGGAGCAAAAGAAGGGTTGGTGGTAGCAGCAGCCGCAGCAACAGGTCAGAGCTGACACTGCAATCCAGTGGTTGTGTTTTGACCGAAAATCCAGCTGGACTGGTTGACTCGCTCTTCAAAATCATCTCAAGAGACCATAGATGCACACAGCCAGGAATCGGTGGGTTCCTCTGATACCACACTTAGGTGGCATGGCCCAGGAACAACCTTTGTGTTCTGACCTATCCTTAACTTGCCTCTTGTTTTTTCTGCTCCATCTGCTCAGGAAGTCATTCATGCTGCCGTCTCTGCTCCCCTTTTCAACGAGGACGAACTTACTGAGGACAGTCAATAGTTACAGGCCAACACAGACATGAGGAGAGCTCCGCTGCAGACTCCCTTAGTAGTGATCTTCCATGCCGAATATTGTTAAAAAAAGACCCGTTACTTCTGGCCACTATTCTGATGCTGAAACAATGTAACTATTTTACTGAGCTAAGAGCAATAAATGCTACATTTTATCTATATAGTTGTATTGGGTTTGGAAATGGGATTTTTTTTTTGCCCTACAGCAATTGGAGTTCACAATCCTAAGAGGAACCTGATCTGGCGACCTGTGCTAAAAGGCGTTAATATTTATTCAACAAGTGATTGTGTGATTTATAAGAACAGACCTGCAATGCTTTGCTTGCAGATAACATCTTGCACAGCGAGGTTTATTCTCTTTGACATTTGTGAGATCTTCGATGTCACCTGTTACTGACCATGTTCACAATAAAGCCCTAAAGCAGTTTAACATTTGCCACAGCTCCGCTGCACAGAGAAGAGACTCATTGGGGCAGATTTACTAATCCTCTCTAATTTTTAGACCGTGTAAAATGAGACCAGACAGTCTAAAGATGCCCCAGATTTATCACAGAGGCGGGTGCTGCTGACATTCGTGTTTTAGTAAATACTTGCATTCCCCATGTAATTCCAATTTGTATTTAGAATTGTGGTACAGTATAATGTATAAGAGAATATTTTAGGCAGATTTCCAATCACTACATATTAAAGCACTGGACGGCATGTTACAGTGTAGATAAGAAAGGACTATATTAATCGGGGGGTTTGTTCTTGCCTTTTAGCTCCACAGCTTTTTTTTTTTTTTCAGATTTTGTAACAGTAGACATCTAGGTGATGATTGTCCAAGACCTTCTTCATTATTGGCATCATCACAGAATTACAATTTCCTAAATTCCTTAATGTGGTACTTAACAACCACAGCACATGGCCAGTCCTGCTTGTCTCTCTCCTTGAGACAGAGATCAGCAGCGCCATGAGATATTAGGAATACAAAGGGCGTATATCAAATATGAAGGCCCTGCATGGGAGGGACAGAGTTGGGCATGGGTGGATCAGGGGTGGAGCTGAGAAACTCTGTAACCGGAGCTGCACTTCTTGTGTATACCTTAATGCCTACTGCAAAACAAATATAGATTCTGTATAATTCTCCCCTCAGTAGTGCATATATTATAAGGAACCGGTACTATAAGGTGCCCCCCCCCCCCCCGAAAAAAGATGTCATATCATGTAATCATAAGTCTAAAGGCAAGAATCACATCCCATTATATCCTTTTATAAAGCCATCACACACTGCCTCTTGTTTTCCATAACTAATTACTTACTGAATCTATCCATTTTAATCCTAAGCAAAACAATAATTAATTCAAATTAATTAGGGTATGACCACACAGTCAGGTTTCCGGATGCAGTTTTGGAAGCCAAAATCAGAAGTGAAAAAGAGGAGAAGTCGCATATGTCCTTTATACTTTATCTCCTTTTATGATCGACTACTGAATTTGGCTTCCAAAACTGCATTAGTAACCTAATCGTGCGGCCGAACCCTAAGCAATAACAAGATCCGTAAATGATGAAATAAAACTGCAGTGTCATCTAAAGACATACGTGAGGGGATCGCTTTTCCAGGTATTCTGGCACTTGTGTTCAGAGAAAATGTTGCAAGTTACTTGATCATTATCTGGTATCATTGGCAGGCAACTGTGGTGACATCACTGCGCTCATCACATGGTCCAACACCATGGTGATTGACAATCTGATGAGTAGAGATGTTGCGAACATAAAATTTTCCGTTCGCGAACGCCGAATGTGAACTTCCCGCAAATGTTCGCGAACCTGCGAACCGGGCGAACCGCCAAAGACTGCAATAGGCAGACGAATTTTAAAACCCACAGGGACTCTTTCTGACCACAAAAGTGATGGAAAAGTTGTTTCAAGGGGACTAACACCTGGACTGTGGCATGCCGGAGGGGGATCCATGGCAAAACTCCCATGGAAAATTACGTAGTTGACGCAGAGTCAGGTTTTAATCCATAAAGGGCATAAATCAACTAACATTCCTAAATTGTTTGGAATAATGTGCTTTAAAACATCCAGTGTGTGTATACGATCAGGTATGATGTTGTATCGATCGGGTAGTGTAAGGGTTACGCCCGCTTTACAGTGACAGACCAAACTCTGACAGACCAACTCCCCATTTAACGCACCGCAAACAACCGCAAACAGTCCATTTGCACAACCGCAAACTCCCCATTTGCACAAGGTTGGATACCAAGCTAGCCATGTCCCGTTCCTTGTCCTCACTGACGTCATTGAAGGTCTCTTCCTCCACCCAGCCACGTACAACACCAAGGGTCCCCGAAAGGTGAGAACAATTCCCCTGGGACGCCTGCTGAGGTTGGTCTTCCACCTCCTCAAAGCCACCTTCCTCCTATGACTCCTCTTCTTCAGACTCCTCTATCTGCGTTGCCGCAGGTCCAGCAAACGACGACGACAAGGCTGCTTCTGGTGGTGATAGTGACCTCAACTCTTCCTCTTCATGCTCATCTACGGCCTGATCCAGCACTCTTCGCTGGGCACGCTCCAGAAAAAACGCATATGGGATGAGGTTGATGATGTTGCCTTGGGTTTGACTGACCAGGTTTGTCACCTCCGCAAAAGGCGGCATGAGCCTACAGCCATTGTGCACAAGCGTTCAGTAACGTGGCCAAAAAAATACCTAGCTCCACTGTTCTTACCAGTTTAATCTCTGTTTAGTCTACTAAAAGGGGCCGGTGTATGGAATAGATTTTAGGAACCAGGAGATGGAAAAAGATGGTTGGTTGGTTCTCTTTCTTCCAATTTGGGGCACTGCACGTGCGCCGTGCAATGTACTGTGCCACCCTATATGAGTGTTGTGTTAAGTAGTACTATTCCTATCAGTTTGATCCCTGTTACGTCCCCTATCAGGGAACGTGTATCGAATAGATTTTAGGAAACGGGAGATGGAGAAAGATGATTGGTCGGTTCTCTTACTTCCAATTTGGGGCACTGCGCATGCGCCGCGCAATGTACTGTGCCACCAATACAAATAGTGTGAACTACTATTTTTACCATTTTACTATTCCTCTCAGGGGACGTGTATTGAATTGAATCCTTCCATGGGGAGATAGAGAAAAAAGCTTGCTCTGTCCGCTTCCTTCTAATTTTGGGCACTTGCAATGGAATTTGCCACCAATGCAACTAGTGTTAACTAAGTACTATTCCTATCAGTTTAATCTCTGTTTTGTCCCTTATCAAGGCCAGGCCAGTGTAGTGAATAGATTTTTGGAACCAGGAGATAGAAAAAGACCCATGCTCGGTCCGCGTTCGCCATGCAATGTACTGTGACACCCTATATGAGTGGTGGGCAGTGGGCACAGTACAGTCTGTGGGCCTGACACACACTGGCAGGCAACTGCAATTATATTAAAGGGTAAAAATGTAATGACTTTTTTATCTGCAAGGTACTGTGCCACCCGATATAAGTGGTGTGCACACAGTACAGTCTGTGGGCCTGCGGCCTCTCACATACGGGCAGGCAACTGCAATATATATATAGAAAAATAAAATAAAAGCAGACTGATGTACCAGTCCTAAAATGGGCTTTTTGGGGTGCTGTCAGGATGCTGCATAGCATCCACACTGAATCCTGACCAATTCATTTCAATGGGTCTGTGTACATGAGCATGTTCTATTTTCTGTGTTTTTCACGCAGCCCTAGCCCCATAGAAGTGAATGGGGCTGCATGAAATACTCATTGCATCCTTAAGCGTCGCATACCCTCCCTCCTAGACCCTCCCACCTCTTATCAAAAAGCAAGGACAGCATCCATCTTAGATTCATTCTGAAGCTGCAGTGTTAGTTAGAGCAGGGAGAGTCTGCTGCTGCTGCTGCTGCTGAATTCATAGGGAAAGCGTTAGCTAGGCCAGTGTTCTGCGTCCATTCCAGTCCCCAAATACTCATCGGCCTCTTTCACGCGAACGTGTCCGGATTAGTGAAAACTGTGCGATTTCACAGGCAAAGCCATTCAGTTTTGCCTGCGATTGCGTTCAGTTTTTTCTGCGCGGATGCAATGCGTTTTGATGCGTTTTTCACGCGTGTGATAAAAACTGAAGGTTTACAAACAACATCTCCTGGCAACCATCAGTGGTGAGCATGGTGACGTCGGCACAGGTCCTGCCGAATGATGATAGAAGATCCTTACATCAGCGCAGATCCTTTTGCAGGTCCTGCAGGAAGAAGAAAGAATACGATGTTGGATGCGCAATCATGTGGATGAGGTGAGTTTATTTTTTTTATTTTTTAACCCCTCAATGGAAATTTTACGTAGCATTCTGTATTAAGAATGCTATTATTTTCCATTTTAACCATGTTAGAATATAAAAATAATCAACAGAACACCTAACCCAAGCCCGAATTCAGTATGGTACCACATTCAGTTCTTTATCACGCGCGTGCAAAATGCATTGAACTTGTGCGGAAAAAACGAAACAACGGAAAGCAATCGCAGACAAAACTGACTGAAATTGCATGCTAACTCGCGTGGGTTTCCAGCAATGCACCTGCATCGCATCCGACCCTCACCCACGACGCGCAATTGAAAGAGACCTAATACTGGCAAACTGGGACAGAAAAAAATACCTTAGGCCACTTGCACACTAACGTGCGTGTTTTGTGATCCGCAAATTGCGGATCCGAAAACACAGATGCAGCCCGTGTGCCTTCTGCAATTTACGGAACGGATGGCCCAATATAGAAATGCCTCTGTTTGTCCTCAAAACGGACTAGAATAGGACATGATCTATAATTTTTGCAGGGCCACGGAATGGAGCAACGGATGCGGAAAGCACACGGAGTGCTGTCCACATCTTTTGCTGCCCCATTGAAGTGAATGGGTCCGCACCCGAGCTTCAAAAAATGCAGCTCGGACGCGGAACCAAACCAAGGTCGTGTGCAAGAGACCTTACTATGACACAATAATACTGCTATACAGATCCTGAATAATAATGCTAAAATACTGTGCCAAATTTTGTCTGAATAAGGCTACATTCACACGACTGTATGAATTTTGCGGAACAGGTGCGGACCCATTCATTTCTATGAGGCCTCAAAAGATGCGGAACGCGGAAGGCACATGGGGCGGTGTCCGTGTTGTGCGGATCAGCAAAACACAATGTTCATGTGAATGTAGGCTAATACTGCTGTACAGTGAATTAATACCAATGTGACAACATAATAACATTATACTGTATGAATAAAACTGCCATATTATGAGTAATACTATGATACTATGTTTCAATAAAGCTGAATGCACTATTTTAACTTAAGATCTTTTTTTTTTTTTTTTTCTTCAGTGATTATGATATTTACATAGAATTCCCAAATGCTGATATGACACATAGGAGTACAATGTAACAAGCTCCCATACTGTATAATATATCTGTATTGAGGACTCAGATCCATGTTAGAACTTCCTGCAGCTATGAAAACCCCTCCATTAGTTACGGTGCTAGTCATGTTCCTCACTAGTTGTTATACCACTGCTTTCATTATTAATGAAAAGTGAGCTATGATCACTGAGTGCGGTTGTTTTTATTGCACCTCTGTTTGGTTTTCCCTTATTTGTAATATCCCAGTTTTCACTAAATGTAGTGACGGATGTCCCCCCCCCCCCCCTCCTTGGTTAAATTTGGTTAATGAGGTTTCCCTGGACTCATATATTGATTACTTATCCATATGATAGGTCATCAATAGAGATGAGCGAATCGAAGTTGACAAAGTGGAATTCAATCCGAATTTTAGGATAAACTCAATTTGCATCGAATACGAATGTCCTCACACTTTGTGATAACGAATCACATTTTTTTTTTAAATAGCTCCTGCACATATTAGGACATGGAGCAAAGAACTCTGGGAACGAGGGATCACCCACAATGCAATGCATACAGCCAATCAGCAGCCAGCCAGCCCTGTGATGTCACAGCCCTATAAATAGCCTCAGCCATCTTGGATTCAGCCATTTTCCAGTGTACTTAGTGCACGGAGAGATGTCAGCAGGTGCTAGGGACAGTGATAGGAAAGACTTGATTGTGCTAAAAAAAAACAATTTACAAGTTCAGGGAAAGATTAGTCAAGGTGTAGGGAAAGGATAGGGAGGCATTAGCTACAGCCTGGGTAATAGGAGTGATTCTATTACACCTTGCTGCACTAATTGAGGATCCAAATTGCAGTTATACTACTATATATTTTATACTTTTAGATTGTTTGCACTATATGATACTTCACTAATTCCAGCAAACCTTGCTTGTGATTGGGGTGCAAGTTCTGTGTGATACAGCCATTTACGGGGTCTATTGTAGAAAATATACGTACGTCCTATTAGCTGTTCTGCGGGGAATTTTGATTGTTATACTTTTCTGGGGGGGTTTATGAACAGTTAAAAAGATATGTCTTAATTGCCGTTCTGCGGTGAAGTTACATTGTACTACAGTTATTTATGGGGTGTTATAATAGGAAATTTACCTCCATCCTAGTGGCTGTTCTGGTGAATTGTGACTGTTATATATATAAATATATATATATATTTTTTTTTTTTTGGGGGGTTATTAATTGGAAAAAGAATATGTCCTAATTGCCGTTCTGTGGTGAAGTTACATTGTACTACAGCCATTTACAGGGTGTATTAAAAGGAAATATATGAAATATATGTACGTCCTATTAACCGATCTGCGGCGAATTGTGATTGTTTTATTTCTCTTTTTTAGAGTGTATTAATAGAAAAAAGAATACTTCTTAATTGCCATTCTGCGGTGAAGTTACATTGTACTACAGCCTTTTTTTGGGGTGTATTATTTTCATTTAATTCTTTTATTATACAGCATGTCACACAGACAGGTGGCAGACCCTTCAAAGGGAACGGTCAGTGGCCAAACAGAAATAGCAGCAGAAGAAGGGGTGGGGGGGTGGGGGTGGTAGCAGGAGTCACAGCAAGAAGCCTAAGCTCCCGATGTCATCTAGTAGTCATGTCTTGACCAGCAATGCAGCGGTGCTTAAATGGTTTACTCAGTCTTCAACTTCGTTGCAAGTGACATCAGACATCTCGAGCCAAGAGTTTGTGGGTTCCTCTGTAACGATGCTTAGTTGGCATGGCCCGCGGAGCAGGCCCTGTGCCCCAAACTGTCCTCAACCTTCCGCTGTCATTTTCTGTTCCCTCAGTGAGAGAAGTATTATATGCCATAGCCTCAGTTCTACTTTTCAGCGAGGACGAGCTACTAGAGGATAATCAGCAGCTACTGCCCAGCCGAGATCTGGAGGAGACATCTGCCGCTTCCTCCGGTAGGCGAGCAAGTAGTGATGATGAGAGTCGAGTGGAAGCAGGTGTTGTGAGCAGTCAGGCTCCTGGCCCTGAGACCGTTGAGGGGGACATCAGTGACAATAGCGGATGATGATGTAGCCGATCTCACTTGGGAGCTGGGTGAAGATGGGGCTTCATCATCATCAGGAGAAGAGAGTTGCAGCTTGCACGTAAGGCAGTGGCTGAGCCAGCAGGGTGGTATCGTGGCTGTGAGTCAGCAGAGTGGTAGCAATGGGAGGTCGGGAGCCAAACGTGCCCAGGGTAGACCACCCGCTTTGCAGGAGCCTACCTGCCTGGAAAGTAGCGGTGCAGGGGTTCACAGAGGCAGCGGTAGCAGGCAGTCAGCGCAGAGTGTTGGGGGAAAATGCCATACTCGGTAGTGTGGCAATTTTTTGTTAGACCGCCGGAGGAGGTGAACATTGCCATTTGCAGAATTTGTAGGCAGAAGGTGAAGCGTGGCCAGGGTGCCAATGTTTTCACCACGCTCATGTTCCACTGCCGTGGCTGCTGGTGAGGGGGAGTCGTGTGGTGTTGAGGGGGTAAGGGGTGAGGGTTGGGCATTAGCAGTACCAGCTGCATAAGCAGCAACTTAAGTATAGAGTTGCTGATGAGCAGTTTTCTTTACCTGCCTACTAAAGAAACTACTCACCAGCAGCAAAAGGTAGACATAAAGCAGAAGCTTAACCAGCAGTTTTTGGCATACTTGGAGTGCACCCTGCCACCCAACATCAAAGATCCCCTGGACTACTGGGCAGCCAAACTTGATTTGTGGCCGCAATTGGCCGAGTTTGCCCTGGACAAGCTTTCCTGCCCGGCCAGCAGTGTGGCATCAGAGCGGGTGTTAGTGTGGCGGAGGTCATAGTTACCCCAAGGAGAACTCGCCTGTCCACCCAAAATGTGGAGAAACTGACCTTTGTCAAGATGAATCAGGAGTGGATCAGCCAGGATTTTCAAACACCAGTGCCTGATGCATAAGACTAGATCATCCATGGTGCCACACCAACACTGACAAAAGAGACCTGTTTCTTCTGGCTTCCTGCTTCAGCTACTATTCTGATGCTGCCACCCTCTTGATGCCACACCTGCTGCCAGGTGCTCCTACTGCCAGCCACCATCTGCAGCTGGTACTGGTATTTCGCCCCACCTCCCCACTCTGTCACTGGGCCACTCTGTGGCCTCCTCATGCTGCTACCACCTCACCACTCTGTGGTCTCATCATGCTGTTTCCACTTAACTACTCTGTGGTTTCCTCATGCTTCTGCTACCTCAACACTATATTACTGGGCCACTGTGTGGTCTCCTCATGCTGCTGCAACCTCACCACTATGTGGTCTCCTCATGCTGCTGCCACACTATGTCAATTGGCCACTCTGTGGTCTCCTCATGCTGCTACCACCTAACCACTCTGTCGTCTCCTCATGTTGTTTCCACATAAAAACTCTGTGGTCTCCTTATGCTGCTGCTACCTCAACACTCTTTTACTGGGCCACTACGTGGTCTCCTCATGCTGCTGCTACATGACCACTCTGTGGTCTCCTCATGCTGCTGCTACATCACCACTCAGTGGTCTTACCTTAACACTCTGTCACTAAGCCACTCTCTGGTCTCCTCATGCTGCTGCCACACTATATCAATTGGCCACTCTGTGGTCTCCTCATATTGCTACCACCTCACCACTCTGTGGTCTCCTCATGCTGTTTCCACATAACCATTGTGGGGTCTCCTCATGCTGCTGCTGCTACCTCAACACTCTGTCACTGGGCCACTCTCTGGTCTCCTCATGCTGCTACCACCCTGTCAGGGGGCTCTACTTGCATAAATGTTTAATAGAACAGGTTCTTTAGTAATATATGTGGATTCAGCTGACAATGGTGTAAAGAAGTGCACTATTTCATGCTATAGTAGGATCTTGGGCCTCTGCACGGTTCTTTATACCTGATGCTAATATTGACCTGTAAGGCTGAGTTCATACTTGAGTTATTTGGTCAGTTTTGGCTCCGTAACTGCCCAAATAAGTGAAGTATGCAGTGATTCTAAGAACTCCTGTCATCTGCATGTCATACTGACTCACAGTATTATTTCACTACCACAGCAGACTCCCTATGTGTGTTACTGCAAGGCACTGTGTTCTACACCACTATAAAGGCTCTGTGCAGCCAGGAAATAGCTGTTTTTTTAATGTGATTCTCCACAAGTAAATTTGGATCTAATCAAATGTTTTTGGAAAATTTGGCGAACTGACCCAATTGAATTTTTTTGAAATTCGCTTATCTCTAGGCATCAACACCAGTTAAGTGAGGGTTTGACACTCAAATTAACATATCGTTGGGGGCTTGACATTAGCAATGCAATCAGTTGTTATCTGCACCCATAGTTCTGGAAAGTAAACAGCATAAAGAGACAGAGAACCACAGATCCAACCACTGTGTAGTGGCCATTCTTGGGAATAGATCCTGAACTGCAGTACCCAAAAATAGCCACTACACATTGGATGGAGCTTTGATGTTCTGACTCCATACACTGATTATTTTAGTAGCTGATCGATGGAGATGCCGAGCGTTTGACCTCCACCAATATGATATTGAGTACCAATCTTATGGGTAGGTCATTAAAATGTTAGTATCACAAAACCTTGTTAACAAAATTCTAGCCAAGGGGCTTGGGGACTCATCTGTACCTTCATTCAGAATGTGTATTCACGACTGCTGAAAACTTCATGAATAACTTGGACTATTAAAGATGAAAAACAAAACTAAACTTTGAAGTAAGTTGTAGACGTTTCCTAAGTCTATCAACCTCACACACATCCATCGGCTGGAGGGACCATTTTTTGACTCCCGTTTTTGATGGAATATATCCTGTCCAAACAGTAATTAGACTTCTCATTGATTCATTAGGCTACTGCTAATTATGGGCTTGTTTAGGGTAAAGACTGTACACATAGACTGAGGAGGACATCTGGCTCCCATTTGTCCCTGTCTTTAGTGATGGATGAAAGGCGCAATGTTACAATGCCGAAAAATCCATTACTTCTAAACACCAGGGAGAAAGGTAAAAACGCAATATGGATTATTATTTTACTCCCCTAACAATGAGCACTTGTTAACACTTTCCCATATCTGTGAGATTTTACATGAATATTAATTGTAATCAGAATTGTTCTTAATGGGAAGAGTTATCTCAATTCCCATCATTAGTTGTTGAGAACCAATTCTAAGTTTCCAGCCCAGCTTTGTTGGGTCTATAGTACGGAATTAGACGGGTTATTGTATGTAACTTACTGTGTAAGTACCCATAGGCCATCTATGTCAAGCAGTAAGGTGTGTACTATAGCAAGGAACCCTTGAGCACCACCAAACTCTCCAAATTCCAATATGCACCAAAGTCACAATCACTGACAAAGCTATTTCAGAGCACAGAGGTGTAAATCATCAATGTTTCAACAAGTTGCTCTATAGTTATGTGCATCAAGCTGCATAAGATAAAGTACACCACCACCATCGTTTGTGCCCTTTTTACAGTGCAAAAATCAGGAATGAACATTACTCATTCCTGATAATTGCTTCATGTAAACAAGTCGCCTATCACTCTTGTTCATTGCGAGATCATATGCGTGGCCCTAAAAATCATTGTTTGTCAGCAGCACCTCGACCTATGTAAACAAGGGATGTGCAGCCACAAATGAAAACTGTACGGGGACAAACGTTGATATTAATGATTGTTTGTTCCCATACTCATGATGATTTCCACATGTAACCTGCACTTGACAAAGACTGATAGACCTTACCATAGAATGGTGCTTGTTCATGAGCTCAAACCTGCCTTTGTAAGTAGAGATGAGCAAAGTTTTAAAAAAATTTGATTTGGACGCTTTGACAAATTTTTTCAAGAAATGTTCTTCGTTCCAAATGAATTAGTCATAAAGTGCGCTAAATCAGCTACATCCCGTCCTGCAGGGGGCGTGTATCACATGTTATATCACTGTGCATTGCAGCAACATATAGCTATTCCTTTCTGGTAGTGAAACAGTTTCTGTGACAGGCAGATGGACATCCCAAAAGCATTAGAACTAGATGGCTTATTCACCCCAATTTGAGAATCAAGGCCTAATATAATTATTTATCTTTTAAACAACGAGGACACTGCTAAATTAGATAGCGCTGTGCCCTACACAGGGATTGCTGCAGACTGTGCTGTCTCATATGGATCCCTTCAGCTTCAGATTACAGTCCCTACATTGTCCCTGCAGTCTCCCTATGCTCTCCCTACAATCTCCATATACTGTGCCAGCACTGTCACTGCAGTATCCCTATCCAATATTGCACAATTAAAAGCTTTTAGCAACACTATCCCTAGCACTTGTCATGTCTCTCCCTATGCTCAGCTCACAGTGAAATGGCGTGGAGACCATGCAGGATGAGGCTTTTAAAGGTCTATGACATCACAGGGGGTGGATAGCTGCTGATTGGCTGTGTGCAAGGCATTATGGATGATGTTGCTTTCCTGGGCTTCTTTCCTTCACTTTGTATCATGTGTAGCCACCATTTTTGAAAAAAAAAAAAAACTATTTGTTGCTACGTAGCGTGAGGAAATTCAGGTTTGTTGAGTTTTTCCACAACTTCGGATTGAATTCCAGTTTGGATACTTCAATTCACTCAACACTAATTGTAAGGACAATTATGGAGATTGCTCTGCCTTTCACCCTCATGATGTAACAGGTCATCACAACATTGCCATATTACACATCATACAAGTACAGTATACTGCACTGTAAATAGTAGAATCCAACAATCAGATTCTAAAATTTGAAAGTCAAGCCACAGTTTCCAAAAAGATAGAGTCAGACCAACACCAATTCAATACTGTTGGCCTTTCCTGAAGATTGTATATATATATATATATATATAAGGCTTGATAAGGATCCCATTGAGAGGATCGAAACGTCGCATGCACATGGGTGAATAAAGGATCCACTTTATATCACTATCAGGCGGTGCCGCAGTCTCTTCCTTCGTTTATATATATATATATATATATATATATATATATATACAGAACAGAACATATGCTCATCACCTTAGCTCAACAATCAAGTCTGCTCCAAGAATGGCCGAAGACGAAGAACCCTTTGATCCACGACAATGCAAGATTCCAATAGTAAATTTGAAATATAACTTCAGCTTTTTCAATAAAATCAAACTACTTTATTTCATATGGAATATTGAAAGCACTGAGATGCTATCCTGAAGATAGGACATTCATTTTCTGAAACTGGAAAACTCCTTTAACCTCCTTAGTGAAGTGAACACTCAGTTGTACGTTTTGGTTGGGGAGAACAGATGAGGAAAATCTTGTAACTGGATTTATTCTAAAAAAAAACTAATAATGTGTCATGGATCACAACTTACCATCTTTTTGCTACAATGGAGGGACATTGTCACCTTGCATTACTTTTGGAATATATGCCCTTATCCTTGACTTGTCAGTCCTGCAAATGAACCACATAGAGCATACAAAGCTCAGTCCAACCTTCTATCCCCTATAGATGGGCTAGGAGTGAGTCCTGGGGAAACTTTTCATGTGATATTCTAACAATACATCCATTAGTAGTTAATAAAATCAACAGAAACTAAATATGAAGGAGAAAAATGGCCACATCGTATCTGCACACAGTGGTCATGCATATTTCACATCCTACAACCTATTACATAGACTTCTTGGGAGTTGTCATCATGAATTCTTTATAGAAGAACATTTTTATTTTTCTAGGCGATTATTATTTTTTCAAGAGAGGAAAGTAATATCCTCGGGATTATTTGCACAGCTGATTTTTGAAAGTTTCATGGGCTGATTATTGTTGCTCATTATTGGCAGAAAGCTCCACGGAGAGGAGCCTCAACCTTACATATTAACGGATGACCACATCGCACTGAAGATTTGTAAAGTCAGTTGCCTGTTTGAAGCTTCAGATCTGCAAATGACTACTTAGACAACCCATAATGAAGAAGCGAGCTCGTTGAATAGCCAATTATAGCTCATGCAGATTTTTGTCAGTTTGGATCATGTAAAAATGAAAAACCTCATTAGCAGAACAAAGGTAAGTGATCAACCTTATCTCGCGCTGTTCCTTCCGCAGAGATGATCCACCGTCTGACGAAAAGGAAGATGTCCCATCAATAAAATATACTCAATTCTGCTGAGAATAATGGAGATTTTTTTTTCATCGTTCGTAACCGACCTGACATTGCACGAAGAAGACCTTTAACGCAATAAATACCACACTGCTTTGTGTTACCTATAATTTATTCTGCGACTGTAATTGATTTTGTGCCCACAATTAAGAATCGGCTCTTGAAATTTAAATGGTGACACATGCAGTCACAGCAAAACGCAGCACTTCATTTGAAGCCAATTATTTTCCATAATTCAGCGTTAGGTGACTCTTTGCCAGCTCTGTGGCCCAAATTGCTTGACTTTTACAAAAAGACCTTTTGAAATAATCCTCATTCAGTGTCTGCAAACAAACTTTTGCCAGGAATACAGAATGTGGCAATGATATCACATGTATGATGGTGGCAAGAGAAGGAAATGCTAATGACGTGTGGGCACATACCCAGTGACTCAAAGATGGAGGTGTCTAAAGGTCCTTTTACACTGGTTGATAATTGTACCATTGTCATTGGCCATCTAAACACCTCTCCAATCAGGCAATAAAGTAACCATTTGTTGGTTAATCAAATCTTTTATGTTAACATAAAAAAAATATTTTTTGTTGGCAGCACAAAAATCTCATCAAATAAACGGGATGTACTGTTTACAAATACAATATACAAACTATATGGGGGAATGAATGATCACACTGACAAGTATTCAACTCCCAGTTTTTTTTATTTAAATTAACTTTTTTTATTAAGTTTGTAAAAACATGCAGAGTCAGATGCATAAAGATTATAAGTAAAAAGTTTATTCCCAAACATGCAATAAAACCAATCTTAAAGTGTTTACAAATGGCAACAGAAGCGGATAGCTGGTTACATTAAGTGAACATTCGTTGACTAAATTATCTGTCGTGAATAGATTATGGCTGCAACCAATTGATGACCATATCAAATGCTAGTGAAGAAATGTAAATTGCCACTAAAAATAAAGAATGTGACTGGAGATAAACTGTGTCAGAAGTATGTAAAATTACTCACAAATTGCAGCTAATGGTTGTAGTCCACTTATCAAGAGCGTCCACTTATTGCCTTGGTATGAAGTAGTAGGTACTCAAATTCGAACTAAGTCCAGAATAGAGTTGCGATAAAAAACACTAATGTTCGAGCATGTGTAAAAGTTTAAAAGAAGAGATTTCTGAGTACTTTACCGCTCCTTCACGGAGTGATGAGATCGCTTGTTATCTATTGTAGATGCAGACCGGGCCGTACACGGCATCCCGTGTGGCCTCACGGTCTGAGCGGTGACTCGGAATCTCCGGGCATACAGAATCCATATAATTCATGCTACATTCTTGATGTATCAAGAGTCTTGATTTTGTTTGTTGGAGAATCTTGATCTTTAAGTGTTTGCATGAAAAATTATTCTGGTAACTCAGAGGTGCATAAAGAGGTTCATTTATTAAGACTGTTGCTTTAGACGCTGGTCTTAATATCCCATTTAGGCTGTGTGTGGATCCGCCGGAGTTATGTACAGGCACCGGCCTTAACATAACTTTGGCGCATTCATACATTAGCTGTCTTACATTCAAACCATTTTATATCCCTGAAGCAAGTGTATAAAATTGTAAAAGAGATAGGTCTACCAGCCCTTCCCGGCCACGCCATGCTCAATGTTTTTAGACCTGGCGTGAGTGGGAAAAAGTTACATATATATATCAAGCACAAGTGAACGCCCTTTAAATATGAGGGAATTCCACCATGAAAACTGGATAGTCAGTGTAACATGTCAGAAGATCCACAAGATCCAACCCATGACAATGTTAGAGGATACAGAAAATACCCAATATTCTATCATGGGAATCTTGTTTAACCCCCTCAGCCCCCCTAGCTTAAACACCCTTAATGACCAGGCCACTTTTTACAATTCCGCACTACACTACTTTACCCGTTTATTGCTCCGTCATGCAACTTACCACCCAAATGAATTTTACCTCCTTTTCTTCTCACTAATAGAGCTTTCATTTGGTGGTATATCATTGCTGCTGACATTTTTACTTTTTTTGCTATTAATCAAAAATGACCGAAATTTTTACAAAAATATGACATTTTTTACTTTCTGTTGTAAAATTTTTTAAAAAAAACTACATTTCTATATAAATTTTTCTCTAAATTTATTGTTCTACATGTCTTTGATAAAAAAAAGTCCAATAAGTGTATATTTATTGGTTTGGGTAAAAGTTATAGCGTTTACAAACTATGGTGCAAAAAAGTGAATTTCTGCATTTTGAAGCAGCTCTGACTTTCTGAGCGCCTGTCATGTTTCTTCAGGTGCTAGAATGTCAGGAAAGTATAAATACCCCCCAAATCACACCATTTTAGAAAGAAGACACCCCAAAGTATTCGCGGAGGGGCATGGTGAGTTCATGTATCATTTCATTTTTTTCACAAGTTAGCGGAAAATGACACTTTCTGAGAAAAAAAAAGTTTCAATTTCTGCTAACTTCTGGCAAAAAAAAGAAATCTCAGACGGACTCACTATGCCCCTCAGTGAATACCTCGGGTGTCTACTTTCCGAAAAGGGGTCAGTTTGTGGGGTGTGTTTACTGTTCTGGCATTTTGGGCGGGGCTAAATTGTGAGCCGCCATGTAAAACCTAAAGGTACTCGTTGAATTTGGGCTCTTTGCACCCAGGCTGCAAAAAGTGTCACTTATGTGTATCGCCGTACTCAGGTGAAGTAGGGCAATGTGTTTTGGGGTGTATTTTTACATATACCCATGTTGGGTGAGAGAAATATCTCTGTAAACTGACAACTTTGTATAAAAATTTTAAAAGTTGTCGTTTACAGAGATATTTTTCACACACAGTATAGGTATATATAAAAATACACCCCAAAACACATTGCCCTACTTCTCCTGAGTACGGCGATACCACAAATGTGACACTTTTTGCAGCCTGGTGCGCAAAGGGGCCCTAAAACCAATGAGTACGTTTAGGATTTCACAGGGCATTTTTACGCATTTGGATTCCAGACTTCTTCTCACGCTTTAGGGGCCTCTAAAATGCCAGGACAGTATAAATACCCCACATGTGACCCCATTTTGGAAAGAAGACACCCAAGGTATTCCGTGAGGGGTATGGTGAGTTCATGTAAAATTTTATTTTTGTCACAAGTTAGTGGAATATGAGACTTTGTAAAAAACAACAAAAAAAAAAAAATATATATCAATTTCCGCTAACTTGTGCCAAAAAATAAAAATTCTGTGAACTCGCCATGCCCCTCACGGAATACCTTGGGGTGTCTTCTTTCCAAAATGGGGTCACATGTGGGGTATTTATACTGACCTGGTATTTTAGGGGCCCCTAAAGCGTGAGAATCCAAATGCGTAAAAATGGCCTGTGAAATCCTTTACATTTTTTTATTCAAAGTTGTCAATTTACAGAGATATTTCTCTCACCCAGCATGGGTATATGTAAAAATACACCCCAAAACACATTGCCCTACTTCTCCTGAGTACGGCGATACCACATGTGTGACACTTTTTGCAGCCAAGATGCGCAAAGGGGCCCTAAAACCAATGAGTATCTTTTAGGAGGGCATTTTTACGCATTTTTCTTCTCACGCTTTAGGGCCCCTAAAATGCCAGGGCAGTATAAATACCCCACATGTGACCCCATTTTGGAAAGAAGACACCCCAAGGTATTCTGTGAGGGGCATGGCGAGTTCATAGAAGATTTTTTTTGGCACAAGTTAGCGGAAATTGATTTTTTATTGTTTTTTCTCATAAAGTCTACCTTTCTGCTAACTTTTGACAAAAGTTAAATTTTTCATGGACTCACTATGCCCCTCAGCGAATACCTTGGGGTGTCTTCTTCCAAAATGGGGTCATATGTGGGGTGTTTGTACTGTTCTGGCATTTTGGGTGGGGCTAAATTGTGAGCAGCCATATAAAACCTAAAGGTACTCGTTGGAATTTGGGCCCTTTGCGCACTGGCTGCAAAAGTGTCACTCATGTGGTATCACCGCACTCAGGACAAGTAGGGCAATGTGTTTGGGGTGTATTTTACATATACCCATACTTTGTGTGAGAAATATCTCTGTAAATTGACAACTTTGAATAAAAAATTTAAAAAGTTGTCGTTTACAGTGATATTTCTCACACACAGTATGGGTATATGTAAAAATACACCCCAAAACACATTGCCCTACTTCTCCTGAGTTCGGCGATACCACATGAGTGACACTTTTTTGCAGCCAAGATGCGCAAAGGGGCCCTAAAACCAATGAGTACCTTTAGGATTTCACAGGCCATTTTTACGCATTTGGATTCTCACACTTTAGGACCCCTAAAATGCCAGGGCAATATAAATACCCCACATGTGACCCCATTGTGGAAAGAAGACACCCCAAGGTGTGTATGGCGAGTTCACAGAAAAAAAAAAAATTGGCACAAGTTAGCGGAAATAGTTTTTTTTTTTTTTACAGTCTCATATTCCACTAACTTGTGACAAAAAATAAAATTTTGCATGAACTCACCATACCCCTCACGGAATACCTTGGGGTGTCTTCTTTCTAAAATGGGGTCACATGTGGGGTTTTTGTACTGCCCTGGCATTTGAGGGTCTCCGCAATCATTACACGTATGGCCAGCATTAGGAGTTTCTGCGATTCTCCGTATATTGAGCATACGGGGAATGAGATTATTTTTCCCGTTCAGCCTCTGCGCTGAAAAAAAAAAAATGAACGGCACAGATTTCTTCATTCACATCAATCAATGTGGATGAAAAAATCTCTGCCCAAAAATGTGCAAAAAAAAAACAAAACGGCACAGATTTCCTCATTCGCATCGATCAATGTGGATGAATAAATCTCTGCCAAAAATGTGCAAAAAAAAGTAGTAAGGCCCCATTCACACGTCCGTCAAAGTCATCGCATCTATTCCGCAATTCTGCGGAATAGATGCGGACCCATTCAGTGTGAATGGGGCTGGCGGTGATGCGGAGAGCACACTATGCGCCGCCGCATCAGCATTTGCGGAGCTGCGGCCGCAAACTTCCGGATTTCGGCCCCAAACATCCGGCCGCAGCTCCGCAAAAGATAGAGCATGTCCTATTCTTGTCCGCAATTGCGGACAAGAAAAGGCATTTTCTATATAGTTCTGGCAATGTGCGGATCCGCAAAATGCGGAAAGCACATTGCTGGTGTCCGTGTTTTATGGATCCGTGGATCCATGGATCCGCAAACACATACGGACGTCTGAATGAGCCTTACAGGGGGTAATTAGTGTCAGGGGGGTGACAGGGGGTGACATGGGGTGATCGGGGGTTAATCAGGGGTTAATCAGGGGTTAATCAGTGACGGGGGTGGGGGTGGGGTGGATGGGTGGGGGGGGGTCTGTGTGGTGATTTGGTGCACTTATAAAAGTTTCTTTGGTGGTCCCAAGCAAAAGGGACCACCAAAGGAACGATCAACAAGCATATCAGACGCTGTTAACAAAACAGCGTCTGATATGCCATTTTTTTTAACTTCTACAGCCTGCCAGCGCACGATCAGCGCTGTAGTTTACCTTGTCCCCGACGTGATCCTGTGAACGCGCGCACGCGCGCGCGCGTTCACAGGAAATCTCGCCTCTCGCGAGATGACGCGCGGGCGCGTCAACGAGGAACAGACCGACCTCCCGCAGGACGCAATCCTGCGTGAGGCGGTCGGCAAGAAGTTAATGGACAGGCACCAAAATGTCTCCCTTTTAAAGAGGACCTCTCCCCACTCCTGACACGCCTGTTTTAATAGATACATGCATTCCCCATGTAATAACAATTGCGGCAGTGTGATCTGGCAAGCAGTTCCGTTGCCTGAGGCAAACTGTATTCAAACGCATGTCATTTTTTCTGACTGATCAGGCATTTTTCAGACTGATCAGGTCTGAAAAATGCCTGATCAGTCAGAAAAATGCACTGCAATACCAGATCCGTTTTTCCGGTGTCATCAGGCAAAACGGATCCGGTATTTATCAGGCAAATGCGCAGACCAGAATGCCGGATCCGTCATTGAGGTATTTTTAATGCGGCACTAATACATTTCGATGTAAATTAATGCCGGATCAGGCATTCCGGCAACTGATCAGGCATTTTGGACGGAGAAAATACCGCAGCATTCTGCGGTATTTCCTCCGTCCAAAACGCCTGACAGTGACTGAACTGATGCATCCTGATGCATGCTGAACGAATTTCTCTCCATTCAGAATGCATTGGGATAAAACTGATCAGTTCTTTTCCGGTAATGAGCCCCGAGGACGGAACTCAATGCTGGAAAAGTAAAACGCTAGTGTGAAAGTACCCTTAGAGAATCTATTCTTATGGATCTATGTTGTACCATTCCTTTATTATTTCTGCTAGAAGTTTTGAATGAATTGTTAGGGTACTTTCACACTTGCGGCAGGACGGATCCTGCCGCAAGTGCCCGTGCACTGCCGTGCTGCCGCTCCGTCCCCATTGACTATAATGGGGCGGGGGCTGAGCTATGGCGCAGCACGGCAGTGCGCGGCCGGAGATCGCCGGACTAAAAGTCCTGCATGTCCGACTTTTCAATCCGGCGATCTTTGCCTTGCGCTGCCGTGCTGTGCCTTAGCTCCGTCCCCGCCCCCTTATAGTCAATAGGGATGGAGCGGCAGCATGGCAGTGCCCGGGCACTTGCGGCAGAACGGTTCCAGCAGGCTGAATAGCCTGCCGGATCCGTCCTGCCGCAAGTGTGAAAGTGCCCTTAGCAGTCTGTAGTAAGGGTACAGAGGGGTGGTAACAAGTTTGGGGGTGTACCTACTGTGGGGAGTCGCTCTGGTAGACAGCGGTGCGGGTGCAGTTTAGAGGCAAAACAAGGAGTCCAGATTGTGCAACAAACAGTGTTTTATTCACACTTGCACACCATAAATGAAAAAACAGTCTCTTTGGTGACAGTTCACACACCTAACGGATATAACGTGGCAAAACAAAAACAGGCCAACACAGGTTCAGTCACCTGGGAGGTGTAGGTGCAGGTTCGCACCACGCTGTCGGCCCAGCCGCAGGAGAATCCAGCTTCAGGTAGCCAGGAACAAAACACCTCCTTGCTGAGTTCTTTCCTCCAGGACAGAGAACTCCTCAGCCCTGTTAGCAGCTCCAGGATAATCACCACCTCCAGCTGCTGAGCTGGCTGAGCTTTTAAACCCAGCCCAAAACCAGGACTGGGTCGTGGGGAGCAGCCACCCACCCTACACTTTAGCTGCTCCCGGTAAGAGCCGGCCCGGATCGGCTTTGCAGCCATGCTATTTAAACTCTGTCAGTAGCACTAGCTGCTGCTGACATCAACAAAAACGGGCTCTTACCTCACCGAGGCTATGAACCTCGGTGACACATACCTGCCATCCAAGACGGCACCCTGCACCTTACCACACACCCCCCCCCCTTTGTTCAACCCTGAGGGGGTGGACACATGTGAGGCAGTGGACGCGGGAAAGGGCATCTGCATTTCCCTGCAAGCGGCCTGCCCTGTGTTCCACGGAGAACTTGAAATTTTGAAGGGACAGGAACCACCTGGTGACCCGAGCATTCCTCTCCTTGGCCTGACTCATCCATTTGAGGGGGGAATGGTCGGTCACCAGACGGAACCTCCTCCCTAACAGATAATAGCGGAGAGATTCGAGTGCCCACTTGATAGCCAGGCACTCCCTCTCCACTATACTATATCTGGACTCGGCGGGACTGAGCTTACGGCTCAGGAAGACAACGGGATGTTCGTCCCCGTTGACCTCCTGCGACAGTACTGCACCGAGGCCTACCTCCGAGGCGTCGGTCTGTACGACAAACTCCTTGTTGAAGTCGGGTGTCACCAAAACCGGGGACCCACACAGGGCCGACTTCAACGCGGCGAAAGCCTCCTCCGCCTTCTCACTCCAGCTAACCCTCCCAGACTTTCGCCCCTTCAACAGGTCTGTCAATGGCGCTGCTATTGTGGCAAAGTGGGGCACAAACCTCATGTAGTATCCTACAATCCCCAGGAACGACTTTACCTGCCTGGTGGTGACCGGTCGGGGCCAGTTACGAATGGCCTCTACCTTAGTTACCTGAGGTTTGATGACTCCCCGCCCGATTACATATCCCAGATATTTGGTCTCTTCCAACCCAATCGCACACTTCTTTGGGTTAGCGGTCAGTCCGGCTTTCCTCAGGGCATCCACTACCACCTGCACCTTGGGTAAATGGCTTTCCCAGTCGGTGCTGTGGATGATTACATCATCTAAGTAGGCCGAGGCGTACCGACGATGTGGTCGCAGCACTATGTCCATTAACCTCTGGAAAGTGGCGGGGGCGCCATGCAGGCCAAAGGGTAACACCTTGTAGTGATACAGGCCCTGCGGGGTAACAAACGCGGTTTTTTCCTTAGCCGCCTCCGTTAAGGGTACCTGCCAGTACCCTTTAGTGAGGTCCAGCACAGAAAAATAACGGGCTTGTCCTAAATTTTCAACAAGCTCGTCTACTCGGGGCATGGGATACGCGTCAAACTTGGATACTTCATTTAACTTACGAAAGTCGTTGCAGAACCGCAACGTCCCATCCGGCTTGGGTATTAGGACTATGGGACTGGCCCACTCACTTTTCGACTCCTCAATGACATCGAGCTTCAACATTAACTGCACTTCCTCCGCGATGGCCCGCCGCCGAGCCTCGGGTACCCGGTATGGTTTTAACCGGACCTTGGCCTGAGGCTCAGTGACGATGTCATGTCGGATGAGAGACGTGCGGCCAGGGAGGTCCGAGAACACATCCGTGTTCCGACTGAGGAACTCCCTGACTTCCTGAACTTGTTTGGAAGACAGGCTGTCTGCAATTTTTACCGTGGTTACGGCTTCACAGGCCTCGAACTGTGGGGCTGGACCCTTTCACCTAGAAGCCCTGGCCGGGGCTGTGGTCGTCGGCCGCGTCCCTATCTTTCCACGGCTTAAGTAAATTCACGTGGTACACCTGCTCCGGCTTGCGCCGCCCTGGCTGGTGTACCTTGTAATTCACTTCCCTACCTTCTCGATCACCTCATAGGGGCCCTGCCACCTAGCTAGGAATTTGCTGTCAAGGGTGGGTACCAGAACCAAAACCCGATCTCCCGGATTGAAGTCCCGTACCCGAGCCTGACGGTTGTACACCCTACTCTGGGCTTGTTGCGCTGCCTCCATATGCTCCCGGACCAAGGGCAACACCCTTTCCATCCGTTCCTGCATCTGGGCGACATACTCAATGACACTTTTGTGGGGGACAGGCTGTTGTTCCCATGCTTCCTTGGCGATATCCAACAGGCCCCGAGGGTGTCTGCCATAAAGCAGTTCGAAGGGCGAGAACCCAGTAGAGGCCTGGGGTACCTCTCGCACTGCGAACATGAGATAGGGCAGAAGCAGGTCCTAGTCCTTCCCATCTCTAGACACCACCCTCTTTAACATATTTTTTAGAGTTTGGTTAAACCTCTCAACAAGACCGTCTGTTTGCGGATGGTAAACGGACGTCCGTAACTGCTTTATACGCAACAATTTACACAGTTCCTTCATTACTTTGGACATAAAAGGGGTCCCTTGGTCTGTCAGAACCTCTTTTGGCAGGCCCACATGGGAAAACATCTCCATTAACTCTTTGGCAATGAGCTTAGCTGAGGTATGTCGCAGAGGCACCGCCTCCGGATACCGAGTGGCATAGTCGAGAACTACCAGAATGTGTTGGTGGCCCCTAGCAGACTTTGGTACAGGCCCAATTAAATCCATAGCAATTCGCTCAAACGGTACTTCAATAATTGGCAGAGGTACCAGAGGACTACGGAAATGTGGCTGGGGGCTAGGCCAATAAAACCGCTGCAGTATGCGGTCCTGGGTTTTCTGCCACCCCAGGTGTCCCCCAAGAACATGTTGGTGGGCAAGCTCCGTGACAAGCTTGCGATACGCTGTGGGCACCACCAACTGATCAACAGGTTCACCTCGGATTTGGTTCACCCGATACAACATATCCTGCAGAACAATAAATCGTGGGAACATTAATTCAGCCCCTGGTTTCTGGGGTTTACCATCAATTTCCAGCACATTCTCCCAGGCCCTGGTTAGGGTTTGGTCCCGGTGTTGTGCGGTCCCAAAATTTTCCCCGGAGACATTGAGGTCTGCCAACTCAGGTCCCGGTGGCAAGTCCTCCGTGTCTCCCACCATTACACTCAGTGGGGTTGTCTCCCCACTACCGCTGCAGCAGTGGTCAGCTCCTACCGCTGGCCCTTCAGACTCGGGCTCCCAGGGTTCTGGCCTTCCAGGGGTATCAGGCCACTCTGCTAGGGTTACCCCTGTCTCAGGGCAATTAGTCACTTTCATCTCAGGCCACAGTGACGGAAAACCAGGGAAGTCTCTCCCAATTATTAGTTCATAGGGCAGCTTTGTGGAGATCGCCACTTCACAAGTCCAGGTGCCGACCGCCGTGGACAGAGACATTACAGCAGTGGGATAGTCCTTTAAGTCTCCGTGTATGCACACCACACCCACTGTCCGGCCCGTATACTGGGTGGGCTGTACCAGGGCAGCACTTACCAGGGTTACCAGGCTCCCTGAGTCCAACAGCGCCACTGCCAGGTTATCCCCGACTTGCACCTGGCACAGATGACGATTGTCTATTGTCCCGGGATGCCGGTCGCACACAGTCTCCGGGCATACATGGAAGCCCGGTACCCATAATTAGTCTCCATGGGTTCCCCCACTGTGGACAGTTGGCCCTTATGTGTCCAGGCTCCCGACACTGCCAACAGACCACTGAGGACGGATCTGCAAGAGGTACATCCCGGGCGGGTTTGGCCGGCCGCCGGGACTGGGGTGGAGATTTCCGGGTTTGACTGGCCCCTCCCAAAAGAACCCCCTGCAGGTTTCTGGTGGCCTCATATCGCTCCACCAGGTCGACCATCTCAAGGGCATCGGTGGGGGATACCTGGCCAATCCAGTGTTGAAGGGGGTAAGGCAAGGCCCTCCAAAACATGTCAGCCAGCAGCCGGTCCAGCATAGCAGTCGGACTTAGAACCTCAGGCTGCAGCCATTTTTGCAACCTGTGCAGCAACTCATAGTACTGCGGCCTGGCGGGTTCAGCCACTTTGAAGTCCCACTGGTGGACCCGCTGAGCCTGGACCAACACGTTTACCCCCAGTCTGGCCAGGATCTCCCCTTCACCGTGGAATAGTCAGCAGCCTGGTCGTCTGCCAAATCAAAAACTTGCTGGGGTCCGGATGCCAGGAACGGAGCAACCACCTCGGCCCACTGGTCACGGGTAGCTTTTCCCTCACGGCGACCTTCTCAAAAACCGCCAGGTACGCCTCAACGCCGTCTGCGGGGGTCATTTTTGGGATCGCCGCACGGACCGCTTCCGGGCATCATGGACGTGGTGGGACGCTCCTGCCGCCTGTAACGCCATCACATGTTGTAGCAGTAGTTGGTTGGTCTCCCGCTGCTGCACGTTAGCCTCTATGAGAGCCTTCACAGCAGCCTCCATGTTGCCAGAAACTCCTGCTTGCAGCTTTGCTGGCTTAATATATTCCATGCACTTTAGAAAAACAAAACTTCGGCGTTCACGCCAGCCTCACTGCGCATGCCCGCATCCTCCACCAAATGTGGGGAGTCGCTCTGGTAGACAGCGGTGCGGGTGCAGTTTAGAGGCAAAACAAGGAGTCCAGATTGTGCAACAAACAGTGTTTTATTCACACTTGCACACCATAAATGAAAAACAGTCTCTTTGGTGACAGTTCACACACAACGGAAATAACGTGGCAAAACAAAAACAGGCCAACACAGGTTCAGTCACCTGGGAGGTGTAGGTGCAGGTTCGCACCACGCTGTCGGCCCAGCCGCAGGAGAATCCAGCTTCAGGTAGCCAGGAACAAAACACCTCCTTGCTGAGTTCTTTCCTCCAGGACAGAGAACTCCTCAGCCCTGTTAGCAGCTCCAGGATAATCACCACCTCCAGCTGCTGAGCTGGCTGAGCTTTTTAAACCCAGCCCAAAACCAGGACTGGGTCGTGGGGAGCAGCCACCCACCCTACACTTTAGCTGCTCCCGGTAAGAGCCGGCCCGGATCGGCTTTGCAGCCATGCTATTTAAACTCTGTCAGTAGCACTAGCTGCTGCTGACATCAACAAAAACGGGCTCTTACCTCACCGAGGCTATGAACCTCGGTGACACATACCTGCCATCCACGACGGCACCCTGCACCTTACCACACTACACAGACTCACTCTATCCAATCAGTGCTGCCATTGTCAGACTGTGCAGGTACCCCCCCCCCCCTCCAATTGGTTGCCTCCCCTCTGTACCCTTACTGCAGACTGCTAGCAATTCATTCATAACTTCTAGTAGAAATAATAAAGGAATGGCATAACATACAGACATAAGAATAGATGCTCCAGAATTGTTATTACATGGGGAGCGCATGTAGCTATTAAACCAGGGATGTCAGGAGAGGTAAAAGGTTCTCTTTAATACTGAAAAAATTAGTGCAAGTTGCATAATAAATTCTACCCTTTATGCTTCAATTCCTCACCACTCACGTCTGCTTGCTGTCAGTAAAAAGAACATTTTGACAATTCCCTGGGAGCTAAGCACATCTCTCTGCTTCTCTGATACAATGTTTCAGTCTGAAGTTCTGGCTATTTCTCTTACAGACTGGATACAATTGTATCAACAGGTTTGCTTCCTCTGAATGGAAATAACAGCGTTCTCATTGACTAACATCAAGCAGAAATATTGAAAATGGTGGGGAATTGAAACAAAAATATTATAACAAAGCTGTAGAACTTTTCATTTATACAGGGATTCACTTTAAAAAAAGAAAACACGCTGATGATACCCATGAATTTGGAGAGTGTGGGGAGCAGCGGGTGGGCTCTGTAATCCCCCCAGCCAGGGTCATGCTTCCGTTCATTTCTTCACAGATTCCAAGAAACCAATCTCTTGCCTTCCTCCTTGCTCTTACTGTTAAAATGATGAAATAAAGCAATCAGACCAATATAAATCCTGATGTGAGGATCAATAGCTGCAGTATTTGGACTTTCATCCACGCCCGGCTGATCCCTTTCTAGATTTGATATCTGTAATTTCAGTTTCTACTGATACAGAGACTTGTCCTAGTTTTGAATGGTAATTGCCTTTGGTGCCACATCAAGTGCATTGGCTTTAATGATTTTGCTATAAATTTTAATTATTTCATCCCCCAAAAAATTGAATTCAGCAACAATAAAAAAGTAATTTACCTTTTGATCTTTCCTTTCCGAGAAACAAATGCATAATGCAAATTCAAAAGAACATCCATGAGGTAAATGGAGGCGAGATGGATCTGATTGTGCTGTGCAGCCGTTGCCTTCGAAACACTGCGAACGTCCTGACAATATGATAGAATGTGGCATTAATCTCATTGATCATAAGGTAACCTGCCCCTAACAGAGTCACTCATATACAGTATTCATCAATTTACTGGAATCAATGGATTTATAACATTTTCTAAATGTGTTTTCCTTGATTTTCCTGTCAAGGTTGAAGTTGCAGCTCTGGTTTTGCAGCATATCAGCAGATTTCTTAAAGTGGTAGTCCCATCTTTGGTAGTCACCTCTAGAACCTTAACCTAAAAAAAAAAGTCAGTGTCCTCCAGAGGTCTTTTATTGATCTCCTGGGGGACAGAGCATGTGCCAAAAAAAAATAAAAAATATAAGTAAAAAATAATAATAATAATAAAAAATACAAATAAAAAAATATAAAAAAATATAAAAAAAATGCTGTTGCTAACAGAAACCATCACCAATGTCACCCCGTTCTCTCAAACCTACACATGTTATATGTGAAAACAATACATACAAACACAGAAATGCACAGCACTCTGCAACAAGAGCTCTGCCCAAGATGGGAGCAATAAGAGGACATTAGTGATATTGTATGCAAACAGTGGAGACATTGGTTTACATTTTGATCAAAAGGTAGTAAGCCCACTCACCCCGACACGGTTGTCTCCTATAGTGGGTACTAACGCTAAATCTGACCTGCTATGGGCCATGACAGCCACATAAAATCCTCCTAACGCTAAGTCCTTATTAACCCCTTCTGGTGCTGTAACAGCCTCCATTAGATCCAGGGATGCAGGTACCAACATGCATGCTGAGCCCACTGTGCACTCCTCCTGGAGCCAGATGGCTACTAGCAGGCAATGTGAGTACACATTCAGCTTTATACTCACTCTGATTAAAAACCACCATCTTGGGCAGAGCTCTTGTTGCAGAGTGCTGTGCATTTCTGTGTTTGTATGTATAGTTGCCATAGCTACGTGCACCTGCATACAGGGAGTGCTGACTGACCCCCCCTTGTGTTTCTGTTTAGTATGTGTTGGAGGTGTGGCAGCCTCCGCTTCAGTCGTGCACACCTGACTAGTGTTTCTGCCCTAGATGCTGGTTTTTATCAGTCAGCACTCCCTGTATGCAGGTGCACGTAGCTATGGCAACTATACATACAAACACAGAAATGCACAGCACTCTGCAACAAGAGCTCTGCCCAAGATGCTGGTTTTTAATCAGAGTGAGTATAAAGCTGAATGTGTACTCACATTGCCTGCTAGGAGCCATCTGGCTCCAGGAGGAGTGCACAGTGGGCTCGGCATGCATGTTGGTACCTGCATCCCTGGATCTAATGGAGGCTGTTACAGCACCAGAAGGGGTTAATGAGTACGGTTTATCCCAGCATGCATGCTGGGCCCACACTCCCTGGATTTTGTGTGGCTGTCGTGGCCCATAACAGGTAGGACTTAGCGTTAGGAGGATTTTATGTGGCTGTCATGGCCCATAGCAGGTCAGATTTAGCGTTAGTACCCACTCTAGGAGACAACCGTGTCGGGGTGAG
Organism: Bufotes viridis; assembly: GCA_033119425.1. Classification (NCBI taxonomy): domain Eukaryota; kingdom Metazoa; phylum Chordata; class Amphibia; order Anura; family Bufonidae; genus Bufotes; species Bufotes viridis. The sequence goes on from CM065597.1 coordinate 6,499,473, forward strand.
TGGGCTTACTACCTTTTGATCAAAATGTAAACCAATGTCTCCACTGTTTGCATACGATATCACTAATGTCCTCTTATTGCTCCCATCTTGGGCAGAGCTCTTGTTGCAGAGTGCTGTGCATTTCTGTGTTTGTATGTATAGTTGCCATAGCTACGTGCACCTGCATACAGGGAGTGCTGACTGACCCCCCTTGTGTTTGTTTCTGTTTAATATGTGAAAACAATAGTCACAAAATAGGGAACCAATTGCAATAATTAATTGTTGTGTCAGTTTTATTAGTTCAGAAATAAAAAGCTATAATAAAAAAAAATACTTTTTAATAATGATTAGGGGTTTTCTTCCAAATTAAACCTAAAAAAGAAAAAAAAACTATAAAAAAACTCTAATAAAAAGTGCTAAGTGTCAAGTAAAAAGAAAAAGCAAAAATATTTTTGTAGTCAAACAAATAAAAAAGCTATGGTCACTAAACCATCAGGTGCACAAAATCACAAAAAGTTGGGCCCAGTCATGAAAGGCTTAACTACTAGTAGGAATAATAAACAAATAACGAAACAAAGAGTCATGAGAAATAATGTTCCAAAATTGCTCCCAATTATTGGAAAAGTATTTACTAAAACAGATATTTCAGCTGAGGTAGCAGTTCCACTATAATTTCAGGATCCTATTTAATCTGTTTGCATTGTGTAAGATATGTTGAAATTAGAGATGAGCATATTGAAATTTGTTTTGTCCATATTTTCTCAAATAAAAAATAAAATAAAATAGGGGGTCATTTATCAATCTGAAATACACCTAAATTAAGCGTATTTCAGACCAAGATTGTGGCACAACGGTTAGTTGCACCCCAATTTGCGACTTCTCCCCGCTCACACTAGGTCTAAAATCGTGGGCACGGTGCGGGCGGGGAAGGGGACGGACCAACAGGCCCATCTCATTTACCATTTTCTACTCCTGTTTTATTCGTAGAAAACGGTCTAAATGTAAGACAGCAAGGAAGCTGTCTTACATTTATAATTGGCAGAGGATCCGCTGAAGATATGTAGAAGCATGCATCTCTTAATAACTTTTGCAGAACCACCGACAGCACAGGGCCTTATTTAGGAACGGCTTCTAAAATGCTGGTCTTATATTAATGTGCCCCTTAATTTGAATCCATTTCAATTCTACCCGAATCAAAAGTGCTCTAATTGCCAAATGTTATATGACACTATGAGGTCTCATTGGACTATCTTGTCTCTCTCTCACTTTTTATTTTTATTTTTTGCTTTTTCTCTCCCCTCCCTTAAAAGCTGTGTACATCTTTGAAGGCATTATTTTTTATTATTCCATTTTACTCATTTTGAGCTAAAAATAATTTTTTTCTATTGGTCTTTATTACAAATTTGGAGCCCTTTACTCTGTACAGGGCTGAGTTTTTCCAGTAGCCGGATCTGAATTTTCACTCTGTTCCGTCAGGCAGCTCAGCTGAGGGCTCCTTAGTTCTGATCTCTGGCCTTATAAACACTCATTATAGCTCAATTCTTATGTTACTGATAAGAATGTGGCTCAAATAAGTGTTCATGACCTTTTAATAATTTATTGATAAGGTTTGTTAACTGATGGCACCAAGTGATTGTGAAAGTAGCATTCACACAGCTAGACAAACAGTTAACCCTTTGTGACGGAACAGCTAAATATTTTTTTAAAAAGACCAACTGACAAAATCATTTTTAGCTCAAACTAAGTAAAATTCAATCATAAAAAAGCCTGTAAGCTCTTTAAGGCAATGACAGCAATAGTGAATATTGTTAGAGTGATACTGACATACATGGCTATGGGTAAACGCATGGTTGACAGTGTTAACAAATATTGTGTTAAAAACACACCTTGTCATCACATGAGTTATGCTTTTTCAAATTCCAAAGGTTCCAAAACTTGTTGGGGGAAGATGATGTTTAAGTGTTATGGGAAAATAAAAACAGTGGTTTATTGGGACTAAGTGTCCAAAATGTATTCCTCAATGGCTTACCCATATTTATGCATGCACAAGTGTTAGTGACTTGTTCTGATCAATCCTGGAAAAATTCCCTTTTTTAATTGGGAGCAGCAGCAGTACAGTGTAATATAGTGTAAAGCAGCTATAACAATATCAGTAGCAGTACCAGCATAGCATGGAATATATAAGGCAGTAGATGTGTGTGCACATGTGCAGGGGCAGTGACAGCTGGGTAAGGGTAATGATAGTTCCCATATAAAAAGTAGCTGTTGTGGTAAAGTGCAAGGTGTCATTTGCGATGGCAGGTACGTGTCACCGAGGTTGCTGGCCTCGGTGAGGTGAGAGCCGGGTTTTTGTCTGCAGCAGCTAGTGCTGTTTGACTCTTTTAAATAGCATGGCTGCAAAGCCGATCCGGGCCGGCTCTTACTGGGAGCAGCTAAAGAGTAGGGTGGGTGGCTGCTCCCCACGGTCCAGTCCGAGTTTTGGGCTGGGTATAAAACACAGCCATCAGCTGTGTCTGTGTGTGATTATCCTGGAGCCTGCTAACAGGACTGAGGAGTTCTCTGTGCTGGAGGACGGAGCTCAGCAAGGTGGTGTTTCCCTGCAAACTGAAGGAGGAATCGCCTGCGGCTGAACCGACTGCTAGGTGTGAACCGCACTTAAACCACCCAAGGTGACTGGACCCTGTGTTGGCCTGTTTTTGGTTTTGCCACATGATTTCTGTTGTGTGTGAACTGTCACCAAGAGACTGTTTTCATTTCTGGTGTGCAAGTGTGAATAAAACACTGTTTGATGCACAATCTGGACTCCTTGTTTTGCCTCTAAACTGCACCCGCACCGCTGTCTACCAGAGCGACTCCCACATTTGGTGTCGGATGCGGGCATGCGCAGTGAGGCTGGCGTGAACGCCGAACTTTGTTTTTGCTGAGCAGAAGTGAATGTCCTATATTAAGCCGGCAAAGTTGCAGCCTGTGATCCCCGACAAAATGGAGGCGGCTGTGAAAGCCCTCATAGAGGCTAACGTGCAGCAGCGGGAGACCAACCAGCTACTGCTACAGCACGTGATGGCGTTGCAAGCGGCAGGAGCGCCCCACCGCGGCCCACGATGCCCGGAAAGCTGTCCGTGCCGCGATCCCTAAGATGACCCCTCGGATGATGTGGAGACCTATCTGGCGGTGTTCGAGAAGGTGGCCGTGAGGGAGAAATTACCCCGAGAACAGTGGGCAGAGGTCGCCGCTCCGTTCCTGGCGTCTGGACCCCAGCAAGTATTTTTGACCTCCCAGATGACCAAGCCGCTGACTACCCGACCGTGAAAGGTGAGATCCTGGCAAGACTGGGGGTGAACGTGTTAGTCCGGGCTCAGCGGGTCCACCAGTGGAACTTTAATACGGCTGAACCCGCCAGGCCGCAGTATTATGAGTTGCTGCACAGGTTGCAAAAGTGGCTGCAGCCTGAGGTTCTAAGTCCGGCTGCGAGGCTGGACCGTCTGCTGGCTGACATCTTCTGGAGGGCCTTGCCGTACTCCCTGCAGCACTGGATCGGCCAGGTGTCACCCACTAATGCCTTGGACATGGTCGACCTGGTCGAGCGCTATGAGGCCACAAAAACCTTGAAAGGAGGTGTTGTTGGGAGGGGGCCGGTCAAACCCTCGGAGGTCTCCCATCCAGTCCCGACGACTGGTACCCGAGAAACCTGCTCGGGTGTACCCCCTGTAGACCCGGCCCCGATAGTCTGCTGGCGGTGTCACGAGCCTGGCCATGTGAGGGCCGACTGTCCACAGTGGGGAGAACCCATGGAGACCAATTATGGGTACCGGGCTTCCATGTATGCCCGGAGACTGTGTGCGACCGGCACCCCCGAGACCCTAGACAATCGTCATCTGTGCCAGGTGCAAGTCGGTGATAATCTTGCAGTGGCGCTGCTGGACTCAGGGAGCCTAGTAACCCTGGTAAGTGCTGCCCTGGTACAGCCCTCCCAGTATACGGGCCGGAAAGTTGGGGTGGTGTGCATACACGGAGACTTAAAAGACTATCCCACGGCTGTAATGTCTCTGTCCACGGCGGCCGGCACATGGACTTGTGAAGTGGCGATCTCTGCCAAGCTACCGTATGAACTAATAGTTGGAAGAGACTTCCCTGGTTTTCCGTCACTATGGCCTGAGGTGAAAGTGACTAATAGCCCTGAGACAGGGGTAACCCTAGCAGAGTGGCCTGGTTCCTGTGGGAGGCCAGAGCCCTGGGAGCCCGAGTCCGAAGGGCCTGCGGTAGTGGTGACCACCACTTCTGTGATAGAGGGGGAGACAACCCCACTGAGTGTAATGGTGGGAGACACGGAGGACTTGCCACCGGGACCTGAGTTGGCAGTCCTCAATGTCTCCGGGGAAAATTTTGGGACCGCACAACACCGGGACCAAACCCTAACCAGAGCCTGGGAAAGTGTCATAATAATTGATGGTAAACCCCAGAAACCTGGGGCTGAATTAATGTTTCCGCGATTCATTGTCCTTCAGGATATGTTGTATCGGGTGAACCAAATCCGAGGTGAGCCTGTTGAACAGTTGGTGGTGCCCACAGCGTATCGCAGGCTTGTCATGGAGCTTGCCCACCAACATGTTCTTGGGGACACCTGGGGTGGCAGAAAACCCAGGACCGCATACTGCAGCGGTTTTATTGGCCCAGTGTGTTCAAGGAGGTAGAGAATTATTGTAAGTCCTGTCCCACCTGTCAGATAACTAGCCCCCAGCCACATTTCCGTAGTCCTCTGGTACCGCTTCCAGTTATTGAGGTCCCGTTTGAGCGAATCGCTATGGATCTAATTGGGCCTGTACCAAAATCTGCCAGGGGCCACCAACACATTCTGGTAGTTCTCGACTATGCCACTCGGTATCCGGAGGCGGTGCCTCTGCGACATACCTCAGCTAAACTCATTGCCAAAGAGTTAATGGAAATGTTTTCCCGTGTGGGCCTGCCAAAAGAGGTTCTGACAGACCAAGGGACCCCTTTATGTCCAAAGTAATGAGGGAACTGTGTAAATTATTGCGTATAAAGCAGTTACGGACGTCCGTTTACTCATCCACAAACGGACGGTCTTGTCGAGAGGTTTAACCAAACTTTAAAAAATATGTTAAAGAGGGTGGTGTCTAGAGATGGGAAGGACTGGGACCTGCTTCTGCCCTATCTCATGTTCGCAGTGCGAGAGGTGCCCCAGGCCTCTACTGGGTTCTCGCCTTCGAACTGCTTTATGGCAGACACCCTCGGGGCCTGTTGGATATCGCCAAGGAAGCGTGGGAACAACAGCCTGTCCCCCACAAAAGTGTCATTGAGTATGTCACCCAGATGCAGGAACGGATGGAAAAGGTGTTGCCGCTGGTCCGGGAGCATATGGAGGCAGCGCAACAAGCCCAGAGTAGGGTGTACAATCGTCAGGCTCGGGCACGGGGCTTCAAGCCGGGAGATCGGGTGTTGGTTCTGGTACCCACCCTTGACAGCAAGTTCCTAGCTAGGTGGCAGGGCCCCTATGAGGTGATCGAGAAGTAGGGGAAGTAAATTACAAAGTACACCAGCCAGGCGGCGCAAGCCGGAGCAGGTGTACCACGTGAATTTACTAAAGCCGTGGAAAGATAGGGACACGGCCGACGACCACAGCCCCGGCCAGGGCTTCTAGGTGAAAAGGGTCCAGCCCCACAGTTCGAGGCCTGTGAAGCAGTAACCACGGTAAAATTGCAGACAGCCTGTCTTCCAAACAAGTTCAGGAAGTCAGGAGTTCATCAGTCGGAACACGGATGTGTTCTCGGACCTCCCTGGCCGCACGTCTCTCATCCAACATGACATCGCCACTGAGCCTCAGGCCAAGATCCGGTTAAAACCATACCGGGTACCCGAGGCTCGGCGACGGGCCATCGCGGAGGAAGTACAGTTAATGTTGAAGCTCGAGGTCATTGAGGAGTCGAAAAGTGAGTGGGCCAGTCCCATAGTCCTAATACCTAAGCCGGATGGGACGTTGCGGTTCTGCAACGACTTTCTCAAGTTAAATGAAGTATCCAAGTTTGACGCTGTATCCCATGCCCCGAGTAGACGAGCTGGTTGAAAGTTTAGGACAAGCCCGTTATTTTTCTGTGCTGGACCTCACTAAAGGGTACTGGCAGGTACCCTTAACGGAGTCGGCTAAGGAAAAACCGCATTTGTTACCCGCAGGGCCTGTATCACTACAAGGTGTTACCCTTTGGCCTGCATGGCGCCCCGCCACTTTCCAAAGGTTAATGGACATAGTGCTGCGACCACATCGTCGGTACGCCTCGGCCTACTTAGATGATGTAGTCATCCACAGCACCGACTGGGAAAGCCATTTACCCAAGGTGCAGGCGGTAGTGGATGCCCTGAGGAAAGCCGAACTGACCGCTAACCCAAAGAAGTGCTCCATAGGGTTAGAGGAGACAAAATATCTGGGATATGTAATTGGGCGGGAGTCATCAAACCTCAGGTAACTAAGGTAGAGGCCATTCGTAACTGGCCCCGACCGGTCACCACCAGGCAGGTAAAGTCGTTCCTGGGGATTGTAGGTTACTACATGAGGTTTGTGCCCCACTTTGCCACAATAGCAGCGCCATTGACAGACCTGTTGAAGGGGCGAAAGTCTGGGAGGGTTAGCTGGAGTGAGAAGGCGGAGGAGGCTTTCTCCGCGTTGAAGTCGGCCCTGTGTGGGTCCCCGGTTTTGGTGACATCCGACTTCAACAAGGAGTTTGTCGTACAAACCGACGCCTCGGAGGTAGGCCTCGGTGCGGTACTGTCGCAGGAGGTCAACGGGGAAGAACATCCCGTTGTCTTCCTGAGCCGTAAGCTCAGTCCCGCCGAGTCCAGATATAGTATAGTGGAGAGGGAGTGCCTGGCTATCAAGTGGGCACTCGAATCTCTCCGCTACTACCTGTTAGGGAGGAGGTTCCGTCTGGTGACCGACCATTCCCCCTCAAATGGATGAGTCAGGCCAAGGAGAGGAATGCTCGGGTCACCAGGTGGTTCCTATCTCTTCAAAATTTCAAGTTTTCCGTGGAACACAGGGCAGGCCGCTTGCAGGGCAACGCAGATGCCCTGTCCCGCGTCCACTGCCTCACGTGTGTTCACCCCCTCAGGGTTGAACAAAGGGGGGGGGTATGTGGTAAAGTGCAAGGTGTCATTTGCGATGGCAGGTACGTGTCACCGAGGTTGCTGGCCTCGGTGAGGTGAGAGCCGGGTTTTTGTCTGCAGCAGCTAGTGCTGTTTGACTCTTTTAAATAGCATGGCTGCAAAGCCGATCCGGGCCGGCTCTTACTGGGAGCAGCTAAAGAGTAGGGTGGGTGGCTGCTCCCCACGGTCCAGTCCGAGTTTTGGGCTGGGTATAAAACACAGCCATCAGCTGTGTCTGTGTGTGATTATCCTGGAGCCTGCTAACAGGACTGAGGAGTTCTCTGTGCTGGAGGACGGAGCTCAGCAAGGTGGTGTTTCCCTGCAAACTGAAGGAGGAATCGCCTGCGGCTGAACCGACTGCTAGGTGTGAACCGCACTTAAACCACCCAAGGTGACTGGACCCTGTGTTGGCCTGTTTTTGGTTTTGCCACATGATTTCTGTTGTGTGTGAACTGTCACCAAGAGACTGTTTTCATTTCTGGTGTGCAAGTGTGAATAAAACACTGTTTGATGCACAATCTGGACTCCTTGTTTTGCCTCTAAACTGCACCCGCACCGCTGTCTACCAGAGCGACTCCCCACACTGTACAGTAAGGAACATGATGGTAGGCAGGCAGACAGCAGCAGCGACATGATGGAGCCGTTGATCAATAGCTACTGTCAGAAATGGCAGATCTATTCATTACCCCCTGTCAGAGGTGTTTACAAATCTTCTTAGAGAAGAAACATAATGTTTTGCACACCGGTGGAGGACAACTTTGCAATTTTTTCTAGTGTGTAAGCACGGTCACCTCTGGTGAATCACCGAGATGATCATAACTCCTGGATACAAGCAGTGTATAAAGCAATGGAAAAATTAATCAATCCATCAAAGGAGGCAATATGGAGAATCACAATACATTAGTACGTGCCTTCTATTACCTTTGTCTACATGTGCACTAGCAGATTGCTGGGGATAAAGAGTTGTAACCAGGCCGTACATTCTGTTATCGATGGAGCGGAGGAGGAGGAGCCTGGGCAGGAGAAGCACTGATGATGATGATGGCAAGGACACTGTACTGCTTGCGGATGCGGGCTGGCTGCCACAAATGAGACCGGGAGAAGGAGGACAGACTTGTACTGATTGCTGTTGGCCACTTCTATTTTCTCACAGGAATGATGCCACTTCACATGGTTCAGAAGAGCCCTGATATGTTTTTGTTTGAATGCCCATGGCTGATTTTAATTCTGCAGATGTTGCAAAAGACAACACTTTTATCTTGCGATGATGGGGAGAAAAGCTGCCAGATGAGAGATACTTGAACAGAACTAGTGGCAGCCGAGTTTGGCCTAGGTCTGGGACGTTTTGAGCCTGCGAGTACAAAAGCTTATCCTTGTTGTTCTCAGTAATAAAGTGTTGCTGCTGCTATTACTACTACTAGTACTGACTGTATGGCTGGGGCTGCTACTGCTGTTTGCACTGCTGCAGCCACCCACATTCTGAATCTCAAACGATGGGGCCTGGGTCTTTTGTTTTCCCCTCTTCAATTTACCAGACATTTTATTATGAGGCCTATATATGAACAGTCACATGTTTGGCACACAGATCATTAAATGGTACTAGCAACATTCTAAGTGTTTTTTCCTTAACTTTACAGATATGCAATTAAATGTCCTTCCCCAATTGTAAGCACACTGCACACTAGTATTGACAATTTACAATGGTAATACAATGTGTGGAATAAAACAGGTATGTATATGCTGTAATTGCAGTGCAATGCATTCACTAATAATGTATTTATTGTTTTTAGAGAAAAGGGAGAAATTTTCAATGCTTGCTTCAGAATGTATTGCTATTGATATTGGAGATGCTGGCAATACGCCTATAAACAAAAGGTACAGTATGAACTGCAAAAACTTGAGTTTTTTCATATAAACAGCTGGCTGTTTATTTACTGAAAAAAAGAGGTTGTTGCTGGATTTTTTTTATTTGACTGCAGATTTTTCACTGCAACACAAAGTTTTCATTATCTAGAAACAGTAGACCAGTCCCTTCCGAACTTTCCCTGATAAAACCCTGAATCTACCTAATTATATTCCCATACTCTCCCTACCATACCTAGATTATTAGCTCTTGTCTATAATTGCTTGTCTCACACAGTCAACACACATGCTCTTACATTGAATGTTAGGCACAGAATGAGGTCTTTCCAGTTGAATGGCTGAAGAACCATTCAAAATTATGCCCCTGTCAGCCTCTGAGCCAATCAAAGTAAACCCTTCCCACCTCTCCCTCCTGGGGCCATGTGATCCTCCATCTTTATCCTCCCTCCTGTTTTATTTATTCTACTTAGGGCAGATAGAGTTTGGTTGAGGGGATGGCATTTTGACTAATCTGCCTACTACACCAAAGGACTTTTTCCTGGGCCTGAGTCAAATATCCACAAATAAATGACTAAAGTAACCAAAGTAACAGGAATAACAGTCAAAGTGAAATCTCCCTCTCTATCCTTTTCATTCTCCTGAATTGAATCACAGAAGCTTTGAATTCCAGAGAATTAGAAGTTGGAAGAGACAACATTTTTTTATTTTTTCTGCTAAACACCCTTTCCCCAAGCGGATTAAATGTAGACATCAATTCCTTTGCTTGTTTTTTGTTTTTTTTTGGACTTGGTCTTCACACAGTGCAGTTTTGAAGCATCTTTTTCCATTCTTCTTCCTCTTTGGCTGGGAAACTGAGATTCTCATTATTGTATAGGGGCTATTATGATAGAAGTATGATTGATCTACTGGCCCTGTTTCCCGGCTGCACTAAAATACACAGTCCGGACTGCTGGGCTATGCGAACATAAAGGAGTGGACTCATGTTCATGGATGGCAGTCCTGACGATACATTTTAACACAGCTCTGAGCACTGGGGGGCAGTAGTAAGATAGAAAATAATAATATGGACTCTATATCTGCAGAACTACTCATGTAGTACATCAAAAGGTGAGCAAATCGAGTTTTGGATCCAAGATTGGAAGTCAATTTTTTCCAAAACTTCATTTTAATGTTGTATGGAGATCCGTCTCTATACAGCATTAAAATGTATGTGCTTCAATGAGGCAAAATTCATTATGTCCGAAGTCGTGCAAGACTTCCGCTAATAACTTCGAATTTCAATTCTATGACTTAAAAAACAAGATTTCAAAGTCGACAGGTCTTCATCTAGCATTAAAACAAAGATTTGGAACAAATCGACATCAGATCTTGAACCTGCAGCTTGACACGCTCACCCCTAATTACAGCAGATAACAGTCCAAAATCGGGGTCACTGATTCCCTTCACTGTATCTTGCTTTTTTTTAAATCTCCTCCCCAAGTAGGTGAAATGTTGAAATTGAAATTGTCTGATCATTGACATTGATTGTTGGATCTGATACTTTTGGGTCATGTTCAATGCAATGTTTTTGTTTTTCCACTCTTTTTCCTTTTTGATGTTGGCAATAGGAATTGATTGGATGATGGGTTTGTTGGATGCTTGCTGCATGTCGGCAGGTCCCTGTAATGTGTGAATGCAACCTTGTGATGTTTTTTTTGTTTTCGTGAAGTGACTTTTGATCTTTAAGCATTTAGCACTTATGAAGTTAAAAATGTGAACTGGAGTTGAGGGCTGAAGAAGCCTTGGGAGGTGAAATTAGGTGGGCACCTAACTATGAGGTCCACCCTGAGGATTTTACTGCACATCTTATACCAGATGTCCACCTTGTGAGTATTCTGAATGTATACAGCCGGCTGTTTTACCTTAAATGATCCTGCACAAGGTCCTGTCTTCATATTCCTGTGACTGTTAGAGGATCACAATCTAAGATACGCAGCTCCAGCTGGTAAACAGTGACAGTGTGAAGGGCTGCGGTATGGCTACTAGTGATGAGCGGCAGGGGCCATATTCGTATTCGCGAATGATAAGCATCCCAGTGACCAGGCGGTGAGAATATACCATTGGATCTGAATTTTCATGATCTCTCTGAGATTGTGAAAACTTAAGTCCGATAGTATATTCTAACCACCATTCGTTCCCATGTTGATGAGGACGCTTGTCGGGGAGGAGTATGTAGAAGTGGAGCAAGGTTAGAGATTGTGAAAAAAAAAAAAAAATTCTAAAAAACAAATATATTCGCTATAGTGCTATATATTCGTTTTTTTTTTTAGAATATCCGTCTTTTTTTCTCCATCGGAATTCATGATTCCTTCCTGCTGAAGTTGCTTGTGGGCCAATGACTCATTGGCCCACAAGTAAGAAGGGAGGAATCATGTATTATTCAGAAGGGAAAAAATGACGAATATTCGAGATAACGAATATATAGCACTATATTCGTAATATTCGCGAAACATCAAATTTGCGATATTCGCGATTAATATTCGTTATTTGAATATTCGTGTTCAACACTAATGGCTACCTACAGCAACTTGTTGTGACCCATACAAGTCTACAGAAGGGACCAGAGGTGAGGACATTATGAGGAGACCATTAAGGGGACAGTGTCTGCATTGTTGGTGAGAAGATCGCTCCTTTGGAGTAAAGCAGGTACTTTGACACTAACTGCACTGCTGACCATTGCTACCAATGTAGAGACCCTTTTTAATGTACGCAAATTGAATCTCACAAAGTACAAATTCCACTGAATTAGAATTTTGAAATTAGTTCTGAATTGTAGAATCAATTTGCTCACCTCTAATAGAGATCAATGGACTGAAGAAAGAAAGAAAGAAAGATACAGTATGAGATAGATAGATAGATAGATAGATAGATAGATAGATAGATACTCACTGAGGATAACACCTGGTCACTTGTAGGGTGGATTGTTCTTAATTTTCCCCAGGTGCACAGTTTCTTTGTCCATCGTTTTGGGGAGGCAGTCAGGGACACGAGCTATTGTTTACTGTGTCTTTGCTGTTGCTGTCTGACTTCCACAGGAACTTGAATCAACTATGTGGTGCCTTTTAGTCTCACTAACAAGCCAGCAGATGTATGGGAAAGGACCTTCTGATGACATCACCTGTGGATTGCATTAGCCCCCTGCTGTGTATTAGGAGCCGTCCAGCCTGTCTGGCAGAAGTGGAAAAGCTGTGTCATCAGAATGACATTATGCAGTCAGATTGAACTGACAACTAGTGCACTGAAATGGCGGCTGAGGGAAATAAAAGGGTGTCTGCCCCCGTCATAAACGACTATTCCACAGGATGCCAGCCTATGGACTACGGTTCAAGCTGGTGGACTTCAGAACTGCTCTTCTGCCCAACGTCAAGCCAATGGGTTCGGATGAAGAGTCCAGGTCGCGACGATCGGGTCTCCAGGCCACATGCTTTGTTGTGCAAGGCTGAAAAAAAAAAATGGGGTGCTACTGGCCGGGGTAGTTGGTATTAGGTCCCCTGAAATTGCAGAAGTTTAATCTCTGCCATCCTGTGTCCTTGCTGGGACTGTACTATGCGATAGTGAAATTCCAGCGCAGGCATGCGTGATCATGTCATCGTGCGTGCCTGGACGCAGCAGCACAGTGAAGTGTGGATGCCTTCCTCTGCGAGCAAGCGCCTGGACATAGGTGAGTATTTAGCCTTTAGTTTTTTTTTGTTTTTTTATGTGCCAAGTAACTTTGAGGGACAAAGAAGGATATGTGGGGGAAATATTATGGTGGAATACTTTGAAGGGGCAATAATTATGGGAGGGATTACTACTTGGGGGGGCAAATTACTAAATGGGGGCAATATGGGGGAAACTACTATATGGGGGCAGTGTGGGGTACACTACTGTGTTATGGAAATTAGTATGTTGGAGCAGTGTGGGGGACACTACTGTGTGGGGGCAGTGTGGGGGACACTACTGTGTGGGGGCAGTGTGGGGGACACTACTGTGTGGGGGCAGTGTGGGGGACCCTACTGTGTGGGGGCAGTGTGGGGGACACTACTGTGTGGGGGCAGTGTGGGGGACCCTACTGTGTGGGGGCAGTGTGGGGGACCCTACTGTGTGGGGGCAGTGTGGGGGACCCTACTGTGTGGGGGCAGTGTGGGGGACACTACTGTGTGGGGGCAGTGTGGGGGACCCTACTGTGTGGGGGCAGTGTGGGGGACACTACTGTGTGGGGGCAGTGTGGGGGACACTACTGTGTGGGGGCAGTGTGGGGGACACAACTGTGTGGGGGCAGTGTGGGGACACTACTGCAGATGGAACTTGATGGACTTTTGTAACTATGTATGTGATAGATAGATAGATAGATAGATAGATAGATAGATAGAAATATAGATAGATAGAATATTTCCTTTACATATGCTGTACAAGTAGTCACATAATCCATTAGTTATTTCTCTGACCTCTGTGGCTTTTCTGAACCAGTAGTTTGTCTCCATGGTTCCCCAACATGTTACTTTTTCAGAATAACATAAAACATATTACAAATATTCAATAACAGTAAAAGGAAATTGAATCAAATCCCTTTACTAAGTCTTAATGAGACATATTCATTTCTTTGCTTGAGACACGAACAAATTAAAAGTAAACAGCACACAAACTGCGCAACGTGGAAGTTTCATCTCTGCAAGACTGAAAAGCAATAATAAGGATGAAGGTCAGCGAGGCCTCCGGATCTGCGGGTTTAATAGCGGAACATTCTGCCTTCTTGTTTATGAAATATTCAGAGTACGACGTGGTGTGCCGCTTCATAAGAATAAATGCTGCAGACTCGTTACTCTGGATACAGAAGAAGAAGCTTTGGAGATGTTTCTGGCTTAGAATCTGCTTTACTCTAAATTCCAAAAATTATTCAATAGATGTTACAAAAAGAATAAATTAGAATCTGCTATTCTGTCCCTAAATCCTTCGTAGATGAAGCACCTGTTCCTGCTCAGCCCCATTCCCTCTAATGAGACGGATCTGCAGTGCAGGGAGCTATAGTTGGCACAAAGGTCCTAGGACTAAAACCCCTAAGGCCTCATTCACACGAGCGTGACGGATTGGCTCAGGATGCGTTCAGGGTGCGCTCATTGAAACTAGCACAATTTTGCAAGCAAGTTCAGTCAGTGTTGTCTGCGATTGTGTTCAGTTTTTTCAGCGCTGGTGCAATGCGTTTTGATGCGTTTTTCACGCACGTGATAAAAAACTTAAGGTTTACAAACAACATCTCCTAGCAACCATTAGTGAAAAACGAATTGCATCTGCACTTGCCTCCGGATGCAATGCGTTTTTCACTTAAGCCCCATTTACTTCTATGGGGCCAGGGCTGCATGAAAAACACAGAATATAGAACATGCTGTGATTTTCACACAACGCAGAAATGATGCGTGAAAAAAATGCTCATGTACACAGACCCATTGAAATGACTGGGTCAGGATTTAGCGCAGGTACTTTGCAGAAAACTCGCTCGTGTGAAAGGGGCCTAACAATCACACATTGATATTGCTATTTACGTAAAGAATATATGAAAAAATATGTAGCACAGAGCTCATTAGTTAACACTCTGCATCCTGACTTAATAAGCAAAAAATCCATAATTTAGTATCATTTATGATTTCCTGTTTTTGATGGACATCGCCTATAACAGCACTCCGTGTGGTCATCCAATGTTTCACAAGGGAAACTTCAAAGTTGTTATCTCAAACATAAAATTAGCCTTCTATTTTTAAATATGAATTTCTCATATCCAATGCTTGTGCATCAACTCCATATTCCAGATGACTTTTCATTATCGGTTCCACAAGCATAATTCCAGCTAATGTTTGCGCTCTTTTTACCCAGTGTATATATTCTTTTATAAGACTTTCTTCCTCCTACTCTGTTTTGTTCTTTTGTTTACTTGAAATGTTTTTTAATTGATGTTCACTTCACTATTAAGAGTGGATTTATGACGCTAAAATAGAGTGTAATTTTGTCTGTGACTATTGTTACTGCCATAATTGCCCTTTTTGATGGAGAATAATGTGATTGTTCCTACTGTTTGTTTCATTGTTATTGTAAGCTGGAGAAATGTAACCTTCCTGCCATGAGGTGATATAGTAGAATAAAAGGAGCAGGGAAAGAGTTTGCCAGACAGAAGCGAGTGAAATTAAAGCACAAAACACAAAATATGAGGAAAAGATATTGTAGGTCCTGTTGGATTCGATACTAGCTCTTCCTATGAAAATACATTTGGTGCAGATACAAGTTCTGCAGCTTCCTATTCCACTTTGCCCATCTGTTCTTTTTACATTTTAAGAACTCTGGTTGCTAGCAGTGAGTAGCAGCAGAGATCTTGAGTAGAGATGACCGAATTATTGAAAAGTTCGATTCGGTTGATTCGGCAAATTTTACAAAAAAAATTAATTTGTGACGAAGCCCATTTTTTTTAATAGGTAGCGAGTGGAATGACAGGGAGCTGTGATAGAGCCGCCCTCCGTGATTGTACCCCTCAGATGCCGCGTTCATACATGATCAGGGCATCTTAGTGTAAAAATAATGTAAAATTAACGTTAGAAAAATTAAATCAAATACTGCCTCCATTTGCTTGCGACGGTCCGGTCGCCGCCATCTTGCTTGAAGATCTGGCGCAAAATCTTACATGGCACGAGATGACGCCATCACGCTGGTTAGGATTTCGGCCAAGAGGAGGTAAGTATGATTTTTATTTTTGTTTTTACACTATTTCAGTTTAAATCAATTCGCTAATATGAAGCACGAGAAAATTCAGCTTCGAGGCGAATCAAATTTATCCTGAAATTCGGATCGAATTTCACTTCATGGGATTCGATGCGCTATCTCTAATCTTGAGATTTAGAAATCTGTGAATAATTGGGAAACAGAGAAGAGAAGATAAGATATTCAAGGGCTAGACATCAGCATATAAGAGTTATTTGTGATCACAGACCCTTTTATTGCCGATCGCTGCTGTGCATCCACCACTGTTGTATGACCAAAATGTTTTTAACATTCTATCTGCTTAAACTTAGACTCTGAGCGGCCACATTGGATGCACAATCTGTGTATCCCTCCTGTATTGTCTGCACATATAGTGTGGAAAAGTGTGTGTGCTTTTATGACAACTGCAGTAAATGGACGGTAATGGTCAGATATGTGTTCCTAGATGAATGGATATTTGGCTTGGCATTCCTTTGTCATGTCCCATGGCTTTGTAGAAAGTGAGACTTTGACTCATAGGGAGCCACTTCCAGAAGGTGATTCTAGCAAGGTGGTTCTGTTTCCCTGGGAGATACCTCTTTGCATATTTTTACCCCCATACGCACCTGGTCTCTTTAAGGTGCTCGAGCACTTTGCCTACCCTCCATAGACTCAAGGAAGATAAAAAGAGCACGCCCACCACCACAGGCCAATGACCAACGGGAAAGCATATAATGTGTGTTTATAAGAAATTACTTCTAATGATTATAAGGCAACTCAATTGTCTTCTAAAGACAATAAGATGACTCTGATGATGCTGCCTTGAAATGACAATAAGATCTTTCTGCTGTTCCTTCTTTCTAATGATAATGAGTTGACTCAGGTGATTCTGCCACAGTCTACCCAGCAAAGCTGAAAAATGAACTGGAGAAAACAGTAGTTAACAGCCTGTTGTGTGTTCTCTGGTGGTCAGAATACCGTATGTGGTACTTGTATAGTAGGGTGAAAAGGTAATTCTATTTTTGAATATTTGTCAAACTTCTATTTCATATCTTCAGTTCTTTAGTCCAAAATGTATAACTTTTTCAAAACACAGCTTGTCAAAATGTAATTTTTGAAAAAAAAAAAAACAATTTGTAAGGGTCCAGTTACCTTGTGTGAAAAATTACCAACAGCAAACCGAAGTTAATTAACATCCAGGGTTGATTTTTGACATCTATGTCCAATGTAATCACGTATTTTACTGATCAATTTATGAACTTTGACTAAAAGGTCTCAAAAAGTTATTCACTGCTGCCATCAAAATCTGAATCTAAAGAGTTTAGAAGTAGGGATGAGCAAATCGACTTCATATGAAACATCCGAAGTCGATTCGCATAAAACTTTGTTCTTATACTGTACAGAGCAGGAGCTCCGTACAGTATTAGAATGTATTGGCTCTGATGAGCCGAAGTTATTGCTTCGCGTAATAACTTCATAAATTAATTTGTACTGTAAAAAAACAATTCCCGAACTCGGGTTCGATTCCAAGGTACCATTTGGAACTGAACCCGAGTTCAGAAAATGGTTTTTAAATTGGAAGGAAAGTAACTTATTAAATATAGCACCCCATGTGGTCAGGAGTGGTACTGCAAATAAAACTAGTCAATGTCTGATATACATAGTATCGTTATTACTTTAAGAATTGTCATGATGTATCAACAATACAAAGTGGCAAATTTCTTGATAAGTAACAGCTCATTTGATGCTCATTAACAATTGTAATTACTGTTACATCAATACTTCTTTAATCACCTCCACTAGATGGTAATATACTGTCTGGTACCATGAGAGGCAGAGAGAGAGGAAAAATAGTAAGGAAGAGAGATGGAGGAGTGAAGACAGAGGGGGAACCGAAATAGGGAGGATGGGGGAGATGTAGTAGTGCTGAGTAGTGCTACATATATTTTCGGCTCTGCTACTTTTGTATCTACAGTATGTCTCATAACAAACAAATATAATAACCGATTCTGTGTTCATCCACTAATATATTTCCATGGTAAACGTCCAAAGTGGATTGGAAAATTTCTCTGAAAAGCTCTGTTAATTTAGTCGTTATTTTTTGTGTGTGTAAACCAAAAATACATTTTCTGTTTGTCTCACGGTTGTAGCATGTAAAACATTTTCAAAGGTTTGAGATCACCGAGTGATGAGGGGTGTGAATGCAAATTACGCTTAAACACAGCTGTAAAGTAGAACATCTGCCTCATGCAAAGCTAAATAGGCCCATCTTCAGAAGAGGCGTCAAGCAGCACATCGCAATCACAGGCGGCTGCTGACAATGCCAGCGCAAGGACGCGTGTGTTTTCAAATTAGAAACCTTTCTATATGACAAGTGTCAATATACATTTGCTTACCGAAAATATCTTCTCATGCAGCAATGCATCTGCTCAGATCCTCTGACAGGTATTCATAGGAAGCCTCCTGCTCAGTGCACGGGGTGTAGTGTGTGCACATTGTCACATGCGAGCATCTGCCCAAGTGAAGGGCAGTGTATATGGCAGCAAAAAGCAAACTCCTCTGTTGTGATTAGAAGACATTAATTATTTTTAAATATGTGTGAACTAATGACAAGTGTTACAATACTTCCAAACACAACTTACCTTCAGAGCAGTCATTAGGAGGCTCTTAGGGGAGAAACAGCACAATGTGTATTCAGGTCAAATCGATGATATCCACAAGTCAAATCAGAGAGATGAACAGAAGCAAGAAAATTGATTGAATCTTCATGTCTCCATTTAGGACCATGCAGATTTCCAGTGGATAAACAAACAAAAAAAAAATCTATGAAAAGGGGCAAACAAGCAAAATTCACCACACCACCTCCGCAGCAGTCCCTACACTTTCCGTTTCTCCCCTAGGTCCATACTGGTGCCTCTAGACACACAGGAAAGGACTGTAGAGCCAATCACTTGATTACAGATATGTTATTTAATCCTTAATCATTACTTTACAGCCTGTGCAACTGGATCAAGGCCAATAAAAAAAAATAAAAAAATATATATATATATATATATATATATATATATATAACATTTATTTTTATTTCTTTGCATATAATGATGGCTCACCAATAGAGATGAGCGAATTGAAGTTGACAATGGGAAATTTGATCCAAATTTCAGGAAAAATTTGATTTACAACGAAACCGAATTTTCTCAAGCTTCATGGTAACGAATCACATTTTTTCCTAAAATGGCTGCTGCTCATGTGAGGACATGGAGCAAGGAACTCTGGGAAAGTGCAATCACCCATAATGCCATGCATGCTGCCAATCAGCAGCCAGCCAGCCCTGTGATGTCACAGCCCTATTAATAGCCTCAGCCATCTTGGATTTTGCCATTTTCCAGTGTACTTAGTGCAGGGAGAGATGTCAGCAGGCGCTAGGGACAGTGATAGGAAAGACTTGAAAACTTTTATTTTGCTGTATAGAAGTTCAGTGAAAGGATAGGGAGGAATCATTCCACAGTATTGAAGGAGAACAGGGTTCAGTAGGGATGGTTACAGACTGGGTAATAGGAACAATCCTATTACACCTTGCTGCACTGACTGCGGATCCAAATTGCCATTATACAGCTTTGTAATTCCAGCAAACCGTTCTTGATATTCGGGTGCAAGTGCTGTGTGATACAGCCATTAACAGAGTTTATTACAAGGAATTTGTTTGCGTCTATTAGTGAAAAAAATAATAATATTATTTGCCACTTAGCTATACAGTTGTTTTAAAGCACTTTTTTGCATGTATTAGTGGGGAAAAAAGGACTTATTAGCCGTTGTGTGGTGAACTGAGAAAATTACAGACTATTTTGGGGTGTTTTAATTTCCTTTTTATCAATTTTTTTATTTATTTGATCTAACAGTATGTCAGACAGCGAAGTGCCAGGCCCTGCACAGGGGAGTAGCAGAGGCCTAAATGTTTCTGGTTCAGGCACAGGTCGCAGCAGAGTAAAGTGCGTGAAAGCAGAGGTCGCAGCAAGAGGCCTGAGCTCCCAGTCTCATCTAGAGATCGTGTCTTGACCAGCAACCCAGTGGTTCTTGAATGGTTGACTCAGTCATCCACTTCATCCCAAGTGACATCAGACACCCCCAGCCAAGAGTCGGTGGGTTAGTCAGGCACAACCCTTAGTTGGCATGGCCCGGGAGCAAGCCCTGTGCCTTCAGCTGTCCTCAACCTGCCTCTATTCTTTTCTGTTCCCTCATCCAGAGAGGTATTATATGCTATGGGCTCAGCTTCACTATACAGCGAGGACGAGCTACTAGAGGACAGTCAGCAGCTACTGCCCAGCCAAGATGTGGAGGAGACATCCACCGCTTCCTCCGGTAGGCGGTCAAGTAGTGATGAGGAGAGTGGTGTGGAGCTGGTGTTGCAAACTGTCAGGTTCCTGAACCAGAGACTGTTAAGGAGGACAACAGTGACGTGCAGACAGTACTCGATGATGATGATGTAGCTGATCGCACTTGGGAGCCGGGGGAATTAGGGGCTTCATCATCATTGAGAGAAGAGGGTGACAGTTTGCCCGTGAGACAGCGGCGGAGCCAGTAAGTCACTAGCTTGTCCGGGAGTCAGCATTGGGGCAGAAGTGGGAGATTGGGAGAAAAACGTGCCCAGGGTAGACTACCTGCTTCGCAGGAGCCTATCTGCCCGGATAGTGGTACAGAGGTTCACAGAAGCAGGAGCGGTAGCAGTCAGTCAGTGCGGAGTGTTGGGGGTAAAATCACCTATTCGGCGGTGTGGCAGTTTTTTGTTAAGCCGCAGGAGGAGGTGGACATGGCCATTTGTAGAATCTGTGGGCAGAAGGTGAAGTGTGGCCAGGGTGCCAATGTTGGCACCACGGCCCTGCACAACATATGCAGCATCACCATAAAGAGGCATGGGTGAACCGTCGCTCATGTGTGGTGGTCCAGCCTGCCGCAGCATCACCCGGTGGCACGCACCCGATTTCAGGCAGTCAAGGCTCCACCACCTCAGCTGAAGGGAGCTGTCTATCCTTCCCATAAACTGCTGTTCTTGATGCTCCTGCTCCTCCTTCTACTCCTCGTCAGTCATTCTGCCAGCAATCGATCACCGAAGTGATTGCCAAGAGACATCAGTATGCGTGCACTCATCCAACGGCACAGAAGCTAAACGTGGTCCTGCCCAAGTTGCTGGTGCGCAGTCCATCCCTTTCCAAGTGGTTGATTCTGCACATTTCAGAGATCTGATGGTTTGTGTCGAGCCGAGGTGGAGATTCCAAAGCCGTCATTTCTTTGCCAAAAAGGCAGTACCAGCCCTGCACTCATATGTTGAACAGAAGGTGGACCAGTCCTTGAGCCTGTTGGTGTCTGCCAAAGTGTACGGCAGTGCCGATGTGTGGAGCTATAACTACGGTAAGGGACAATACATGTTCTTTATGGCCCACTGGGTGAATGTGGTTCCTGCACAGCCACACCAGCAACTTGGCCAGATGACGCCACTTCGGCCTCCACGTTCTCACGCAGTTGGTCCTGCGGCAATGTCCACCTCTGCCTCCTCCTCCACCGTGTCTTCAGCCTCCACTGCAGGGAAAACTCACAGTACACCTCCAGCATACCACCTGTGCAGGGCACGGCAGTGTCACGCTGTTCTGAACCTAGTTTGAGTCACACAGGGGAGGAACTGCTCCTCGTCCTTCGTCAAGAAATTGAATCCTGTCTTTCTCTGCGACAACTCAAAATCGGAACCTTGGTGACCAACAATGGGGAGAACATGGTGTAAGCGCTGTGTAAAGGAGGGCTGAGCCATGCGCCCTGCATGGCACACATGTTAAATCTGGTTGTCAAGCAGTTCCTGATGTCTTCCACCCATCAGCAAGACATCCTAAAAATGGCCAGGAAACTTGCATGTCTGCATGTCAGCTACTTGTACACTCGTAAACCGTAAAACACATGATCCTTATGCTGTAATGGCAGAACGACATCCCCAACATAGGCTGACCACTATGTGGCCTTATGTTGCTGATGCTGCTGCCTCCACACTGTCATTGTGCCACCCTGTGGCCTCCTCCTGATGCTGCTGCCACCACCTCCACACTCTGTCATTGTGCCACTCTGTGGCCTCCTAATGCTGCTGTCGCCACCTCCATATTCTGTCATTTTTCCACCCTGTGGCCTTCTTCTGATGATGATGCTGCTTCCACCTCCACACTCTGTCATTGTGCCACTTTGTGGTCTCCTCATGCTGCTGCTGCTGCCACCTCCACACTGTCATTGTGCCACCCTGTGGCCTCCTTTTGAAGCTGCTGCCACCACTTCCATACTCTGTCATTGTGCCACTCTGTGGCCTCCTGATAATGTTGCTGCCACCTTCACACTCTGTCATTGTTCCACTCTGTGGTTTCTTCATGCTGCTGCTGATTTATCCTCCACACTGTCATTTGGACACTCTTTGGACTTCTCATGCTGTTCCCACCCTCCCTACTTCATGACTGGGCCAGTATTTGCCTTTTGGCCTGGCTGACATCATCATTTATTTGACCCTTTTCTGATTTGTCAGAAGGAAGGATAAATGAGATGCACCACATATTATGTCTATGTAACAGCTGTAAGGCGGGCATGAAATGGTGCCTATTTTGCATCAGAATTAGCTTATGATTTAGTAGCCAAAAGCAGGAGTGGGTACAAAACACAGAGGAAATGCAAATACTCCATCCACGTGTCATCTCTGTTTTGGATCCACTCCTGTTTTTTTGGGCTCTACCAATCCTGATGGATTACTGACCAAATGCTGACCGAGTGAAGGTGGATGCTCCACAGACAAGATCAATTTTTTGGGGGTTATTGTTCTGACGGATCAGAGGAAGGGCAAAATAATCAGTGACGTCAACACAAACTTACTGCTGACACCCTATCCACTCTGTCGGGGGGCTCTACTTGTATAAGCTTTTAATAGAAAAGGTTCTGTAGACATCTATGTGGAATCAGCTGATGGCAGTGTAAAAGGACTGCGCTTCTTCTTGGCGCTAACATAGACCTGTAATGCTGAGTTCATACTTGAGAATTTTGGTCAGTTTTGGCCCCGTGATTACCCAAATAAGTGAATTGTGCAGTGATTCTAAGAGCGACACCTGTCATCTAGATGTCATACGGACTACCACAACAGACTCCCTATGCGTGTTACTGCAAGCCACACTGTTCTAAACCACTATATAGGCTCTCAGCAGCCAGGAAATAGCTGGTGCAATTCACCGTGAATAAATTCGGATCAAACCAATTTTTTTCAGAAAATTTGGCGAACCGGCTGAATCGAATTTTTTAGAAATTCGCTAATCTCTACTCACCACCAATATGCTTATAGTATAACTTGCTTCATGCCAGCTCACATACTTCCCTCATCCAGCTCCAACCCTTCTAAATCCTCTATATGTGTCCTATTCATAGAATAATGCTGAAGAGATCCTTTCTGCCTTATCTAATGGATCAAGAAAATGTGAATGTAGTGGATAAGTTCCTGCAGCATTATAAACCTTCTGACTGATTCTGACTGTGTCTCTGTGTACACTCAATCTCAAGTGCAGTTGTATGAAATATTGCTTCACACTGCTATCCCCTGCCTCCTACATGTAAGAGCTGACAGGGGGAAACCTATCACAAGCAGGAGGAAGAGGAGACAGGCTGAAGCTGTATGACATAAGATATACTGAGTCTCTGTGGTGTGATGGTGCAAAAGTTGCAGCTGACAGAACTGTTATTTGCTTCCCTTAGATAGGAGCATTTAAGTGTGGTGACATATCCCGAGCACACGCCCGTCTCTACAAAGCCTGAAGCATCGTGGGAAACGTATGCTGCATTAGGAGAACCATATCTGATGGGAAGAAGGAATCAAGGTGGGAGACAACTCACATCAACTTTAACCTCTTTGCTACCATTAAATGCAACAGATTTATTATTACCAATTCACTACCCTGGACCACCAAGGATATTATAGCGAACCACTGCAATACCTTATCCCCTAGGTTTTCAATCTTTTGTGCACCAGGCATTACATGATTTTTCTTTAGGGGTTGTGGGCACACTGACTATCAATAGGTGCAGCACAGTATGTGATCATAAGGCAAACACAAGCACCAGAGCCCTCTTACACCGGCTGCAGTAATATCACTGTAATCACAATCCACCTGGAGAAGGCATGACCTGGACTGAGCAGGACTCAAAGTGGATAAGAAAATTCTTCCCCCTCTTCATTTTTTTTTATGGATAACAAGAAATTAGCAGATATGACATCATAATAAACATATACAAAAAAAAAAATACATTATTGAACAGCAGCCAAAAAGTTAAATTCTAACACAAATTGTGTATTTTATTTTTTATATTTTATTTCTGCTCTGAAGAACTATAGATTTTATTTTTGTTTTTACAGCGTATAATGTTCTATCACATCAATCATTAGAAAAGTAAACACAGACCAGTTCAGTGAACCGGCACATAGCACTGAAATCCCGGGATTGAGGTCACTTACTGTCAGACAAACACACTGCTCTGAAAAGTTACCTTATCTGTAACAATCAATGGGTAGTCACCAGCCCGCTACTTATTTATGTGCGTTATTTTATACCTAAAATTGAAAGTAGTTAAATTATAATAAAAATCGATTGCAAAAATTAAGCTGAAATCTGCTTTTAGGAAGTCTTTTCATATTATATCCAAAAACAGCAACTTTGAGAATTGTAACCCAACTTTTCCAGAATACTGACCTCTTCCATTATACTATAACACTTCCCCTCCTTGAACTCACCACTATATAACTAGACAGATTCAACATTCCTGGTTCTATAGGTTTGGTTATGTGCACTCTTTTTATGCTGTAGAATTTACTGTAATGACCACATGTTACATTGTTGCAAATGGTTTATAAAGGAAGATATTATTGTTCTTGCACATCCAATAGAACTGCATTACCCAAACTAAAACTCAAGCCCAAAAAGTCCATAACATACAGAAGATACTGATCTGCTTGCATTCGTTAACCATTTTTACAGTGGTCATTAAGGGCCCCTATTCTACATCCCCAGTTAGAGGGGAAATCCGAATTAAAGATCATTTTATGATATGTTAAGAAACAAATTATAAAAAATTAAGCAAAAGTTAAAAATATTCCTAAATTACACAAACTCCCTATTAATTAAACATAAAGCCCTGCTGCCAATACAGTCACCCTAGCTAAGGCATATTATAAAATGCACATAGTAACATAGTAACATAGTATATTAGGCCGAAAAAAGACATTTGTCCATCCAGTTCGACCTGTTTCCTGCAAGTTGATCCAGAGGAAGGCAAAAAACCCCTGTGAGGTAGAAGCCAATTTTCCCCACTTAAGGGGAAAAAATTCCTTCCCGACTCCAATCAGGCAGTCAGAATAACTCCCTGGATCAACGACCCATCTTTAGTAGCTATAGCCTGAAATATTATTACGCTCCAGAAATACATCCAGGCCCCTCTTGAATTCCTTTATTGTACTCACCATCACCACCTCCTCAGGCAGAGAGTTCCATAGTCTTACTGCTCTTACCGTGAAGAACCCTTTTCTATGTTTGTGTACAAACCTTCTTTCCTCCAGACGCAGAGGATGTCCCCTCGTCACAGTCACAGTCCTGGGGATAAATAGATGATGGGAGAGATCTTTGTACTGACCCCTGATATATTTATACATACAGATGTAGCATGGTTGGCACTCCTTTTTTCTGAGATTTCTGAGTTTGGTTATCTAATCTAAGCAAACACCTTCAATTGCTTTTCAATGGCTTTTTTCTCAAGATAATGAAATGAGTTAAGAAATTTGAGTTAACAGCGGGAGTGCTAACCCTGCTGCATCTGTAGTTATTAGATCTCCCCTCAGTCGTCTTTTTTCTAGAGTGAATAACCCTAATTTTGATACCCTTTCGGGGTACTGTAGTTGCCCCATTCCAGTTATTACTTTAGTTGCCCTCCTCTGAACCCTCTCTAGCTCTGCTATGTCTGCCTTGTTCACGGGAGCCCAGAACTGTACACAGTACTCCATGTGTGGTCTGACTAGTGATTTATAAAGTGGTAAGACTATATTTTCATCACGGGCATCTATGCCCTTTGATGCAAACCCATTATCTTATTGGCCTTAGCAGCAGCTGCCTGACACTGGTTTTTACAGCTTAGTTTGTTATTTATTAAAATTCCTAGATCCTTTTCCATGTCAGTGTTACTGAGTGTTTTACCATTTAGTATGTACGGGTGACTTGCATTATTCCTTCCCATGTGCATAACTTTACATTTGTCAGTGTTAAACCTCATCTGCCATTTCTCTGCCCAAGCCCCCAATCTATCCAGATCCCTCTGTAGCAGAAAACTGTCCTCTTTAGTGTTAATTACTTTACACAGTTTAGTGTCATCTGCAAAAATTGATATATTACTGTGCAAGCCTTCTACAAGATCATTAATAAATATATTGAAGAGAATAGGGCCCAATACTGACCCCTGAGGTACCCCACTAGTGACCGTGACCCAATCTGAGTGTGTACCGTTAATAACCACCCTCTGTGTTCTATTACTGAGCCAGTTACTTACCCACATACAGATATTTTCTCCTAGTCCAAGTGTTCTCATTTTATATACTAACCTTTTATGTGGTACAGCGTCAAATGCTTTGGAGAAGTCCAGATATACGACATCCATTGATTCGCGCTGTCAAGTCTAGAACTTACCTCCTCATAGAAACTGATTAAATTAGTTTGACATGACCGATCCCTCATGAAGCCATGCTGATATGGTGTAATTTGCTTATTTTCATTGAGATACTCCAAGATAGCATCTCTTACAAAACCTTCAAACAGTTTACCCACAACAGATGTTAAACTTACCGGCCTATAATTTCCAGGCTCTGTTTTTGGACCCTTTTTGAATATTGGCACCACATTTGCTATACGCCAGTCTGGTGGAACATTCCCTGTCAGTATGGAGTCCGTGAATATCAAAAATAAGGGTCTGGCTAGGACATCACTTAATTCCCTTAGGATACGGGGTGTATGCCATCTGGTCCTGGCGATTTGTCTATTTTAATCTTTTAAGTCGCTGCTGTACTTCTTCCTGGGTCAGACAGGGCACTTTTAAAGGGAATTTACTTTTACATTTTGCATTTCGTCTGACAGTTTATTTTCCTCAGTGAAAACAGTGGTGAAGAAAATATTTAATAGCTTGGCTTTATCCTCGTCGCTTTCTGCAACTCCCCCTCATTGCTATGTAGAGGGCCGACTCCTTCAGGTTTATATTTTTTACCATTTATATAATTGAAAAACATTTTAGGGTTAGTTTTGCTCTCTTTGGCAATTAATCTCTCGGTCTCTAGTTTGGCAGTTTTTATTAGTTTTTACATATTCTATTTTTTTCCTTATAGTTTATCAGTGCTTCCTGGCTCCCTCCTGTTTTAGTGATTGATATGCTTTCTTTTGTCATTTATTGCTTTTTTACGGTTCTATTTATCCACATTGGTTTCTTCTTATTTCTTAGCCTTTTATTTCTATAAGGTATGCATCGATCACAATTTGATGTTACAATGCTTTTAAAAATCTCCCATTTTGTGGTTGTATTTTTATTTTTGAGGACTATGTCCCAGTTAATTGGGCCTATGGCCTCTCTTAGTTGGCTAAATTTTGCTTTTTTGAAGTCCGGTATTCTTGTTCTTCCCTGTAGAAACTCTCGTTTGAAGGATAATTGGAAGGTTATTACTTTATGGTCACTATTTCCCAGGTGTCCCCCGACCTGCACGTCTGTTGTTCTATCAGGTCTATTGGTTAATACTAAGTCCAGTATGGCCGTCCCTCTAGTTGGGTCCTGAACCATTTGGGAAAGGTAATTGTCTTTGGCTATTGCCAAGAACCTGTTTCCTTTATGGGATGTACAGGTTTCAGTTTCCCAGTCTATATCTGGGTAGTTGAAGTCCCCCATAATAATCACCTCATTATGATCTGCCGCCTTGTTTATCTCGTTTAGTAATAGATTTTCTGCGGACTCTGGTATATTAGGTGGTTTATAGTAAACTCCTATTAGTAATTTATTATTGTTTTTGGCTCCATTTATCTCCACCCACAATGACTCCACATTTTCGTGTCCCTCACAGATGTCTAATGGTCATTTCAATTTTAGCATTTTTACACAATAAAAAATAGCATTTGGAAAAAAAGCATATCTAAATGATTATTAATCTTAAGCAATAAAAAGCACAATAAAAATAAACACTTTTATGTATTTTTTTAAATGCTAAAGCTCTATTTGTTGTGAAGTTATAGCCTTTTGAACTGTACATGCAACATAATAAAGATGCTTTTGGTCACTAGAATAGCCGGACATTAAGGGGTTAAATATTCTCTGTCTATTGACAGAACTTATGAGTGAAGCCAAAGAATCAGTGAATAGTACAATTAAAGAAGCCCTTGATACTTCTATGAGCCTGGAAGCTCATTCATGTTGGTTCCATACTGCTTCCTCAGGGGTGGTGCTAATGTGTGTAGGTCCCCTCCATATGGAGAAAAAATAAGTCAAAGGTTGGAGAAAAGGGATCACACTGCTCTTCCCTCCAAACTTATTTTAGGAAGGAGAAGGAGAAGAAGCATTGGATCCTTCTTTTTCAACATTAGTGCAGAGTTACTGATTCTTTATATATAACTAATTTATTTAAGGGTAGATCTTTTATATCTCTTGAAACTATTAAGGGGTTTTCCAAGACTCAACAAGCCCTGCACACCCACCTTAATTACACATAGCTCAGCTGTAGAAGAAACTTTGTAATATTCTAACATTTCCAAAGTTGTGGGGATCAACCTCCTGGGAACCCTGTCATGTGACACTCCTCTTCTGAAAATGTCCTGCTTCTGCTCATGTCACATCCTTTACCAGGATTCCTGCGCTATGGATGGGGTCAGAACTATTTCTTTCCCTGGCGTGTGCACACATGAGGTAGATTTAAAGTGGTTATACAATCTTAAAAAAGGAGCGGCGAAGGGATCGGGGACCCAGATAAATATATTCAGCGTGGGGCGCCTGGCATATGGAGGGGGCTATTTTTAGGATTGGATAACCCCTTTAAGAGTTTGCACATGCACCAAGAAGAGGAGTAGTTGTGGCCCTGTCCACAGCAGAAGCGATGTACCGTCCATTATCCAGGTCGGAAACCTGGTAAAAGACATGACTGGTGGAAACTGATTTTTCAGAGGAACAATGTCACATGGTCGAGAGGCCAATCGATGCAACTTCAAAACAGTAAGTTTATTACAAATTTTCTCCTATAGACAGGTTATGTGTAATTAACCTGGTTGTTTAGGACACTCTGTCTCACAGAAAACCCCTTCAATTTGATCACATTAAAAAGACAAACTTTACCTTCACACTTTCAGACCTTTGTTATGTTGCGTCAATTTAATGTTTTCCGCAACTGTGCATGTACGATGATAAATGGCAAATTAACATTTGCTACATCTGTAGTTGATATTAGAAATCTTGAAACAATAAAAAAGAAGGATTAGGCTACTTTCACACTTGCGTTTTTGCTGGATCCGGCAGGGTTCATCAAAAATGCTTCCATTACTGATAATACAACCGTCTGCACCCGTTATGAACAGACCCAGTTGTATTATCTTTAACATGGCCAAGACGGATCCGGCATGAACTCCACTGAAAGTCAATGGGGGACTGGTCCGTTTTCTATCATGTCAGATTGTGTCAGAGAAAACAGATCCGTTCCCATTGACTTACATTGTGTGCCACATCCCAGGACAAAAAGAAAACAGCAGGGTGCTTCTCTCCGGTATGAGAATGAAACGGAATGAATTTTGGAGCATTCCGTTCTGTTTAGTTATGTTTTGTCCCCGTTGACAATGAATGGGGACAAAACGTAAGCGTTTTTTTTCCGGTATTGAAACCCTATGATGAATCTGAATACTGGAAAATATTAAAACTAGTGTGAAAGTAGCCTTAAGTAACCGCTGATGGTGCAGGAACCTGTCTGAACTTGTCCCTGAACTTTGGGATCTATAGGCTTTTATATAGGCCGTCATACATTTTCAAGCCCAGATTTAAGAACTGATGTAGGACCCTGGAGTAGCTGATGGCAGGATCCTTTCCACAACGCCTCAGTAGCCCTGTGGTCTTACCCCTGATGTCTATATTCCATAATATCTTCTATATCTCTGTTCAATGTCCTAACATACAGTCTTTAGGAAGTCTTGAAGGAGACCCCTGAGAAGCTGCTGATGAAGTGGAACTTCATGGCTGAATCCTAGGGCTTAGGTAAATTATTTGAGACCTTACTATGTAGCTTACTCTAATTGCTTTTTCAGGAACGTGGCTCTTCAATAACCCCAGTTACTTTCTATTAATTACTAATATATCTAATTGTTAGAGGTAATTTTTGCCCTTAAGCACCACTCCTGAGGGTCTTCAGGGGCCCAGAATATGAGGAATTTTCCACTATGACACATGAAAGGATAAGGCAGGAATAATTACAAGGTATCTCTCTTGGATTTCTCCTAAAGACAAAAAACCTTCTCTAAATCGCAGTTTAACTAGAAGGTTTAATGGGATTGGTATCAGTAATGTGCGCTGAACTAAAATAGCTCCAACTCTGTGTTCTGCTTAATTGCCGTGTGAATCATACAATCTCACCATGTGTCTGCTCCGTCTTATGGTAAAGCGAGCCTCATTAATATGCATTATAACATTAAAGCCAGACAGGTTTAGCTCAAGAAGGCTTCTTAACTAATTATAGTTAAAATGTTCTATAAATTATCATCCAGAAATATCTAATTACATCCTACCTGTCTCTGCTATCTGCCTACAGCATCGACATACAATAGCTACCAAACGGCGCCAACCCCACCAGGAGCAACCAGGAGGTCGGAGGTGAGCAGAATGATGGGAAGAAGAACAGGAATTTCACAACCAAAATAATATATAAACAAAATATATATATTATTAATATTATTATTTTTTTTTTATGATGGTTACCACTGAGATATGAAAAACAGTATTACAGTAAATACATTCTTGTACATAGTACCAGCATTATAGTAGTTATATTCTTGTACATAGTACCAGCATTATAGTAGTTATATTCCTATACAGTACATAGGAGCAGTATTATAGTAGTTATATTATTGTACATAGGGAGAAGTATTATAGTAGTTATATTCTTGTACATAGGAGGCAGTATTATAGTAGTTATATTCTTGTACATAGGGAGAAGTATTATAGTAGTTATATTCTTGTACATAGGAGGCAGTATTATAGTAGTTATATTCTTGCACATAAGGGCAGTATTATAGTAGTTATATTCTTGTACATAGAAGGCAGTATTATAGTAGTTACATTCTTGTACATAGGAGCAGTATTATAGTAGTTATATTCTTGCACATAGGGACAGTATTATAGTAGTTATATTTTTGTACATAGGAGGCAGTATTATAGTAGTTATATTCTTGTACATAGGAGGCAGTATTATAGTAGTTATATTCTTATACATAGGAGCAGTATTATAGTAGTTATATTCTTGTACATAGGAGCAGTATTATAGTAGTTATATTCTTGTACATAGGAGGCAGTATTATAGTAGTTATATTCTTGTACATAGGAGCAGTATTATAGTAGTTATATTCTTGTACATAGGAGCAGTATTTTAGCAGTTATATTATTGTACATAGGAGCAGTATTATAGTAATTATATTCTTGTACATTGGAGCAGTATTATAGTAGTTATTTTCTTGTACATAGGAGCAGTATTGTAGTAGATATATTCTTGTACATAGGAGCAGTATTATAGTGGGTATATTCTTTTATATAGGAGCAGTATTATGGTAGTTATATTCTTGTACATAGGAAGCAGTATTATAGTAGTTATATTCTACAGAGGAGCAGTATTATAGTAGTTATATTCATGTACATAGGAGCATTATTTTAGTAGTTATATTCTTTTACATAGGAGCAGTATTATAGTAGTTTTATCTTTCACATAGGGACAGTATTTTATCCCTATCTATATGAGATAGTTTAACTCTAATGAAATGATCAGACTATTTAAAATGTACCCCCATCCTCCCACCTACATTATAAATCTATTGCTTTTAAATGGCATGATGTCTCAGTGGTTAGCACTGGTTCCTTACAGCGCTGGGTAGCAACCTAGGTTTGAACTCGAACAAGGATAACCTCTGCATGGAGTTTGTATGTTCTCCTCCTGTTGTTGTGGGTTTCCTCGGAAACTGCAAAGAAATACTAATAGGGAGCTTAGGTTGTGAGCGCCATTGGGAACAGCTTGATGCTAATGTCTGTAAAGTGCTGCGGAATATAGTAGCGCTATAGAAATGCATAAAATATATAAACGGTAACGACATTTTTAAATGTTAAAATTTATTGTCTCAGATCAGTTTTGTAGACACATATTAGAGATGAGCGAAGTTTTGAAAAATTAAATTTTACTAAAACCAATTTTTGCCTCAACTGTAGGAATCCGGGTCCCTGCTGGTCACTCACAACAGCAAAATACACACCTAAGCCTATGGTAGAACCAACAGTTGAACCTATAAATCACTACCAGACCACTTATAAATCAATATCAACTTTTTACATTATTCCAAAAACATATGACATACATGATTAAAAAGGGGATACAAGTGCAGAGAAAAAATGACATCATCTGGAGGAACAGATTCAAACGGAAACGGATGTGCAGTAAATCCGCACTTCCAATGGGGTACCAAAGGGCGCACTTAGACAACCTCAAGCAAGGGTAATCTTTTTTAAATTTTTTTATTGACAACGCGTTTTGGGGCTTACGTACCCCTTTTTCAAGTCTTAAACGTCGTGCTGCTAGACCATGGGGTGTATCATGGTTATCCCTCTTGGCTATGGAAGATCTGGGAACGCTGATCTGCACGTGGGGACGCCAGCAGCGCAGAGGAAGGACACAGCGGATAAACAGTTCATATATATGTACCAAATACTCTAGTGCAAAAATTCACAATAAAGTGCTAGTGCAATCATAACATATAATAACAAATTGAACAAAGAACTATTACCCATGCTGTGCTCCCTCCAGGATGGCGCCAGCCCCTACTCGCGTTTTGGCGAACCTTCGTCTGGGGGTCAAGATGAAGATTCGCCGAAACGCGCGTCGAGGCTGGTGCCATCCTGGAGGGAGAGCAGCATGGGTAAGAGTCCTTTTTTAATTGATTATTATATGTTATGATTGTGCTTGCACTTTATTGTGAATTTTTGCACTAGAGTATTTGGACATATATATGAACTGTTTGTCCGCTGTGTCCTTCCTTCAGATGATGTAGTATTTACCATAATTTAAGACTCAAGGCGTAATAGAATTGTTTATCTATTAAACAAGGCGGACACCCCAAAACCAATGGAACAAGAAAGGCTATTTACCCCAATTTGGGAATCAGGGTCCGATATAATTGTTTTTCTACTAATTACTCTACTGATTACTGTTCAATTAGATAGCTCTGTGCTGTACTCTGCGATTGATGCAAACTGCGGTGTTTCCTATGGATCTTCAGCTTTAGATTACAGTCCCTTTCATACTGACAATTTAGTATTCTCTTTTTCTACTGATTATCAGCGACCTTAGCGCAACAGCACTTCCACATCTCTCCCTATGCTCAGTTAACAGTGAAATCTTTTAAATGCTTTGACATGACAGGGGATGGCATCTGCTGGATGCATGGCATTAAGGGCTCATGCTCACAAACGTATTTTCTTTCCGTATCCGTTCAATTTTTTTGCAGACCGTATGTAGAACCATACACTTCAATGGGTCCGCAAAAAAACGGAAGTTACTCTGTGTTCATTACGTTCCGTAACAGGTCCGTATTTCCGTTCCGCAAAAAAATAGAACATTACTTATTATTGGCCTCTTTACAGACAAGGATAGTACTATTAGGGGCCAGCTGTTCCGTTCCACAAAATATGGAATGCACACGGATATCATCAGTATTTTTTACGGATCTGTCTTTTTTGGGGACCGCAAAATACATATGTTTGTGTGCATGAGCCCTAAGGGTGATTTTTCATTCCTGGGCTTCTTACTTTCATTTTATAACACATGTAGCTGCCATTTTACTCCTAGCTCAAGGAAATTTGTATTTGTGGCGAATGAAATTTTTTCAAAACTTTAGATGAAATTCCACTTTGGATTCTTTGATTCGCTCAACACTATCACATACAATAAATAAACCTTCCATGAACTAATAAAAAGAAATCTCCTAATGGTGATTACATCACAATCTCTGACCAGCACTGGATGTATCTATTATCTGCTTATTTCTGCTAAAAGGGTAAGAAGAATTTGTAATTCTATAAATGCAGATTAAGAAGATGCACTAAGTACGTGCGGAAAATCTGTCTGTAGATTTTCAAATGGAATACATTAGAATGAGCATATTAATGCTGCAGATGAGATGAGGTGATGTCGTCTAGGAGTCTCAAATGGAATTTCAAACATTAAATTGATAATTAAAGTTCTAGATTGTGAGTGGGTGGAACATATAGACAATTTTATATAATAATTACAAATATTATTATCCTTTCATTTTTTCAATAACAAAAACATAAAAAGTCAACTATATAATTTTGCACATGCCACTTTCCTCCACTATAACAACATACATGAATCCTCAAATAGTTATAAGCACATCCAATAACAGAAAAAAATATATAAAAAATGTATTGAAAAAAAAAGAAAAAATATATGTACCATGTGTCTGAGTCCCAAAAAATTGACAACACTTCCCCTTTAAAGAGGATTGTCTGCAGCAGTCATGTGAACAGTACAAGCATTACTACATATATAAGGCTACTTTCGCACTAGCATTTATTGCGGATCCGTCATGGATCTGCAAAAACGCTTCCGTTACAATAATACAACCGCATGCATCCGTCATGAAAGGATCCGTTTGCATTATCTGTAACATAGCCAAGACGGATTCGTCATGTGGCAGACTATGTCAGAGAAAACAGATCCATCCCTGTTGACTTACATTGTGTACCAGGAGCCGTTTGGCTCAGTTTCGTCAAGCGGACAGCAAAAAGCTGCAGGCAGCCTCCAGAGCGGAATGGTGACTGATCGGAGGGAAACTGATGCCTTCTGAGCGGATCCTTTTTCATTCAGAATGCATTAGGGCAAAAATGATCAGTTTTGGACCGATCCTGAGAGCCCTGAACGGGTCTCACAAACAGAAAACCAAAACGCGAGTGTGAAAGTAGCCTATGTGAAACTGTAGAGCAAAGCATTTTGATGTAAAATACTGCATTTGTCCTAGTTTTACAAGGCCATGTATGGGGAACGTGATTACAGAGCTTACATTGCTCTTTTGTGATGTCTGAAGTAATACAGCTTATACAGTGTGTTTTATGTGTTGAGAAAGCTTTTATTATCCCCAAAATTAGAGAAGAAGCATTATGTGATCGGCACTTTAGAGTGCTTCTTTGCTCATACCAATGTTTTGTAGTGGAAGGGCAAAAATAATGACGTTCACGTTAACCGGACAAGTATAATAGTCGAGACAAATGGTTCCTCCGTTCATTATTTCCTTCAGTTTATGATTAAGGTGTTTAAATAAAAAAAGAAAAATCTACAATTTGTGGTCAAGGACAATGCTGGCTTTATAGGTTCTGTATGCACAAAATTAGTCACTTCCTGTAATACTGTAAGTTACCATCGAAACTAGGAGAATCTAGGACACAACTCTAGCTGCTAGCACTATCCTTTTTTACATCATGGCAAACTAATACTTAACAGTTTAGATTATACGGATAGAGAGAGACTAGTTTGCAACTTTGCAAGTTTCACAATGCATAAATGTGTTGTCTGGGGGGTACTGTTTCTCATTATAGAGAGCGCCTTGTATACATTGCACTTGTGTGGAGTATTGTAGGCCAAGCAATGCTCCTCTGGGTTTCTGGAAATTATGTTTAAATTAGTTTTCCTATTTGATGCCAGCAGATATAAGATGTGCTAATTTTAAAATATATTCCCTAAAAACCCAGAGGACCATTGTCATCATGCATATTTACTGGTCCTCATAATAAAAATAATACCCACCCAGAGGTATCCCAAGACCTTTAACTAGAAAAGCTGATTCTATCTGCTTTGTGTGGATAAAATACTTTTGTCCTGAAAGAACTGTTTGCAGATCTGAGGCTGGCTTAGCTAATTTCCTAGTTTTGCTAAATGTTTAAAAGGCTAAGCATTAACTTTCTCATGTGGTTATGTCTTTATTTGTATGAAATGAATTACAAAATATTTAAGCTTGTAAGAATTAATAATTAGCAAATCCATTTTACAATTTTGGGATTGATTTCAGACGAACCAGAGAGATACCCTCAATGTAATATTCAATGGAAAACGAGACAAAAGAACTAGAATATCTCACCCAGGATGATGCTTCTCTCAATGATACATGCACGCTAGCTTGTTCCTGAAAGACAATAGAAGCAGAATGTTGCCTTGCTTGGATGACTGACTATCCTTGGGTGAAGGGGGGGGGGTACTCTTCAAGGTACTTTTTATCATTAAGGAGACAAACAAAAATATGTATTGCATTAGAGGTGACACTACGCTTGGCTGTTAGGAAGATGATAGGCAAATTCCTATATCTTAATTTGGCTGGCATGAGATAATATTAGTGTTCTTTTATTTGTTGCAAGCAAATTAGAATTTCTTTCCCAGAAACCCAAAGTTAGGCAAATTAGTTTGCTTGACACAAACGAAAAAAGGGGTGATATTGTCTAATGCCAGCAGAATTAAGATGTGGGAAATGCATCAATTTTTCCCACAAAGTGAGAGCAGGATTTCTTGGCATACAATACTCATTAAGAATATTTTTTGGTCTCCCTACTGATTATCCACCACAAAGAGTATTCCCTAAGGCCAGTCAGATAAGACAAGGTCATTTTCCCTTGAGACATTCTAGTTCTTTTGTATTTCTATAAGGATAACTAGTTTGCAAGTCTTGTTGAGAGAAATGTATTTCAAGGTTTTATATTCTGGTTTATTTTAGATCGAAAATGAGATTGTATGCTTCATTTTCACTTGTATGTTGTCTCTTTTCTAGTTTACTTAGTGAGGTTTTTAAAATAAAAAAATTGTCTTTGTGTTTTATAAATCAATTTTTCTCCTATTTCTTCTGCTAAGTTTTTTTGGTAGACTCAAACTATTCACTAAGTGCATTTACATAATGTATTTTTTCTATAGCTATGTTTCTATCTTCACATAATGCTTCTCTGGAAAAGAGACTTACAAGCTAGTGTCCCATCCAAGAAGGAGGAAAACTGTCTCATACCAGGAAGCCAACTCGTTCTGGGTAACTGTCAGGAAGACGGGGACGTCATCTTTCCCCGGGGTCGGAGGGTACAGGATAGGGTATGAATCTCCCATCAGCCTGGCAGATCCACAGGCATCCCAGCCGCTAATGCGCTCATTTAGTCCTCAGCTGTGGACCTTGCTGGAGGAGGTTTTCCAGCCACACACACACATGCCTTCACCTGCAATTGGGCCACAGGAGAGGACGCTTCCTTCTCACCTTGGAGACCAGGGGCGGACACACACCCTCTGGCTATAAAAACCTGATCAGATCCCTGGCTGAGTGCTGTTATTCCACCTTATGGTGAGAAATACTAAGACTCCTAGGTGCCTTGTTCACTGTTTCCTGCTGGCTTCCCGTGTACCAAATTTGGAACGACCACCATTTCTGACCCTGTGCTTCCTGCCTCGACCTTGGATTTTGCCCGACAACTCTTTTGGATTGTCCTTTGGGACCTCATTTTCTGGCTGCTACCTGCCAGTGAGTTCCCTCCTTGCTGTTCTCCCTCAAGCTCGCATGTCAGAGCCTGACAGTAACTACCTGTTAACCAAGCTGACCAAATAAACTTTGCTTGGTTACCTGAGAGGCTTTGGTTGGGGTACTGTTTTTTCTTATGGAGGGCACCAAGTATGCATTAAGAGTATTGTAACCCAGTCCATATACCTCTCGGGTTCTGGGGAAAAAAATCAAGAAAATCAGCAAATCTTACATCTGCTGACATCAGCCAGGCATATAAAAGCTATTTGAGCATCTTTCAAGGAACTGCCTGGCCTGCAATACTACACACGTGTACTATGTTTACTAGGCAATCTCCATAATGAGAAAGAGTACCCCCAGATAATGCATATATTGGTAAGAAACCCACAGTAGCATTCTAGTCTCTCTCTTTTTTTCTCTTGTAGAATTGATTCGTAACCAACTTTTTTCAAAAATTTGACTAACCAAATCTTCTAAGGTTCGCTCATCTCTGCTCTACTGTAAGAGCAGCCATACTATAAAAGTCTCTACGGTAAGAGTGGTCATACTGTGGAGCAATGTACTGTAAGAACAGTCACTCTGTGGAGCTCTCTACTGTAAGAATGGTCATACTTTGAAGGTCTCTACCAAAGAGCGATCACATTAGGGAGATCTTTACCGTAAGAGCAGTCAAACTATAGAGGTCTCTACTGTACGAGCGGCCACAATATTGAGGTCTCTACTGTAAGAACAGGCACTGTGTAGAGTTCTTTGCTGTCATACCATGGAGGTCTCTATTGTAAGAGCAATTTATCTACTTTTAGGACTTGTGTGAAAATAGTATGTGGTTTTAGGTCAAATTTATGTAGAAATATAGAAAATTTTGTAAGGTTCACAAAATAAAGGTGCGCCAGCTGCCTTAAAGAGTTACTGATCATATCTAGAGTTGAGCAAACAACTGGAAGTTCGGGTTCGACAGGTTCGGCAATACTTCACAAAAAAGGTTGGGTTCGGGATCCGAACTTAACCCAAACGTGACCCCGAACCCCATTAAAGTCAATGGGTACCAGAACTTTTTGGCACTAAAATGGCTGTACAAAAGTCCTGGAAAGGGCTAGAGGGCTGCAAAAGGCAGCAACATGTGGGTAAGTGCCCTGCAAAAAAATGTGGATAAGGAAATTACTTAAAATAAAATAAATAAAATGTAAAATCAAAATTTTGATCTAGGAGGAGGAAATGGATGTGGAGTAGAAGGTTGAGGAGGAATCAGGTGGGAATGCCATCAGCAGCACATCTACCAGCGTGCGTTTGTAGTCACGCATCTTTCGATCATTAACAGACGTTTTTACCAAATTTGGTTCCCTGTCAGCAATGCACAGCAGGGGGTTTTCACCGGCAAAACGGGGTTCATATCACCCACCAATGGAACA
The DNA here is from genome assembly GCA_033119425.1 of Bufotes viridis. Taxonomy (NCBI): domain Eukaryota; kingdom Metazoa; phylum Chordata; class Amphibia; order Anura; family Bufonidae; genus Bufotes; species Bufotes viridis. Next base: position 6,538,483 of record CM065597.1, read on the forward strand.
GACGATTTTTAAAAATGTAGGCCCCTGGCACCCAGGCAGGAGGGGTTTATTTATGACAAAACAGGGTTTATGTCAGCCACCAATGGAACAGGCAATTTTTAGAAATGTAAGCCCCTGGCACCCAGGCAGAGGAGAGGTTAATTCATGGCAACACGGGGTTCATGTCACCCACCAATGGAACAGATGATTTTTAAAAATGTAGACCCCTGGCATCCAGGCAGATCAGGGTTTTTTCACCGGCAAAGCAGGGTAAATGTCATTTACCAATGGAATAGACAATTTTTAAAAATGTAGGCCCCTGGCACCCAGGCAGAGGAGGGGTTTATTCACGGCAACACAGGGTTCATGTAACCCACCAATGGAACAGGCAATTTTTTAGAAATGTAGGCCCCTGGCACCCAGGCAGAGCAGGGGTTTATTCAAGGCAAGACGCGTTGCGGTGGTCTTCCAATGTCTTCATCCTCAAACCTAAGTGGTTGGGCATCCGTGCACTCAATTCCTTCCACTTCTGGGGCAGGGATATGGTTATGGCCCTGGAAAACCCTGCTAGCAAAGTCATCAAAAAGCATAAGAGACTGCTGCATGACTTGGGGCTCAGATTGCTTGGCTGATTTGCAAGGGGGTGAGGTGAAAGACTGATGGGCATGGGCTGCAGGTGCCAACTCTGAGCTTTCAGCAGGGGACGGGGTGGGAGACAACGTGAAGGAACTGGAGGCACTGTCAGCCCCCCAATCTACTATCGCCTGTACATGTTCTTGCCTCACCATTTGTAGAGCGGCAGTCGGGCCTACCAAATAACGCTGCAGGTTCTGTCGCTTACTCGCACCAGAGGAAGGTGTTTCACTTGGACCTGTAGTTGGCGCTGAATGGCCATGTCCTCTCCCAGCAAAAGGAGCTCCACCAACACCACCACGACCATGCCCATGTTCCTTATTTAATGTTCTCCTCAATTTTTGCTTTCACCCACCAAGCTAAAAGATGGTTTTTCTCCGGTGTCAATTTTACTGCCAATAGTCAACAATTAAGTTCACTAACAGTAAGGCAGCGCCTGTGTCATAAATAGAATACATTTCTTTAGGTCACACAACAGTGTAACAGAGCAATTTAATACAATTACTTCACAATCACCAAAAAATAGATTTTTCAAACCAACAATGTAAAAGCAGAAGTTAACAGTTTAATTTGGCTGTCAGAAATGCAGCGTAAATGTGTTATCTACTATTGATGACCGGCAGAGACAATATTCAAATTAACGATATTTCGCGAATATTCGTTAGAATATTCGTCATATATTCGTGAATATTCGTATTCGAGATTATTCTATTGATTGCGAAAAATCGGCAATGTAATAATCGTGTAATGATAATATTCTAAAACACGAATATATAGCACTATAGAATATATTATATATTAGTTTTTTAGAAATATACGTCATTTTTTCCAATTTAATGTGAACAGTCATTGGCCCAAAAGCAACTTAAGCAGGGAGGAATCATGACTTCAGATGAAAAAAAATGACGAATATTCTAAAAAACAAATATATAATACTACATTCTAGTGCTATATATTTGTGTTTTAGAATATTCGCATTACGCGAATATTATATATTGCCGATTTTTCACATAAGAGAAAATTAATTAAATAATGAAGATTACTTTAATTCACTACAGACTACAATATTGCAGCCTTCCCACATTGGCCCCCAAGCAAGAAGCAGGTAGGTTTACTAGGTAAGAAGTTTAAAAAAAAAAACACGAATATTCGTTTTTAGGCATATATATCACTATATTTGAAATATTTGCGAATTCTCGAGGTGCCGATGTTCGCGATAAAAATTTTCAATTCGAATAGTCGCGCTCAACACTACTATCTACCACAAAACCTGTGTGTTTGCAACCAACTATGTAAATGCAGAGTTCCACAGGTTACTTAAAATGACTGAAATACAGGGTAGGCCTCAGATCTGCTATGTAGCACAAAACCAGTGTTTATTGCAACAAACTACAGGAATGCTGTATGTCACTGCTAAATTTAAAATAGGTTTTTGTTTGTTGCATGCAAAACTGCTCTGTGGAACTACAATACCAGTTTATTTACCCCAAATACAGGAATGCAGTATGTAACTGCTAAATTTAAAAACAGGATTTTCAGTGTTGTATGCAACAGTGCTCTATGACACCACAATACAGGTTTTTGCCCCCAACTACAGAAATGCACTATGTCACCCCTAAATTATAAAATAGGTAATGTAGGGGGACCTGACCTGCCAGAAAAAAAGTATTAGGCTGAAGTCCCTGGCAGGCTGGCATTCATGCAGGTCACATGCAGTTCCAAAGACACTGCAGTTGCTAAAATGGCCGCCAACCTCCACCTCACTAACAGATGGATTAAAAATTATTTGGCAGTATCACTGGGCTCAGGGCTGGGTACAAGAATGTAGCATAGCACCCTCAATAATTGCTGTAGCTTGAAGATTTAACAACACCAAGTTCAACAAAATTCTTCCCTAATCTGTCCCTCAGAGAAGTCGCAGCATCCTATCCCTACACTGAGAAGAGCAGTGTGACGTGCGGCGCTATGTGACTCCAGCTTAAATAGAGGCTGGATCACATGCGGCTCTTGGCCAATCACAGCCATGCCATTAGTAGGCATGGCTGTGATGGCTTCTTAGGGCAAAGTAGTGAAACGCTTGTGGATTGGCTGCTGTGCAGCCTTTCAAAAAGCGGGAAGAAATCACCGAACAACGGACCCGAACCCGAACTTTTACGGAAATGTTCAGGTTCGGGTGCGAAAAACCGTAATTTCCGGTACTAACCCAACCTTTATAGTTCATGTTCGCTCAACCCTAATCATATCTAATCTTTTGATGGCTTTATGGACATTTTCGCAGCTTACCATAAATACAAATTTCTTATAGGTGTTCTTTTTTTTTATATTAATGAGCTATCCTGGTCATTAATATATAGGTCATCAATATCAGATTGGCAGTGGCTGACTTCCCGCACCCCTGCTGATCAACTGTTTGAAAGGAAAACAGCACTCATATACGTGTAGTCTTCTGTTCGTTGTTTACCTGCCCGCCATCGCAACTGCAACGGTGTGCACGTGTAATTACAGCTCAGCCATCCCATTCACTTCAATAAGACAGCTCCTTCCTGTTCAAAGGAACAGGAAGGAGCCATTCCATTGAAGAGCATGGAATGACTTAGTTGTAATTACCTCTGCTTAGCATGGTGGTTGTGATGGCGAGCCAGTAAACAATGAGAAGAAGGCAGTGCTCTTACAAGAACTGCTTTCTATTCAAACAGCTGATTGGTGGTGGTGCTGGGGTCGGCCCCCCACTGACCTGATATTGACATTAATATTAAAAAAGCAGACAAGCCTTTAATCTGCATTGTTCTTAAATGCAGTGCATTTGTAGTATGTCACTGAAGTCAATACACAAAGTCTAAACCATATTGAGTATGCACCATCCTGCGATATTATGGTATATGCACAAAATTTTAGTGCCGGAGAACATGACATCAGACAGCATAGGAGCAGTTAATCAAGTCGAAAAGTTAGGTGCGAGGTAGAGATTACGAGGCACAGTATAAGGTCTAGCTATGATCACTGCTCACTGGGCACTTGACACCACATTTGCATATGTAGTACCCTAGAGCAGGGGTACTTGGAAGTCTGGACTTTTGTGGAGATTTGCCCGTTTGCCCAATGCTAATTTATAAACGTCTTACTTTATTTTATTTTAAAGGGTTAACTTGCATTGCTTAATACAGTTTAACTGCATTTTACATGTATGTTGCAATATATATATCCTGTTCTGTATTTGGGAGGCTCTGTGGAAAGGGTTAATGAACACTGAGAGACTTTTGGGACTTTAAATGAGAAACTGGTAATTTTCCACAGCTGCCATAGGTTTTAAAGAATAGCATGTTAAAGAAGAACATGTTTTGGAGGGAAAAGGCCAGGCTTGTTTACCACCAAAACCAGACAGACTGACCTTGTGAATGTCTGGTTTAGCTCTGTTGTTATGGCTTAAAATGTGTTTGTTTCTGGAAAAACTGCTGTGTCATTTTCATTGAGTATTATTGAAGCTCTGATGTAAGTCTATGACAGACAGGAAGAGTAGAAATGTATCTGTTTGTGCTGAATTTCTCCACTCCACCCCTCCCACTAGAATATTTAAGTTCAGCCAGAAACTGTATTTAAGGAGAGCAGTCAGAGACCCCAGTGTTTTGCAGTTAGGGACCAGTGACTAGAAGAAGATGCTGAGATGGGGACGCTGAGCCACAGACCATGGGTCACCATTCCTGTGACCAAGGAGGCACCCGGACTACTGAGCTACAGACCTTGGGCCTCCAGCTTTTGGTCATTGTACTAGCGCTCTGAGAGAGAGAGAGAGAGAGACAGAGAGAAAGATCGAGAGAGAGATAGAGAGGGGACAGCTCAGGCCTTTCCTCAGTATAAAACCCTTCTTCTGCCAGAGAGGAGACTGGGGAAGCCAGCCCAATGCCTCGCCGGTATTGTTTTACACCTGAATTCCTCCAGTAAAGAAGTACACTGGTTACTGTAGACCTTGACTCTCTGGACTTATTTCCCACCATGCATTACCATCCCTTCCGGAGAGCAGCAACACTTGGTGACACCTCAACAACGTCCAGGGGACCCAGTGTAATGTTGGGGCCTCCCCAAACCTGGCAGCTGCACGTATGGCATAATACATTGCTTTCTTTCTAATTAGATCTCACTTCACATGAATAAAGGTATGTTTGCAAATAGAGATGTTGCGGACATTAAATTTTCCATTCGCAAACGGCGAACGTGAACTTCCGCAAGTGTTCGCAAACGGGAGAACCGGGCGAACCGCCATAGACTTCAATAGGCAGACGAATTTTAAAACCCACAGGGACTCTTTCTGGCCACAATAGTGATGGAAAAGTTGTTTCAAGGGGACTAACACCTGGACTTTGGCATGCCGGAGGGGGATCCATGGCAAAACTCCCATGGAAAATTACGTAGTTGACGCAGAGTCGGGTTTTAATCCATAAAGGGCATAAATCACCTAACATTCCTAAATTGTTTGGAATAACGTGCTTTAAAACATCCAGTGTGTGTATACGATCAGGTCTGATGTTGTATCGATCAGGTAGTGTAAGGGTCACGCCCGCTTCACAGTGACAGACCAAACTCTGACAGACCAAACTCCCCGTTTAACGCACTGCAAACAACCGCAAACAGTCCATTTGCACAACCGCAAACTCCCCATTTGCACAATGTTGGATACCAAGCTAGCCATATCCTGTTCCTTCTGTTCACTGACATCATTGAAGGTCTCTTCCTCCACCCAGCCACGTACAACACCAAGGGTCCCCAAAAGGTGACAACAAGCACCCCGGGAGGCCTGTTGTGGTTGGTCTTCCACCTCCTCAAAGCTACCTTCCTCCTCTGACTCCTCTTCTTCAGACTCCTCTCTCTGCGTTGCCGCAGGTCCAGCAATCGACGATGACAAGGCTGCTTCTGGTGGTGATGGTGACTAGTGATGAGCGGCAGGTGCCATATTCGATTTCGACGAAATTCGATATTCGTCGAAATCGAATATTCGTCATTTTTTCTAGTTATCGCGATTAACATGCGATTTAAATAATCGCATATTGCGATTTGTACTTAAGGCTACTTTCCTATTGGTTTCATATCTAGAATTAGCGAGGATGACGAATATGACGAATGTATTCGTCTATTCCTCAAAACGAAGATAACGAAGTATTCTACATCTTCGTTTTAGCTACCTATTCGTCAACTTTGCTAATTCTAGCAATCAAATAGGAAGGTTGATTATAGAGACAGCTGTGTTAAATTCGCTATGCGATTTTTTTTTTTTTAATAAATAGAATACTTATAATAATTTTATCAAGTAATATAATTATTGTATTAAAAAAAAATAAATCGCATAGCGAATTTAACTACAGCTGTCTGGTAAGTCAACCTTCCTATTTGATTGCTAGAATTAGCGAATAGCAAAGTTGACGATGACGAGGCGAATAGGTTGCTAAAACGAAGATGTAGAATACTCCGTTATCATCGTTTTGAGGAATATGACGAATACATTCGTCATATTCGCTATTCGCTAATTCTACCAAGCCAACCATAACTTCTGTGCTCATGGAGCGTCCCCATCACCATGGGAACGTCTCCATATACTAAAATGTACTGTCGGATTTGAGGAATTACGTTGAAATCGCAATGCGATTAATTCAAGTTATATTAATCGCATTGCGATTTCAACTTAGAGCTGGGTTTATAATGGGTCAGCTTGCTAGAATTAACGAAGTTAACGAATATGGAATATAGCAGCAGTGCTAAGTTGAAATCGCAATGCGATTAATTTAACTAAAGTATTCGCATTGCGATTTCAACTTAGCACTGCTAGTGCATAGCATTAGCTATACTCCATATTCGTTAATTCTAGCCTATGTAAGATAGCAGTGCTAAGTTGTAATCGCAATGCGATTAATATAACTTGAATTAATCGCATTGCGATTTCAACGTAATTCCTCAAATCCGACAGTACATTTTAGTATATGGAGATTCTCCCATGGATGGGGACGCTCCACATGAGCACGGAAGTCGGCAGAAGCGGCAACGGGCACTGACTAGAGCAGCCAGGAAGCCAGGAATCCTCAGGACAGGTAAGAACTACTTTTGGGAAGTAGGAAAGAAAAAAATATAACTAAAAAAAAAAAAAAAAAAAAAAAAGAAAAACGAATATTCGAAATAGCGAATTTATAGCGCTATATTTGAAATATTCGCGAATTAGCGAAGTGCCGATATTCGCTAAAAAAATTCGCTTTTCGAATATTCGCGCTCAACACTACTGGTTACCACAACTCTTCCTCTTCATGCTCATCTATGGCTTGATCCAACACATTTCGCAGGGCACGCAGGGCAAAATGCATATGGGATGAGGTCGATGATGTTGCCTTGGGTTTGACTAACCAGGTTTTCACCTCCGCAAAAGGATGCATGAGCCTACAGCCATTGTGCACGAGCGTTCAGTAACACGGACAAAAAAATACCCAGCTTCACAGAGGCTGTTCCCTTTTTTTTTTTTATTAAAAAAAAATCTGTTCTTACCAGTTTAATCTCTGCTTTGTCCCCTATCAGGGGCCGGTGTATGGAATAGATTTTAGGAACCGGGAGATGGAAAAAGATGGTTGGTCGGTCCTCTTCCTTCCAATTTGGGTTACTGCGCGTGCGCCGTGCAATGTACTGTGCCACCCTATATGAGTGGTGTGTTAAGTAGTACTATTCCTATCCGTTTAATCCCTGCTACGTCCCCTATCAGGGGACATGTATCGAATAGATTTTAGGAAGCGGGAGATGGAAAAAGATGATTGGTCGGTCCTCTTAATTCCAATTTGGGGCACTGCGCGTGCGCCGTGCAATGTACTGTGCCACCAATAAAAATAGTGTGAACTACTATTCTTACCATTTTAATCTTTGTTAAGTCCTCTATCAGGGGACGTGTATTGAATTGAATCCTTGCATGGGGAGATAGAGAAAAAAGCTTGCTCTGTCTGCTTCCTTCTAATTTTGGGCACTTGCAATGGAATTTGCCACCAATGCAACTAGTGTTAACTAAGTCCTATTCCTATCATCTTAATCTCTGTTTTGTCTCTTATCAGGGCCAGGGCCGGTGTAGTGAATAGATTTTTGGAATCGGGAGATGGAAAAAGACCCATGCTCGGTCCACTTCGTTTGAATATTAGGTCACTGCGTGTGCGCCGTGCAATGTACTGTGCGACCCTATATGAGTGGTGGGCAGTGCGCACAGTACAGTCAGTGGGCCTGCGGCCTCTCACACACGGGCAGGCAACTACAATATATATAGATATAAAAAATAAAAGCAGACTGATGTACCAGCCCTAAAAAGGGCTTTTTGGGGTGCTGTCAGGACGCTGTCCTTACAGCAGATGAGTCTCTGAGGACTGGAGTGGACACAGAACACTGGCCTAGCTAACGCTTTCTCTATTAAAGGGGTTCTTCACTTTGTTACAACTGATGATCTATCCTCAGGATATATCATTAACATCTGATCGGCCGGCGTCCGACACCTGGGACCCCCGCCGATCAGCTGTTTGAGAAGGCAGCGGCGCTGCAGGAGTGCCGCGGCCTTCTCACTGTTTACCGCTGCTAGCACCGCACCCAGTGACGTCACGACTTGTATCAAATGGCGTGGGAGAGGCTTAGCTCTGTTCACAAGTCGTGACTTCACTGGGCGGGACGCTAGCAGCGGTAAACAGTGAGAAGGCCGTTGCGGTCCTGCAGCGTTGCTGCCTTCTCAAACAGCTGATCGGCGGGAGTCCCGGGTGTCGGATCCCGGCCGATCAGATGCTGATGATCTATCCTAAGGATAGATCATCAGTTGTAACAAAGTGAAGAACCCCTTTAATTCAGCAGCAGCAGCATTCTCCCTGCTCTAACTAACACTGCAGCTTCAGAATGAATCTAAGATGGATGCTTTCCTTGCGTTTTGATAGGAGATGGGAGGGTCTGGGAGCGAGGGTATGCTGATTGGCTGGAATGTGTCTGCTGACTGTGAGGTACAGGGTCAAAGTTTGCTCAATGATGACGTATAGGGGGCGAACCGAACATCGCATATGTTCGCCCGCCGCGGCGAACGCGAACATGCGATCATCGTCGGTGAATAGTTTGGGACATCTCTATTTGCAAATAGGTCTTCACAACCCTACCTGGTTTAATGGTGAGAAACATGGAAGGACTTCCTCTAATACAGACAGTAAGGAGGAGGAGAAGAAAGAGGTGTTACTAGTCTCTGGAACATGTATGTTCCTTAATTCACATACACCATTGTGGGATATTTCTGTATGCTTCCTGGTATTGCACTGAGCAGAGGGGACAAAGCCTTTCTCTAGTCACAGATGTTACTATTTTATTATTGCATGTGTAATTATGCCTGAAGAAGGAGCCTCTGTGCTCTGAAAGCTTGCAATATATTTTTGCTGGTTAGCAAATAAAGGTATCACTCACATAATACTTTTGTATTTATTAACACAAAAGTATTCAACATCACGTTTTATCTCTGATAATTAGCTGTTATGTGCAAAAATAGATGAAAAATATTTAAAAAAAAAACTAATTGGAATTCCTGGGGAAGCAAATGGTTGTGATGTGAGAGCCCCGGCTGCTAATGAACATTTACTGACTGAGTAAGCGCTTGCATTATCAACCTGGCTGACAATAAAAGCACTAAGTTGTCATCACATGTGCTCTACAGTGTGGCCCCAAGGTAATAGACAGCAGGCTCTCAGAGAGTGTCATGTGTGGTGCCACATAGGACTGCACTGTGTAAGGCATTGACTGCATTATTATCATACACAGTAAAGGTTCTGAGAAACTCAGCTCTGCTGCATATGTACCCAGATAGAATGCCGTCCTCTATTGCTTGCACAGTACATAGTCAGAATGTGTAGTGTCCCTTTAAATCTAGGTCTAACCACATCTACATTTATCAGATCTGGGATTGCTCTCTGATGATGAACGCTTCATTGCAGTGAATGGTTACAGGTCAGTGTCACCCGGAGCTTGTTCTTCGGCCGTGTGACATCTTCTCCATCACTATGGAGACTTCATCCTGTTTATAAAGTATAAATATGGAAATGATACAAAGTTGCAGTTTGACGCAGCAGAATACAATGTGTCTGCTTTTCAATCAATGTAACAGATTGTGTTCCCTCTATCTAACCAAAGCCGATCTGATTATTCATCCATCTCAGATAAAGCGATGTTGAAAGCGGATATAATATTTATCAAGACAGGGAGAAAACAGCGTAGGGGAACACAGTGAGCGGATCTGATGGGATTCTCTCAGCTCTGGACTGTGCATAATGTTTAATTCTTTTGTATGAATATCTGTGCGGTCTGCGGTTGTTCACATGAAGCTGGTTACTGGATGTGATGCGAATGCAAACTGGGATCCATGAGTATTTATGCAGCGGCGGCCTCACACTGTCAAGTAAATCTGTCAGTTCTGAAATGAACGTGACTGCGGCTAAACAGAAGCAGTGAGCATTAATCTAATTTAATGTCTGTATCTGGGTTACATGTCACAAAGCATGGACGTTTGTGGAGTGATGATTGCCCACATTCTGAGTTCCAAGTAATTTTCTATACTGTATACTGTTCATCCTAGACATCAATGTCTATAAACAGAATTCCAGAATTCCTAAGAATAGAAAGAGACTGATAGGACCCCCATATGATGCTTAAACAGAGACAGACACTGACAGGACCTCCCACATGACTCTTAAGAATAGAAAGAGACTGATAGGACCCCCTACATGACTCTTAAGAATAGAAAGAGACTGATAGGACCCCCATATGATGCCTAAACATAGACAGACACTGACAGGACCTCCCACATGACACCTAATCATTGAAAGACACTGATAGGACCCCCATATGATGCCTAAACAGAGACAGACACTGACAGAACCTCCCACATGACTCCTAAGAAGAGAAAGAGACTGATAGGACCCCCATATGATACTTAAACAGAGACAGACACTGACAGGACCTCCCACATGACTCCTAAGAATAGAAAGAGACTGATAGGACCCACATATGATGCCTAAACATAGACAGGTGCTGATAAGACCTCCACATGACTCCTAAAAATAGAAAGAGACTGATAGGACCCCCATATGATGCCTAAACATAGACAAACGCTGACAGGACCTCCTACATGACTCCTAATCATTGAAATACACAGATAGGACACCCATATGATGCCTAAACATAGACAGGTGCTGATAAGACCTCCACATGACTCCTAAGAATAGAAAGAGACTGATAGGACCCCCATATGATGCCTAAACATAGACAGACACTGACAGGACCTCCCACATGACTCCTAAGCATTGGAAGACACTGATAGGACCCCCATATGATGCCTAAACATAGACAGGCGCTGATAAGACCTCCCCATGACTCCTAAGCCTAGAAAGAGACTGATAGAACCCTCACACAATACCTAAACATAGACAGAACCTAACAGTACCTCCTACATGACTCCTAATCATCGAAAGGCATGGATAGGACCCCCACATGATGCTTAAACATAGACAGGCGCTGATACGACCTCCACATGACTCGTAAGAATAGAAAGAGACTGATAAAACCCTCACACAATACCTAAACATACACAGACACTGACAGGACCTCCCACAGGACTCCTAAGAATTGAAATAGACTGATAGGACCCCCACATTATGCCTAAACATAGACAGGCGCTGCAGGACCTCCACCATGACTTCTAAGTAGGCTTGAGTAAATCGAGCTTCGGAACATTCCGTACAGCATTACAATGTATAGGCTACAAAACTTTGTCTCGCCCAAAGTCGAGCGAGACTTCAGTAAATAACTTCGGTATTCCTATTTGCTTATTTTGGATTCCTATTTTAAAATGTTTTTAAATAAACAGATAGGAATACCAAAGTTATTTACCAAAGTCTCGCACAACTTCGGGCGAGACGTTTTTCTAAGCATAGAAAGACACTGCAAGGACCTTCCACATGATTCCTAAGAATAGAAAGAGACTGATAGGACCCTCATATGATGCCTAAACATAAACAGGCACTGATAAGACCTCCACCGTGGCTCCTATGCTTGAAATGACACTGATAGGACCCCCCGAAAAGAAAGACACTCCTAGGACCCTACACATTGCACCTAAGCATAGAAAAACACTGATATGAGCTCACACATGAATCCTAAGCGTAGAAAAACACTGATAGGAGCTCACACATGAATCCTAAGCGTAGAAAAACACTTATAGGAGCTCACACATGAATCCTAAGCGTAGAAAAACACTGATAGGAGCTCACACATGAATCCTAAGCGTAGAAAAACACTGATAGTAGCTCACACATGACTCCTATGCTTAGAAAGAACAGAGGTTTAAATGGAATGAATTGCAAGATATGCAGTTTTCCCCCAATAAAACTATATATCAGTTTGCACAGCTCCTCCTGCTCTATAACCTGCAGCCTGCAGATTGCATTATCACGGTGACAGGTTTCCTTTACATTTCAGATACAGTTTTTGAACTCGTTTTTTTTACTCCAAAGTAAAAAGTGGATCGTACAAGCAAGAAAAAAGTCCTTCCATTAACAGCAATAAAAACTGTAGGTGAGATTCCAGCATCAATCATATCTCTAAACTGCTATCGACAGCTCAGAGCAGCCGCTCAATGAAGATGGCTGCCCCATAACCATACAGAGAAGAGAGAAAAAAATATGATAAATATTGAATGCAAGGAATTAAACCAGGAACAAGGAATATGTTTTAGTTACACTCATAATTGTACATACAGTTTGTGATACATTCCCTTCAAATAGGAAGGGGCTATAGGATATAGTATATAAAGATAAATACAGAAACACTGCAAAGTATTCAAGTTAACTGAATTCATAACAAAGTTACGCATGCAGATACATTTGTTGCAATTTGTACCCAGAATCAATGTTTTTATTCTGCGTTACTCTGCCCGCTGCTGCCCTGCGCCTCTGCACTGACTAAATAACTATGTGAACTCTGTTTTTCAGGTCTGACATCAGACGGGCGGTTTATAAGCTCGCCGCTCCCAGCTCTACCTTAATAAGCAAAGCTGTTCTGACAACCATATCACATACATAATGTATTTACCAACTGTTGCTGCAAGTCCAAAAATTCCTGAACAAGACTTTATTTGGATGTGCACAGTACCTGCTCTGTAGTGCGCAAAACGCAGTTCAGGAGCCTCAGGCTACAGAGCAACAAAAACCAAGCAAACCTTTGAAAAAGAATGACAATTTTCAGAAAACCCAGTGATCTTCAAAAGTCTCTTTGTGTCTAAAGGGATAAGAGGCCATCAGCGAATCTCTACCGCTCATGAATAAGATTTGGTCATGAAAGAAAGTATTGATCGATTCCTAAATTGAAATGTTTATGGAAGATCTTAAATTGTGCAACTTTACAGGCATAGATCCGTGATGACACTAAATATCTGTAGAAACATTTCTGAAGACATTATGGGGCACATTTATTACGATCAGCGTTTTAGACGTCGGTCTTAATAAACCCCTAAGCTGGTGGTGGTTCCGGCAAAGTTATAAAGAGGTGCCAGCCTCTCCATAACTTCGTTGGATCTTACGTCAGTTCTAATTGTAAGACAGCTTCCTTACTGTCAGGAAACAGGTGTAGAAAATAGTAAATGAGGCAGGCCTCGCAGCCCATCCCCTTCCCTACCCATGCCCACTTCTTTAGAACTGGCATGAGTGGGGAGAAGTCGCCGATTCTGAGCCTGAAAGATGCCTAATAAAGGCGTATTTCAGCTTAATAAATGACTCCTTATAATTCTACAGATCCATCACTAGTGCCATCACATATCTATATAACTGTGCATCCTATTGGCAAACAACATTGTGACATAATACACCAGATGGGAACTCCTCCACATTCCAACTCCACAAGTGTCTATGACATCCAATTCTAAATCCATAGGCATTAACATGGAGTTACTTCTCCCGACCCCCACCTTCTGCTCTTCTCGTAAAGACTTTCTAAAAGATTTTGGAGGGTGTCTGGAGGAATTTTTGCCCCCTTTATCCGGAATATCATTTGTGAGGCCAGACCCTGATGTTGAAAGAGAGGGATTGGCTCGCAGTCTCTGTTCTGGTGTTGGATCGGGTTGAGGTCAAGGCTGTGTCCGGCCATTCAGGTTCTTCCATACCAGACTCCCCCAGCCATGTCTGTATCGAGCTTGCTTTGTACAATGGGTCACCGTCATGCAGGAACAGAAAAGAGCCTTACTCAAACTATTCCCACAAAGCTGGAAGCATTCAATTGTCTACAATGTCTTGTCTGCTAAAGCACTAAGACTTCACTAGAAATCAGGGACTAAGGCTGACCCCTGAAAACCCCCCATAGCATTATCCCACCTCCACAAGATTTTTTAGCCAGTACAATGTAGTCAGGCAAGTAACATTCTCCTGATATTCACCAGACTCTTCCATCAGACGCCAGATAGAGAAGTGATTGGTCATTGGCGGCAAGTAGAGATGAGCGAACACCTGGATGTTCGGGTTCGAGAGGTTCGGCCGAACTTCCGGAAAATGTCCGGGTTCGTGATCCGAACTCAACCCGAACTTCATCCCGAACCCGAACCCCATAGAAGTCAATGGGGACCCGAACTTTTGGGCACTAAAAAGGCTGTAAAAGACACCCAGAGGGATAATATACCGCAATAAACGCATTGCGATTACAACTTTGAGCTAACGATCACCATGGGAACGCCTCCTCCAGTAGAATGTACTGTCGGATCTGAGAATTAAGTTGAAATGCAATGCGATTCTTATATTTGCTTAATCGCATAGCGATTCAACTTAGCATTGCTAAATAATTCCATCCATATCGTTTACTTACTGAGTCAGTAAGTTAACGAATATGGATGGAATTATTTAGCAATGCTAAGTTGAAACGGCAATGTGATTAAGCAGATATATAATAATCGCATTGCGATTTCAACTTAATTCTCACATCCGACAGTACATTCTACTGGAAGGCGTTCTATGGTGATCGGTAGCTCAAAGTTGTAATCGCAATGCGATTGCTAAATACATAAGAATCGCATTGCGATTCCAACTTTTAGTAATCAACTTTTAAAATCGTACACCACTTTAAGTTCCAAAGTTGCAATCGCGTTCGAATAGAACTTAAAGCTGTCTCTTAGTCAGTTTTAGTATTGGTGTGCTGTAATAGAAGTTACATTCGTACGCGAATATAACTTAGAGCAATACAGTCAACTTTACACTGTTAGTTTTATTATCGCGATAATACAACTATTCAAGAATCGTGTACGTGCGTCTGTACGTGTGTGCGTTACCTCGGACACTATTCTATTTTGCCAGCCACAGCTGAAACCACTGATTTATGGTATTGCTATTTTGGCAATTGAATTTAACCCCAGAAAATAATCTATCCTTTGCCAGACAGCAGACAGTATTATTTTGTCTAGCCAAAGCTGGAACACCAGATTTAGGGGATTGGTATTTGGGCAATTGTATTTAACCCCTTAATAAAATATAGAAATTTCTTTCCTGAGTTTCTAGGGGTGACAATTAGCACAGCCAAGCCCCTGATGTAGGATATAGCAAAAAAAAAAAACTAGTATTGATGGATTGATGGACTTGGTGGCAGCTTCTTCTGGCGCACCACAAGTCACAAAATGTGACAGAAAAACGCTCTGTTCAGCCTAAAAACCAGCGAGCAAGTAACTAGCAGAAGTTCAATGATTCTCATCTGTAAATTGATCCGTTCATTAGGTGCTGTTGCTGACTTTAACCTGACTAATCTCGCCCTGATAGAAGCTGCGTCCTCTCCCTACACTAATCAGAGCAGTGTGACGTGCGGCGCTACGTGACTCCAGCTTAAATAGAGGCTGGGTCACATGCTGCACTTGGCCAATCACAGCCATGCCATTAGTAGGCATGGCTGTGATGGGCTCTTAGGGCAAGAAGTAAAATGCTAACTGATTGGCTGCTGTGCAGCCCTTCAGAAAGCGGGAAGAAATTGACGAACACCGGACCCGAACCCGAACTTTTTTGAAAATGTCCGGGTTCGGGTCCGTGTCACGGACACCCCAAAATTCGGTACGAACCCGAACTATTCTCGAACTGTTCGCTCAACACTAGCGGCAAGCTTTACACCTCTCCATCCTATGTCTGGCATTGTGCTTGGGTATGTAAGGCTGCCATGCGGCATCCATGGAAACTCTTACCATAAGGTTCCTGGCACAGTACAGTGCTTGGGCTGATGGTAATAGCAGAGGAGGTCTGGAGTCAGCAAAGAACTGGTGACTTTTATGCCCTTTCTCCTCAGTACTAAGCGACCCCGCTCTATAACTTTACTTGGTCTCCACTCCGTGACTGAGTTACTGTGGTTCCTTCCACTTTATAATACCGCTCACAGATGATGGTGGAATATCTAGGCGGGAAGACATTTCACACACTGTCTTGATGTAATGGTGGCATTCTATTACAGCACTACTGTACATTATTGGTGATGTTTTATACCACTAGATACATCAGCATCAGGGCAGCAAAGGAAGCAAAATGATATGGTTGTTTACACTTTCCAGTATTTTATGAGTCATTGCTGTGCTGTTTGTAGGCACTGAATGGTACTGTTAAGGTCATAATTTGTTACTTTTACTGTATATTTCTATTAAAGGTCACTTTAAAATCCACTCCTTTTGAAAAAGTTGAGAAAAGTCTGGGATTAAGAATGGTGATGACTGAGTAGGGATGAGCAAACCCAAACTGCAAAGTTCGGGTTTTTACCAAACTTTGTGAGTTTGGGTACCTGGACCCGAACTGGGAATTTTTCACTACAGTCCGGGTTCGGGCAATTTATGATTTACTTTAATATTTTCCGTTTTAACATGGTTATATCAGAAAATAACATAACACTTAAGTCAAAATGCAAATAGGACACCTTTAGAAGCATTCCATTTTACATTCCGTCATAATAGAAGTCTATGGGAGCAAAATGGAATGCTTCTAAAGGTGTCACTTTTGCATTTGGTCTTAAGAATTATGTTATTTTCCGATATAACCATGTTATAACGGAAAATAATAAAGTGAAGTTCGGTTCCCCATCGACTTCAGTGGGGTTCAGGTTCGAGTTCGGGTCCCGAACCCAAGCTTTGACCTGAAGTTCTGCCGAATCCGAACTTCCACAGGTTCGCTTATCCCTCGTGATGAGTTCTCCAAAAAGCAACATCCTGTCCTCAAGTCCATTCTAATGAGTGACTACCAAGGAAGTTGGTCATTGACTTCTCAGAAGGGTTTGATCCCATCATGAAATATTACCAGATGCTAAAAAAGTTGAAGTTTATTTGCGAAATCAGTCAATTTCCAGAGACATATGCCTTAGTCTCCTCAGTTTTTTCTAGCTTATTGTGCAGTGTATTCTTCTGAATGGCGTCTGACAAGTATGCTGTGATTGCAGAGAACAGAAGTTTAAGAAAGCCGTTAATATTAATCAGAGAAAAGCTGCTTCAGTTTTGAGTTTCAATCAAATTCAACTCTTCCTGATGAGGACTTATCGGTATAATAGGGCGCAGCATTCGGAAGGATTTACACACATACATCTAGGGTTTAAAAATGCTACACAAGGTGCAAGTATGGAAGGTGAATGTGCATGAGTCTCAGAATGGGTGATGATTTGTGTAACAGATTCTTATTAAAGGGCGTTTTTTAGGGCCCCACACATTTTGCAGACAATGGAATAGAATAATATAAAAATAAAGCCTCATGCACACGACTATGTTTTGTATCTATGTCCTATGCACAATTTCGTGCAGATTGCACATGGACCTATTGATCTCTATGGGTTTGTAAAAATAACAAAGAGCACATGTGCTTTCCGCAGCTAAGTGTCCATTCCATAAGTTACAGAACCTGTCCTATTCTGCTGCATACTGCGGACTAGAATGGTAATTTCTAATAAGCGGAATGAGAAAATGTGGATTGCACAGGAAGGTGTCCATATTTTGTGGATCCGTGGTTTTAGCCCACAATACAGACATGGCTGTGTACATGAGGCTCAAGGCTTACACACCTGCTCAGTCCCATGCTGATCCGGTGCCACCATTCCCTGTCATCTTAGATTCTGGCACTGCAACGCTGATGTCACCTACTACTTCGTGTGACAATACTATTTAATACCATTCCTGTCATATAGGAACATATTTCTGAGTCCTGGAGAACCCCTTTAAATGTGCCTTAGGTCTTTCAATTACCTCCTTGGCCCAAGAACAAAGTGAAAATGTCCCTTATTTTTTAATTAAGAAGCATTAATCACCTCGACGGCTGCCAGACGCTGCTGTTCCGACACTTACCAGGCTCAACACATAAGAAATGTCAGGAGATGCCTGTATAGTCAATCAATCGCTGCAGAAGTGACCCACCTTGGTCGGTGGAATCCATCTCCAGGTATTTCCTGTGTTTAGAACCAGAAAGCAGTGATCAAATGGGATCCATAAAGCATTAGAAAAAGGAGTATCGAGAGATCAGTAGTGTTTCTGTTTTTTTCACTATTCTGCCTCTAAAAAATCTAATCCCGTCAGACAGCCTCTTAAAGGACATGTTTGACCCTCAAGGACGCAGGATATTTTTTCTGATATTTGTGGGATGTCATACTTCTAATTCCTTGTCGACATGGTTTTAGAGAGCAGTGGCCACAGTAGCCACTGGGTTTCTGATTTTTCAAATAGCAGACACCAGGCCCTAATGTCTGCTACCAATGATAATGCCCATAGTAACATAGTACATAAGGCCGGTTCTGCCTGTTATCCCGCAAGTTGATCCAGAGGAAGGCAAAAAAAAAAACTGTGAGGCAGAAGCTAATTTTCCCTACTTAAGGGGAATAAAAAATTCCTTCCCGACTCCGATCAGGCATCAAAATAACTCCCTGGATCAACGACCCCTCTCTAGTAGCTGTAGCCTGTAATATTATTACACTCCAGAAATACATCCAGGCCCCTCTTGAATTCTTCACAAACATTTAACTGCTTAGATGCCGTGATCAATTGTGACAGAGAGTTAAAAAAAAATGCAAACAGAGGAAATTGGCATGTCAGGAAAGGGTTAATGGCACCATAACTTTGATCAAATTTATTTTTCTTTTTTGGGGGGACAGCTATTTTGCCATTGACTTTCTAGTATACGAGAGTATTACCTTTATTCTTCCAGGCAGTATGATTACATTGATATCAAATGTACGGTATATGTTTTAGTATATAGTGTTTTACTACTTTTTTTTTTTTTCTACACACAATCCTTCCAAGGCCATAATATTTTATTTTTCCGTGGACGGATCAGAGTGAGGGGTTGTTTTTTCATTGGAACCATTTTCAGGTACATTAAACATTATGATTACTTTTTATTTCAATTTTTGAGAGGCAGGATGAACAAGAAACACCCATGCTGGCCAAGGTTTTGACTGTGTTCACGGTTTGGGATTGGGATACATCATTTTATATCATAGTTCAAATGCAACAATTCCAATTATTGGTTGTTTTAATAATTTTGTTTTGCTTGCTTGTTAATGCATTTTCTTTTTGTTAGTTCCACAATGTGATCATCATGTGATCCTTTGATAACTTCATTAATGCAGCTATAAGGGCATGCTGGGAGTTGTAGTTTTGCAACAGTAGTAGTTTGTAGTTAGTGTTGATCACAAATATTCGAATAGCTAATTTTTATCGCGAATATCAGCCCTTCGAGAATTCTTGAACATCTAGAATATAATGCTAAATCTGTGTAATCGCGAATATCCTAAAAAAAAAAAATCATCAGTACCCTCACTGCTTCTTCCTTGTAGGAAAGAGAAGGCTGCAATATCTTTGTCTGAGCTTAGCAACATCCCTAGCAACCAATAGGAAAGCTGCCTACCCTTTACTATATATCCCCAGCAGCCATATTCTG
Source organism: Bufotes viridis (assembly GCA_033119425.1). Taxonomy (NCBI): domain Eukaryota; kingdom Metazoa; phylum Chordata; class Amphibia; order Anura; family Bufonidae; genus Bufotes; species Bufotes viridis. The sequence goes on from CM065597.1 coordinate 6,558,030, forward strand.
CTGTTTTTTTGCCGTTCTGAGAGAGACAGCAGTGTCATTGCTGTGCTCTGTGCTTTGCTGTGTAACATTCCTTTATTTAGTTAGTTAGTTAGTTGGTTAGTTAGCTACAATATAGAATACAGATAGTTAGTGGGAGATAGTCAGTGTAGGTTAGATAGTGATATAGTGTAGCTGATAGGTTCCAGTGCAGGGTGTTAGGAAGTGTGACAGGGATTAGTGTCTAACTTTGAAAAATGCAGCAAAAGTGAGCCACACCTGTATTGTGTGAGCAATATGCGCATATTACATTGCTGATTTTCGCAATCAAGAAAATAATGACTAGAGATCACGAATTCTAGAATTTGTGAATTTATGGCGAATATTAGGCAAAAATTTACAAAATATTGCGAAAACGAATATTTCACATGCTGCTCATCACTATTTGTAGTTTGAGTATCCCTGATCTAATATCTTAGACACAGTGGCGCTACAGCTCGTCACAGTCACTGTATCTAAAAAGTCCACAGTCTGGCATCACACTTGACATTCTTCCTCTCTCCTCCTCTTCTCCCAGGTAGTCCAGTGCCTAAATACTGATTGAGTCAAAGACTTTACAACTTATCAAATTACAGAGTGAAAACATTGTAATTCAAAATACTTTAATGTTCTCCATATATATACCAAATATAGGAGAGTAGAATAGAGCGAATTTTTCTAAAATTAGTTTTGTATTCGATTCATCCAAGTTCGATTATGGTACACACTGATTTTACCTCCAGAGAAAGTGCTTTAAATGCCTGAAAAATCTCGCTCTCTTTTTCTGCCTCAAAATGAATCTCAAGAAATTATGATGCTAAGGACTAGTAGAGATGAGCGAATTTCTCAAAAATTCCATTAGGCCTTTTCGCCGAATTTTTTAAAAAAATTTGGTTCGACCTGAATTTATTTGCGGCAAATCAAGTTAAAAAACAACTATTTCCTGGCTGCAGAGAGCCTTTATAATGGTGTAGAAAACTGTGCCTTGCAGTAACACGCATAGGGAGTCTGGCTAAAGTAAAAAAAAAAAACAGGAGTGGATCCAAAACAGATATGACATGTGAATGGAATATTTGCATGTCTTCTGTGTTTTGTACCCACTTCTGCTTTTGGCTACCAAATCATAAGCCAATTCGGATACAAAATAGGGACCATGTTATGCAGGCTTTTTTTCCTTAAAACAAACGATGATGTCAGCCAGGCAGAAAGGCAAAATATTGGCCCTTTGAAATAGTGGTGAGGTGGAAGCATCATGAGGAGGCCACAATGTGGCCCAATGACATTCTGAAGGTGGAAGCCGCATCAGTAGGAGGCCACAGAGTGGCACAATGACAGTGTATGGGTGGCAGCAGCATCAGGAGGCCACAGAGTGGCAGAATAACAGTGTGGAGGTGGCAGCAGCAGCACCAGGGGGAAGCTACATGGTAGCACAATGACAGAGTGTGTAGGTGGCAGCAGCATCAGAAGACCACAGAGTTACCCGGTGACAGAGTGGGGAGGTAAGGGGCAATACCAGTACCAGCTTAATATAGTGTGTGAAAGAAGGAGCATTTGGAATCAGATGTGTGGCATCAGGCGGGTGGCAGCATCAGAATAGTAGCTGAGGCAGGTAGCCAGAAGAAACCGGTCTCTTTTTTCAAAGTGTTGGTGTGGCACCATGGATGATCTAGTCGTCTGATTCATCAGGCATTGGTGGGTGGAAATCCTGCCTGATTCATCTTGACAAAGGTCAGTCTCTCCACATTGTGGGTGGACAGGCAAGTTCTTCTTGGGGTAACTATGGCCCCCGCCGCACTATACACCTACTCTGATGCTGGACTAATGGTCAGGCAGGAGAGCTTTTCCAGGGAAAACTCCGCCAGTTGCGGCCATAAATCCAGTTTGACTGCCCAGTAGTCCGGCAGATCTTCAATGTTGGCTGCAGGGAGCTGTCCAAGTATACCACCACCTGCTGGTTCAGGTCCTGCTACAGGTCTAGCTACTTATGCTGCTGGTGAGTAGTTTTTTTCACTAGGCGGGTGAAGAAAGCTGCTCATCAGCGACTCTAGAATCAAGTTGCTGCTGATGGAGCTGGAACTGCTCATACTCACCTACCCTGCCACAGCAGCCATGGCAGAGGGATGTGAGCGTAGAGGCGCCCCCCCCCCCCCGGTCAGACCTGTGAGAGGATTGACGATGGCGCAGATAGGAAGCGGCCAACTCACTACATAGGGTGTCTCTATAGTTGTTCAGTTTTTACTCCCTCTAAGAGGGTGTAAAAAAAGGCACCCATTTTGGACCGGTAGCGAGGGTCCAACAAGGTTGATAGCCAGAAGTCATCCCTCTGCCGAATAGTGACAATTCGGATGTGACTATTGTGGTAAGGTGCAGGGTACTGTGGTTGACGGGAGGTATGTGTCACCGAGGTTCCTGGCCTCGGTGAGGTAAGAGCCGGGTTTTATTAGGTGTCAGCAGCAGCTAGTGCTGTTTGACACAGTTTGTATTTAGTTTGGCTGCAAAGCCAATCCGGGCCGGCTCTTACTGGGAGTAGGCAAAGAGCTGGGTGGGTGCCTACTCCCCACGGTCCAGGCCGGGTTTTCCCCGGACCTTAAAAAGACAGCCAGCACCAGCAGGTGGTGGGTGATTATCCTGGAGCCTGCTAACAGGGCTGAGGAGTTCTCTGTGCTGGAGGACGGAGCTCAGCAAGGTGGTGTTTCCCTGCAAACGGAAGGAGGAATCGCCTGCGGCTGAACCGACTGCTAGGTGTGAACCGCACTTAAACCACCCAAGGTGACTGGACCCTGTGTTGGCCTGTTTTTGGTTTTGCCACATGATTTCTGTTTTGTGTGAACTGTCACCAAGAGACTGTTTTCATTTCTGGTGTGCAAGTGTGAATAAAACACTGTTTGATGCACAATCTGGACTCCGTGTTTTGCCTCTAAACTGCACCCGCACCGCTGTCTACCAGAGCGACTCCCCACATTTGGTGTCGGATGCGGGCATGCGCAGTGAGGCTGGCGTGAACGCCGAACTTTGTTTTTGCTGAACAGAAGTGAATGTCCTATATTAAGCCGGCAAAGTTGCAGCCTGTGATCCCCGACAAAATGGAGGCGGCTGTGAAAGCCCTCATAGAGGCTAACGTGCAGCAGCGGGAGACCAACCAGCTACTGCTACAGCACGTGATGGCGTTGCAAGCGGCAGGAGCGTCCCACCGCGTCCATGATGCCCGGAAAGCTGTCCGTGCCGCGATCCCTAAGATGACCCCTCGGATGATGTGGAGACCTATCTGGCGGTGTTCGAGAAGGTGGCCGTGAGGGAGAAATTACCCCGAGAACAGTGGGCAGAGGTCGTCGCTCCGTTCCTGGCGTCTGGACCCCAGCAAGTATTTTTTGACCTCCCAGATGACCAAGCAGCTGACTACCCGACCGTGAAAGGTGAGATCCTGGCAAGACTGGGGGTGAACGTGTTAGTCCGGGCTCAGCGGGTCCACCAGTGGAACTTTAATACGGCTGAACCCGCCAGGCCGCAGTATTATGAGTTGCTGCACAGGTTGCAAAAGTGGCTGCAGCCTGAGGTTCTAAGTCCGGCTGCTATGCTGGACCGTCTGCTGGCTGACATCTTCTGGAGGGCCTTGCCGTACCCCCTGCAGCACTGGATCGGCCAGGTGTCACCCACTAATGCCTTGGACATGGTCGACCTGGTCGAGCGCTATGAGGCCACAAAACCTTGAAAGGGGGTGTTGTTGGGAGGGGGCCGGTCAAACCCTCGGAGGTCTCCCATCCAGTCCCGACGACTGGTACCCGAGAAACCTGCTCGGGTGTACCCCCTGTAGACCCGGCCCCGATAGTCTGCTGGCGGTGTCACGAGCCTGGCCATGTGAGGGCCGACTGTCCACAGTGGGGAGAACCCATGGAGACCAATTATGGGTACCGGGCTTCCATGTATGCCCGGAGACTGTGTGCGACCGGCACCCCGAGACCCTAGACAATCGTCATATGTGCCAGGTGCAAGTCGGTGATAATCTTGCAGTGGCGCTGCTGGACTCAGGAGCCTAGTAACCCTGGTAAGTGCTGCCCTGGTACAGCCCTCCCAGTATACGGGCCGGAAAGTTGGGGTGGTGTGCATACACGGAGACTTAAAGGACTATCCCACGGCTGTAATGTCTCTGTCCACGGCGGCCGGCACATGGACTTGTGAAGTGGCGATCTCCGCCAAGCTACCGTATGAACTAATAATTGGGAGAGACTTCCCTGGTTTTCCGTCACTATGGCCTGAGGTGAAAGTGACTAATAGCCCTGAGACAGGGGTAACCCTAGCAGAGTGGCCTGGTTCCTGTGGGAGGCCAGAGCCCTGGGAGCCCGAGTCCGAAGGGCCTGCGGTAGGGGTGACCACCACTTCTGTGATAGCGGGGGAGACAACCCCACTGAGTGTAATGGTGGGAGACACGGAGGACTTGCCACCGGGACCTGAGTTGGCAGACCTCAATGTCTCCGGGGAAAATTTTGGGACCGCACAACACCGGGACCAAACCCTAACCAGAGCCTGGGAAAGTGTCATAATAATTGATGGTAAACCCCAGAAACCAGGAGCTGAATTAATGTTTCCGCGATTCATTGTCCTTCAGGATATGTTGTATCGGGTGAACCAAATCCGAGGTGAGCCTGTTGAACAGTTGGTGGTGCCCACAGCGTATCGCAGGCTTGTCATGGAGCTTGCCCACCAACATGTTCTTGGGGACACCTGGGGTGGCAGAAAACCCAGGACCGCATACTGCAGCGGTTTTATTGGCCCGGTGTGTTCAAGGAGGTAGAGAATTATTGTAAGTCCTGTCCCACCTGTCAGATAACTAGCCCCCAGCCACATTTCCGTAGTCCTCTGGTACCGCTTCCAATTATTGAGGTCCCGTTTGAGCGAATCGCTATGGATCTAATTGGGCCTGTACCAAAATCTGCCAGGGGCCACCAACACATTCTGGTAGTTCTCGACTATGCCACTCGGTATCCGGAGGCGGTGCCTCTGCGACATACCTCAGCTAAACTCATTGCCAAAGAGTTAATGGAAATGTTTTCCCGTGTGGGCCTGCCAAAAGAGGTTCTGACAGACCAAGGGACCCCTTTTATGTCCAAAGTAATGAGGGAACTGTGTAAATTATTGCGTATAAAGCAATTGCGGACGTCCGTTTACCATCCACAAACGGACGGTCTTGTCGAGAGGTTTAACCAAACCTTAAAAATATGTTAAAGAGGGTGGTGTCTAGAGATGGGAAGGACTGGGACCTGCTTCTGCCCTATCTCATGTTCGCAGTGCGAGAGGTGCCCCAGGCCTCTACTGGGTTCTCGCCCTTCGAACTGCTTTATGGCAGACACCCTCGGGGCCTGTTGGATATCGCCAAGGAAGCGTGGGAACAACAGCCTGTCCCCCACAAAAGTGTCATTGAGTATGTCACCCAGATGCAGGACCGGATGGAAAGGGTGTTGCCGCTGGTCCGGGAGCATATGGAGGCAGCGCAACAAGCCCAGAGTAGGGTGTACAATCGTCAGGCTCGGGAACGGGGCTTCAAGCCGGGAGATCGGGTGTTGGTTCTGGTACCCACCCTTGACAGCAAGTTCCTAGCTAGGTGGCAGGGCCCCTATGAGGTGATCGAGAAAGTAGGGGAAGTAAATTACAAAGTACACCAGCCAGGCGGCGCAAGCCGGAGCAGGTGTACCACGTGAATTTACTAAAGCCGTGGAAAGATAGGGACACGGCCGACGACCACAGCCCCCGGCCAGGGCTTCTAGGTGAAAGGGTCCAGCCCCACAGTTCGAGGCCTGTGAAGCAGTAACCACGGTAAAATTGCAGACAGTCTGTCTTCCAAACAAGTTCAGGAAGTCAGGAGTTCATCAGTCGGAACACGGATGTGTTCTCGGACCTCCCTGGCCGCACGTCTCTCATCCAACATGACATCGCCACGGAGCCTCAGGCCAGGATCCGGTTAAAACCATACCGGGTACCCGAGGCTCGGCGACGGGCCATCGCGGAGGAGGTGCAATTAATGTTGAAGCTTGATGTCATTGAGGAGTCGAAAAGTGAGTGGGCCAGTCCCATAGTTCTAATACCCAAGCCGGATGGGACGTTGCGGTTCTGCAACGACTTTCGCAAGTTAAATGAAGTGTCCAAGTTCGATGCGTATCCCATGCCCCGGGTAGACGAGCTTGTTGAGAATTTAGGGCAAGCCCGTTATTTTTCTGTGCTAGACCTCACTAAAGGATACTGGCAAGTACCCTTAACGGAGACGGCCAAGGAAAAACCGCTTTGTTACCCCGCAGGGCCTGTATCATTACAAGGTGTTACCCTTTGGCCTGCATGGCGCCCCGCCACCTTCCAAAGGTTAATGGACATAGTGCTGCGACCTCATCGCCGGTACGCCTCGGCATACTTAGATGATGTAATCATCCACAGCACCGACTGGGAAAGCCATTTGCCCAAAGTGCAGGCGGTAGTAGATGCCCTGAGAAAAGCTGGTCTAACCGCCAATCCAAAGAAGTGTGCCATTGGGTTGGAAGAAACCAAATATCTGGGTTATGTTATTGGGCGCGGAGTCATCAAGCCGCAGGTAACTAAAGTAGAGGCCATTCGTAACTGGCCCCGACCGGTCACCACCAGGCAGGTAAAGTCCTTCTTGGGAATTATAGGATACTACATGCGGTTTGTGCCCCACTTTGCCACCATAGCAGCACCGTTGACAGACCTGTTGAAGGGGCGAAAGTCGGCGAAGGTTAGCTGGAGTGAGAAGGCGGAGGAGGCTTTCTCCGCGTTGAAGTCGGCCCTGTGTGGGTCCCCGGTTCTGGTGACGCCCGACTTCAACAGGGAGTTCGTCGCTCAGACAGATGCCTCGGAGGTAGGTCTCGGTGCAGTTTTGTCTCAGGAGGTCAATGGGGAAGAACATCCCATTGTCTTCCTGAGCCGTAAACTCACCCCAGCTGAGACCAGGTACAGTATAGTGGAGAGAGAGTGCCTGGCCATCAAGTGGGCACTAGAGTCTCTCCGCTACTATCTGTTAGGGAGAAAGTTCCGTCTGGTGACCGACCATTCCCCTCTAAAGTGGATGTGCCAGGCGAAAGACAGGAATGCTCGGGTCACCAGATGGTTCTTGTCTCTCCAGAATTTCAAATTTGCGGTAGAACACAGGGCAGGCCGCTTGCACGCTAATGCAGATGCCCTGTCCCGCGTCCACTGCCTTCACTTGTGTTCACCCCTCAGGGTTGAACAAAGGGGGTGTGTGGTAAGGTGCAGGGTACTGTGGTTGACGGGAGGTATGTGTCACCGAGGTTCCTGGCCTCGGTGAGGTAAGAGCCGGGTTTTATTAGGTGTCAGCAGCAGCTAGTGCTGTTTGACACAGTTTGTATTTAGTTTGGCTGCAAAGCCAATCCGGGCCGGCTCTTACTGGGAGTAGGCAAAGAGCTGGGTGGGTGCCTACTCCCCACGGTCCAGGCCGGGTTTTCCCGGACCTTAAAAAGACAGCCAGCACCAGCAGGTGGTGGGTGATTATCCTTGAGCCTGCTAACAGGGCTGAGGAGTTCTCTGTGCTGGAGGACGGAGCTCAGCAAGGTGGTGTTTCCCTGCAAACGGAAGGAGGAATCGCCTGCGGCTGAACCGACTGCTAGGTGTGAACCGCACTTAAACCACCCAAGGTGACTGGACCCTGTGTTGGCCTGTTTTTGGTTTTGCCACATGATTTCTGTTTTGTGTGAACTGTCACCAAGAGACTGTTTTCATTTCTGGTGTGCAAGTGTGAATAAAACACTGTTTGATGCACAATCTGGACTCCGTGTTTTGCCTCTAAACTGCACCCGCACCGCTGTCTACCAGAGCGACTCCCCACACTATGCAAGAAAGTGAGTATGCATCATGCAATTTGTGCAAGTGACTCAGAGGGACTCCCTGCCTCCATCTCCACTGCATACTGCAATGTTGTGTCTGGGTCCCCTGCCTCATCTTCCGCATTGTTCTGTAGCTCCTCTGGCTGCTCCTGCTCTTTCTCTCCTTTCACCTGTGTAGAAAAAACCACCCATTTCACTACATATTGCTAGTTCTCCAATGTCCTCCTCCAGTTCAGCCCCCACATGTCTCATGTGGCCATGAGGTCTAGGCGCCATGTCTCCAGTCCCCTGACCAGCCAGATTTACCAGAATCTGTTCCGAGACATGAAGCAGTGGAATGACGTTGTTCATCCCGTAGACCTTGCGACTGACAAATGACGTGGCCTTCTCAAAGGGCCTGAGCAAACGGCAGGTGTCACGCATAAGTTTCCACTGGCTGACATCGAAGTTACACAAGGGAGTACTCCTGTCCGCTTGGATCATCAAGAAATCGATTGTAGCCTTTCTCTGTTCGTATAGTCGGTCCAACATATAGAGGGTGGAATTCCAACTGGTGGAAACGTCGCATAGCAGCCTATGTTGGGGGATGCCATTCTGCCTCTGCAGCTCAAGGAGGATGTGCTTTGCGGTGTACAAGTGGCTGAAGTGCATGCATAGTTTTCTGGCAATGTTTAGGATGTCTTGCTATGGCCCACTGGGTGAATGTGGTTTCTGCACAGCCACACCAGCAACTTGGTCAGGCTGTTCCTGACTGTAGTTACAGCTCCATATGTCAGCGCTGCCGTGCACTTTGGCAGGCACCAATAGGCTCAAGGACTGGCTCACCTTATTTTCTACAGAATGAATGACAAGGAGTAGGAGGAGGAGCAAGAGCATCAGGACCAGCAGAAGATGGGAAGGACAGACATGCTGGAGCCTTGACTGCCTGAAATCGGATGCGTGTCACTGGGTGATTCAGCGATTGCTGTGGCAGGCTGGACCACCACATCGGAGCCACGGTTCTCTCAGGCCACTTTATGGTGACGCTGCATATGTTGACGCAGGGCCGTGGTGCCAACATTGGCACCCTGGCCACGCTTCACCTTCTGCCCACAGATTCTATAAATGGCAATGGCCATGGCTTAACAAACAACTGTCACACTGCCGAGAAGGTGATTTTACCCCCAACACTCTGCGCTGACTGACTGCTGCCGCCGCTGCTTCTGTTAACCTCTGCACCACTACTTTCCAGGCAGGTAGGCTCCTGCAAAGCGAGAGTCTACCCCAGGCACGTTTGGCTCCTCACCTCCCACTAATACCATCCTGCTGACTCCCGGCCACGCTACCGACTTGCTGGCTCCGCTGCTGCCTCACGGGCAAGCTGCCACCCTCTTCTCCCGATGATGATGATGAAGCCCCTAATTCACCCGGCTCCCAAGTGCGATCAGCTACATCATCATCATCATACTGTCTCCACATCACTGATGTCCTCCTCAACAGTCTCTGGGTCAGGAGCCTTACCGTTCGCAACTCCAGCTCCCATGCCACTCTCCTCATCACTACTTGACAGCCTACCGGAGGAAGCGGTGGATGTCTGCTCCACATCTTGGCTGGCCAGTAGCTGCTGACTGTCCTCAAGTAGCTCATCCTTGCTGTATAGTAGATCTGATCCCACATGATATAATACTTCTCTGACTGAGGGAACAGAAAATGACAGAGGCAGGTAGAGGACAGGTGAGGGCACAGGGCCTTCTCCCGGGCCATGCCAACTAAGGTTTGTGTCTGACGAACTCACCGACTTTTGGCTGGGGGTGTCTGCTGTCATTTGGAACGAAGTGGATGACCGAGTAAACATTCAAGAACTGCTGGGTTGCTGGTCAAGACACGAGCACTAGATGAAACCAGGAGCTCAGGCCTCTTGCTGCGACTCCTGCTGCCACGCCCCCTTACTCTGCCAATTTAGATTTTAAATGTTTAGAGGGTATATAAATGAGGAAATGAATTCCCTTTTATTGAGTAAATAATAAAAGTTACATTTTAAATAAGGGCCTGAAACAGAAAATTGTGGCTGTTGCTCCATTTCCTAACACGTGCAGCAGCCTCTTTAGGAAAAAAATTGATTTGTTACTACGAAGCGTGAGGAAATTCAGATTTGGTGTGAATCTAATTTTTCTTGAAATTTGGATCAAATTCCACTATGTCAAATTTGATTCGCACATCTCTACTAAGACCTAAGAATTAAAAAATAAAAATTTGGATCAAATTTCGATTCTAAAGAATCAATTCTCTTATGTCTATAGGGGAGAATTATTTTTGTAATTCTAGATTGAATTTACAAACTGAGGTACCAAACCATATTGATTGTTGAGGGAATCACTGGATCTTACCATTGTCTCCATAGGTGTATATATAGTAATTCTAAAATAGTAAATTCTCAAAACTGAATTTTCATGTTATAAGCCATTAACATTTCTGTAATCTAGGAGTAGGAGATTATGTTACGCGGCAGATTCCTTTGAGAAGTTGGTACTAAAATTTTGGCTAATGGTGATCGGTCCAAAAATGTTAAAAGTTGGTCCAAGAATGAGCAACATATTTCTACTTGCGGAACAAAGAATATGACAATGGCAGTAGATTAAGTAAAAGGGCCTTCATTTCTTAAGAAACAAATAGTTAATTGGAAATGTAGAGTGAAAAGATGATTTCATTGACAAGGTTAAATTGGTGATTGGTTATCTACAGTATTTCACTGCATCGATCTAGACCAGGGATCAGCTAAATCCAGCTGTGGTGAAACAAAAGCTGGAGACCCAGAGAGTGCTGATCCCTGATATAGACCATCTGCAGGCATTGGAGTGTCCAGTTCTATGTAAAGAGTAATTGCATTTGCTTAAGGCTAAATGCACACGACAGTTGTTTTTCTCGGCTTCCGTTTCAGTTTTTTTTGCGGATAGGACAGGAACCCATTCATTTCAATGGGTCAGCAAAAAAATGCTGACCGTTCATCCGTGTGTGTTCCGCGTCCGTTGTCCGTGTTTCCCTTCAGCAAAAAAAGTAGTGCATGTCCTACTTTTTTCTCATTTGCGGACGAGGATAGGCATTTATTACAGGGGATCTGTGAAAACAAAGGAATCCTCCAAAAAAAACTGATGGACCATCAGTTTTTTTTGCTGATCCCGATTTGCGGACAGCAAAAAACAACTGTCGTGTGCATTTAGCCTAATTGTGAGGTTACTCAGATATTATGTGGTAGATCCTCCTTAGGACTTTCATTCTTGTGAGCTCAATCAGCTTTTCCATTTACCATAGACTGTAATGTAGAGTAAAAACATAATTATAAACACACAAACATCCAACTCTCCATCAGATAAAGGTGATTTGACACTATCGTTATTGGCAATGGTGAAGATCCCAGACATTTATAGCATTATATATTTGCATACCATAAGGTTGGATACAGATATGCCCACCCTTGTCTTAGCTCAAATTTGGGTTTAGACTACAATTTCTCATGAAACCAGTTTTAGACAATATTGTAACATGCTAGAAAACCCTTGAAAGGTCACAGTTTACATCACAACTAGTGTCGATTGAAGTTGTGGAAAATTAGATTTGGCTGCTTCGCCAAATTCTACTAAAAAATTTGCTTTATGACTAATTATTTAGAAGCGCATTTCTTTAGAAATAGTGGGTGCAATGCCAGGGAAAGGTGATTGTGCCGCCTTTAGCTCTGATCATAGCATCTGACTTTAATATTTAAGTCTGTAATAGAAAAAAATAAAAATAAAATCATACTTACCTACTCCATTTGATCGCGAGGAGCCTGCTGTCATCTTGATCAAAGATCTACCACAAAATCTCGCAAGGCTCGCGATGATGTCATGCTTCACTGTACATGGGATTTTCAATCAAGATGGCGGCGGCGGCCTCTTTACGCTCAAATGGATGAAGTATGTATGTTTATTTTTACAACCCCATTTAAGTGAAAATTGATTTGTTATCACAAAGCACAAGGAAATTAGGCTTTTCCCTGAGATTCGGATCAAAGTCCACTTCGGACACTTCAATTCACTCAACACTATTAGATGGACATTTTGTGACGAAGTATCAAAAAGTCATGATGTTTGGAAAAGCTGATAATCTCATAACATATCAAGGGGCATCCAGCCCAGGGGAACAATACGGAGAGACAAATCTGTGTCCAATCTGAGTATAAATCTCGTGATCTATGTAAGATGCAGATAACTATCAAGTTTCATTTAATATGTATAACATTTAATATGTAAAAGAGAAAAAAAAAAAACTTTCATATGATGATATAATTTGAAAGATTCCCCCAGTGGCTCTATAATAAATGGTTGCCCTTTCCTCTGCGTCATGTTATTCTGGTAGAGAAACGGCCCTATAGAAATATGAAGGGACAGACTGTAGGTTCCAATGGCTTTTAGCAATGGTCGTTTTAGAAAGCACAATTCCCCACATGGACCTTGTCCTTGTTGAATGTCTTCTGGATAAAGAGCAGAGAACGTGTTAAAGTTGATCAGAGACATCTTTAAAGCAGAATAAGGGTAGGTTCACATCTGTATTGTAGTAGTCTCTTCCAACAGCGGAGCATACTACTGGAATTACTGTATCTGGCATAGTTGAAGTGCACTGGATCCCTATTCACTGTAATGGCATCTATCTGATTTCTGCCCGAAAAAGTTGCTTCATACAATGGTGTTTTTCTGGCCAGAAACCTTCTGGATCCCATTGTAGTGAATGGGATCTGGTGATGCCTGCAGGTGTCCAGCTATACTGAATACGGTAACTCTGGTAGTCTGCTCCTCTGCTGGAACAGAGATGTGAACAAAGCTTTGGGCTAGGTAATGGATTTTCCATGTGAATTGTTTGCACATTTTCCCCATCTACATCCTTGCAAAATCTAAATCCACCTCTGATTTTTTTTAATAGGAAATCTGTGCTATAGCTCATACGGAGCATCACAGAAAAAATTAAATATTGACGTTTACTCTTGGTGCAGATTCCCCATGGATTTTCCAGTTGAAACCAATAGGAGACTTAAAAATCACATCAAGATCTACACCAAAATCCCTTTTGTGGTAGATGTGGTCCGCTGCCGGCCTCCTCCATTGTATGCAATTTTGCTGGGGATTGCTGTTAGCAACGGATCACATGGGCAGGATTTGCTCCCCCAGTTAGAAATGCGCCACAGCATATGGGGTTTTGAGCATTTCCTACCTTTCCTACCTTCTTTTCTTTTAAGACCACTTTATTCTGTTATATTATGTTTGAAACCAATTGGAGACTTAAAAATCACATCAAAATCTGCACCAAAACCTCTTCAAATAAAAAATATCTTTAAAGAAAAACATTGTAGAAAGCACAGGGAATTTTGATGTGTATTCTAATCTTAAATTTTCAGTAAGTTAATACAACTATGTGAAGACGCCCTGATGGTGTAAGCTGTAAATTGCCCCCATCACTATTATGTGATCATTGATGGTATGTGACCAGTAGCTTCTATCGTCTCTCTGCTCAGGTCTCCCCTCGGCTCAGGCAGGTTTTCAGATTTTACTTTATGATCAGGTTGACTTTAACCTGAGAAAGTAAAAGCTCGGCAGGGAATGATGAATGTGCGTCTGCTTGTTAAGGTCGCAGCTCTCCAATTATTCGATCTTACTGCAAGCGACTCTGCAAAGGTGTAAATTGGGAAGTTGTCAGTGTGAGGCTTAATGCATATTTTAAACCTGACTTTCAGAGCTCACCGTGACAAAATCAAAGTACAGTATCAGATACAGACCTCTAAATTATAGAAAGATTATATCACCCTGCAAATAACTCCACCCTCACGACAGTGGTTCTATAGCATTAAAAAAAATGATCTTATCTGCCCCCATTTAAAGAGTTAAAAATTAGGTATGTAATTTTTTTTTTATTTTTTTTTGTCTTGACTAGAGTTGAGCGAACACCTGGATGTTCGGGTTCGAGAAGTTCGGCCGAACTTCATGAAAATGTTCGGGTTCGGGATCCGAACCAGACCCGAACTTGACCCCAAATCCAAACTCGAACCCCATTGAAGTCAATGGGGACTCGAACTTTTGGGCACTAAAAAGGCTGTAAAATAGCCCAGGAAAGTGCTAGAGGGCTTCAAAAAGCAGCAGAATGTAGGTAAATCCCCTGCAAACAAATGTGGATAGGGAAATGACTTAAAATAAAATAAAATAAATAAAAATTAACCAATATCAATTGGCAACTTGGAGGAGGAGGTGTAATAGGAGATTGGGGTGGCGTGAGGTGGGAATGCTATGGGAGTTGAAGTTCTCATCACAGCCAAAAAGGATTCATGTCTGCCTGCAGTGCCACAGGCGTCATTCACAGACTCAGGGCCATGGCAACCATACATGGGAGTTGAAGTTCACATCACAACCAAAAAGGATTCATGTCTGCCAGCAGTGTCACAGGCCTCACTCACAGACTCAGGTCAATAGCAACCATACATAGGAGTTGAAGTTGTCATCACAGCCAAGAAGGAATCATGTCTGTCTGTAGGGCCACAGGCCTTATTTAAACATTCAGACCCACGGGACCAACAAAGAGGAGAGTTGAAATCCCGCCAAGACAGTATTGATTTCACCCAGCAATGCCACAGGCCTCATTCACAGATTCAGACCCATGGCACCCACAAAGAGGAGAGTTACAATCATGCCAAATCAGTATTGATTTCACCCAGCAGTGCCACAGGCCTCATTTACTAATTCAGGAGGACCATGGCACCCGCAAAAAGGAGAACAGTCCCGTCACAGCAACACAGGCCTTAGGTCAACCTGCAATGGAACAGGCCATTGTCATATATGTAGGCCCCTGACACCCAGACAGAGGAGAGGTCATTTGACAGTAAAAAGAGTTTAATGTCTCCCACCAAGATAGCAAGCAATTAAACGAAACATAGACCCCTGACACCCACACAATGGGGCGGTCATTTGACAGTAAAAAGAGTTTAATGTCTCCCACCAATGCAGGAAGCGATGAAATGAAATATAGGCCCCTGACACCCACACAATGGGGCAGTCATTTGACAGTAAAAAGAGTTAAATGTCTCCCACCAAGACAGCAAGCAAGTAAACGAAATATAGGCCCCTGACACCCACACAATGGGGCAGTCATTTGACAGTATAAAGAGGAAAATGTCACCCAACAAAGCAACAAATGATTAAACCACACATAAGTCCCATTGCAGGAAAACAGGCATTATGTTACCCACCAATGGAACAGGCAACTTTCAGTTATTAAGGCCCCAGCACCAAGACAGAGGAGAGAGGTCCCATAGCAGTAAAACAGGCATTATGTTACCCACCAATGGAACAGGCCACTTTCAGTTATTTAGGCCCCAGCACCCAGACAGAGGAGAGAGGTCCCATAGCAGCAAAACAGGCATTATGTTACCCACCAATGGAACAGGCCACTTTCAGTTATTTAGGCCCCAGTACCCAGACAGAGGAGAGAGGTCCCATAGCAGGAAAACAGGCATCATGTTACCCACCAATGGAACAGGCCACTTTCAGTTATTTTAGGCCCCAACACCTAGACAGAGGAGAGAGGTCCCATAGCAGCAAAACACGCATCATGCTACCCACCAATGGAACAGAACCACTTTCAGTTATTAAGGCCCCTGACACCCAGACAGAGGAGAGGTCATTTGAAAGCAAAAAAAGGTTAATGTCACGCACCAAGGCAGCAGGCGATTAGTAGAAATGTTGGCCCATGGCACCCAGACAGAGGAGAGGTCTATTCAACTTGGTGTTGCCCCCAAAATAATGTTACAATTAAAATAAAGAGGATTCAATAAAGAAGTGCCCTGTAGTACAAGAATGTATGGTTGAGGGCGAGGCAGTTATAAATGTCTATTATGCACAAGGGATGGACAGGTCCTGTGGGATCCATGCCTGGTTAATTTTTATGAACATCAGCTTGTTCATGTTCGCTGTGGACAGGCGACTGTGTTTGTCTGTAATGACGCCCCCTGCTGTGCTAAATATACGTTCAGACAATACACTAGCCACAGGGCAGGCCAGCACCTCCAAGGCATAAAAGGCTAGCTCTGGCCATGTGGACAATTTGGAGACCCAGAAGTTGAATGGGGCCGAACCTTAGGTCAGTACGTTGAGGCGTGTGCACAAGTACTGTTCCACCATGTTGTTGAAATGCTGCCTCCTGCTAACACGTTCCCTATCAGCTGGTGGTGCAGTTAGCTGTGGCGCTGTGACAAAACTTTTCCACCTCTCGGCCATGCTAACCCTGCCTTCAGAGGAGCTGGCCATGACACAGCTGCGCTGGCGACCTCTTGCTCCTCCTCTGCCTTCGCCTTGTGCTTCCACTTGTCCTCCCGTGTCAATTGGGAATTCTCTCAGGAGTGCGTCTACCAGCATGCGCTTGTACTCGCACATTTTCCTATCACGCTCCAGTGCGGGAATTAAGGTGGGCACGTGGTCTTTGTACCGGGGATCCAGTAGGTTGGCCACCCAGTAGTCAGCACATGTTAAAATGTGGGCAACTCTGCTGTCGTTGCGCAGGCACTGCAGCATGTAGTCGCTCGTGTGCCAGTGCCCAGAGGTAAGGACAAGCTGTCTTGTGTGGGAGGCGTATCATCATCATCCTCCGTTTCCCCCCAGCCACGCACCAGTGATGGACCCAAGCTGCATTGGGTGCAACCCAGCTGTGAACATGCTTCATCCTCATCCTCCTCCACCTCCTCCTCATCCTCCAGTAGTGGGCCCAGGCTGGCTAAATTTGTTCCTGGCCTCTGCTGTTGCAAAAGACCTCCCTCTGAGCCACTTCTAAAAGACTGGCCTGAAAGTGTTAGAAATGACCCCTCTTCCTCCTCCTCCTCCTCCTGGGCCACCTTCTCTTCCATCATCGCCCTAAGTATTTTCTCAAGGAGATATAGAAGTGGTATTGTAATGCTGATAACGGCGTCATCGCCACTGGCCACGTTGGTAGAGTACTCGAAACAGCGCAACAGAGCACACAGGTCTCGTATTGAGGCCCAGTCATTGGTGGTGAAGAGGTGCTGTTCCACTATGGCCTGCTGCTGCTCGCACATTCTCTCCAGCAGGTGCAAGGTGGAGTTCCACCTGGTGAGCACGTCGCATATGAGGCGGTGAGCGGGAAGGCCGAAGTTACGCTGTAGCGCAGACATGCGAGCAGCGGCAGGATGAGAACGCCGGAAACGTGCACAGACGGCCCGCACTTTATGCAGCAGCTCTGACATGTCGGGTTAGTTGTGAATGAATTTCTGCACCACCAAATTCAGCACATGCACCAGGCAAGGGATGTGAGCCCAGAGCTGCAACAAGATTTCGCCCATTATCGCACACCACCAGGCCGGGCTTGAGGCTCAACGGCAGCAACCACTCGTCGGTCTGTTGTTCTATACCCCGCCACAACTCGTGCGCGGTGTGGGGCCTGTTCCCAAAGCACATGAGTTTCAGAAAGACCTGCTGACATTTACCCCGGGCTGTGCTGAAGTTGGTGGTAAAGGTGTGTGGCTAACTGGATGAGCAGGTGGAAGCAGAAGAGGAGGAGGCTACAGGAGACAAAGAATGATGCCCTGCGATCCTTGGCAGCGATAGGACATGCGCCAAACAGCTCTCCGCCTGGGGCCCAGCTGCCACTACATTTATCCAGTGTGCAGTTAGGGAGATATAGTGTCCCTGGCCGTGCTTATTGGTCCACGTATCTGTTAGGTGGACCTTGCCACAGATGGCATTGCGCAGTGCACACTTGATTTTATCGGATAGTTGGTTGTGCAGAGAAGGCAAGGCTCTCTTGGAGAAGTAGTGGCGGCTGGGAACAACGTACTGTGGGACAGACACCACCATCAGCTGTTTGAAGCTGTCTGTGTCCACCAGCCTGAATAACAGCATTTCAAAGGCCAGTAGTTTAGAAATGCTGCCATTCAGGCCCAGGGCTCGAGGGTGGCTAGGTGGGAATTTACGCTTTCTCTACAAGATTTGTGAGATGGAGAGCTGAACGCTGCCGTTTGACATGGTGGAGATACTTGGTGACGCAGGTGGTGGTGTCGGTGGCACGTCCTCTTTTTGCTGGGCGGCAGGTGCCAATGTTCCTCCAGAGGCGGAGGAAGAGGCCGAGGCAGCAGCAGAAGAGGGAGCAGGAGGGGCCTGATCCCCTTCTTGGTGTTAAAGGTGCTTACTCCACTGCAGCCCGTGTCTCGCATGTAGATGCCTGGTTATGCAGGTTGTGCTAAGGTTCAGAACGTTAATGCCTCGCTCTAGACTCTGATGGCACAGCGTGCAAACTACTAGGGTCTTGTCGTCAGCACATTGTGTAAAGAATTGCCATGCCAGGGAACTCCTTGAAGCTGCCTTTGGTGTGCTCGGTCCCTCATGGCGGTGGCCAGTAGCAGGCGAACTCTCTTGGAGATAGCTGTTCTGATTTTGCACCCGGCTCCCTCTTCTGCTATGCTGTTGGCTCGGTTTCACCACTGCCTCTTCCTCTGAACTCTGAAAGTCAGTGGCACGACCTTCATTCCATGTGGGGTCTAGGACCTCATCATTCCCTGCATCCTCTTTCACACAGTTTTCATCCCTGACCTCCAGTTCGGTCTCCACACTGCGGAAGGAAGCAGCAGTTGGCACCTGTGTTTCGTCATCATAGAAACGTAGAATGTCGGCAGATAAGAACCATTTGGCCCATCTAGTATGCCGAATATACTGAATACTATGAATAGCCCCTGGCCCTATCTTATATGAAGGATGGCCATATGCCTATCCCATGCATGCATCATCAGAGACGTGCTGACTTTGCTGAGGTAGTATTCCCATGTCCTCATCATGAAACATAAGTGGTTGTGCGTTAGTGCATTCTATGTCTTCCACCGCTGGATCCACTGTCGGCCACCCAATCGACTAAGGCCTGAACTTGCTCAGGCCTTACCATCCTTAGAACGGCATTAGGCCCGACCAAATATCGCTGTAGATTCTGGTGGCTACTGGGACCTGAGGTAGTTGGTTCACTAGGACGTGTAGCTGTGGCAGAAGGGCCACGTCCTCTCCCAGCACCAGAGGGTCCACTAACACCACCACGACCATGTCCACGTCCCTTATTAGATGTTTTCCTCATTGTTACCGTTCACCACAATAAGGAAAAACTTATTTGGCCCAATGTATAGAGTTCAAATTAAGGCCTTTTTTACAGGCACCTAACACTATCTAGCTATCTATTTATGTACCGTATTACACTAATACAAGCACAGCATATCAATTTTAGACCTAGTATTTAGGTCCTGTCTGAAAGGTATCCTTTTACGGACAGAATTACACTTGGAGATGCACAGTAGCGTGTGCAAATATAGAGGATTTAGCATTCAGCCCTTGTATTTAGACACTTAGTGTAATAAACGGTACCCTTTTACGGACAGAAATACACTTGGAGATGCACAGTAGCTTGTACAAATATAGAGGATTACGCTTTCAGCACTTGTATTTGGTCACTTAGTGTAATATACCCTTTTTAAGAACAGAAATACACTTGGAGATGCACAGTAGCGTGTGCAAATATAGAGGATTACGCTTTTAGCCCTTGTATTAAGAGACTTAGTGTAATATACTCTTTTACGGATAGCAATACACTTGTAGATGCACAGCAGCGTGCGCAAATATAGAGGATTAATTTTTCAGGCCTTGTATTTAGACGCTAGCACGCTGAGTGTAATATACCCTATTATGGACAGAATTACACTTGGAGAGAAACAGCGGAAAGCACAGATGTTTAGGATTTCTATTTCAGGGATTTTATTTAACCCGAGAAAAAAATCGATGCTTTGATGGACAGTATTACATTTGGCCAGCCACAGATGGACCCCTAAATTTAGGGGATTAGTATTTTGGCAATTGAATTTCACCCCAGAAAGAAGTGACAGAAAAACGCTCTGGGCAGCCTAAAAACCAGTGAGCAATGAACTAACAGAAGTTGAATGATTCACAGCTGTACAGTCGTGGCCAAAAGTTTTGAGAATGACACAAATATTAGTTTTCACAGTTTTCTGCTAAACTGCTTTTAGATGTTTGTTTTAGTTGTTTCTGTTATGTAGTAAAATATAATTACACGCACTTCATATGTTTCAAAGGCTTTTATCGACAATTACATGACATTTATGCAAAGAGTCAGTATTTGCAGTTTTGGCCCTTCTTTTTCAGGACCTCTGCAATTCGACTGGGCATGCTCTCAATCAACTTCTGGTCCAATTCCTGACTGATAGCAACCCATTTTTTCATAATCACTTTTTGGAGTTTGTCAGAATTAGTGGGTTTTTATTTGTCCACCCGCCTCTTGAGGATTGACCACAAGTTCTCAATCGGATTAAGATCTGGGGAGTTTCCAGGCCATGGACCCAAAATGTCAACGTTTTGGTCCCCGAGCCACTTAGTTATCACTTTTGCCTTATGGCATGGTGCTCCATCGTGCTGGAAAATGCATTGTTCTTCACCAAACTGTTTTTGGATTGTTGAAAGAAGTTGCTGTTGGAGGGTGTTTTAGTACCATTCTTTATTCATGGCTGTGTTTTGGGGCAAAATTGTGAGTGAGCCCACTCCCTTGGATGAGAAGCAACCCTGCACATGAATGGTCTCAGGATGCTTTACTGTTGGCATGACACAGGACTGATGGGAGCGCTCACCTTTTCTTCTCCGCACAAGCCTTTTTCCTGATGCCCCAAACAATCTGGAAGAGGCTTCATCGGAGAATATGACTTTGCCCCAGTCCTCAGCAGTCCATTCACCATACTTTCTGCAGAAGATCAATCTGTCCCTGATGTTTTTTTGGAGAGAAGTGGCTTCTTTGCTACCCTTATTGACACCAGGTCATCTTCCAAAAGTCTTCGCCTCACTGTGCGTGCAGATGTGCTCACACCTGCCTGCTGCCATTCCTGAGCAAGCTCTGCACTGGTGGCACTCCAATCCCGCAGCTGAATCCTCTTTAGGAGACGATTTTGGCGCTTGCTGGACTTTCTTGGACGCCCTGAAGCCTTTTTAACAAGAATTGAACCAATTTCCTTGAAGTTCTTGATGATCCTATAAATTGTCAATTGAGGTGCAATCTTAGTAGCCACAATATCCTTGCCTGTAAAGCCATTTTTATGCAGGTCACCATGGTTAACAATGGAAGAACAATGATTTCAAGCATCACCCTCCTTTTGACATGTCAAGTCTGCCATTTTAACCCAATCAGCCTGACATAATGATCTCCAGCCTTGTGCTCGTCAACATTCTCACCTGAGTTAACAAGACGATTACTGAAATGATCTTAGCAGGTCCTTTAATAACAGCAATGAAATGCAGTAGAAAGTTTTTTTTTGGATTAAGTTAATTTTTATGGCAAAGAAGGACTATGCAATTCATCTGATCACTCTTCATAACATTCTGGAGTATATGCAAATTGCTATTATAAAAACTTAAGCAGCAACTTTTCCAATTTCCAATATTTATGTAATTCTTAAAACTTTTGGCCATGACTGTAGATTGATCACTTCATTAAGTGGTTTTGCTCAGTCTTCCCTGCCTAATCTCGCCCTCACAGCAGCTGCATCCTCTCCCTACACTATTCAGAGCAGAGTGACGGGCGGCGCTACGTGACTCTAGCTTAAATAGAGGCTAAGTCACATGCTGCACTTGGCCAATCACAGCCATGCCAATAGTAGGCATGGCTGTGATGGCTTCTCAGGGCAAAGTAGTGAAACACTTGTTGATTGGCTGCCCTGCAGCATTTCAAAAAGCGCCATAGAAATCACCGAACACCGAACCCGAACCCGAACTTTTACGTAAATATTCAGGTCCATATCCCGAACACCCCAAAATTCGGTACGAACCCAAACTATATACTTCAGGTTCGCTCAACACTAGTTTTGACTTGTCTGTGATTGAGCTTCTGCCCCCCTGACTTGAGCCTATAAACCCTGAGTGTAGTCTTACACTATAGTCATACATTTCTCTCTGACACAGCAGCTATTCTGAAAACACTACTCCCAGCATGCATAGTTGTCCAGCTGTTCTCAGAATTCCCATAGAAGGGAATGAAACATGTTAGGAGTTGTAGTTTCAAAACATCTAGAGTGATGGAGGTTTCTGGCCCTTGCCTAAGCTGTTTCTAGCCTCCCAACTCTTCAACTTCTGAGAACAGGGGCATACAATCTGTCACAAGATAACACAACATCACAAGATAAGGGAGAGGAGCTGGGTGGCACCTCTAGTGATTCATCCGCTGAGCTCTGAACCTGCAGCCACACAAGAAGATGTAAAGGAAGCAGCAAGGACAGCTACAATGTAGATATCATTTGTACTTGATATTTGCAGATCGATAATGCTTGATTGAATAATGGTCAATTCATTGCACTGTTCAGTTTGAGCCTATCCCATGCAAAAAGATCAGACTGACCAGAAACACATTAGTTGACCATTATGCAATTCAGCATTAAAGGCTATTTGGAGATATCAAATGTTGGTCCATTTCTACTTGCTGTACTTTGGGCACGAAACCCACTTACAAGGTACCACAAGACAAGGAATGCTATTTGCATTTTACACTAATGCAGAAATCATTCAATGACAGAGAGCAACTTAAACCCCTCACACTGCAATTCTCTGAGGATCAAGACATTTAGAAGTCATGCTAGTTGGATGAAGAATTGCACCATACATTTTCTCTATCCTTTTTGAAGTGGTGTCAAAACTGGTGATATATTCCAATTAAAGAGGTTTTTCAGGCTATTTTCCTGAGAATAGGCCATCGATATTTGATTAGCAGGGGTCTGGCGTCCCAATAAGCTGTTTTCCAGTAGCCATGGCACCAGAAATACATAGCTCCAGCCATTGTATAGTGCATCGAGCTGTTCTGCAGCCCCTTGAAATGAATTAGAAGGAACTATGCAGTTCTGGAACTGACTTCTGGTGCAGGAGCTACATCAGTTCTGCTAACTGGTGGATATGTGAGTCAAAACATGCTGATAAAATATTGAAGGCCTAGCTGGATAGGCTATCAATAGTGATGAGCGGCAGGGGCAATATTAGAATTTACGATATTTTGTGAATATTTGGGCGAATATTCGTCATTAGAGCTGAGCGGACACCTGGAAGTTCGGGTTCGGCGAGTTCGGCCGAACTTCCCTGCAAAGTTTGGGACCCGAACTTGACCCCGAACCCCATTGAAGTCAATGGGGACCCGAACTTTGGGCCACTAAATGGCTCTAAAAGAGTCATGGAAAGGGCCAGAGGGCTGCAAAAGGCAGCAAAATGTGGGTAAGAGCATGACAAGTGCCCAGCAAAAAAATATGGATATGGAAATAAGTACTGATTTAGAATATTCTTCATTATTTAATATAGTTTATGTTATGCAAAAAATCGGTAATTAAATATGCACATTTATCAAATCGCATAAGAGAGTTAAGCAACTTTCCTATTGGGTTGGCTTGGTAGGATTGTCGAATATGTAGAATATAGCGCTATATTCTACATATTCGACAATTCCACCAAGCCAAGCCAACCCAATAGGAAAGTTGCTTAAGGCTCTTACGCAATTCGATTGACGCGCATATTTAATTACCGATATTTTGCATAACATAAACTATATTAAATAATGAAGAATATTCTAAATCAGTAATGAGTCATTATTACTGACTTGTGGGTCAATTCAGTTCGAGAATATTGTCATTTTTTTCCTTTTGAAGTCATGATTCCTCCCAGATTAAGTTGCTTTTGGGCCTATGACTGTTCACATTAAATTTGGAATAATGACAAATATTTTAAAAAGCGAATATATAGCACTATATTCTATAGTACTATATATTTGTGTTTTTGAATATTCACATTACGCGAATATTACATTGCCGATTTTTCGCAAGCAATAGAATAATCTCGAATACGAATATTCGCGAATATGTAACAAATATTCTCTGAAATATTCGTGAAATATCACAAATTCGAATATTGCCCCTGCCGCTCATTACTAGATATGACGTGCGGCGCTATGTGACTCGGCTTATATAGAGGCTGAGTCACATGCCATTAGTGGGCATGGCTGTGATGGCTTCTAAGGGCACACTAGTTAAACGCTTGTTGATTGGCTGCCCTGCAGCCTTTTGAAAAGCGCCATTAAATCGCCGAACACCGAACTTGAACCCCCACTTTTACGGAAATGTTCAGTTTTGGTTCACTCAACCCTATTCTTCATAAATTTGTGAATTCGAGAATTCGTGATTATTTTCTTGATTGCGAAAATTGGCAATGTAATATGCGAGTATTGCGTGCGCAATACAGGTGTGGGTCACTATTGCTACATTTTTCAAGCTGCTAGAAGTTTCCTGAGACTGGAGAAAATGCTTGGCACGGCAGAACATTACAATAGCTTTATATACAGATAAAGTGCTCCAATATATTCGGGATTGCACAAATCGGCAATTAACCTCATCCCGACAGCCGAACGCAGGGCTGCGTCCTGCGGGCGGCCAGGATGTTCCTCCTTGACACGTCGGCGCGTCATCTCGCGAGAGTTCACAGCAGCTCACAGCTCGGCAGTTATACTACAGCCTGCCAGTGATGATCAATCGCTGGCAGGCTGTAGAAGTTAAATAAATCGCATCAAACAGGTATATCAGACGCTGTTTTGTTAACAGCGTCTGATATACCTGCTACCTGGTCCTCTGGTGGTCCCATTTGCTGGGATCGACCACCAGAGGACTAGGTAGCTATGTAAAGTAGCACCAAGCACCACACTACACCCCCCCTGTTACTTATTAACCCCTTATTAACCCCTGATCACCCCATATAGACTCTCTGATCACCCCTCTGTTATTGATCACCCCCCTGTAAGGCTCCATTCACATGTCCATATGTGTTTTGCGGATCCGCAGATCCGCAAAACATGGACACCGGAAATGTGCTTTCCGCATTTTGCAGATCCGCACATTGCCAGAACTATATAGAAAATGCCTTTTCTTGTCCGCAATTGCAGACAAGAATAGGACATGTTCTATATTTTTGCGGAACAGAAGTGCAGACCCGGAAGTGCGGATCCGCAATTCCGTATCTGAGCGGGACAAAGTCTGTCCCCATAGAAATGAATGGGTCCGCAATTCCGTTCCGCAAACAGAATTGCGGACGTGTGAATGGGGCCTAAGGGTCCCTTATCACCGCCAGTTAGTTAGCTACTTGTTAGGTAGTTAGCGCCCAGCCCACCGCACCACAGTCACTGATTTTGGCAGAGATTTTTTCATCCACATTGATCGATGCGAATGAAAATATCTGTGCCGTTCATTTTTTTTTTTTTTCAGCCCAGAGAGGAACGGGAAAAAAAAATCTCATTACCCATATGCTCAATATAAGGAGATAACCATAGCAAAGGCAGCTGCACTTTGCGGCAATACTAAACCCTCACACTGATGTTAAAATTGAGGGGTTAGTTCGACACATCCTACTAGGAGGACATGTCTTAAGCTCGGACACCACGTCAAGGTCTCCCAAGTAGCCCGAGACCCTACCACTCAACCTACCTGTGCCGTATGGGCGATACCAGGGGCCATTGGGCATTACGGGAGCGCAAGGCCTCCCGTAATTTTTTATTCACATTTTCCGCTAACTTGTGAAAAAAAATGAAATGATACATGAACTCACCATGCCCTTCCGTGAATACTTTGGGGTGTCTTCTTTCTAAAATGGTGTGATTTGGGGGGTATTTATACTATCCTGACATTCTAGCACCTAAAGAAACATGACAGGTGCTCAGAAAGTCAGAGCTGCTTTAAAATGCCGAAATTCACTTTTTTGCACCATAGTTTGTAAAGCTATAACTTTTACCCAAACCAATAAATATACAATTATTGGATTTTTTTTTATCAAACACATGTAGAACAATAAATTTAGAGAAAAATGTATGTAGAAATGTAGTTTATAAAAAAAAAAAATTACAACAGAAAGTGAAAAATTTCATTTTTTTGCTAAAATTTCGGTCATTTTTCATTAATAGCAAAAAAAGTTAAAATATCAGCAGCAATGAAATACCACCAAATGAAAGCTCTATTAGTGAGAAGAGAAGGAGGCAAAATTCATTTGGGTGGTAAGTTGTATGACGGAGCAATAAACGGTGAAAGAAGAGTAGTGCAGAATTGTAAAAAGTGGCCTGGTCATTGAGGGTGTTTAAGCTAGGGGGGCTGAAGTGGTTAAGTATGTGCAATACGTGCAACTTCACATTTTAGCAGGTCTGACTACATATTAGTGATTGGTGCACTAAGTATTGTTGTGAACTTGCCTCTAGCATGAGGCTCATAGCAGAACCTATCCCACTACCTAACACCCTGCACTGGATCAGCTACACTATATCACTATCTAACCTACACTGACTATCTCCCACTAACTATCTGTATTATATATATAAGATAACTAACTATCTAATGTAATGTGACATCACAGCATTATGTCTGTAGCATGTATGTATGGACAGCAGAACCTATTACACTATGTAACACCCTGCACTGGAGCCTATCAGCTACACTACATCACTATCTAACCTACACTGACTATCTCCCACTAACTATATGTATTATATATAAGATAACTAACTAACTATCTAATGTAATGTGACATCACAGCACTATGTCTGTAGCATGTATGTATGGACAGCAGAACCTATTACACTACCTAACACCCTGCACTGGAGCCTATCAGCTACACTATATCACTATCTAACCTACACTGACTATCCCCCACTAACTATCTGTATTATATATATATAAGATAACTAACTATCTAATGTAATGTGACATCACAGCACTATGTCTGTAGCATGTATGTATGGACAGCAGAACCTATCACACTACCTAACACCCTGCACTGGAACCTGTCAGCTACACTATATCACTATCTAACCTACACTGACTATCTCCCACTAACTATCTGTATTATATATATAAGCTAACTAACTAACTAACTAAATAACTAACTATCTAATGTAATGTGACACAGCAAAGCACAGAGCACAGCAATGACGCTGCTCTCTCGCTCTCTCTCTCTCTCTCTCTCTCTCTCTCTCAGAACTGCAATAAACAGCAGAAAATGGCTGCTAGTGGTTTCTTATATAGTAAGGGGTAGTATGGAGGACTTGTCCTATCCTGCATTACACCCAATAATAATGGATTGTGTAATGCTTAATTTTTCCTTGTGGTGGCGCTGTGATGAAATATAAAACTTACTCCCAGACTTCCCTACTGATAACAGTATGTTTCCGGGGATCCCTGCAGGAGGACACCATATGATCAGCTTCTTTCTAATGAGTAGTAATTATCCAAAAGCACAGAACCCTTTTGTAACCCTTACATTCTGATTTTCTATTCATATATTATTTACTTTCAGCACAAAAAAAACCTAGTTGACATTCTCGCAGCAGATTTATTTGATGAAAAAAAACAAACAAACCAAGATGAAGATAATCTCTGCTAATATTCTCTGTAAATTGATAGCGCAATGTGGAAATCACATTACACTTTATTATAAGCCATAAATCAAAAACATTGAAGTCAATTACTTACGCCAGAGCGTGTGTTTATTTTGAAAAGGAACAATGACACAAGGATGTCACATTGTTTGAATATTGTTAAAATGTTAGTTGTCAGAAGGTTTGGTAAGACGGTGCCAAGGACTCTGCGATAAAGTTCTTCTTTCAAGTCAACAACTTTGATTAAAAAAATCATACATTCTCCATCCAAGATAGAGAGGTCAATTATATTAGCATATTTTGAAAGAATCAGCATGTAAGCTTTGAAAATCAGGCTTGTGAAATAATTTCATTAGCAGAAATTGTTTTCTAAATCAGTCTTCCCTCCTTGAGCTTAATGAAATGAATATTTAAGAAAAATGATTTATGAAAGCGTTTTTTTTCTCTCCTCCTCTAAAGCAATGAGGTATTTCACATCTGAGAATATGCTAAATCGACACTGAAACAGTCAGCTTCAATCTACGGGATGAATAAAGTTAAGATAATCACTCACATTAGGAATTATGGCAGCAAACGGAAGAAATTAACCCCAACAAAGAGTCTGGTAATACAACCAGTGATTATACTCTAATTACAGGAATCTCTGATCTACGGGCGATGAAGGAAATAATTCTGAATAAAGACATTGAGGTCACATCATCCATTCATCTCCAGCAATGGAAAATCCCAACAGTCTTCTCCTTTCCCTGTTATGTCCTTATATTGTTCCTTTTCTGTTGTCTTTTCTTTTTGCCATTTTTTATGTATTTTTGTCTTATTTTCTTCTTATCTTTGGCTTTAAGATCTCTTTATCTTCTTTCTTTTTTCCTGTCTGGCTTTTTGGTTCTTCTACGTTCCCATCTCCTCTGCCTTTTTATTCTTATCTTTTTATTATTAATATAATTATTTTGTCTTCATCATCTTCTTGTCATCTTTTCATCTTTGTACTCTTTTTTTCATCTTTGTCTTACTTGTTTTTTGTATTTTGATTTATCTTTGTCTTATTACCTTCTTCTTTTTGACTTCGACTCATATTTGGGTTTACCATTTCTTCATTGCACACCTTCTTATGGTTATCGCATATTTGCTTTTTTATTCTTCTACTTTCCCATTCCTTCTTTTTTATAATTTTTTTCATATTATTTATATAATTGTTTTTTCTTCACTTTTCCACATCATCATCTTTATCTTCTCCTAATCTTCCCACTTATGTCCACTTTCAGTTTTTTCCATTGTTTCTCTATCTTTTCCATTTGATCTTCTCATCTTTGTCTTATTTGATTTTTTCAATCTTGCCATCTTCTCCTTGTCTGCTTCTTGGATTTGTTTTATTTTTCATTCCCTTCATTTCTTCATCTTTTTATTATCTTCTTATCATTTCTTCTTCATGTTCTTTTTTCTTTTTTTGTTTCGATAACTTTTCGTTGCAGAGCAATGATACAAAGTAACATAAAAATGTACCATTTAAATTAACAGGTTTTTAAAGCACGCTCTGATGGCAGGACTCCACCTGATTATTCAATGTGTCCTAAGAATTCTTGTCTGCCATTCCCTGCATTATTGTATGGGATCAGCTCAACTACTAAGCTCCCCCCACAAGGCCAGTTGACAATGCAAGGCAAGTTTCTCTTTAGATATTCTGCTTTTATTCTCCTTCTAGAAAAATAACTTGCTTGTATGTTTCATGGAGACAAGTGGGAGCCAGGTGTGGTGTTCTAGTCCTCTTGCCTCACTTTCAGTTGATTAATACTTTAAAGATCTCACTTTTGGGTTCACTTGAAATGAATTCCATAATAGTAAAATAGATTTGATCATTTATAAAGGGGCCTTTATATACTGATGACCTATCCTCATGTGAATAGGAAGGAGCTGTCACAGTGAAGCAAATGGGGACAGCAGAGCTGTAATAAAAAAATGCATTTATCAGAGTAAAGCAGATAGAAACTGTTTCTCATATTGAAGGGCCTTGAGAAGAACTCTGGGCGGGTTCTATTTATATTATGGAAAACAATTAATATACATTTGATTACAATGATTACAATTGTAAGCCAGACAACATTCTTCTTGCTGACTGGGAAAAAATATATGTAAATTATCATGTCTAACATCTGCTGGCATCAGATTGTCTTAGGGAAGTTAATTTGAATATCTTTCCCAGAAACCCAGAGGGATGTTGCATGGCTTACAATAATGCAAATGCATACACTGCATTCCAAGCGTTCTCCATAATAAAAAATAGTACCCCCCCCCCCAGACTATACATATATACTGTTGATAAATACAGAGTTGCTTACTGGGCTTTCTAGCTACAAAAATGCAGCTTTGTTTCAATCTAAACATTTGGAAAAATACTAAATAAAATTCCAAACTGGCCGAATCGATTTGCTCATCTGTAGTTGGCAGCCCATTGTTGCTTACACAGGGACTCACATTTATGAATGGATTCACACCATTAATCTGGTGCAATTTACTTCAAGATTTTGCTTTACTGCATCTGCTGTGGAACACTACATGTTTACGCCGGAAATTAGAGCTAGAGATGAGCACATTGATTCAAAATATTTTAAAAAGAAAGAGATAGAATCATAGAAGTTTTTGGGGCAAATCAATGCAAAGTCAAATTTGAAAGGGGTTATCCAACCCCTATAATGCACCCCAAAATGCCCAGGCTCCTCATACCGGTTATACTTAACCCGCTCCCCGGCACCCACATCACTCCTTATGTCTGAATGGCTGTCACTGCATCTCCCCATCCCGTGGATCAAAACATCAGCCAATAGCAGGCAACAACGGGAATGAGCGTCCCTAGCATCAACCACGTCAAAGCCTGCTATTGGCTGCCCCCCCCCCCTGTCGCCGGATGTTTTGATCTGTGCAACGCGGAGATGCAGTCAAAGCTGTGGGCATCAGGAGCAACTTGGGTGCTGGGGAGCGGGGTAAGTATAACCTGAATGAGGTGACTTGGCATTTTGGGGGGCATTACAGTGGTTAGATAACCCCTTCAACTCATTCTGAACAAAGTTTGCTTTTACCCAGCCTGATTTTGTAAATGTGACATATTTCCCTTTATGTGGTAATAACCTTAAAATACTTATTAAAGCAAAGTTTCTTCTTGACACGTTGTACTTCACTTTAGTAGGAAATTTTGATGGATATGTTATAGCTTTTTTAAACTAAACAAAATCCAAAATGTATAAAAAAATGAAAAAATTAGCACTTTTCTAAATCTTGTAAATATAATTTAGTAGATTTAATTTTATTATTTTTAGGAAATTAGAAAACTTAGAATTTTAGAAATTATTTTTAAAATATTCAAGAAAATTTCCAAATTTAGGACCAATTCATTTCTGAAGTCACTTACATAACAGAAACTGCCAATAAATTACCAAATTTCAGAAAATACACCCCTAACATTATTTAAAACTGATGATAGAAACTTTCTTAACCCCTTAGGTGTTCCACAGAAATTTATGTAATAGAGGTGAAGCTTATTGATTTATTTTTTGCAGATTTTCCAATTTAATCCATTTTCCTGTAACACATAAAAGGTTTAAAGAAATTAAAACATCAAAATGTACAGTATTACTATTTTTCAGCAGTTTCCAGAAACACCCCATCTGTGGTCATAAAATGCTGCATGGGCACACCACAGGGCTTAGAATGCAAGGAGCCCCATATGGTTTTTGGAGGGCAGATTTTGCCAGTTTTTGGGCTCCATGTTGCATTTGAAGACACCCTGAAATGCCTTCATAATTAACCACATTTTGGAAAGTAAACCCCTCAAAGAATTTATTAAGGGGTGTGTTGAGTTCTTCGACCCCACAAGCGTTTAATTGAATTTAGAAACACTTGGCTATGAAGATGAAAATTTTAATTTCTTCCAATAAAATGTTGAATATGCCCTTTTTTATTATTTTCACAAGGAGTAAGAGGAAAAAAGGCACTCCAAAATTTGTTATCCATTTTATCCTGAAAATGAAAACAACCTATATGTGATTGTAAATTTCTGTATGGATGCACCATAGGGCCCAGAAAGGAAGGACTGCCATTTGGCTTTTGAATGGCAGATTTTGCTGAAATGGTTCTCAGGTGGTTCTCAGAGACTCTGAGGTACTAGTCCAGTGTAAATCTCAAAAAAGTTACCTCATTTTGGAAACTTAACCCTTCAAGAAAGTACACTATTGGTATGTTTATTGGGTTGACCCCACAGGTGTATCATAGAATTTTTTTTTTAATTAAGAAATTACATTTTATCTCAATTAGGCCTCTTTCAAACAAACGTGTTTTTTTTTTTTTTGCAAGTGTACGGACCATTTTGTTGTGTTCCGTATACGGTCCATATACGGAACCATTCATTTCAATTGTTCCGCAAAAAAAACAGTGTTTCCGTGTGCATTCTGTTTCCGTATTTACGTTTTTCCGTTCCGTGCAAAGATAGAACATGTCCTATTATTGCCAAAGATAGAACATATCCTATTATTGCCCACAAATCACGATCCGTGGCCCCATTCAAGTCAATGGGTCTGCAAAAAAAACAGAACGCATACGGAAATGCATCCGTATGTCTTCCGTATCCGTTCCGTTTTTTGCGGAACCATCTATTAAAATTTTAGGCTTAGCTCAATTTTTTCTATGTAATTACTATATACTGTATATGCCATATGGAAAAATGGAACGGAAAAACAGAACAAAAAACGGCCAGCAAAACACTGAAAAAGCCATACGGTCATGTAAAAGAGGCCTTACATGTACATCTAGCCTCAATGTTTCATTTTAAAAAGTGGTAGTTGGAGAAAAATCACCCAAATGTTTGTCCCATAAATATTCCCGACTACGACAATACCTCCTGCGGTTTGGGCACAATGCAGGGCTCTGAAAAAAACCATAAAGCTGATTTTTACTAACAAAAAAAAATCTTTTTAATCTTTTAACTATTACTTCTAAGGAACACCTTCCCTCATCAGCGAGGAGAAAGCCGGGAATGCATGCTTCCGCGTTCTTTAGCACTCAGGTGCCATGTTCATATTTAACCATGGCATCCAAATGGTTAAATGTCTGCAGTCAGCATTATCGTTGATCACAGACATTAGGTCCAGGTTTCTGCTTTTTAAAACAGCAGAACCCCAGTGGCTAAGGAGCACGCTGCGCTTGCATGGGGGTGCCATATTTAAAGTGACAACTTCCTTCATACGTGTAAGGTACTGTTTATCAAGAGGTTAAATGTAGCAAAACAAAGTACTCTATCAGTTAGATACCTCTGTAATCATACTGACATGTGGAAAAAAGTTAACCTGTCAACATGAGCACTGTAACAACAAAACCTAAAAAACAAAGGCGGAATTGTAATTTTTTTTCTTGTTCTTCTTTACAAAGAATAGTTTCTCAGTACATTGTATAAATTATTAAGTGGAAACATTGAAAAGTGCAATTTTCCCTCCAACATAATAAAAAAAATATTTGGCTTTTGGAAAGTGGGAAGAAAAAAAAACAACAACTTATCACCAACATATTGAGGTTAGTTCACACAGAGTTTGGCACAGTAAAACATCCTTCTTTTTAAAGAATAAAAATTTATGGGGTTTTGTCACTTCAGAAAATAGCATTTATTATGTAGAGAAAGTTAATACAAGGCACTTCCTAATGAATTGGTATTATCCATATTACTGCATTTGCTGGCTAGATTCGTTTTTCCATCACATTATACACTTCATTTCCGTGGTTAAGACCACCCTATAATGCATCAGTGGTGGTCATGCTTGTATACTATAGGAAAAAGTACTAGCCTATGTGCACTCCAATGGTCCTGGAAACCAGAGAGGCCAGTGCTTTTTTCTATGGTGTGCAAACACGGCCATCGCTGATGGATTACAGGGTGGTCGTAACCATGGAATCAAGCAGTGTATAATATGATGGGAAACTGAATCCATCCAGCAAAGGAGGCAACATACATAGTAACATAGTAACATAGTAACATAGTATATAAGGCCGAAAAAAGACATTTGTCCATCCAGTTCGGCCTGGTATCCTGCAAGTTGATCCAGAGGAAGGCAAAAAAATACCCTGTGAGGTAGAAGCCAAAGCCAAAGATCTTTTTTTATTTATTTTTTATGTTTTTAAATCTCATAAATTTTGTGCCTCTTTGTTGGGTACAGTGAATGCTCTGTGCAGTTGTTTCCACAATCGAGAACCCTAGTCTATTAACTTTGTTTGAGTATATCCTGGGATTTGTATTTCCACAGTCTTACTGTTTTCTGTTTTGTACTGGTGTTTGTTGTGGCTTTAGCTTTCTGTTTCTGTTTCACGTCCTGCATTTTTTGTCTGATATATGCTTGATACTGTATATCTTTACTTGCGACCATCCTGCTGCTTTACTCAAGTTGCGGGAGTATCTGAGTACTAAAAGCCATTGATTAGCATGTGAGAAACATGAATGCTATAGATGAAGGAAAGATCAATGTCTTTACAGAAGCAGCACTGGAAGTACCAATCAAGGGCACATTGCACTATACTAAATCTTTATGGAATGTCCCTTTAAGTCACTCGTATAGTGATTATTTCTCTTTTTCCAGCTATGCTTTTTCTCTGAAGAGGATTCAGGTGGATATTCTGTATGATCTCACTCACAGCTATCATTAAAAAATATGACACATTAAAAAAATTGCTAGAGGCCATTTATATCTACAAGAGCTTTAATTGGCTATTTCTGCAGCTTTGAAGCTCGTTCGATTCCTCCCTAACTGTTTGAACTAAGTTTTATGCTAATGAAAGTTTCCATGTCAGAGTGATATAAAATGCAGGAGGAAATTACACATTAAAATAAAGCGAGCATTATGCTAACGAAGCCACAGGCAAATCTGTTTATAGAAACAGAATCAGACGATATCAAACACAATAATGCTTTTTACACAGCTGTAGTTTAATCACATCTCAGGTGCTCCAGGCAACGGTGCAACCTATTGCTTCATTTTATTGCGTGTTGTAACGTTGTAGCCCAAAGTGCCTTATTTGCTCACTAACTCTCCAACATATTGTGAACCTAACCCTGATTTGTTGTCAGCTCTCTGTGAGCAGGTGTAGATTTCAAAAGCTGCAAATCAAAGAAAACACAGAAACAGCCAAGACAGGACTCGGAGATCTCTGTCAAACCTTATTTATCGTATAGTAAGGAAAAAAAGTTGTCAAGTGTCTTGTTTTACCTTAAAGATTTATCAAGTTTTAACCAAAAACTTTTTTAGCGAGTCATTGTCTCCATTGTATAATACTTGTACTACTATGTCTATGGACCATCCCACCCCCAACTGAAAAAAGAGCAAAAGACAGGGCTTGCGTTCTAACTTAAAGCAAAATCCACTGCCAATATAGGGCAGAAAA
Organism: Bufotes viridis; assembly: GCA_033119425.1. Classification (NCBI taxonomy): domain Eukaryota; kingdom Metazoa; phylum Chordata; class Amphibia; order Anura; family Bufonidae; genus Bufotes; species Bufotes viridis. The sequence continues at coordinate 6,592,772 of CM065597.1, forward strand.
TAGTGTCTGTATCTACAACATTTAGAAGGAGAGTCAGGGAAACAGAACTATCTATACCTACAGTGCTGCACATCATTTATAATAAGAGACAAGGAGGCAGTACTATCTGTACCTACATCATTTATAATAGGAGACAGGGAGGCGGTACTATCTGTACCTACATCATTTATAATAAGAGACAAGGAGGCAGTACTATCTGTACCTACATCATTTATAATAGGGGACAGGGAGGTAGTACTATATGTACCTATATCATTTATAAGAGACAAGGAGGCAGTACTATCTATACCTACATCATTTATAGGAAGAGAAATGGAGGCAGTACTATCTATACTTACATCATTTAAAGGGAGAGACAGGGAGGCAGTAATATCTGTTCCTATATAATTTAAAGGAAGAGACAGGAAGGCAGTACTATCTGTACATACATCATTTATAATAAGAGACAGGGAGGCAGTACTATCTGTACCTACATCATTTATAATAGGAGACAGGGAGGCAGAACTATCTGTACCTACATCATTTATAAGAGACAAGGAGGCAGTACTATCTGTACCTACATCATTTATAATACGAGACAAGGAGGCAGTACTATCTGTACTTACATCATTTAAAGGGAGAGACAGGGAGGCAGTAATATCTGTACCTACATAATTTATAGGAAGAGACAGGGAGGCAGTACTATCTGGACCTACATCATTTACAGGGAGAGACAGGAAGGCAGTACTATCTGTACCTACATCATTTACAGGAAGAGACAGGGAGGCAGTACTATCTGTATACACATCATTTACAAGGAGAGACGGGGGGGGGCAGTACTATCTCTACCTACATCATTTACAGCAAGAGACAGGGACACAGTACTATCTGTACCTACATCATTTACAGGAAGAGACACAGAGGCATTACTATCTGTATTCACATCATTTACAGGGAGAGACAGGCAGGCAGTACTATCTGTACCTACATCATTTACAGGAAGAGACAGGGAGGCAGTACTATCTCTACCTAGGTAATTTACAGGAAGACAGGGAGGCAGTACTATCTATACCTACATCATTTAAAGGGAGAGACATGCAGGCAGTACTATCTGCATTAACATAATTTACAGGGAGAGACAAGGAGGCAGTAATATCTGTACCTACATCATTTATAGGGAGAGACAGAGAGACAGTAAGATCTATACCTCTTATAATGAGTCCCTGCTCTAATTTGGCGCATTGCCACACGTGTCATCCATATCTTTTTTTCTACAGATTGGTAAGTATGTTCCTCTTTCTGCTGTTGCTGTTCTTGTTGACATGTCACACAGAACATTCTCTGATCAGCTTTGAAAATAACAAGGGTCAGATGTGAAGTTTAGTGATTAGTGGAATCATTTATTTGTTCTTCTTATATTGCTACTTGCAGCTGTGCAGAAAGGCCAGGAACCTGTGGGGGGCCCCGTCCTCTGAATAATTCAATCATCTAATATTAGAGCTGCTCTGTTGATTGGTTCTAAATTTTATCACTAATTATCTTACATATATTTCCATCTTCTTTCTAATAAATCTTTACTAGAAACAATAGACCGGTAGATGAGACAATGAATTAAAACCATATTGTGCTAGATTTTTATGTATCTCATGTCTAGTGATGAGCGAAGTATTGAAAAATTCGATTAGGCTGCTTCACCAAATTTTACTAAATTATATTGTCATGAAGCGCATTTCTTTGTAAGTAGAGGGTGCAATGACAGGGAGTAGAATTGTGCCGTCCTCGTCATTGTACTTTCAGATGCCGTGTTGGTTGCTGATCTCGCGGCATCTGACAGTAAATAACACAATGTAAAATTTTTAAAAATTAATAAAATCATACTTACCCTCACCCATTTGATCGTTGCCAGTGTGGTGACATCATACGTCAGTGCAAATGGGATTTCCTGCAAGATCTTCAATCTTGACGGCACCTTCCGGCTATACTGTATTTATCCATCTACCCAGTGTGCACAAATATTAGGCAGGTGAGTCTTTGGAACATATCCTTACTTTTCTGAATGTTTTCCAAATCCAAGCTTCATAAATCTGAATGCTTATTGAACTGAAGAAGATCAGGTGATGTGTATTTGTGTAATGAGGGAGGGTGTTGCCTAAGGAGATCAAGACCCTATATCAAGGTGTGCATAATTATTAGCCAAAAAAGAGATTTAAGGATGAGTTCGCATCACACTTTTTTGCTCTGGTTGACATATGTTAGAAAAAAAGGATACAAAAACTGCAACACACCATGTTCTTGAATCCTGCAGAGTCGAGTAAAAAAACGTATACAATGGATCTCTTTGGTGAACGGATGCCACTGTATGGCAACAGTCTGAGGCATCTGTTTAACATACAGTATATGTTAAAAGGATGGGAGAAACGCAATGTGAACTGATTCTGAAAAGTCAAAAATTGTTAACAGTCATTCAGAGGGATGCAGCATTCTTGAAATTGCTGAGACATTGGGGCTTGATCACAGAATCATCAAACTTTTTGTTGCAAATAGTCAACAGAGTCAGAAGAAATGTGGTGAGAAAAAAAAAAAGAAACAAATTCACTGCCAAAGATTAGAGAAGAAACAAACATAAATCAGCCAAGAAGTACAAGGTGTCCAGAACTCAGAGGCATGGCCGAGGTAAGGAAGCCTGAAACCCGACCACTACTGAACAAGACGTCAAGACTGGGCCAAGATAGATTGTTCAAAGGTTTTATGGACAGATGAGATAAGAATGACTCTTGATGGACCAGATGGACGGCCCCATGGCTGGATCAGTAATGGTCACAGAGCTCCACTTCAACTCACGCGCCAGCACGGTGAGGGTGGGGTAATGCTATGGGCTGGCATTATTGAAGAGTAAGCTAGTTGGATCTTTTTGTGTTGAAGATTGACTGAAAATAAACCACCAAACATACGGCCAGTTTTTAGAAGACACTTTCTTCAAGAATTGGTTCAGGAAAAAGTGTCCATCCTTATGATACTTTTGGAGGACAATGCTCCATCACATGCATCAAAGTCGCATGTGGCCGGTAAAGACCTTGAAGAAAGACTATTTACATGTCCCCTTCCTCACCTGACCAAACCCTCCTGAGAACTTGTGGGCACTTCTTAAAGGGGTTGTCCCATGAAAAATATTCTACCGTTTTCAAACCAGCACTTGGATCTGAATACTTTTGTGCATGTAATTAAATTTTTTGTATAGCCACTGAGTTATTCAATACAAAGTATACACCTACAGTATGTTTTTTTAATTTATTTGTCCTGCTCACTGAGATAGCCACACATGCTCAGTTTTATCCTTCAACTGTTTTAAGAGCTGTGATAGGGAGAGCATGGACACGCCCCCTTAGCTTCACCAGAAAAGACACACCCCCTGAGCTGCCAGCTTGATATAAATCTAGCAGAGCAATGTATGTGGAGATTTCTAGATCTACGTGAGGTACAGGGCTGGTTCTGGCTTTGTTAGAAAGAGATCACCATGTACTATGTGCCATAATAGAACAGTAAGGCCTCATGCACACGGCCGTTGCCCAGCCGTGGTCGTATTGTGGCCCACATACAGCGGGACTGCAATACACGGACACATCACGGATGCGGACTTATTCACTTCCGTGATGTTGCTCACCATGCCTCCGCTCCACAAAAAAATTACTGTGCAGATGGATCAATGACCCATTCAAGTTGAATGGGTCTCGATCCATCCTGGCCACCACATGGATGTTGCCCGTGCTTCGGAACGGGCACACAACTAACGAAATATCTTTCTTTTATTTTTTATTTGCTTCATAACCTGTCTGTTACTTAAAAACATATGCTAAAATACTACTACTACTACTACTACTACTACTACTACTACTACTACTACTACTATTACTTCTACTACTACTACTACTAATAATAATAATCATTATTACTATCAGTATTGTAATTATTGGTATTATTATTATTATTATTATTATTATTATTATTATTAGTAGTAGTAGTAGTAGTAGTAGTAATAGTAGTAGTAGTAGTAGTAGTAGTAGTAGTAGTAGTAGTAGTAGTAGTATTATATCAATGATAGAAGTGAACAATCAGACCATAACATTTATTGGAATTCATTTCTGAACTCTCGAAGATGCTTTTGAAGTTTGATTTTCTTTGGAAAAGATACAAATTCAGAGTCTCTCCTTCCTGACATTTCCCCACATTGCATGAGTGAACAGTGTGGCCAGTGATTATAGAGAACATAGGACGAAGTGGAGGTCGGGGAACTTGCTGGAGTTTTGCAGTGGTATCAGGTTCTGTACCTGAGCTGTCACATGTCTCCTTTTCTTCTGTCAATAAAATCTGCCAGGCCTGAAGTGGAAAACATTCAAGACAAAGTCTACAGACAGCAAGGAAAGTTTGATACATGTCAAAGCCCCAAGTTGAGACTTTCACATTCTGCTCCTTCTATTTGACTGTATACAGACATCCATGACTTCTCTTGTATATCCAGTCTAGTTCTGTGCTCATTTTAACCTGACATTTCATGATAATGTTGGGGTAACACATGCTGCACAATATTTTGGAGAACTCACATAGGAAACACGCCTGGTACAGGTATTAATTAGGAAAAGTATAATGTTTCACTTTCTCAAATAAATAATGTAAAATTGTCCTTAGGCATCACCAGATTTTGACTGTGCATCACCGCCTCTGGGATCCACCGTTACCAAGAATCTGTAGTAATCCAAGAAGAAAGCGTCACTTATCCTAATGCTGATAGCGATTAGCAGTCTAATTTATTCTGCCACAACAAATATACTTTCTTCTTTCTTCTCTTTATATCACAAAAATATTAATATGTAAATTCTGTGAGATCTCAAAAACTGTTCTGTGATGCGGATAACGACACACTGACCCTTAAGGTACAGGATAATGACACTGACACTTGGGGTACAGGATAATAACACTTGGGGTACAGGATAATAACACTGACACTTGGGGTACAGGATAATGACACTGACGCTCGGGGTACAGGATAATGACATTGACAATTGGGGTACAGGATAATGACACTTGGGGTACAGGATAATGACACTGAAGCTTGGGGTACAGGATAATGACACTGACACTTGGGGTACAGGATAATGACACTGACACTTGGGGTAGAGGATAATGACACTGACACTTAAGGTACAGGATAATGACACTGACACTTGGGGTACAGGATAATGACACTGACACTCGGGGTACAGGATAATGACACTGGCACTTGGGGTACAGGATAATGACACTGACACTTGGGGTACAGGATGATGACACTGACACTCGGGGTACAGGATAATGACACTGACACTCGGGGTACAGGATAATGACACTGACACTTGGGGTACAGGATAATGACACTGACGCTCGGGGTACAGGATAATGACATTGACACTTGTGGTACAGGATGATGACACTGACACTTGGGGTACAGGATAATGACACTGACACTTGGGGTAGAGGATAATGACACTGACCCTTAAGGTACAGGATAATGACACTGACACTTGGGGTACAGGATAATGACACTGACACTTGGGGTACAGGATAATGACACTGATACTTGGGGTACAGGATAATGACACTGACACTTGGGGTGCAGGATAATGACACTGACACTTGGGGTACAGGATAAAGACACTGACACTTCGGGTACAGGATAATAACACTGACACTCGGGGTACAGGATAATTACACTGACACTTGGGGTACAGGATAATGACACTGACACTCGGGGTACAGGATGATGACACTGACACTTGGAGTACAGGATAATGACACTGACACTTGGGGTGCAGGATAATGACACTGACACTTGGGGTACAGGATAATGACACTGACACTTGGGGTGCAGGATAATGACACTGACACTTGGGGTACAGGATAATGATAATGACACTTGGGGTACAGGATAATGACACTGACACTTCGGGTACAGGATAATAACACTGACACTCGGGGTACAGGATAATTACACTGACACTTGGGGTACAGGATAATGACACTGACACTCGGGGTACAGGATAATTACACTGACACTTGGGGTACAATATAATGACGCTGATACTTGGGGTACAGGGTACTGACACACTGACACTTGGCGTAGAGGATCAGTGGCGCACCGATAGGGGTGGTTTTAGGGGTCTGGACAATTTTTTTTTTAAAATCCCCCAGGGCCACACTGCTGATCGCCACAGGTGGCCCATCCCTGGTTCTAATCGCGGGTGGAGGTGGGGAGGCAGTAGGAGATGAGCGATTCCATTGTGAAGCGGTCATCTCCATATTCATCTGTATCGCCGTCCTTAGGACAGCGATACAGATCAATGTGCTGCGGCAGGGAGAGGCATCTCCTTTCTCTGTTCTTCTGATAGCCTATCAGAGGCCGGCTCATGTGGCACGATGAGGTCATTATCATCGCGCCGCCTGAGTCGGGCAGCAAACAGCACGGCTGGAAGAGGTCTGCTGCTAACCTCATGAAGGTAAGTATTAGTGTTTAAATTATTTTTAATAGATAGTACATTTTAGGGGGCACCTGGTGGCATTTTGTTTGGTGGGGGCACTGGGGGGGCATTTCTTAGTGGCCCATTTTGGGTAGGGGGCACTATAGGGGCATCTGGGGGCATTTATTTCTAGCCCATTTTGGGGGCATACTATAGGGGAATCTGGTGGATTTTATTTACTGCCCCATTTTGGGGAGGGGGCACTATAGGCCATCTAGAGACACTATAGGGGCATTATTTGGGGGCACCATGGGGGAGTGGAGCATTATGGGGGCAATTATTTGTAGCCAATTTTGGGGGTAGCACTATGGGGGAATCTGTGGGCATTTTTTTACTGCCACATTTGGGGGGGCACTATGGGGAATCTGGTGGCACTATAGGGGCATTATTTTGGGACACCACTCCATGGGGGAGTGGAGCATTATAGCGGCTTTTTTTTTAGCCCATTTTGGGGGAGCACTATGGGGGAATCTGAGGGCGTTTTTTTACTGCCCTATTTTTTTTTTGGGGGGGGGCACTGTGGGGCATCTGGTGGCACCATAGCGGCATTATTTGGGGCACTATAGGGGAGTGGAGCACTATGGGGGCATCTGGGGGCTCTAAAGAGGCTTTTTTATAGGCATATTATGGGGGGCACTATGTCATCTGGTGCCACAAAGGGGGCATTTTTTACTGGCACAGTAGGCAGTATAGGGGAGAGCAGCACTATGGGGAATCTGGTGGCACTATAGGGGCATTATTTGGGGTCACTATGGCATTTTTTTTACTGTCACAATATCCCCTATATGCACTATGGTATCTGGTGCTAAGGTGTATTTTTTCACTGGCACATGGGAGGCACTATAGGGCCAAGCATCACTATGGGGCATCTGGTGGCACTAAGAAGAGGCATTTTTAACTGGCATTTTATGGGGGCACTATGGGGGAGAGGAGCAGTATGGGGGAATATGGTGGCACTAAAAAGGGGCATTTTTAACTGGCACATTATGGGGGCATTATGGAAGAGGGGAGCACTATGGGGGCATCTGGTGGCACTAAGAAGGGGGATTTTTTACTGACACATTATGGGGGAGAGGAGGACTATAGGGGCATCTGCTGGGGGCACTACAAAGGGGAATTTTTTACTGGCATATTATAGGGGGCACTATGGGGAAGGGGGGGAGAAGAACCATGGAGGCATGTGCTGGGGGCACTAAGATGGGGTATATTATACTGGCAAATTATCATGGCACTATGGGGAAGGGGGAAAGGAGCACTACAGGGGCATTTTCTGAGGCACTATACAGAGGTATTTTATACTGGCATACATTATGGCGACATTAGCTCAACTGCGGGCAATAAGCAGGGGTATTTCTTGTACTGTAATATTATAAGGAGAATTATTACTACTAGGGGGCATTATGGTGAGCTTTTCTACTACTGGGGGGCTATGGGGAACATGATCACACTAGTATGGGCACTATGGGGGCATTATCACTAAGAGTGCTCAGGCAGAGAATTATTTCTATTGGTCGGAAGTTGGGGAGCACTGTTGTTACTTTGGTGGGCACCCTGACACAGTATCAGCTTAGCACAATTATTTTTGGGGACAATAAGTTTATACTATGAGTGTCAGGGATATTATTTACTGGGCACAGTTATTTTTTTAGAGCACTGTGTGGCAATAATTGTAGAAGGGGGCACTATCTGTGTGGTACAGGTATTTTTCAGGGGACAGTTTCTGCAGGATAGTATTGGGGAGCACAGCAGGCACAGTATTGGGGATGGCAGGATGGGGTGTTTAGAAGATGTGAAGATGATGGAAAAGTGGGAAACTAATGTCTGTTTGTCAATCTCTGCAGAGACAGGAGATGGGTGAAAAATCATCATGGCGGTCTGGTCTGAATGGAGAAGATGAGAAAAGAGAACGTCTACATCAAAGGTGACATCACTGGATGTAGGAGGTATGTGGCGCTATGCAGGAGAGGAGATGCTCCGGCTCCTCCCCCTGCCATTTTCAGAAGGAGGATTCAGAGCTGGGTGAGGACAGCCAAGGGGGCGGCAGGCCATAGGCTGGTGGTGGATGGTGGGGGGAACCACAGACCTTGAGCAGGATCTGGGGAGGGAGGAGAGTGGAGGAGCTTCCTGGCTGTAGCCTGCTATTGTCTATTGTATAATGTGAAGCAGGCAGTGCAGCCAGGACAGGCCCTCCCCTCTGTATGATGTGTAGAGCCAGGCTCCTCCACCCTGACCTACACACCTTTAATATGGCGCAGCTCCTCCTCCTCCACTCCACTTTTGGTGTCTTCAGGACTAGGAGGGAGGAAGCTAAACTGCAACAGCTCCTGACACAGAGCTACGTGGGGGGCAGTGTGAGTACAGGAGCTTTATGTTGGGGCCCTGTATAGTGGAGTATTGGGTACAGTGTGTCTATGTAGGATTTCAGCTGTACAGTGTTTGTTGGGAGTGGCTTATTATATGTAGAATGGGCTTAGAAAAATGGGCAGGGCCCATTTTTTTGCGCCACACACTTTTTTTCTTTTCGGACCCCCCCTAGACCAAATTTCTGGGTGCTCCTCTGTACAGGATACTAACACTGACACTTGGGGTACAGGATAATTATACACTGACATTTGGGGTACAGGATACTGACACACTGACACTTGGGGTAAAGAATAATAATGCATTTGGCTGTTGGGACTTACCAACCTCACTTCTTCCCCATGTTAAACTGGGGTTCCTAGTAAGATTCACTGGGGACCCTCTGTGCATCCACATGCAAATGTTGTCTGCTCACACAATGGCAGGCAGCAGCAAGACATTAGAAGATGTTGGGGCCCCTGTTGTGACTTCGAGATGGCAGGTTCCCAATGAAAGATGATACTTTCTGGCGGCCTCTGCACCTACAAGTCAGTTCAGCAGCTATAATAACACAATGGGGAGTTTGCTAATAACCTAACCCATTTTTACATGAACATATTCTGGTTGAGATGTAGCATGATGTCTATCATTATGTACAGTAGGGCAGTCAGTTTACTGTGCCATGTGCCATTTGTGCAGGGGGTGGGGGACTAGGGGCCCACCTTTGCTCAAGGGCTCACTGTTTCCCTGTGGACCAGCCTATTTCTTTCACAACAACAAAAGACACTGTGTACAAATCATAATAATGTGCAGTCCCTTGGACTACAACCTCATATGAGAAGGAAGTGACATCTCATGAGGTCACACCCAAATTCAGGAGTTCTCTTTAATGAAACCTATGAAAAAACGTTAATAACTTCAGTAATGACATGCAGCAGATGAGCGGGAGCTGCTACGCTATAAACTATATCATATAAGACATTCAGAGGTCAAGGTCATTCATGTTTCTGAATTTTATGTCCTTCGTGATTTGTCCTTGGGCATTGGAAACTTCCTCCATTTTGCTTAGAAAGGTACTCAGTAATGTGACAATGTGACAATCACTGAATGTTTACTGGAACATGTTGGTCATCAGTAAACTTCTTTTTTCAGCATTAAATAGACTTTCAAGAACCAATAAAACTTTTTGACAAAGTTTTTTTTTTTTGCCAGGAAATTTATAATAACTTCAATAGTTTGATTCTTTTCATTCTACATAACTTACATACAGTCACCCACATTTACAGTCCCTTCAATTTTTGGCAACATCAGCTTCATATTTTACAAGTCCTTTGGAAGTATTTTTTTTCCCTCTTTTCTTAAACTAGTTTTTCTGTCCCTGTCTTATTCTAAGCTTTCAATATTGTACAGTGATGTGTGAAATTACTAACCTAAAAATTGTCTCTGAGCTTTTATTGCAAACTTTGTAGTTCTCCCAATGCTGGTTTGTCTTCAACCTGGAACGAACACAGAATTTCGAAGAGTGACTGTGAATGAGATCCTTGCACATTGCTGACTCACCCCTTCGTAAAAGTTGAAATAAAAAAGTATTTTGCAAACAACTGAAACAGGATTTTATGAAAAAGGTCAATGCAAATGAATTAGACAAACTGCAGGAAGCTGATAGAGAACAGATGACGAGAAATCTTTAACCTTTTATACTTCGATGAAAAGAAAAAAGTTTTTATTTTTGGGTACTAATTTAGGTTTACAAAAAAAGTCATTAAATTGGCATAACTGAAAACTAAAAAAGAGTAACATGGGCCAATAGTTTGAATTTGGAATATTGCACGGTTGGGTTTCTGGGAGTAAAATATTAATGATCAATCACAGGGGTAGGCAACTTCCGGCACTCCAGCTGTTGTGAAATTACAACTCCCAGCATGCACACTTGCTTTGCTCTTCTAAGAACTAACATAGAAATGAATAGAGCATGCTGGGAATTGTAGTTTCACAACATCTGGAGTGCCAGAGGTTTCTGATCCCTGATCTATCATCAGGATGGATCTTGAATAGAGATGTCGTGAACATAACATTTTCCGTTCACAAACATCGAACGTGAATTTCCACAAATGTTCACGAACGGGCGAACCGGGCGAACCACCATAGACTTCAATAGGCAGGCGAATTTTAAAACCCACAGGGACTCTTTCTGGCCACAATAGTGATGGAAAAGTTTTTTCAAGGGGACTAACACCTAGACTATGGCATGCCGGAGGGGGATCCATGGCAAAACTCCCATGGAAAATTACGTAGTTGACGCAGAGTCGGGTTTTAATCCATAAAGGGCATAAATCACCTAACATTGATATTGTTTTAAATAAAGTGCTTTAAAACATCCAGTGTGTGTATACAATCATGTATGATGTTGTATCGATCAGGTAGTGTAAGGGTTACACCCACTTCACAGTGACAGACCAAACTCTGGCAGACCAAACTCCCCGTTTAACGCACCGCAAAACAACCGCAAACAGTCCATTTGCACAACCGCAAACTCCCCATTTGCACAAGTGCACAAGGTTGGATACCAAGCTAGCCATGTCCGTTCCTTGTCCTCACTGACATCATTGAAGGTCTCTTCCTCCACCCAGCCACGTACAACACCAAGGGTCCCCGAAAGGTGACAACAAGCCCCCTGGGACGCCTGCTGTGGTTGGTCTTCCACCTCCTCAAAGCCACCTTCCTCCTCTGACTCCTCTTCTTCAGACTCCTCTCTCTGCGTTGCCGCAGGTCCAGCAATCGACGACGACAAGGCTGCTTCTGGTGGTGACCACAACTCCTCCTCTTCATGCTTATCTATGGCCTAATCCAGCACTCTTCGCAGGGCATGCTCCAGAAAAAACGCATATGGGATGAGGTCGATGATGTTGCCTTGGGTTTGACTGACCAGGTTTGTCACCTCCGCAAAAGGATGCATGAGCCTACAGCCATTGTGCACGAGCGTTCAGTAACACGGCCAAAAAATACCCAGCTCCGCAGAGGCTGTCCTCTTTTTTTTAAATTAAAAAAATCTGTTCTTACCAGTTTAATCTCTGTTTTGTCCCCTATCAGGGGCCGGTGTATGGATTAGATTTTAGGAACCGGGAGATGGAAAAAGATAGTTGGTCGGTCCTTTTCCTTCCAATTTGGTGCATTGCGCGTGCGCCATGCAATGTACTGTGCCACCCTATATGAGTGGTGTGTTAAGTAGTACTGTTCCTATCAGTATAATCCCTGTTACGTCCCCTATCAGGGGACGTGTATCTAATAGATTTTAGGAACCGGGAGATAAAAAAAGATGATTGGGCGGTCCACTTACTTCCAATTTGGGGCACAGCGCGTGCGCCGTGCAATGTACTGTGCAACCTTATATGAGTGGTGTGTTAAGTAGTACTATTCCTATCAGTTTAATACCTGTTACGTCCCCTATGAGGGGACGTGTATCGAATAGATTTTAGGAACCGGGAGATGGAAAAAGATGATTGGTCAGTCCACTTACTTGCAAGTTGGGGCACTGCGCGTGCGCAGCGCAATGTACTGTGCCACCAGTGTAAACTACTATTCTTACCATCTTAATCTTTGTTAAGTCCCCTATCAGGGGACGTATATTGAATTGAATCCTTGCATGGGGAGATAGAGATAAAAGCTTGCTCTGTCTGCTTTCTTCTAATTTTGGCCACTTGCAATGGACTTTGCCACCAATGCAACTAGTGTTAACTAAGTACTATTCCTATCAGTTTAATCTCTGTTTTGTCCCTTATCAGGGCCAGGGCCGGTGTAGTGAATAGATCTTTGTAACCGGGAGATGGAAAAAGACCCATGAATTTTAGGTCACTGCGCGTGCGCCGTGCAATGTACTGTGACACCCTATATGAGTGGTGGGCAGTGGGCACAGTACAGTCTGTGGGCCTGACACACACTGGCAGGCAACTGCAATTATATTAAAGGGTAAAAATTGAATGACTTTTTTTATCTGCAAGGTACTGTGCCACCATATATGAGTGGTGGCCAGTGGGCACAGTACAGTCTGTGGGCCTGACACACACTGACAGGCAACTGCAATTATATTAAAGGGTAAAAATTGAATGACTTTTTTATCTGCAAGGTACTGTGCCACCCGATATGAGTGGTGGGCACTGGCAGTGGGCACAGTACAGTCTGTGGGCCTGACACTCACTGGCAGGCAACTGCAATTATATTAAAGGGTAAAAATTGAATAACTTTTTTATCTGCAAGGTACTGTGCCACCCTATATTAGTGGTGTGCACACAGTACAGTCTGTGGGCCTGCGGCTTCTCACAAACAGGCAAGCAACTGCAATATATATATAAAAAATAAAATAAAAGCAGACTGATGTACCAGCCCTAAAAAGGGCTTTTTGGGGTGTTGTCAGGACGCTGTACTTACAGCAGATGAGTCTTTGAGGACTGGAGTGGACACAGAACACTGGCCTAGCTAACGTTTTCCCTATTAATTCAGCAGCAACAGCACTCTCCCTGCTCTAACTTAGACCCCATTCAGACGTCTGTAGTGTGTTGCGGATCGGCAAATTGCGGATCCGCAACACACCATGCCGACACTCCTCATAGAGATGCCTATTCTTGTCCGCAGGTTGCGGACAAGAATAGGACATGCTCCATCTTTTGCAGAGCTGCGGCCAGATGTTTTGGGGCTGAAACCTGGACGTTCGGGGCCGCAGCTCCGCAAATGCGGAAGCGGAGAGCACACGTCCAGCCCCATTCATGTCCGGCGGACAAAATTGCGGATGTGTGAAGGGGTTCCTAACACTGCAGCTTCAGAATGAATCTAAGATGGATGCTGTCCTTGCTTTTTGATAGGAGGTGGGAGGGTCTGGGAGGGAGGGTATGCTGATTGGCTGGAATGTGTCTGCTGACTGTGAAGTACAGGGTCAAAGTTTGCTCAATGATGACGTATAGGGAGCGGACCAAACATCGCATATGTTCGCCCGCCGCAGCGAGATGTTCGCCGGGAACTGCTCGCCGGCAAATAGTTCGGGACATCTCTAGCCTTGAATATCTGATGGGCAGTGGTCCAACTCCTGGCACCATTCCAATCAGCTTTTTGATGGGGCCGCAGTTCTATGGGGAGCACTATGACCATCTCACAGCAAACCAAGCACAATGCCATACATTGAATAGTGGACGTGCATAGTATTGCAGCCCAGGCCCATTTACTTGAATGGGACTGAGCTGCATATAAGTCATGTGAGAGACAAACAAGAGGTCACTGGACTAGGAAGAGGCCTCATAATACAGCTTATCAGATATTGATGACCAATGCTAGGGATAGGTCACTGTAACGGATCTCCTGGCACCCCGACTGGGTACCGCTGTTGATGGATGCTCCTAGTGCTTCCCGAGGGCTTAAAGCACTCCACCTGACACCATAAGCACTGCAGACCCCATGAATCGCTGCAGCTTGGTTGGGATATCCCGTCTCCTACCACCCTAGACCTAAGACAGGCTCCAGGCCCCAGTGGGTGAACCTCTCTTTCTTCAGAGAGCGAAGCAGGAACAAGCTCTTAAAAGAGCTAATGATTATACTCTGAGGAGTATAGTGATTATAGCAATGCCCACAGTGTAGTTCTCTAATCCCCCAAACATAAGAACAGGATCTACTTTAATGGATTACATGTCAGCCTTTTATGCAGGTCTTCCAGCAAGGGACACTCCCCTGGGGACCTTGTGGAAGACTAAGACAGCTTTTGCATTAGCCAATCACATGCAGTTACAGCATGAAAACACTTCCAGCTAATGTAAACAACCCCCCCCCCCATTTGCTTGGATCCAATTAACAACCACAATGGGCTTTGCCTGTGATACAATTAACACATACAATGGGCTTTGCCTGCGATACAATTAAAAAACACAATGGGCTCTGCTGTAAAACAGTTAACAACCTCAATGGGCTCTGCCTGTGATACAATTAACAAACATAATGGGCTCTGCCTGTGATACAATTAACAAACACGATGGGCTAACTTAATCACTCAAAGGCAGAAAACACTTTTCCCAAAAGCAGAAAACACATCGAAACCCCACATATCCCCATAAATTATTCCCTGGATAGCTCTGATGTGGGCGAACAACATATCCAAAAATCACACAGATCCGAGCAGGGGTTCCCGAATTCCATGGAAGTCACATTTGACCGACCACAAGCATGGCTTTCCTGCCCAGAACAGTTCCTCAGATTTAGGATGTGCGGCCGGTCCACCTTCTCCTTCAAGAATGTACAGATTGCATGAACAGATCCGCCCTTGCATATTTTTGTTGAAAGTGTCTTGTTCAGTAGTTTGTCCGGGAAATCCAATTTGCAGACCCACAAAGTAAAAATACACAAACACGCCTTTTTACTGAGGGAAAACAAAGTTTTTAGTATATGGACCATAATCCTGAGACAAAAAGCTGGCAAACACGCCCCTCCAAAACCCAGTGGTGAGGTTATTTTTGCCAGTCACCAATACTGTACTCCTGGAAAACCCCTTAAGTGACATATTGATGAGTTCTCTATCAATTAAGTAGGCACCATTTTTATTGGATGGTAGGGTCTACATTTTGACACACATTGACTGTTCATGAAATAGATTAACTCCTTCAGTACCGAGCCACTTTTCACCCTAAATCCCAGGGCAATTTTTGCAAATCTGACTTGTCAATATATGTGGTAATAACTTTGGAACGCCTTTACTTATCCAAGTCATTCTGAGAATGTTTTCTCGTGACACATTGTACTTCATGACAGTCAATATATTTCACATTTGTTTATGAAAAAATCCCAAATTTACCAAAAATTATGAAAAATTCACAATTTTCTAAATTTCTCTTTCCCTGCTTTTAATACAGAAAGTGATACCTCATAAAATACTAAATACTTAACTTTCCCCATATGTCTACTTTATGTTGGCATCAATTTGTATATGTCATTTTATTTTTTTAGGATGTTAGAAGGCTTAGAAATTTAGAAGCAATGTTTCAAATTTTCAACAAGATTTCCAAAACCATTTTTTGAGCACCAATTCAGTTATAAAGTGATTTTGAGGGGCTTAGGTAATGGAAACCACTCATAAATGACCCCATTTTAGAAGATACACCCCTTAAATTATTCAAAACTGATCTTACAAACTTTGTTAACCCTTGAGGTGTTTCACAAGAATTAATGGAAAATGGAGGTACAATTTCAAAATTTCACTTTTTTTGTTGATATTTTGTGTTAATCAACTTATTTATTGCAACACAGCAAGGGTTAACAGCAAAATTAACCTCAATATATATAATTATGATTCTGCAGTTTTACCCCATTTTTTGAAGGAAGCGATGACAGTTTGATTGGTACCATTTTGGGGTAAATAAGACTTTTTGATCGCTTGGTATTACACTTTTTGTGATGTAAGGTAACAAAAAAAAAAAAACTTTTTTGGCACAGTTTTTTTTTTTTTTTTACGGCGTTCACCTGAGGGGTTAGGTCATGTGATATTTTTATAAAACAGGTCGTTACGTGGCAATACCAAATATGTATACTTTGTTGTTATTTATTTAAGTTTTACACAATAATATCATTTATGATACAAAAAAAAAAAAATCATATTTTAGTGTCTCCATAGTCTGAGAGTGATAGTTCTTTTTATTTTTTGGGCAATTGTCTTAGATAGGGTATCATTTTTGCAGGATGAAATGACGGTTTGATTGGCACTATTTTGGGGCTCAGATTACTGTTTGATCACTTGCTATTACACTTTTTGTGATGTAAGGTGAAAAAAATAGCTTTTTGACACGTTTTTTTTTGACAGGTGTTCACCTTAGGGGTAAGGTCATGTGATATTTTTATAGAGCAGATTTTTACGGATGTGGCAATACCTAATATGTCTACTTTTTTATTTATTTTACATTTAACACAATAGAAGTATTTTTGAAACCAAAAAAATCATGTTTTAGTGTCTCTATAGTCTGAGAGCCATAGTTTTTTTTTTATTTTTTGGGCGATTGTCTTAGATAGGGGCTCATTTTGTGCAGGCTGAGGGGACGGTAAGATTGGTACTATTTTGGGGGCATACACCTTTTTGATACACTTTTAGTGATGTAAGGTGGCAAAAAACTGTTTTTTTACCACAGTTTTTATTTTATTTTTTATGTAGTTTTTATTTATATACGGATGCGGTGAAACCTTATATGTCTACTTTTTTTTTTTCCCCATTTTTTTAACTTTCTTTTGGGAAAAGGACGCTTTTTTTTTTACTTTTCCAATCTCTTTTTGGAAAAGTTTATTGTTTTTTCACTTTATATCTTGTGCAAAAATCTGGGACAAAAGTCTGGAACTTTTGGGGGTCTGATCCCCTTTACAATTTATCACAATACTTCTGTATTGCAATGCATTGGCTGTAAGTGTATTACTCACTGTAATGCAGGGGGCTGGTTCTCACAGGCTGTCATGGAATGCAGCCACAATGCCAAAGGAAGGCAACGGGTTGCTTTCCTACCATTGGGTCTCCAGCACAGCAGCGCGGGGACCCGATGGCCACCAGCACCCGGCAGGATCCCGCACGTGCCGCTATCAGTGATGACCATAGTCATGCAAGGGTTAATACGCCAGCATCTGTGTTTTTGCCAATGCTGGCGTATACAGCAGGGGTCCGGCTATCAGTGACTGCCGGGCTGCTGATCGGGCAGGCACAGTTCCTGCACCCGCCTGATCAGCCCACCGCACATGTACGGTGCTGGTATCCTACGGGTTAATTAGGCTATCTTTGAAAAGATAATATTAACTTATCCTCAGGATAGGTCTTCATTATCATGTCATCAAGGGTCCAAGTCCCGGCATCCCTGCCGATTAGCTGTTGCCGGAAACCACTGCCCTCACCCAAGCTCTGGTGAGCAATGCAGGCCCCTGGCAGCTTTCCAAGGACAGCGCCGAACATAGTACACTTTTTATGATATATTACCTGAAAATTAATAACATAGATATAAAATGTATTTTGTAGCTAATGGGCACACTGTCTCTGCTCTACACCTGGTAGAAAGCAACAAAAATCTTAGTTGGTAATTCCTAATCGTTATACCAAGTGCATTATACCAAGGGCACTTGTACAGAAACGTTTGTTCCTTTTTGAGTATTATTACTACTATTATTTACTAATGACAACATTTTTTTTTAAATACTCTACATAGACAGCATCATCTGGTGATTCTTTCTTTCTTTTTTGTGCAGTTGAGATAGATTTAAAGCCCCAACAAAAATAAATAAATTAAAAAGCACAATAATAAATAAATAAAGCTAAAATAAAATGAAATGGGAAGTTTTTTGGCTTTTGATTGTTATTTGGTTTAAAAATATTTGTTTGTTCTTTTTTGTTGTTTTACTAAGCTACTAAGCAATAAAAATACAAAACTCATTAAAAATGCAGAACACATAGAGAAAGCTGTGCAAAATATTTAATTTTTTTTGGATACATTGCAGGGTTCGAATTATGCAAATTAAAAAAGGTTTCTGCCAAAGCATATGGGTTTATGAAGCAACTCCTGTTCAAATAGTTTATTTATTTTTTAGGCATTTATTTCTTATTTTCTACTAAACTTTTTTTTGACCAAAAAAATTAATTTAAGAATAAATAGGTTTTATTGCCAATGTTCGATAATAAACTGTTTTTGGTTCATTTTATTTATTTTTTCTTTAACATATCCATAGTCTACTTTCAGATTTCAAATTGAAATAGCCTACCCAGACTTACAACCACAATGAGTGTGTCCAATTTTCCACTTTCAATTTATTAACCAGGTAAAGACTGCATAATTTGGTTGTGTTTTTTTAATGTTATTTTTTTTATATTGGGACTTAAAATGCTTCACAACTTGTGTGATGCAGAATGAAGAATATAGTAACTTGTTTTCAACTTGTTGTTTTACTTACTGAAAAAAATCCTCTAAAACTCACCTTTTAATCTTATCCAGTAAAAATATAAAAGATAATTAATCCCCACACAAAATATTCTATATGCAGGTAACAAATGTGTCCACAAAGGTGTGGCTGGATATAGAATAGTAAATATTTTGGGCAATATCCTAGATAGATATACAAAGAAAACGATGTAGGCTGGTTGGTAGATTAACTCACGGTTACCATACAGTTTCACAAACCGTGATCTAGGACTTTTTTCATTTGATTACCTCAATTACTTTAAATTTTTACGTTCTATAGTCACCATTGTGATATTCCAGGGAATGACATGCTATGGGTTTATGCTGGCGATGACTGATATTACCAAGGTGATCACCTACCCTTGTCTTAGCTCACGCTTAATTTTTTCGACGGAATTTAGGGGACAATCACAAATACATCACCTGGGTCTTACAGTTAGAAAAATCCCGCATTTCGGAAAAACCTGTCAAAACACTAACAAAGGTGATGGATATAAGAATCATTGGACAGCAGATACAGTCAGTACCATATTTGAAGGTGCCAGGCAATTTGCGATCAATCCAGGTACACCTATTAGATGGTTTTGTATAGTGACTATGTCCTAGTCTATCCCTGATTGATCTGCCCCTTCTATAGGTAACTGACGGTCGCGTAGGGATGAGATCGATAATGACGGGATCGGACAAGGGGAGGTCCCTCGCCTGAGTTCTGAATGAAATAGATGTGGAACAATTTCTTCTGACACGTAAATACTGTCCCTTGGGGATGCCGTTGTTGCCCCAACTTGTTGTTATGATTTCAACAGTATCGTCCATATGTCTATTTTTGACAATTATAAAAAAAATAGAATACATTTTAAAAATAATTTATATTTTTTGGATTGGAGGCTTTTTATTTCACCTGTCATTTCAGGTGACTTCTCAGAATGAGCCGTTGTCTGTGTCTATGAGGAATAACACTGTAACTTGACATTATAAAACTTGTATTTTCCTTTTTTTTCACCATTTTCCCCTCTGTAGCTACTGTCCCTAATCGTCGTCTTTTTTTTAAACGTGTGGGTTTACACTAGCTATTGTGATATCTTTAACACATTGCGGATAAAGAATAACAGATCCTTTTATCCTTTTTGTCTGTAGCACCCCCTCGGAAGCAGAGGCAGCATCGAGGACATTATACAGCAGTACTGAGCAGTGTTGCTGCAAATTCAGCACTGGGGTGAGATAGAAAACTTACTAGATGAATTAGCATTGTATCTTTGTGCCTGTGTCTCTCTACAATACAGTTGCTTCTTCTCCTCCTTCCTCTATAGACTTCTATGGTGGTCACTGGGCAGCTGTAACCCAATCCCTCAGGGAGCTGTTAACCCATCTTACATATGGCACAAGCCAGATTACATCAGTCAATTGAGCGTGAATGATCAGTGCAGGAGGCATGGGGAGTAAAGCAGGTGTCATAAGTTGAGGAAAATTTTTTTTTTTTTGTAATAAGAGATATTGAACAGTTTGTTACCTTTACTTCTAATATATGTTTGTGCAAATTGTGTTGAAACAAGAGTAGTTAACTCCTTCTTGTGCCACTAAACTAGAATCATTTGATTGCTGGCAAATTGTTTTGGAACACTTAAAACACCTGTCAGTGTTAGACAAATAAAAGACCTGGAGGCCTTTGTTGGATCCTTGGATGTCATAATATTTCATTGTTCTAACGTAATTAAGCTGTGAGTGGCTATTAGTAAACAGAAGGATCCCCTTCCCTTTTTCAAACTCCCTTACAATTTTATTGATCATGGCATCTAAGGCGTTAATTTGATGGTATTGGAGTTATCACCGATCCAGGTCATTACAGCAGCATATTGACTGGCACCTGCTGCTGATGGCAGAGGAACAGCTCATGCCGCCATGCCATCCAATGTATGGACTATTATGGTCCAGTTTAGTAATACAACCATAATTTTGGCTTAATAATGCGTCCCTTTGCAGAAAAGGGTTAAAATCTAGCACACTCTACCAGCAGAGCAGGAAAAGCTTTCTTGATGGTCAAGGTAGGGCTTTTAGAAGACAACCCATCACCCTTGGTCCACCATGATAGTTGTAGGATGGGCTATCATTCATGTTTACAATGCTG
This sequence comes from Bufotes viridis, assembly GCA_033119425.1. Taxonomy (NCBI): domain Eukaryota; kingdom Metazoa; phylum Chordata; class Amphibia; order Anura; family Bufonidae; genus Bufotes; species Bufotes viridis. The sequence continues at coordinate 6,613,714 of CM065597.1, forward strand.
AGATACACCTATTACCACCAGGTCCTAGTGTTCTAATTTATACCGAGAAGTTTCAGAAGATGTTGCCTGTTTTTCAAACCTTCATCGGCACTGGTTACATGGGAATAATGGCTATATTTTCAGAGTGCTAGAGAAGAAAAAAAAGGCACAGCAAGCGCTCCGTAGAGCAGGATCATTGTGTTCCAGTGATGGAAAGTTACAAACTCAATGTGCTCACCTGCCCTCGCTGTGCTAAACAGGCACAATCCTGGTGTTGCATAAGGTGATTGTCTACCAGCTGGGAAGGGGTTATACACCCAAACTGGAACCCATGGATGGGGAAATACTTCAAAAGAAAATGAAGTTTCAGGGGCGACTACTGGAAAGTTAACACTTAGGGCCCATTCAGTCAGCCATATGAATGGATCCATACCTGTTCCGCAATTTTGCTGTCCGCACCTGCGGCTTAGCGGGAAATTATAGAGCATGTCCTTTTCTTGTCCTGGATCCGTGTTTTGCGGATCCACAAAATGAGGCCTTAGGGTGAGGATAAATCATTTGAATTGTCGTTATTTAGGTTACGTATTTTACACTGAGCTAATGCCTTCTTCAGGCCGAGAGGATGATTTATCCTCACCCTGTCATCTTTCCAGCAAGCGGCACCTTGATATAATCAGGGTGGTCACAGGTGAACAGACTATTTCTCTTTCTTGACATATTGTAAGACAACCAAAAGTGGACTCTAATTATGCCGATCTACAGGAAACCAGTCAGAATGATTCTGTCGAGTTGTCATTCTGGCTGACTCCCTTCAAAGTCTCAACTATTCAATAAATATGTGAATAAACTTTTCTCTCATATAAAAAGTTAGTTCGGAACGTATGAGTAAATACAGTCCTCAACATATGGTATTGAGTTTCTTGCCTGTGTCAAAAAACTCTACAGACGTCCGCTAGTGCTGATCATAATTATACTGTAATTTCAGCTCTCGGGTGCCCACAGCTCATTACAAAAGACATATTTTGCTGTTCAGTGCTATAAGTGGTATAACGGCTGTTGACATAAACATAAAGGCTTCCTCTCTAAAAGGACCACATGCTATTTATAAGAAAATGTACTAATTTTACCCCAATATTTGAATAAATAATAACATTCCCTCCTCCTGTAAGTGTTTCTCCTGTGCAGACGCACTACTGGGTGAATAGTCAACCTTCAGCTGTATGTATGGCAAACACTAAACTGTATATTGAGAAATCTCTCCATGCCGTCTTGTTTGCTTTTGTCTGCATCTCATAAAGTTTCCAAAATTAAATTGCAATCTCTCTGGAGAAGAAATACTGAACTGATTTCCTTTGTTTGGCTGTGAGGTGTAGAAAGGTGAAGTTTTCGTTGAGAAAATTGCACAAAATTAACTGTAAGAAAGCATATTGTATGACATTACCTGCACGTCAGTGAAGTGCTTTCTGCTTCTTGGTCAGTTCTATCCCATTGAAAGCCAGTTAGAACTCCTTAAGTATAAGCTGTTCTTGATAAACCCTTGCAGTTAGAAGGGATTCTGACATAAATTACTGGTTGCCTTGCTCAGGTCCTCAATAATCTGTGGGGGAACTCTCCCACAGTGCTCTATCCATGTAATGCTTGTATGTGGTTGGTTCTTCAAAATGAAAGACCCTATTTGAAGCTTCTATCTGCAGGATGACTTTCCTAAACTGTGACTTACCTCTATTAAAGTGGGTATTCCCTTCCGAGACACTGATGGGATATCACTAGAATAAGCCATGTCACCTAGGTACAGATGCCACATATGGGACCTGCTGCTATTCCCAGATTGGGACCCCAGATGTTAACAGAGCAGCCACCCTCTCTTCATGACCATGGGAGTTTCAAAAATAGTGCATCGCTGGCTTGGTTACTCCCAGCAGTCCTACAGAAGTGAATGGAGAGGTGGCGGTACTTGCACAGTGCATTCTCTATTAATGAGATCCTATTCTCTGGATAAGAGTGGGTCAGAGAGGTGGGACCCCCACCTATCTGACACTGATAGCATATCCTAGCAAAACGCCATCAGTGTCCCAGATGGGCCAACCTCTGAGAACTGAGAGTTCTCCAATTTACAAAAGGATTTTCTAAACTTTTAATTTGAACCTTGAATATTTTAAAGTTGGCCATATGAGGTTTGATGAAAAAAAACTAAACCTATGGTTTTGGTCTCTAATTATTGCTTTGCTGGTTTTTGTGAATGCACATTTTTTCCCCCGATGATTGCTGAATGGTTGGGCTCTGCTTGATGTGCTGGCTCTGTTTGAAATCCATCAATGTCTCTTCCCTGATCCTCCCTTCTCACAGCGTAAAGAGAGAACCTGCAGCTTCATTCACCTCCCCTCCACTATGTCTTAAATTTAAATGTTTCACTTGGTTGGAATAATATTTCACTTACGATTATATGCATGAGGAGTATCATTGTAAGTCAATCAACATTTCTCTGGGTTTCTGGGAAAAACCTCTGAAAATTAGCACATCTTACATTTACTGGCACCTGATAGTCTAAGCAAAAGCTAATTTGAATATCTTTTGAATAAATCTAGATGGGCATTGCCTGGTCTACAATACTCTGCAGACATACTACACATACTAGAGGCTCTCCATAATGAAATAGAGTACCCGCCTAGACAACACATATATATTGCTGAGAAACTAGAGTAGCATGCTAGTCTCTCTCTCACTCTCTCTAATTCCACAAAATTGTGGTTTATTAGAATCCAAACTTTTGGTGAAATATGAGATCAATTTTGAACAAGTAGAATTGATTCACCCATCCTTAATTCACATTTACTATTGATTTATGAACATAGAATGATACATAAAAAGTAAATGACAGGTGCACTTCAAAATAATTTGCCATATGTTCTTATGTATTTGAAATTACATGTTAGATATGCAGTGATTCCAAGTAAGCATTCATGATAATAATGATCATTTAATTTCTATACACTGTTGGATCTCACACAAGGATGACACAATCTCTTTTCCGACAGAACATTTCATACCTGATTCCTTTCCAGTGACAGATGTTACTAATATATGAAGCTAATATGACTGCAATAAAAACCTTTGCAGCAATTTGCAATGTCTAAACCTTACATCAATGCTTACATTCTTTTAGCAAATGACACAATAATAGACATGGTGGAGATTATGCAGAATGATATATATTGTGAGAGCACTTATCAGGAACCTGTCAGGTGTTATGGGTAGTAAAACCCTCTATTCCCCCACACAAGAGTTTGACAAGAGTCGAGCTCCACTTGGGCATATGACTAATGTAGAATTAAGCTGACTTCAATGCTTCCTTTATTGCCATCAAATGGTGGAAGCAGAAAAAGATCTGAACATTTTCCTGTTTATTGCTTCAACAAAAAAAAAAAAAATGTCACTTCCATTCGCCGTTGAAGAAATTGGTCACGTTTTTAGACAACTTAGTCTGATGCAAAGTCGGAATGTTAATCAATTATTTCATAAATCACATTGGAAGTAGAGCACATTCTGCTGTGAAGTCTCTGAGTGAAATAAACAGATCAATTCAGAACATGATGGAGGGAATATTCCAAGCTAAGCAGTTCACTGGTGACACATTATTCTCACAGCATTTCTCATTCTGTTCCAGGAACAATGTGGAGTGACATAACCGAGGACAAGACTCCAGCTGCGTGATATAAAATGAATAATAATACTGGAGTGTAATAATAAAAAAAATACTACAGACTGAATTAGAAATATAGCAATAGAATTAGAATTAGCTCTAATATTTCTACTACAAATATGACAATGCACAAAAAAAAAATGCATCAATAAATAAATTTAGACCAGAACCTCCAAATACTGTCAAATAAAGTTAAGGCAAGTTCTACCATAGTCGATAATATAAATTAAATAATAAATATTAAATACCAAGTTAAAATTATTATTAATGATAGAAGTTGGAATAATACTTATACTTCTATTACTTATATCACTAAACTAATAATTCTTTTACTTATGAATTGTATTATTATTAATTCTATTACTAACCTAATGATAAAATAATAATAATAATAATAATTAGTGTTAAGCGCGAATATTCGAATAGAGTTTTTTTTCTGCGAATATCGGCACTTCGCTAATTTGCGAATATTGCGAATTTAGCACTATATATTCACTATTTCGAATATTTGTGTTTTTTTTTTAAGTTTCTGCCGCTTCTGCCGACTCCCTGTGTGCATGGGAACACCTCCATGCTAAAATGTACTGTCGGATGTAAGAATCACAATCTCACAAATTTGACTAAGTTTTAATCAGAATGCGATTAATATAACATGAATTACTCGCATTACGAATTCAACTTAGAGCTGGGTTCCTAATGGTTGTATTGCTAGAATATAACAAAGATGACGAATATCACGAATTCACGAATATAGCACTATATTCTCAATCTTCATTATATTTTAGCAATACAACCATTAGGAGCTCTAAGTTGAATGCGCAATGCGAGTATATGTTCAGCTTCCCGAATTAAACTTAGAACTGAGTTCCTAATGGTTGTATTGCTAGAATATAACAAAGATGACGAATATCACGAATTCACGAATATAGCACTATATTCTCAATCTTCATTATATTTTAGCAATACAACCATTAGGAGCTCTAAGTTGAATGCGCAATGCGAGTATATGTTCGCTTCCCGAATTAAACTTAGAACTGAGTTCCTAATGGTTGTATTGCTAGAATATAACAAAGATGACGAATATCACGAATTCACGAATATAGCACTATATTCTCAATCTTCATTATATTTTAGCAATACAACCATTAGGAGCTCTAAGTTGAATGCGCAATGCGAGTATATGTTCGCTTCCCGAATTAAACTTAGAGCTGAGTTCCTAATGGTTGTATTGCTAGAATATAACGAAGATGACGAATATCAGGAATTCACGAATATAGCACTATATTCTCAATCTTCGTTATATTCTAGCAATACAACCATTAAGAACTCAGCTCTAAGTTTAATTCACGAAGCGAACATATACTCGCTTTGCGCATTCAACTTAGAGCTGAGTTCCTAATGGTTGTATTGCTATAATATAACGAAGATTGAGAATATAGTGCTATATTCGTGAATTCGTGATATTCGTCATCTTCGTTTTCTTCGTTATGTTGTAGCAATACAACCATTACGAACTCAGCTCTAAGTTTAATTCGCAACGCGAATATAAATTTGCGTAACATTCACAATATATAGAATGAAGAATATTCAATTTCGACGAATATATTGATGAATATTAAATCGAATATGGCACCTCCCGCTCATCACTAATAATAATATAAACTTAATTATAAAACAAATTGCTACTAATTGCTACTAAGTCAATGGAGGACAAATCCGTTTTCTATTGGGGCAGATTGTGCCAGAAAAAACTTGACTTGCATTGGGGCTCATGATGGATCCGTTTTGGTCTGCATCCCAGGACAGGAAGAATACTGCAGGATGCTGTTTCTCTGTCCAAAAAACATTCAGTGACTGAACTGAAGACATCCTGATGCATACTGAACGGATATCTCTCCATTCAGAACGCATGGGGATAATCATGATCAATATTCTTCCGGCATATATCCCAGATGACGGAACTCTATGCCGGATCTTCCAAACGCAAGTGTGAAAGGGCCCTTAGAATAAGAAATACTACTAATTCTACTAGTAAAATATAAATATTGTCATGGCAAGGCACCGACATGCTGCCATCCTGCTATACAGGGTGGGCACTGGTGCTATATCACTAACTTGGCTTCATAGACTCACATAGACTCCTGTGTTCTATGTTGCAGGCTGCAGCTTGGCTCCTAGTTCTCTTTGTATGTGTATTAGTGTCTATTCATTGAACCTCTCTCTGCAGCACTGCAAGGGTTAAATCTCCTTTTTTTCCTCTGTATTCAGTTGTTTGACTAACAAGCTTACCAGTCCTCCTTTATATTACGGCCTGTTCGGTCCACGCTTTGCTTCAGTAATAGATTCCTTTTGGTTTAATTGCTTCCTAGGACCTGTAAAAGAGCTATAATCAGTTTGTCTGTATACCAATTTCTACCATTTTCTTAGATCCAGACTCTCTGCCACTGACCAGACCTTTGCCTGTTTTCCATACTGACTATGGGCTGCCTGCCCTGATCTCTGGACTGTTTATCGAATTAAAACGTACCCTACCTGACCTGAACTCTGCCTGCTTCTAAACTATGTTTACTGCCTGATCCCCCAGTGCTTTCCAACGGTGTCTCTACCGACCACTATTCCAAAAGGAGGCTCCTCTACAGTGAAGGCCAAATCCCTTTATTGGGGTTAAAGGGTAGAAAACAGGGGACTGGCCTGATAGCACCCTAAGGACCAGCCTAAAATCAAACAGGTTGATTGGCACAGTGGGTCCACACTCACTGCCCATAAAAAATATCATGTTAAAGTAAATTTAAAAAAATACTACTAATACAATTTGAAATAGTATAACTTTTACAACTAACACAATAACATAAAATAAAATAAAAAAATTAGTACCAGTACTATTACTTCTACTACTAAAATAATAATATAAAGATAAAAGTAAAAAAAAAAAGAACTACTACTGATAGGATTAGAAATAGTATTAATAGTACTACTACGAACATAATGATATAAGTTAAAATAAAAATAAAAAATACTGCTGATAATAATATCAAGATAAAAAATACTACTCATAGAATTTGTATTATTACTTTTACTGCTAAAATAATAAACAGTAGAAGTATAATATAATAATATAACAATAGAAGTAAAAATATTACTGACAAAATGTAAAGTACTACTATTAATTCTACTACTAGCATAAAAATATAAATGATAAAAATTAGGATAACATAACATAAGAATAATATGCAGTTTAAAATAAAATTAAAAAATACTACTGATAGAATTAGAAATATTACAATTACTTCTACTACTATACTGCTAATACTACTACTACTACTACTACTACTACTACTACTACTACTACTACTAATAATAATAATAATAATAATAATAATAATAATAATAATAATAATAATAATAATAATAATATAGATATAGTACTATTACTTCTGTTATTTAAGTAATAATATATTATAATAATCCCCTCCATGGTAATCCCCTTAACACAGGAGAAATGTTTGAGTGCTACTGGGAGGTTGAAGACTATATTAGTGATTGAGTGTATACTACCAATATGGTCTCCCAAGGCAGACAGATCTCAATTGAAGTAACATGATCCCATCAACTGTAATGGCAGCTCCTTCCTCTCACGTCCCATCAATGTTTCTGCTCTGGCCTGCTCAGACTGCCTCATCAGCATCCTGATTTACACGGTTGGTCTATAGGCATTCCAAAATCCATCACCAAGCACATGTGCATGCGCTCTGTCCAGCACAATCGGCTATCTAGGCAGATGTCATTCTGCAGTGCTTGGGAATAGATTTCAGAAACAGAAAAATTATGTTTTTTCAAAGCTGGTTATCTAGTGCTACACATCCCAGGACTGAACCAAGAGGAAAGTTAAGAGAGAACATAAGAAGGTCAGCCCATGAGGAAGGTCCTTCATAGTTTATGAACAATACCTGTGCCTAGCCCTTTTTTACAGTGATTATGAAATAGGACATTATGTAAAGTTATACCAACCCCATATGGAACCAGCTACCACAAAAATTATCCTTTACAGACAAAATCACCTCTTGATGATCAGATAGATACTAAAAAGATATCTTCAATCATAACATAGGGACTAATAATAATATTTGCAAAAGTAAAGGTGGTGTTTCCTGACTAAAAACCTTGAAACTTAAGATACACAGCAAGGTTCTGGTGATTTTACAAATACAGATCCTCAGAAGAACCTTTCAAAACATATACAAATACAAATTCCACCAGACTTAGTATCCTAATACAAAATGTATGAACAGTGTAATACATAAATACCCTAAGCACGCAATGCTAACTACAGTGCTTTGAAAATGTATTTTTTCACCTTGCACCTTCAAACTTAAATGTATTTTTTGGGGATTTTATGTGATAGACCAACACAGAGTAGCAAGTCTGTGTGAAGTGAGAAGAAAATGATACATGGTTTTCCATATTTTTTAATAAATAGAAATCTGAAAAGTGTGGTGGGCATTTGTATTCAGCCCCCTGATTTAATGCTTTGTAGGATCACCTTTCACTGCAATTATACCTGCAAGTCTTTTGGGATATGTCTCCATAAGTTTTGCACAACTAGAGGCTGAAATTTCATCATACCATTTATATTTTGCAGAAAAGCCAAAGCTCAATCTGTTTGCATGGAGAGCATCTGTGAACAGCAATTGTCAAGTCTTACCACAGATTTACAGATTCTCAATGAGATTTAGGTCTGGACTGTGACTGGGCCATTCTAACACATGAATGTGCTTTGATCCAAGCTCTTCCATTGTAGCTCTGGATGGATGTTTAGGGTTGTTGTCCTGCTGTAAGGTGAACCTCCACCTCAGTTTTAAGTCTTTTGCAGCCTCTACCAGGTTTTCCTCCAGGATTTCCCTGTATTTAGCTCCATCTTTTCATTAACTCTGACCAGCTTCCCTGTCCTTGCTGATGAAAAGCCTCCCCCAGCATGATGCTGCCCCCACCATGTTTCATGGTGGGTATGGTGTGTTCAGGGTGAAGTCCAGGGTTAGTTTTCCACCACACATGGCATTTTGCATTAAGCCAAAAATTTAAAATGTATTCTTATCTGACCAGAGCACCTTCTTCCTCATGTTTGCTGTGTCCTCTACATGGTTTGTGGCTGCTCCTCTAAAGTGACCATGAGCCTCTTGGCTGCTTCACTAATTAGTGCTCAACTTGTCTGGGCTGTCAATTTAGGTGGACAGCCATGCCTTGGTAGGTTTGCAGTTGTGCCATACTCCATCCATTTTCAGACTATGGATTCAACAGTGCTCATTGAGATGTTCAGAGTGTGTGATATTTTTATAACCTAACCCTGCTTTACACTTCTTTAGAACTTTATCCCTGACCTGTCTGGTGTGGTTATTGGTATTCATAATGGTGTTTGATCTCTAATGTTAACCACAGTGTTCCTTAACTCCAGTCCTCTAAGCCCAGGATTTCCTTAGTACTAAGCAGGTTATACAATTAGTGTCAATACATCAGGACTTACCACAGGTATTCATTCTGTAGAATATTCTCAAATCATGACTGACAGGTGGGCCTTGAGGACCGCAGTTAAGGAACCAAACCTCTGAGGCCTTCACAGGACAGCTAGAGTTATACTGAGAATACTGGATTTTATTTTGGGGCATCAGAGTACATGTATTATTTTCTTTTCACTTCATACATACTTGCTACTTTGTTTAAGTCCATCACATAAAATCCCAATATATGACATTTAAGTTTGTGGATGTTAAGTGAAATTTTTTGGAAAAGTTCAAGGAGTACAAATACTTTGTCAAAGCACTGCATGCAATATTCCACAAATATTTGATGCATGTTATGCTATATCTGTACCCAGCAAGACATAAATTCTGTTACAGAAAACTCTTTTGAGGAGACAGTTTGGAGTCAGTAAAGGAAATGGTGCTTTAACAATAACATTACAAAATGTTTATCACATTGTCTTCAGTGTAGGATTATTAAAAGAAGAAAAAAATGTTTTAAGCGTACATCTAAAAAAACTAGCTTTATACATAATCACTACCTGACAAAACTATAAATAATAATAGTAATACAGAAATGTCTTCTATCTCTACCAGTAATAGCACTGTAATAATAAAACTGGGAATATTACAACTGATGCTTCTAGTTTAACTACTACTTCTATACTACTACTACTACAATATAATAATAATAATAACAACAACAACAATAATAATGATTTTATAGAATGCAACAATGGGAAATTTTTCTATCACTACTGCTAATCCTGACAAGACACTGAGACTGGCATACCAAAGGGCCCCGGGGACAGATACGTACCACACTCCTACACTCAACCACTTTTCATGAGAGTGAACCGCAAAAGACTATACGTGTTATAGGTACCTTCAACTCTGCGGCAAAGAAAATAAGAGACATCATAGATCCGCAACTGGGAAACCCTACTAATGGGCCCAGACTTGGCCGAGGTACTTAGTCCCCACTCCTCAATGACGTTTAGGAGAGACACCAACCTTAGAGACCAACTGGTATATAGCAATTATACACAACGGATGTGGCTAGATAGACCAGTCATAGGTTGCTTCAAATGTGGTCACTACAGCTGCTGCAGGTTTCTAGCTCAAGGAAAATCTATTGCTCTGGACTCTGCGAGCAATACCCACCATATACGCGATTTTTTCAATTGCTTACCATGGGCGTAATTTATCTCCTTACCTGTGAATGCGGCCAGAGCTATGCGGGCAAGAACCGTAGGGACCTATGCAAGCGCATGGGTGAACACATCTGTGACATACACAACAGGAATACCCCCATCGCAAGACATGTACAGACTGCCCACGGGGGCCGCACTTCAGCTATCATATTTATGGGTGTTGAGGATGTCAAGAAATCACAGCGTGGTGGCAATTGGGACAAACGTATCCTTCAAAGAGAATGTTGGTGGATTTTCAAACTCAATACCGCCAAGCCTCATGGTCTGAATGAACAACTACAGCTTGGGTGCTACTTCTGATTAACGATACCTGCATGTGTTATACTCCTCAATGCCCTACTCCTTTGGTTAGTGGGTCGTACCGACCACCAGCTACTCCCCCCTATTTGCATGGGCGCACCCACACAATTCAGTGCTGTCATGCCAACACTCTCTTGGGTCTCCTGAGGGCGGCGCTATTGTTCACGCCTCACTTCCCTTACAGAGCGTTATTCGGACAATGCTGCCTACCACCAGTGCACATGCCTCGATGGCGCCGTTACGCCTGGACGTCACGGAGGCTGCACCAAGTACTGGAAGTCCTGGCTTCCTTCCCGCTGAGTGCTTCTGCACCTGCGCCTGCTTCCTCGCTGTATGCCGCACCACTTGATGGAAGACGGTCACGTAAGATTGCGGCGCTTCGCGCACATGCACACCAGCCTGCCCTCCCCTTCAAATACAGTCAACGCGGCAGTTGGCGCCGCCAGACTTAGTTCCTTGGTAGGACACGCTTACATCATGTGCCTATCTTCCTGGACATTAGCCATATGCTTCCCAGGAGACTCTACAGTAAGTGTCTTCCTGTTTATGTCAATTGTTGTATGTTTTTTAGGATTGGTATCCTGACAGGGTCCAATCCTATATCTTCATGTATGTTTCAGGTTACACTGTGGAGACTCACCATATGCCCCTCAGCAGTTGCAGCCAGCCAGTTAGCCTTAAGCCCCGTGCCCCCTGATGATTCATGGGGCGTATATATCCTTTTGATATGTTCATTTGATGAAACACGTTGGACACACGAATGTATTATGGCTATTTCACCACGCTAACTAACCAGCCTCTGATCAGGTACCCGCCTCTAGCCTCCAGGTATTACCCCTGGTAGGGCCGTCTAGGGACTCTAGATCAGGATAAGGTTCCGGACCCCATGTTAGGAGGATACTATGGTCTAATAGGTCAAGTAGGGCACAACAGGGACAGTTCGTTCCCCCTGAGGCTTCCCTATTTTTAAGACCGATGAACTGCCATTTGCACAGCTGAAGCACCTCTTCTAATAGGGACATCTGGTATTAAGTTTGCAAGGCTGAAGGATTTTATTCAGTAATATTAAAAGTCAAGTTTTATTATGTTACTGCCCCTCTATTAACTTCTTCTTAGTCATGCTTTGAGAAGTACCCAGGGAGAGGTGGGGAAGCACCTTTTTCTCCCTGACCGACAACCCCTTTTTCCCTCTAATACCAAATAACAACAACAGTAATAATATTTGGGCAGTTTTTTTGTAAGAAATACTACTGCTACTATTACTACTACTACCAATACAATTAATCTTATTACCAATATTGCATGATCTCTGGGTGGATTTGCATCAAGCCCCTTGAGTGTAAAATGGAAATGGTAGTGGCTAGTGTTGAGCGAGCATGCTCAGACGAATACCGTATGTGCTTGAGCGCAATGCTCGAGTCTCCTTCCCGCAAGTTTCTTGCCTGCTATGCAGCCAATAAACGTGCAGGTAAGTACTGCCCTCACTGTAATGCCATAGCCATATTGGTTACTGGCATTACATTGATTGGCTGGCTGGAACGCGTCATCGGTTGCTATATAGCACCCGATGGCGCATGTTCGACACGGTCTTAGTCAGGGAGAGCTGTGCATAAGAAGGGACAGACAGTGTAGGGAGTGATATTGGACTAATTTTTTTGCAAAAAGACTTTTCAGAGACCCAAAAGTCCTTTGAAGGAATATTGTGTGTAACATCAGCAATATATATTTGTAGTGCAACCTGCACTAAATTGCTAAAACTTTACAAACCTAAAAGTCCTTTTAAGGACTATTGTGTGTGGCCACAGCAATATATATTTTTAGTGCATCCTGCGCTAAATAGCGTCTAATAGGCTGCTGCGGATAGTTACATTATCTGCACAACATCTCCTGTGTAAAGTGTGTGCATCCCAAAAATATCTGTAACATCCAGTGTACTTTTTCCGTACATGGGGACCGCTGTGGACAGTTAAATTATCTGCTCCACATCTTCTGTGTAAAGTGTGCACATCCCAAAAATATCTGTGACATACAGTGTACTTTTTCAATAGACGGTGTCCGCTTCTGACAGTGACATTACCAGTACCAGTGGTAACAGCATTGATATTATATGCGGATATCTCCTGTGTGATGTTTCCACATCCCAAATACCTTTTTAAATTTTTTTGCACATACACTTCAAATCCTACGCTACTGTACGTGTGACATACTTTCAAGCATATATAACAGTAAATATGAAGAAGGCGAGCAGTAAGGGACGGGGAAGTGGCCGTGATGCTGATGGTGCACGCAGAGGCTGTGGCCCTGGCTGCATTGAGGCCCTGGGTGCTGCCAGAGCACAAGAAAAACAATCATCCACGATACCCAGCTTCATGTCCAAATTTGCAGGGCAGCGCAGGACACCACTCTTGAAGTCAGACCAGTTCGACCAGGTGGTCGTTTGGATTAGAGCAGATAATACTTCCAGTCGGTTAAGCACCACCCTCTCATCCACCAAGTCCAGTCTCAGTAGCCAAGGCCCTCGCATAAAATGTTTTACAGGGTCAGTTCACCTGCAGGCCCTCGCATATAATGTTTTACAGGGTGAGCTCACCTGCAGGCCCTGGCATATAATGTTTTACAGGGTCAGCTCACCTGCAGGCCCTTGCATATAATTTTTTAGAGGGTCAGCTCAGCAGCAGACCCTCACCCCTAATGTTTTAGATGGTTATCTCAGCAGCAGGCCATCGCCCCTAATGTTTTAGAGGGTCACCAGCAGGCCCATGCTCCAAATAATTTTAGGGTCACCAGCAGGCCACCAATCATAATTTTTCAAGGGTGTGTATGATGCCCTCCTTTATGTGTAATAAAGGATTTATTAGAGTGGCGTTTCCTTGTAATTTTTGGCAGCCCTTTTACTTAGTGCATAGGCTTGATGAGTGTAGTAGTCTCACTACATGAACAATTGTATCACAATGTGAATGAGGCCCTCCTTTATGTTATATACAGGTTGTATTGGAGTGCCTCTTCCTTGCATGTTTGGCAGCACTTGCACTTTATATACAAGTAAATAGACAGGAAAGAACATTTCCTAACAATTTTTCCTCTAAAACGGATTTTATCTTTGGTTTTGTGGAAATTATTGTGAGTCTGTAAAAAAGGCGTACTACTCGGACAATATAGTTCCCAGCAGCAACCTGGGAGCACAAGATCCATCCAGACATCCTCCCGTGCTGTTCCCGATTCCCCATTTTGGTGGTGTTTCCATCAATTTCTGACCTTTTCCTATGAACCAGACACCCTCCCCTCTTCAGAGCAGGGGGTGCCTGGTTTAATGCTCGGGTTCTCCCATTGACTTCCATTATACTCGGGTGCTCCATAGAGCACCAGAGCATCCCGATGTGTTTGGCCCGAGCACTTGGGTGCTCGATCAACAATATAGTAGTGGCCCTAACTAGATGATGGGTCAAAGCGGTCTCCACTAGGCCGTCACTCGCTAAGGCCACTGCAGTGATAAGGAAGAGGCATCCTTTGTTCCCATGGGGCAGTCCTTATAATTGGGGCTCCTGCCTTATGGTATTTTGGGGTGCCCTTGATGATGGTTATATGGGTGCCTGTCAGGAGGTGTGGCACTGTGATACAATGCAATGGCCAGTACTTGGTGTAGTAGTAGTCAGTAAACAGGCCAGGTTTAACAAAATTTGAATCCAAAATAGGAGTTGTAGTACATCCATCAACAGTCTGTACACACTGCAAGTTCTCCCCAGATGTCGGTGCGTAAGTTAGTCAATGTTGGAAACAATGGTCCTTTGGTTACACTATCTCTTAATAAAGTTTCTCTGGTGATTGTATTCTAGAAATTACACCTACAATTCTCGCTGTGGAATGCAGGTCAAAAGATACAATTGGACAAGTTGTTAACTTGTTACCTCTCCACAGCAGCAGGGTTTGGGAAGTTTTATGCGGGTTACCTTGCTAATTTTAATAGTACGCTACTATTACAACTATATCTAATAATTATAATAACTAACATATTTTATCAGTATAGTATATGTGTAATTCGTTTTCTCGTCCCTTAAAGGTGGATATACACTTCTAAATCCATTAGTTTACATTACTATTTATTATTGTTCTTCTTTTACTCTTTGTTTCAGACTTTTCTTATGAGGACAGGTCCCTTCCAGTAATGTATGCTGGATCTGTGTGCCCAAGATGCTGCTGCAGATGGCTTATTGCATATGCTCCTCTCTATCTAAGGTCAGTCTTAGCTGCCCTCCTTGGATCCCCTCCCCACTCTCCACTCTCTGACCTGCCTTGTATAACATTATCCAGCCTCCTGCTGCTAACGCTAACTCTATGAGAAGGGAGGGGGAGAGCAGAGAGTTGTCAGGCACAGGAGCAGTTCTGATGGATTTATCTAAAAATCACACTTTGCAGAAACAAAATGGTAGGACATTTTTCATGAAGATTATTTAGCAAGTTGTTTAATTTAGATTTTAGGAAGTAAATGAACAATGACAATAAAAAAAAAAAAAAAAAAATTGTGTCCATAGCCCTTAACTGATCTTAGTTATGATTATTATAGTTATTTTGTCACTTTTTACTGGTAACTACATAAAGCGTTGAAGATGTTATAACTATAAATGCTTAAATTTACAATGTGTAATGCTTTGCTCAATTTAGAACATAAATGCTAATCTTCATCAGTCTGATGATATGAATCTCTGTCAGTACTGTTAATACCTTGTAATACATAATGTGCATTAAATATGAACCTCGCACATTAACTATAACCAGTGAAGGTTTGATGCCCGGGGTAAGGTCTACGAAGGGCACTGAGCCGGATATCATTATTATTATTATTTCTATCTCCATTACTTATCAGGAAAATCTCTTCTGCAAGAGACAGAAAACGATTCTTCCTAATTCCCATTTAATTTCTATTTTCTGTTTTCTTTTTCTGAAGGTTTCTTATCAGCAAATGTGAGCTTTCAAACACCTGAACAGTGAAATTAATCCATTACAGATAACAGATGCTGCATTGAGACTTAGCAGCTAATTCTAGTAATACGCCAGGATTATAACACCAGCTCTTAAGAAGTAGGAATTTATATTTTTTTTTTTCTAATCGCTCCAATACCAAAAACGTATGTATTGAGAAAATAAAAATGTAAAGAAGAGAGATTATTTGAGCTTGATACTGTGGTCTTGTAAAAGAAGAATTAATTCTGCCACAATTAAAAGGTATAATGCAAAATGTAATTATCTTTGCAACAAATATAGAACATTTTTGGGAGAGCTACAAAAAATGTAAAAAGGATGATAAAACTAAAGTTCCATCAGGACACACCCTTAGAATGGGTCTCATTAGCTTATATTGACATCATAGAAGGACCTTTGGACTCATCCCCTCTAGGGACCAGTACAAAAAGCCCTGCAAAGATTGTAATTTTTGGCAGCACATGCACTTTATATACAAGTAAATATACAGGAAAGAACATTTCCTAACAATTTTTCCTCTAAAAGTGATTTTATCTTCGGTTTTGTGCGTATTATTGTCAGTCTGTAAAAGTGGCGTACTACTCGGACAACATAGTTCCCAGCAGTGACCTGGGAGTCCAAGATGTATCCAGACATCCTCCCCATGCTGTTCCCGAGCCATTTTGGTGGTGTTTCCATCAATTTTTGACCTTTTCCTATGAACCAGACACCCTCCCCTCTTCAGAGCAGGGGGTGCCTGGTTTAATGCTTGGATTCTCCCATTGACTTATGGTATACTCGGGTGCTCTCTAGAGATGTCGCGAACATAAAATTTTCTGTTCGCGAACAACGAACCCGAACTTACTCAAATGTTCGTGAACAGGCGAACAGGGCGAACCGCAATAGACCTCTATTGGCAGGCGAATATTAAAACCCACAGTGACTCATTCTAGCTAACCTATTTTATGACATCTAAATCTACCCTAACATTTTATTTTCTAACCTACTTTTAAATACTAATTTAGTTATTTAACATATTTTAATTACTTGTAAAATAAAAAAAATCACTCTATACCATGTCAAAAGCCAGGTATGTGCAGGCTGACTATCTATCCATAAGACAGGGTGTCAGCATACCTTACAATGACAGGTTTGAGCAATTTAGACAAACAAACATAAGTTCTCAATCCAAAAGGAGAGAAATTGGTCAGCATTGGTTGGCTATCTAGAGGGGCCTGGACCCTAGACCATTATCATTAGGGCGACAAAAATTGTAATTTTATATGCCAGCCTAACTCCTCTCTCACTGCCTAAGAGAGCTGCATAAACATTTCCCAACATTTAAATCTCATTTGCATACACATGACCAAGAAATGCTAATGAGCAATATAGCAGTATCTGCCTTGTTTGTAAACTGAAACACGATTTGCATAGCTTTCCCATAGTCCCATGTTATGCAAATGAGTTTATATGACAAAACAGAATAGAAAGATTATAAAGTTAGTCTTTAAAAAATTGCAAAATCAAAAAAAACTAGGCAGCCTTCCTAATCATTGAGATGAGAGCTAGGTGGCATAAAAAAAAAAAAAAAAAAAAATGTTGTCACCCTAATGATAATCATCTATGTGCACAGGTCCCCCTAGATACCTAACACTAAACAGACAATTTCCCTTCTGGGAAATTTCCTTCTGGGAAAACTGGTTAATACCCAGGCTGCCTTGCTAAGGTATGCTGATGATCTGTCTGTCTGATGGATTGTTGGTCCTGCATATACCTGGTGCTTGGCGGCCATAGGGGAGAACTGTTCTGTGTTGTCCATTGAATGTTTTATGTAATAATACAAATAATAATAAGATTTTATGATAGGCAGGCCAGGGTAAATGTCTGTAAGTCTGTCTTTGTCTGTTTTAAAAATACAAAGATTAGTTTTTTAGTCAGCTACCTTACTGTATGTTAAAACTCATTTGCATACACATGGCCAAGAAATGCTAATGAGCAATATAGCAGTATCTGCCTTGTTTGTAAACTGAAACACAATTTGCATAGCTGTCCCATGTTATGCAAATGAGTTTATATGACAAAACAGAATAGAAAGATTATAAAATTAGTCTTTAAACAATTGCAAAATAAAAAAAAACTATGCAGCCTTCCTAATTATTGAGATGAGAGCTAGGTGGCATATTAAAAAAATAAAAAAATGTTGTCACCCTAATGATGATCATCTATGCGCACAGGTCCGCCTAGATACCTAACCCTAAATAGACAATTTTCCTTTGGAAAAACTGGTTAAAACCCAGGCTGCCTTGCTAAGGTATGCTGATGACCTGTCTGTCTGATGGATTGTTGGCCCTGCATATACCTGGTGCTTGGTGGCCATAGGAGAGAACTGTTCTGTATTGGTAATTGGATGTTTTATGTAATAATACAAACAACAATAATAACTAGAAAGTGCTGTTTCTGAAGAAACCACAGGATGTTGGCTTGGAATATGATTGGCTGTTTGTGGCTCCACCTACTTTCTTGAATTTTAATGCCAGTCCTCAAGTGACCAATTGTGCCAAGTTTGAAGACTGTGCCAATAACAGGCTACGAGCTGCGGCAGTTTTACATTTTCCCATTTAAACCAATTGCTAAAATTTGATTGGCTGATATAGACTCCGCCCACTTTTAACAATTTTGACCCCAATGACCCACGGTGCCAAGTTTGGGTATTCTCATTTAAATACTGTGAAAATGGCAGCTTTTTAAAGTTTTCCCATTGAAGTCAATAGGGAAAATCTGATTGGTTGTAGTTTGCCCTGCCCACTTTTTCCAATTTTGAATTGGACATAACCTACCACCTGATTTCTGAAATTTGAAGCCCCTGACATAAAAAATTTGAGAATTGCAGCATTTTTGGAAGTTAAAATTTTTCAAATTTTCACATTTTTCACACTCAAAGAAATCTGATTGGTTGATTTTGGCCCCGCCCACTTTTCAGAATTCTAATCCCAGTCCTCCAATGACCAACTGTGCCAAGTTTGAAGACTGTGCCAATAACCGTCTACGAGCAGCGGCAGTTTAAAATTTTCCCATTTAAACCAATTGCTGAAATTTGATTGGCCGATTTAGACTCCGCCCACTTATAAAATTTTTGACCACAGTCACCCAATGACCCACGGTGCCAAGTTTGGGTATTCTCGCTTAAATGCTGTGAGAATGGTAGCTTTTAAAGTTTCCCTATTGAAGTCAATAGGGAAAATCTGATTGGTTGTAGCTCCGCCCACTTTTTAATGTCCCCAAAATGTGACATAAATTTTCAGGTTGACCCCATGACTAAGTGACCCAAGTTTGGTGAGTTTCACTCGAAGCTGTATGAGTGACAAACGTTTGCATTTTTCCAATAAAACTCTATGGGAAAAAAAGAGGTTTTCGTGGGCCCGTCCCAGGGGCCCGGAGGGTGGGATCGGTTAAAAGCACAAGCAACCTATTCGGGTATGTGCCGAACAAGTGTGCAAAGTTTGGTAATCCTAAAACTGTGGGAGGAGTAGCGTATAGAAATTTGCTAAATTTTCATTGGCCGTTGGTAGCTCCGCCCACTTTGGGGTGTCCCCTCAAATTTACCCATTTATTCGGGTTGACACCAACAATATGTGATCCAAGTTTGGGGAGCGTAGCTTCAAAATTGTGCGAGTGGGAGCGATTTGAAAATTTTCCCTGTCAAAGTAAAAGGAAAAAGTGGGTGTTCGGGGCCCGTCCCAGGGGCCCCGAGGTTGGGATCGCTTAATAAAGCACAAGCAACGTACTTCGCTATAGGCCGAAAAAGTGTGGAAAGTTTGAGGTCTGTAGCACAAAAACGTTTTATAGACATTATGCAAAGACAGTGTTTGATGATAATAGTATAGTTTTTCTGAGATCAAGGATCCTAATACAGTAATATATATATTTACATATATATATTTCTATAGGGTAAAACAGCCTGTCCCTTTAAGGTGTAGTACTCAATCAAACATACAGTAAGGTAGCTGACTAAAGAAGCTAATCTTTGTATTTTATGAAACAGACAAAGACAGACTTACAGACATTTACCCTGGCCTGCCTATCATAAAATCTTATTAGTATTATTTGTATTATTACATAAAACATTCAATGGACAACACAGAACAGTTCTCCCCTATGGCCGCCGAGCACCAGGTATATGCAGGACCAACAATCCATCAGACAGACAGATCATCAGCATACCTTAGCAAGGCAGCCTGGGTATTAACCAGTTTTCCCAGAAGGGAAATTTCCCAGAAGGGAAATTGTCTGTTTAGTGTTTGGTATCTAGGGGGACCTGTGCACATAGATGATTATCATTAGGGTGACAACATTTTAAATTTTTTTTTTTTTTTATGCCACCTAGCTCTCATCTCAATAATTAGGAAGGCTGCACAGTTTTTTTGATTTTGCAATTTTTTAAAGACTAACTTTATAATCTTTCTATTCTGTTTTGTCATATAAACTCATTTGCATAACATGGGACTATGGGAAAGCTATGCAAATCGTGTTTCAGTTTACAAACAAGGCAGATACTGCTATATTGCTCATTAGCATTTCTTGGTCATGTGTATGCAAATGAGATTTAAATGTTGGGAAATGTTTATGCAGCTCTCTTAGGCAGTGAGAGAGGAGTTAGGCTGGCATATAAAATTACAATTTTTGTCGCCCTAATGATAATGGTCTAGGGTCCAGGCCCTCTAGATAGCCAACCAATGCTAGGCAATTTCTCTCCTTTTGGATTGAGAACTTATGTTTGAAAGCTCATGATTGTCATTGTAAGGTATGCTGACGCCCTGTCTTATGGATAGATAGTCAGCCTGCACATACCTGGCTTTTGGCATGAATTGAGTGATTTAAGTTAAATGTGATAGAAAATGATTATTAATGATATATCATTTTCAGAAAGGACTTTTTTTTGGTTTGACGGTTGGGGTGGACAGAGAACATTAGGCAGGCCAGCGAAGCGTTCGCAGTCGAACAGTTCGGGACATCTCTAGAGCACCCGAGCATCCCGATCATGGGTGTAGCTATAGGGGGTGCAGAGATCGGGTGTAGCTATAGGGGGTGCAGAGGTAGCAGTCACTACCGGGCCCCAGAGCCTAAGGGGGCCCAAAGACCCTTGTGCCGCATAGGAAGACATACAAAGCACTGATGGAAGGGGGACCCAAGCTAAACTCTTGCACCAGGGCCCATGAGCCATTAGCTATGCCCCTGATTCCCAATGTGGTCGGCTTGAGAACCCGAGCACTTGGGTGCTCGATCAACAATAGTAGTGGACCTAAATAGATGATGTGCCAAAGCGGTCTCCACCAGGCAGTTGCTCCCTAGCGCCAGTGCAGTGAAAAGGAGGATGCATCCTTTCTTCCCATGGGGCAGTCCTTACAATTGGGGCTTCTGCCTCTAGGGACCAGTACAAAAAGCCCTGCAAAGATCAGTTTCCTCTAGATAGCTACAGTTCTCTGATGAGAAAATCTGTGGGTAGACCTAAAAGAAGAAGAACATGCAAGATGGCCCAGGAATCTCACAGAACTAGAAGACATCTGCAAGGAAGAATAGAGGAAAATCCCTCAAACAAGAATTGAAAGACTCTCAGCTGCTACAAAAGGCATTTTTAAGCTGTGATACCTGCCAAAGGGGCTATTAGGTACTAACCATGCAGGGGGCCCAAAGTTTTGCTTCCGGTCTTTTCCCCTTTTTTTTTTTTTTTTGTAAATCTAAAAAATGAAAATACAAAGGGAATGCATCATCTTTAACTTTATGCCTTTGGAGATCATTTCATCTTCAACTTGTTAAACTCTTCACAGTAACAGTAATTTTCACCAGAGGTGCCCAAATATTTGCATGTCACCGTATATATATATATATATATATATATATATATTTATATTTATTACCACTTTTTTCACATATACTGTATATATATATTGGAAAATAGTACATTCATCATTAACACACAAATAAGGAAACCACAGACCCCAGAGTTCCCCTAGAAATTAGGGTCCCCGGTGCTAGGAAGCAAGAGAACAACTAATATGAACTCCTAAGATGGTAAAAAAAAAATAAAAATATGTATATATTTATTTTTTTCTAGGGGATCTCTGGGGTCTGTGGTTTCCTTATTTGTGTGTTAATGATGAATGTACTATTTTAATTGCCTTTCATTTTTCTTGTGCTTTTCTTTGTTTTTTATGTGCATACGTTTTGAGTTTTCTTGAATAAAATGAATTATTTGTTTCTCATTTAGTGCTCACTGATTGTTTCCTTGTCCTTTTTTCTTTCTTTTGTATTTCTCTCGCTTTAATTCTGAGGTGCCCTCACATCCCTGCAGTAAGAGTCTCACAGCTCGTCCTCTCTGCCCCCGAGTGACGGCTGTATCCAACCAGGAACCACTAAGGCTGTCACTGCCGGTCAGAGGAGGGGCTGTACTGCAGGGAGTAGAGGACACTTCAGAATTAAAAGGGTTTTAAAGCTTAAGATAGCAGATGGATCAGTTAAAAGAACCAATGCCCACCTTGCTAATCCCCTGCCCTCTCTCTTCAATGCTGCCCAGGTCTCCACTGGTGTCAACTTCTGGTCCAGTCTAGACACACAGGAAATGCAAACTCAACCAATATCTGAGAGAGGGGTCAGCCTGTTGACCCATAATTGACTGCCTGTCATGGTGGTACTAAGAAGTACCGGCCAGCAGGGACCTGAACAGCATCAGAATGAGAGCATCCGTGTGGTATCAGTTTTTTTAATTTATTTTTAACCCACTTTGAGACACTGAAATATTCCTCTAAGTATCACCTACTGGACAGTTGTGGAAGCAGCACACACTAGAGTAAACTTTTTTCAGTCACAGCCATGCTGACAATAAAACCATAAACAGCTCTCCAGGTCTGTAATTAAGCACTGTCAGCAGATTTACTGGGTCAAAGCTGCTGACAGACTCCCTTTAATGATCATGTGACCCAATAAAATTGTTACATAGTATAAAATGTTGAATATCTTTGCAAATTCTTCTTCAATCACTTTGTATCATTCTTAATATAAACAAATAATGCGTCCTATGATACATTCAATATTCTGAGCTGCCATCCCATGTTAGAGACTGTATGGATCAATATCTTAGCCATAAAATGTCAAAAGTGTGTGTGTTTGTGAGGCGAGGGATTCAGTTCTGTAATGGCAGAAGTGGACAATTCTCTAATTTCATTCATTATTATCCACTGCCGCACTTGGTCTGTAAAGACACTGAACCACCTGTAGGGTCTGCAAGAACAGAAATGCTGAGGAGTGTGGAAATCAAATCTAAATGATTTGCAGCTTTTAGTCTGAGATGAGAGGTTTGCTGTATGTAACTATAAAGCAGAGATTAAAAAATAATCATTTTAATATTGCAGGCAACTTAAAAATACAGGCATCAGGAAGCTGTCAGGCGCGTCTTCTCATCGAACATATAGCGGCTCCGGAATATTTAGGCAGCTCGGAAACAGATAAATATTTGGATGTTTTGCATCTTGCAACATGAAATCTCCACCTTCTCTGAAATCCACAGTTGTTGTTTACGACACTAAATAAAGGTGCTTTGTGTCCTTCCCGAGCTTCACGAATAATCATCACACAAATCGACGCCTTTTATTGCAAGTCTTTTATCAACGCATTTAGGAAAGAATATGTTTGGATCTGAGCCAATGTTTTTTTTTGCCAGATTTCTTCATAAACTGATATCAATTTATGTAAATAAACTTTTTAATTTACTTTTCTAATTTATTTTTCTTACATGTGGGACTTTATAATTGAAAATAAGGAACCTGTAGCAAATGTATGTTTTTTTTTAATAAGAGCTCTCTTATTGGAAAGGTCCCTTTGAAGGGTTGTTCTATTATTTTTATACTAATGGAGAGCCTTTTGGTATTTCATCAACGCGTGGATGGTGGGGATCCTACTCCCACCAGAATGAAGGGGTCTACATTGTGCATGGAGATACAGCACCATAGATACTGCTGCTGTGCCTGCACTGTAGATCAGTCCCATTTACTTGAGAGGCAGTACCGGACAGAGCCACGACCATATCTGTGGCACTGTGTCTGAGCAAACAATGAGCAGGAAGGGACAATGAGTCGGACCACCATAAAGAACACACTGATGGTCTATCCATTCATATTAAGGTCTTAGTACCTTGGATATCTTCAGATGATTGTGCATCCACTCACTGCCTATACAATCACAACCAAGAGAATGGCTATAAAGCACAGCCATATTCCTAGAGACACGAGGATCGAAGAAAACTTCTATCCTAGCACTTAACCCTCTCAGTGTCAGGATCAAGCCTGATTGCAGTACTGTACAAAAGAGGACCCCCTTGAACCATGATTGCCAAGCACCAGCAAAAAGATTTAGTGTGCCTATATTTGGTGTCTCCAAGTATATACTGTGCACTGATTGTAGGTATGAAACAATGAAAAAAAAAAGAAAGAAAAAAAAAAACATTGCAGACTGGGGTTTTTCAGTAAAAAATAATAGCTAGATTATTTGCATATCAACAAAACTACCAAGGTTATGAAGCACAGCAACACCAGAGAACCATCAAGCAAGAGTCAGTCACCCACCATTACTATAAGGAGGTGAGGGACAGTAACTGATAGTTCTCCTGACACAAGAAGAACCAGGGAAAAGAATGATGGTTGAAAAGACGGTCTAGCAAAAGTAGACGCAAAATATTTACCATTTGTTACTGTCCTGAACTTGGATCTGGATCTGGTCCTAAGTCTTTCTAGTGGTTACTTATTATGCACCTGCAGGAATTATATTTTTTGCAAATAAATTTCACAAGTGAGTGGTTGTTTTGCAATCAAATTTTTGGACAATCACCTTATTTACACAAATAAATAATTTTTGTTCAATCCTAATATTTGTGACCTATATATGGACCTTAACTTATATTGTTAAGGTCCATGGTTTTGAAAAGATTATAAAGAGGGACTACTTCAGAGGCAAGAAGCATGCCCCTTCAGATGACCCTTTGTGCCTCCACAAATTTGTATAGTGTCCATTCTGTGGCACACAATACTAGTGTTTCTGCACAGTGACAATTCATCCTTTGTGATCCCTCACCCCCTCTACTTAGTACTACCCATACACAGTAAGGATATCCTTTTAGTGCCATCCCTTAGTTTTTCCTTTGTGTCCTCCAGAAAGAAGTGATGCCCTCTTAATTCTCTTTTTACAATAGTGATTGCCCTTGGAGCCCCTGCACAGTAAAAGTGACCCTCCTTACCACCACATAGTAAAGATGCCCTCTTAGAGTCTCCACACAGAAAACCTGCCCCTAGTGTTACCCCCTTAGGGCCTCCAAACAGTATCATGTCCCTTTAGTGCCTCCACATATAGTATAACATGTGCATGCTTTCTGGGACAGTGAGACCTGGAATCCGAGACTGTCCTGCTGGATCCAGGGCGGTTGTGAGTAGTGTTGGGCGCGATTATTTAAATCGTGAATTTTAATTGCGAATGTCACAACTTCGAGAATCCACAAATATTTAGAATATAGTGATATATATTCGTATTTTCGAATAATCTAGATTTTTTTTTAATCAGTAACCTCCCTTGCATGTGGGCCAATAAGAAGGCTGCAATGTCTTTGTCTGAGCTTAGCAACATCCCTAGTAACCAATAGGAAAGTCGCCTACCCCTTACTATGTAAGAACCTTCCCAGCAGCCATTTTCTGTAGTTTATTACAGTTCTGAGAGAGACAACAGTGTCATTGCTGTGCTCTGTGCTGTGTCACATTGCATTAGATATTTAGTTAGTTAGTTATATATATATAATACAGATAGTTAGTGGGAGATAGTCAGTGTAGGTTAGATAGTGATATAGTGTAGCTGATAGGCTCCAGTGCAGGGTGTTAGGTAGTGTGATAGGTTCTGCTGTCCATACATACATACTACAGACATAGTGCTGAGATGTCACATAACATTAGATAGTTAGTTATCTTATATATATAATACAGATAGATAGTGGGAGATAGTCAGTGTAGGTTAGATAGTGATATAGTGTAGCTGATAGGTTCCAGTGCAGGGTGTTAGGTAGTGTGATAGGTTCTGCTGTCCATACATACATGCTACAGACATAGTGCTGTGATGTCACATTACATTAGATATTTAGTTAGTTAGCTTATATATATAATACAGATAGTTAGTGGGAGATAGTCAGTGTAGGTTAGATAGTGATATAGTGTAGCTGATAGGCTCCAGTGCAGGGTGTTAGGTAGTGTGATAGGTTCTGCTGTCCATACATACATGCTACAGACATAGTGCTGTGATGTCACAAGTTCACAACAATACTTAGTGCACCAATAACTAATATGCAGTCAGACCTGCTAAAATGGGAAGTTGCACATATTGAGCCAAAATATGCGCATCATTAATTGCCGATTTGCACAAAATCGTAAATATATTGGAGCACTCTATCTGCATGTAAAGCTATTGTAATGTTCTGCCGTGCATTTTCTCCAGTCTCAGGAAACTTCTAGCAGCTTGAATAATGTAGCAATAGTGACCCACGCCTGTATTGCACTCGCAATACGTGCATATTACATAGCTGATTTTCGCAATCAAGAAAATAACCGCAAATTCGAATATTGCCCCTGCCACTCATCACTAGTTGTGAGCCACAAGGAATACATTTCTCCTTATTCAGATTTCAGCATGGAATTTTACAATGTCCTTTCCAATGACAAATTGGAAATTCATTGTAACAACAGAATCATCCACCTCAGAGATCGATCAATTTAAAACCTGATGTTTTGAAACTTCAAAACTCACCGAATTTTGAGAAACTTAGCAAATGTTGGTGTCTACAAATCTGACACCATGAACGGAAGAGATGTTAAGGGTTATTTATAGATTCAAATATGACAGCGAGCCGCCCCCCATACCCTCTGGACCAGATTGGAGAATGTATATAAGCAGCTTATTGACAGACATTAATAAAAGATTCCACAGGAGTGGCCCCCAGGGGCCGATGCAAAGAACATTATTGTTTAAGGAGCAGAACGATTTCATTCCGTGAGTGACGAGGTGACACCATCTCAGCGTCAGGGGTAATTCTGACACACGGGAACTCTAAAGAGGAAGCAGAAATTCAATTAAATGGAAAAAAAAACTCATCTAAAAGTTAATTGTAATAATAAATCAATAAAATAAAGGGGTTCTGCAGTCAATATCTTTCTATTGCAGGATAAAACTAACCTGTGAAGGAATGATTAGTGCTTCAATTGGTCCCTTCCACGGTGCAGCCCGTTTGGAGATCTGCTTCCCAGTCACATGATCGCTCCTGAAGGGTTTTCTTCCCTTCCAGCTGTTTTGTCTTCCTTTCTGCAGTAGGAGATGGATCGTCATGATGGACGTCACCGCCTCCTGCTGGAGAGAGTGCTGGCTGTCTTCACAAGCGCACTAGGCTGTATGCACTTACATCACACTGTGCAGGAGTGAGATCATAGCAATCAGCCACAGAGGCTGATTTCTATGCCGTGCATGGATGCTAATGGGGGCGGGGGCACTGGAAGACAAATAGAGGGCATAGGAAGGCACAAGGGGGTGCTGGATAGCAAATAGGGAGCACTAGAACACAAAAAGGGGCAATGTATGGAAAATAATGGGCACTTGATGGCATATAGGGAGCACAGGATGGTACAAGGGGGTAATAGATTGCACAATGGGGAAATGAATAGCTAATTTAATGGATAGAAAATAGGATGCCTTGGTTGGCACAATGGAGCAATAGATGGCACAAGTAGGCAATAGATGGCAAGTAGGGGGCAATAGATAGCAAGCAGGGGGCACTGGATAGCAAATAGAGGGCAATAGATGGCACATAGAGGGCCCTGGATGGCAGAAGGGGACAATGGATGGCAAGTAGAGGGCAATGGATAGCAAGCAGGGAGCACTGGATAGCAAATAGGGGGCAATGGATGGTACAAGAGGGCAATGGATGGCAAGTAGGGGACAATGGATAGCAAGCACTGGATGGCAAATATGGGGCAATGGATGGCACAAGGGGGCAATGGATGGCAAGTAGCAGGCAATAGATATCAAGTATGGGGCACTGAATGGCAAATAGGGGGCAATGGATGGTAAGTAGGGGCACTGGATGGCAAATAGGGGGCACTGTAAGTCACAAGGGGGCAATTGATGGCACAGCGGGACACTGGATGGCAAATGGGGGCACTAGATGGAAAATAGGGGCCACTGGATGGCACAAGGGGCAATAGATAGCAAGTATCGGGCACTAGATGGCACAAGGAGCAATGGATAACAAGTAGGGGGCACTGGGTAACAAACAGGGGGCACTTTAAGACACAAGGGGGCAATGGATGGCATAAGGGGGCAATGGATGGCAAATAGGGGACACTCAATGGCACAAGAGGGCACTGGATGGCTAATGGGGGGCACTGGATTGAACAAGGGGGCAATAGATTGGACATGAGGGGCACTGTGGAAGGCACTTGGGGCACTGGATAGCAATAGAGGCACTATGGCTAGCATTAAATGTACTGTGGATTTCAGTTTTATGGAGACACTGTGGATGTCACTGTTATGGAAGTACTGTGGATTTAACTGTTATGGGGGCACTGTGGATGTCACTGTTATGGGGGGCACTGTGGATGGCACTGTAATGGGAACACTGTAGATGACACTGTAATGGGGCACTGTGGATGTCACTGTTATTGGAGCGCTGTGATGTCACTGTTATGGGGGAACTGTGGATGTCACTGTTATGGGTGCTTAGTATGAGAGATAGGGCTTATGCCAATGACTGGATTCGTTATGCAGTCTGCAAGTCGCTAATACACCAATACTGTCCTTGTGCTACTCAAATTTTTTTTGCAGTCCCATTGAGTTCTATGGGTTTCAGATCTGCATTTTGAGGAACAGAATAGGACATGTTCTACAGTATCTTTCACAGAACTGACATCTGAATGTAAAAAACATATGAACTTCATCAGTGTACTTTCCATATCCATATGTCAGTTCCAAAATAGATAGAACACATCCTCTTCTGGTCCGGAAAATGCAGACCACAATTTCATAGAAATCAATGGGACTGCAAAAATGTGGATCACACACAGAAATCCATATTTAGCGGATCCGCAACTTGCAGACCGCAAAATGGATACAGTAGTGTGTATGAGGGTTTAGATACACAGCTCAGCAGGCAGGATCATACAAGATAGGATTAGGGCTCATGCACACGAACGTTGGCCTGGGTCCACAACGCAAAAAAGTAGTGTGTGCATGACTTTTTTCTGGTGCTGAGGCATGGACAAAAATGCCATAGAAGCATTCTGTAATGGTTCCGCAGGGTTCT
Organism: Bufotes viridis; assembly: GCA_033119425.1. Taxonomy (NCBI): domain Eukaryota; kingdom Metazoa; phylum Chordata; class Amphibia; order Anura; family Bufonidae; genus Bufotes; species Bufotes viridis. The sequence continues at coordinate 6,642,751 of CM065597.1, forward strand.
ATGCCTCCGTTCCGCACTGAACGGCTGCACAAACAGCCAGTGCCCGTATATAGCGGACCTGCTGTATGCAAATTTCGGATCCGCAAAACACGGATGCCAGCCAGTGTGCGTTCCGCAGACCGCACATGGCCAACCCTATCATAGAAAATGCCTATCCTTGTCCCCGGAACTGAAGCATGGAAGCAGACAGCACACGTTGTGCTATCCGCATCTTTTGCAGCCCCATTGAAATTAATGGGTCCGCACCCATTCTGGCTTTGTGGGGAACTGCTGTGTGTTCCCCTTATCTCTCTTCCTTGGTTGCCTAAGGAAGTGCCGACCTGCAAAATTGTGGAACGGGTGCAGACCTGTTCATACGACTGTCTAAATGGGCCCTTGGACATTGAGTGAGAAGTAGATCAATGTCTGAGTGCAGAAAGATGGACATAGGAGCTGGAGTGGCTATCGCTGCTGCAGTCAGAGCAGTGGGTGGCGTGGCCAAGATGTGACTCATCACTGTGTAGGGCAGCCAGGCATGTGTATCAATAAAGTTATGTATTCAACAAAACAGGATGGGGAGAAAGTAAACAGATCTGAGAGGGTAATCTGATGCCCAGACAGACAGAGTGAAAGCACAAACATGAAAAACAGCTATTGGGTGCATATGTATGCATGGTGAGGGGTGTTAGGAGCACATAAAAATAATTTTGATTTTGGGACCAGACAAAAGAAATGATATTGATACAAAATTATATATTTTTTTAAATTGTAACATCTGCAGTATTAAGAAGCATGTACCTCTTAATAAATGTGGCCATCGATGTATTTTAGTTGAAGACTTTTATTAACTGCTGGTTTAAGTAAAATCAAAAAATGTTGTACAAGCCTCGATTCAAGGGCCAGTAATTTCGAAAGTTGCACATTTAGTGCTATGGCCTGTGGGTGGGTGGGTATTTGCGCTTGCGTTTAAATGCCTGTGTTATCGATATTTGGACGTTGCGCTGGGACAGGGAAGTGGATGTTGTTGCTGACGGTTTATGCGAAGGTCCAGGTGTAGGGCGAGAGGCATCTGAGACTGCGCCTTTGACAGGGGATTGGCCAGCAGTGCGTAACACAGGTGAAGTGGAGGCAGTGGTGGGACCCTCAGACGCAGAGTGTGGACCCAGGCGTTCGGCCCACTTATTAGGGTGCTTGGATGCCATGTGGCGGGTCATGCTTGTGGTGGATAGGTTGTTAGTGTTTACGCCCTGACTCATTTTGGTATTGCAGAGGTTGCAAACTACCACTCTTTTGTCGTTTGCACGTTCCTCAATAAAGAGCCATACTGCGGAACACCGACCCCTTGGCAAGGTAGATTTACGCATGGAGGTGCTCTGTGTTATGGTTGCGGGCCTGTTTGGTGTGGGCCGACGTCACCTTTTGCCACCCCACTGCCTCTTCCAGTCTGTTGCAGTGCTGCAGATCCCTCCACTTCTGTACTGCAGTCCTTGCTCGGCTTTTCACCTTTCCATGTTGGGTCAGTGACCTCATCGTCCACCACCTCCTCTTCCACTTCCTCACTCTTCTCATCCTTCTGACTTGGCCTAACCACAACCTCAGTGATTGACAACTGTCTCTCATCATCATCCACCTCGTGAACGAATGATTGCCATTCACCACCGTCATCTTCTTGAGGCTGTGAAGGCTCAAGAGGTTGGGAATCAGAGCACAATTTCTCAGGTACCTCTTCAAGCGTGCTGGGTGAGAGAGCCAAACCAAGTACTGGAGATGAAAAGAGATCGTGTGAATATTTGAGTGTGGGATCACTTGTTTGGCCAGACGCGATATTGTGGGAGGAACGAGGATCCAAGTGAGGATTCGGTTTACAAGACTCTTGGCTACAGAGACTGGACTTAGTGGAAGAGAGGGTGGTGCTTAACTGACTGGAAGCATTTTCTTCAGCAATCCAAATGACCACCTGTTCACACTGGTCCGACTTGGACAGTGTTGTCCTGTGCCGCCCAGCTAAGTTGGACATGAAGCTGGGTAAGGTGAATTTTTTAGTTTTTTTCTGGTGCACTGGCAGCAGGCTCAGTTTCATGGCACCCAGGGCCAGGGTCTCTGCTTGCACCATCAGCATCACGCCCACTTCCCCTTCCCTTTGTGCTCGCCTTCGTCATATCAATGTTTTTTTCTGTAGATGTGGTGCAGATTGTTTTACTGTCTGCTAAAGACACAGTTTTCTGATGCAGGACAGTATTGGTTACAGAACACCACAGATTTTGGACACTATACTAGGCCCAGATTAATGGAAGTTATAATATAAACAGTGTTTTTAGCTGCAGTTCAGAATTGGATACAAAATCACACAGATTTTGGACATTCTACTAGGCCAAAAATAATAGAAGTTGTAATATACACTCTGTTTTCAACCTGGGCGGATGCGGACACTACACTCCGCTCAGGTTAATGGAAGTTATAATATAGACAGTGTTTTCAGATGCAGTTCAGTATTGGATAAAAAAAGACACAGATTTTGGACACTACACTAGGCCCAGATTAATGGAAGTTGTAATATAGACAGTCTTTTTAGATGCAGTTCAGTATTGGATACAAAAACCAACAGATTTTGGACACTACACTAGGCCAAGATAAATGAAAGTTGTAATATAGACAGTGTTTTTAGATGCAGTTCAGTATTGGATACAAAAAGCCACAGATGTTGGACACTACACTAGGCCCAGATTAATGGAAGTTGTAATATAGACAGTGTTTTTAGATGCAGTTCAGTATTGGATACAAAAACAAACAGATTTTGGAACATTCTACTAGGCCCAGATTAATGAAAGTTGTAATATAGACAGTGTTTTTAGATGCAGTTCAGAATTGGATACAAAAACTCACAGATTTTGCACACTACACTAGGCCCAGATTAATGGAAGTTGTAATATAGACAGTATTTTTAGATACAGTTAAGTATTGGATAAAAAAAAACTACAGATTTTGGACCCTATACTAGGCCCAGACAAATGGAAGTTGTAATATAGACAGTGTGTTTAGATGTAGTTCAGCATTGGATAGAAACACCCGCAGATTTTGAACACTACACTAGGCCCAGATTAATGAAAGTTGTAATATAGACAGTGTTTTTAGATGCAGTTCAATATTGGATACAAAAACCAACAGATTTTGGACACTATACTAGGCCAAGATAAATGGAAGTTGTAATATAGACAGTGTTTTTAGATGTAGTTCAGTATTGGATACAAAAAGCCACAGATGTTGGACACTACACTAGGCCCAGATTAATGGAAGTTGTAATATAGACAGTGTTTTTAGATGCAGTTCAGTATTGGATACAAGAACACCACAGATTTTGGACACTACAATAGGCCCAGATTAATGGAAGTTGTAATATAGACAGTGTTTTTAGATGTAGTTCAGTATTGGATACAAAAAGCCACAGATGTTGGACACTACACTAGGCCCAGATTAATGGAAGTTGTAATATAGACAGTGATTTTAGATGTAGTTCAGTATTGGATACAAAAACCCACAGATTTTGAACACTGCACTAGGCCCAGATTAATGGAAGTTGTAATATAGACAGTGTTTTTAGATGTAGTTCAGTATTGGATATAAAAACCCACAGATTTTGAACACTACACTAGGCCCAGATTAATGGAAGTTTTAATATAGACAGTGTTTTTAGATGCAGTTCAGTATTGGATACAAAAACACACAGATTTTGGACACTACATTCTGCCCAGGTTAATGAAAGTTTTAATATAGACAGTGTTTTTTGATGCAGTTCAGTATTGGATAGAAAAACACACAGATTTTGGACACTACACTAAGCCCAGATTAATGGAAGTTGTAATATAGACAGTGTTTTTAGATGCAGTTCAGTGTTGGTTATAGAACACCACAGATTACGGACACTATATTGGGCCCAGATAATTGGAATTTGTAATACTGACAGTGTTTTCTGAGGCAGGACATTATTGGTTGTAGAACACCACAGATTATGGACACTAGATGTGACCCAGATTATTAAAGAGTCAGTCTGCGGATGATGTACAGTATATGTCACTAATAGTTATAAAATAAAAATATATTGCTGTTGTGAAACACACACAGTAGCCCTTAAAAGGATTTGGGGTTCTTTGAAAAGATTTTGGCATTAAATACAGCAAATTTCTCTCCCTGCACTATCTGTCCCTTCCTTAGCACGGATGTCCCTGACACTGCTGTTAAATATATTGTTGATCTAAAACACACACACAGTAGTCCTTAAAAGGACTTTTGGATCTTTCAAAAGCTTTCTCTAACTAAAATCGCTGAAATTCGCTCCCTGCTCTGTCTTTCCCTTCCTATCCGATGCTGTCCCTGTCTACGTCTGAGCTGAACATGCATAATCGGGTGCTATATAACCTCCATTGACGTGTTCCGACCAGGCAACGTGGCTACTGGCATTACAGTGAGTGTAGTACTTACCTTTACCTTTATTGGCTGCTTAAAACCCGCTAAACGTGTGGGGCATAGCGATGCTCGAGCCAAGCTGATATTCAGCCGAGCATGCTCTTTCAACACTATCGAGCAGTATTCAGATGTTCGGGCACCACATATAATGTTTAACAGGGTCAGGCACTCGCAATTCATGTTTTTAGGGTCAGCTCACTTGCAGGCCCTAACATATAATGTTTTAGAGTGTCAGCTCACCTGCAGGCCTCACATATAAGGTTTTAGAAGGTCAGCTCACCTGCAGGCCCTGAGATATAATGTTTAACAGGGTCAGCTTATCTGCAGGCCCTCACATAAAATGTTTAAGAGGGTTAGCTCATCTGCAGGCCCTGGAAAATTATGTTTTTTAGGGTCAGCTCACCTGCAGTCCCTCACAAATACTGTTTTACAGGGTCAGCTGCCCTAAAGGCACTCACAAATGATGTTTTAGAGGGTAAGCTGCCCTGAAGGCACTCGCAAATGATGTTTTAGAGGGTCAGCTGCCCTGAAGGCACTCGCAAATGACGTTTTACAGGATCAGTTGACCTGAAGGCACTAACAAATGATGTTTTAGAGGGTCAGCTGACCTGAAGGCACTCGCAAATGATATTTTAGAGGGTCAGCTGAATGGAAGGCCCTTCCAAATAATGTTTTTGAGGGTTAGCGCACCTGGAGGCCCTCAGCTTGCCCAAGGCCACGGTCTCTGCGTGCACCATCAGCATTACAGCCATTTCCACATCCCTTACTGGCCGCCATCTTAATATTAAATGTTATTTATGCTTAAAAGTATGTCACACGTACAGTAGCGTAGGATTTGTAAGTGTATGTGCCAATAAATTAAAAAAGGTATTTGGGATGCGCACACATTACACAGGAAATACACCGTCTACGGATAAAGTACAGTATATGTCAGCGATATGAATTAAACACACACACAGTACATGTGGCACAAATTATTAAAATTTGTGCTACAGACACTGTTTTCTGATGTGGTACAGAATTTGTCACAGAAGGACACACAGTATGGACACTACATTAGGCCCAGATTATTTAAATTTGCGCTACAGACACTGTTTTCGGATGCAGGACAGTATATGTCACAGAAACCAACAGAATATGGACACTATATAAGGCCCAGATTATTGGAATTTGCAATACAGACATTTTTTGCTTTGTTTAGTACAGTATTGGTTACATAACACCACAGATTATGGACACCATATTAGGCCCAGATTATTGGAATTTGCAATACAGACACTGTTTTCTGGTGTAATACAGTATTGGTTACAGAACACCACAGATTCTGGACACTACATTAGGCCCAGATTGTTTGCAATATAGACACATTTTTCTGATACAGGACAGTATATGTCACAGAAACCCACAGAATATGGACAATACATTAGGCCCAGATTGTTGGAATTTGCAACACAAACACATTTTTCGGATTCAGGACAGTATAGTTCACAGAAACCCACAGGATATGGACACTATATTAGGCCCAGATTATTGGAATTTGCAATACAGACATTTTTTTTTGGTGTAGTACAGTATTGGTTACAGAAGACCACAGAATATGGACACTACATTAGGCCCAGATTGTTGGAATTTGCAATACAGACACATTTTTCGGATTCAGGACAGTATAGTTCACAGAAACCCACAGGATATAGACACTATATTAGGCCCAGATTATTGGAATTTGCAATACAGACATTTTTTTTGGTGTAGTACAGTATTGGTTACAGAACACAACAGAATATGGACACTACATTAGGCCCAGATTATTGGAATTTGCAGATGTAGTTCAGTATTTTTTACACAAAGCCACACACTATGGACACTAGATGTGGCCCAGATTATTAAAGACACAGTCTGCGGATGATGTACAGTATATGTCACTAATAGGTATAAAATAAAAATATCTTGCTGCTGTCAAACACACACAGTAGTCCTTAAAGGGTCAGCTTTGTGGTCTTTGAAAAGCTTTTGGTAGTAAAAACTGTAAATTTCTCTCCCTGCACTTTCTTTCTCTGTCCCTTTCCGAAGCACTGTCCCTGAGACTGCGGGAGGTAAATAGATTGCTGCTCTAAAACACACACAGACACACACACGCTCAGTAGTCCTTAAAATGACTTTTGGGTCTTGGAAAAGCTTTCTCAGAATAAAAATTGCGAAATTCGCTCCCTACGCTGTCTTTCCCTTTCTACGCTCTGCTCTCCCTTTCTACATCTGAGCCTAACACTACTTAGCACCTGATGACGTGTTCTGGCCAGCCAATCACTGTAATGCCAGCAACCAACATGGCTACTGCCATTACACTGAGGGCAGTACTTACCTGCACCTTAATTGGTTGCTTAAAATCCGCAAAATGTGCAGGGGTGGAGACTCGAGCATTGCCCTCGAGCACATTCGGTACTCAGTCAAGTACCGCCATGTGCCGAACATAGCGATGCTCGAGCCGAACAAGTAATCGGCCGAGCATGTTTGCTCATCACTACTGATGACCTATCTTTTGGAGAAGGCAGTGGCTCGTCTGTGAGTACCGCGGTCTTCTCCGTGCTCACCAAGCACAGCGCCGTACATTGTATAGTGGCTCTGCTTGGTATCGAGCTCAGCCCCATTCACCTCTCTCGCCATACAATGTACGGAGCTACGCTTGATAAGCAGGGGCAGATAGGCCATAGACCTTACAGGGAATGATGCCAAGGGGCAGCTTGGGCCCTCCTCACAGCCGGTCAGTGGAAGTTTTTTGGGATGTATTTTGTGCTGCTGGCAGTATTTTGTAATGCACTGTGGTATTTGGCTCTGTTGTGGCGGTATAATGGGCCACTCTATGGTATTGCTGGCCCTGCCTTCCATCAATTTAGACCAAACTACAAAACACTTTTAGCATTTTTTCCGGGGCCACTTTAAGTTCCCAGTCCACCCCTTTTGGTAAGCTGTAAGAAGGCCGCGGTACTCACAGGAGTGCCTGTGCCTTCTCAAACAGCTGATCAGCGGGAGTTCTGAGTGTCGGAAGCTCGATGATAAATTTGGAGCGGTTTTGCATTGTATAACGTTACACCATCTGTGTATCAGTTTATTAGTTTGCACAAAATATCACCTCTTAAACCGCGACTGAACTTCCTTTGATTTGTCTCTAAAATTGCATTTGTCATCTCCATAGATACAATAAATACAAATTGTTTCCAGAACATCAGGATGTGAGGCATAAACAGGGACACCGTCAGCGAGCTGCGCTTATGTCTTCCGGGATGTTTAGCATCGAAGTGAAGTGAGAGCAGGAACATAACTTGTGTTCTGTTTTCAGGTGACAAAAGGTTAAAGTTTTTTTTCTGGATGAAAATAAATTCATTGTGATGATGATGAAAGTCACCGCCACCCGGTGCTGCGCTTTACAAAGTCCTGCGGCAAATTAAATCTGATACTGCTTAACCGGCCGGGGAGTCCTGGAAAACTGGATAGATTTTCCTCAGTTCACCTCAGAGTTACATATGCTTTAAATATGCTATTCCTCAGTGGTAACTCTCCGCATGGGAAAGGTGCAGCACTCTCATTGCATGAATGAAGGTCTCTGTCAAACCCAGGATGGATATTGTCACATATCCTTCTTCTACAGGAAGGTAGACAGCACAAAAAACCTGTGACATTAATCAGAAGGATGCCAGCAAACAGGAAACAAACCCGATACGATTTATTCCGCTATCCAGAACTCAATTTACACAGTATAGACTTCCTGATGAGCTTCTGCCTATAAACAGCAGCCAAACTGAAGAAGCAGAGCAGCAGTGTAAAGCATGGGAGAGTAACATAGCAGCAACATTAGGCTCTAATAAGGAAAGAGGCTGATTTCAGACTACCTCAGTATGACCGGATTTGTGTAATCATGAAGTTGAGATGCAGTGTAAGGAATGAGTTCTCCTCAGCGTTATTTTTCTGTTCTGTTCTTCCAATCCATCAGAAGAACAGAAAAATTAAGATAAAAAAAACTGATCATGTTAAAAAAATATGAATGAAAAGAATTAAGACCATTCAGACAGTCAAAGGCAATCCAAAAAACCAAACTGAGGAAACAGACAAACTACTAACTGTCAGCAATGGAAGGCAGGAGGATTACAGATCCCAATCTAGCCAGACAGCGCACAAACAGACTAAAACAAGATACTTGTAATACAGAAGACAAATGTACAAAGATCCCGCTATACCCAACTGCAAAAGAGCAGAAAACATAAACATTTAAAGGAAGGTTAACCAATCAAAAACTCCCCCCAAATTAACTAAGCCGAGCAAAGTAGTCATCTGAGCAGAGATCAGGTGTAAGGGCTCATGCACGTGAACATATTTTTTCCCAAGTCCGGCCTGTATATAGAACTATTCACTTCAATGGGGCTGCAAAAGAATGGAAATTACAGAGTGTGCAGTCGATGTCCACATGGCCGTGCCGCAAAAGAAAACGAACATGTCCCATTATTGTCTGCATTATGGACAAGGATATGACGTTCTATTATGGGCCGGACATTGCTTTTCAGAATGCAAGTGACCGGTGTCAATGTTTTTGCAGAGTGCAAAAAATCCAACCATTGTGTGCATGAGCCCTAAGGCAGCTGTCCCAACAATGAGAGTAAACAGGAGAAGATGAGATAACAGGGAGATCTCTACCACTCATCACAGGGGGCTGCTTTCTATTATATGATTGGAACAATGCAGAGAGGAGTGCCTGGGCTACGTATCAGAGGTAGGTGAACGTTAGTGTGTCTGAATAGGGGCCTTTTAGGGTGCAGAATTTTTGCAACTATTATAGTTTCTAAAAGGGGCTTGCAAAAATCCATATGCTTGCTGCAGAAACATCCATATTCAGATGAATGGTCCTGAAATGTCTGCAACAAATCGCAGTGTGTAAATTCACACTTGGTGGATTCTTCCATGCACGTGCCTGACGCTTGACTCTTGATGCAGCTATACAGAGTCCTCTTGCCCTGAGGCTCCCAGACCATCTGCATAGGCTGCACATTCACTATGACAATCTATATGACAGCACTTTTATAATGAACATTCCCCCTCATCACGCGGCGTAATATGACTTATCCTAAACACTCTACTCAATGCATTATTAACATAAAGCAGGAAGCGAGAACCTGGGCAGTATTTCATCTATCGCTGCGGATAATGAGAGTACTTGTATCTTTCCCGCTATAATGCAGCAAACATATCCCCGCAATGATGACAATTTATCTCCGGGTTATTACACGTTTGTGAGTAATAATAATATGCAGCATTTGTAATTACAAGCCGGGACAGATGGTGCAGCTTCATTCTCAATGATTCCTCCATATAAATAACTAATGATGCCCACTGCTTCCTCACTAACCTGGACGACTGTGCGCGGTACGACGCCACGCGGACTCTCCGGTGACAAACACTAATTTATGGTGTCCACTGCAGTGTGACTGTCACCGGGAACATTTATCATTATTTGTCCAGAGCAGAAATTACATACAGAATGGCCTTAGTACATAGACAAGAGGATAAAAAACATCTGTAGCCTACATGCACACGGCAGTGTTTTTTTTTTTGCGCCCTCTGTTCCGTTTTTTTTGTGGATCTGATAGTTACCCATTCATTTCTACGGATCCGTTAAAAATGCGGATGCCTCTTTCATTGCCTGTCCGCATCTGCTGTCCGCATTTCACATCCGCAAAAAAAAATATGGCATGTCCTATTCTTGTCCGCAAAAAATGGTTTGCGGCCCCATAGAAGTCAATGGGTCCGCAAAAAATGCGGATGACCAACGGAAGCCATCCGTTTGTCATCCGCATCCGTTTTTTTGCGGATGGTTGCTTGGAAACCAGGGCACTTGTACAGGTACTTTAAGAAACTGGTTCAAGCCTTCCGGTTTTTTTTGCGGATCCGGAAAAAAAAAACCAAAGCCACACGGAAACACAACCTACAAAATTTGCAGACACACAGAACGGATGTGGATGTGAAAAAAAAGGAAGACGGATCCTCGATTTGCGGACAGCAAAAAACAACTGTCGTGTGCATGTAGCCTTATCCTCATATATACTAGACAGTGTCACCTGATAGGTGCCAAATAATCAAATGTTCTGGATTATAGGACTGCCTAGTCAGGCTGAGGTTAGAAAGCAGCCATGTGCAGAAAGCTGACCGGCTTATTTGCAAACTCCTCTCTCCCTCAATGATAGCAACATTGTCCATATTCCCTCCCCCTCCCCCACTGACAGCACCATTGCCCCCATCTCTACTGGCCGCACTATTGTCCCCATCACACCCCCGACAGCAATATTGTCACCATTCTTCCACAGGCAGAAGGATTGTTAGTTTTCCCACCTCTTTCTCACTGCCAGCAATATTTTCATGCCTCCTACCCTTCTTCTACTGGCAGAAGGATTGTCACTCTTTCCACTCCTCCCTCACTGGCTGCAGTATTGTCACCTTTTCCACCCCTTTCCCACTGCCAGCAAGATTGTAAGCCTTCCCACCTCACCCACAGGCAACAGTATTGTCTCACTTCTCACTCCTCCCCTTTGGCAGCAGGATTGTCACCCTTACCGCTCTGGCAGCAGGATTGTCACCCTTGCCGCTCTGGCAGCAGGATTGTCACCCTGGCAGAAGTATTGTAACTCCTCTCACTCCTCCCCCACTGGTAGCAGCACTTCTCTTTGTTTCCTCAGGAGCCTTGTTGCTTCCCCCAATATGCAAGTCACTCAATCAACACAAGAAGGGGAAAAAAAGTAGAAAATAGAAAAATGCAATCACTTTGTCAGGGACAATGACCACCATAAAGTGATCACGTAATGATCAAATACCAATAATACACAGGTGATCTGCAAAGTATCATCATGCTGCAGAATATACAAGGATTACATCCACTGCTTCTCAAATTCTAATTGTCCACTTTCCTTTTTTTTCTCCACAAGTCTGCAATCATAGATGCAGTTTGTTTTTTTAAGCCCAAACCAGAGGTGGATCTGGAAGGAAAGAGAAGTAAAAATCCTTCCTTTATATCCCATTGCTTGAAAAACTGCACCAAACATTATCTGTGTGATTCCAGCCTAACCACCATCCGGGGGTGATGATGATGCCCTTCTCCCAACTCCATCACATGACTAGGGCATTTCCATTTGAATCCACTAGAAACAATGAATGTTTCTACTGAATGACAGCAAGCAGAGATCTTGACTAACATAGTAAGTTTATGAGGCCGAAAAAAGCCCTCGTCCATCTAGTTCAGACTGTTATCCTGCAAGTTGATCCAGAGGAAGGAAAAAAAAAAAAAACATGTGAGGTAGAAGCCAATTTTCCCCACTTAAGAGAAAAAAAATTCCTTCCGACTCCAATCAGGCAGTCAGAACAACTCCGTGGATCAATGACCCCTCTCTAGTAGCTATAGCCTGTAATATTATTACACTCCAGAAATACAGCCAGGACCCTCTTGAATTCCTTTATTGTACTCACCATCACCACCTCCTCAGGCAGAGAGTTCCATAGTCTCACTGCTCTTACCGTAAAGAATCCATAGTCTCACTGTTCTTACAGTAAAGAGTCCATAGTCTCACTGTTCATACAGTAAAGAGTCCATAGTCTCACTGCTCTTACCATTAAAAGTCTATAGTCTCACTGCTCTTACAGTAAAGAGTCCATAGTCTCACTGCTCTTACAGTATAGAGTCCATAGTCTCACTGCTCTTACCGTAAAGAGTCCATAGTCTCACTGTTCTTACAGTAAAGAGTCCATAGTCTCACTGTTCTTACAGTAAAGAGTCCATAGTCTCACTGCTCTTACAGTAAAGAGTCCATAGTCTCACTGCTCTTACAGTAAAGATTCCATAGTCTCACTGCTCTTACAGTACATAGTCCATAGTCTCACTGCTCTTACCGTAAAGAATCCTCTGTTATGTTTGTGTAGAAACCTTCTTTCCTCCAGACGCAGAGGATGTCCCCTTGTCACAGTCACAGTCCTGGGGATAAAAAGAATATGATGGGACAGATCTCTGTACTGACCCCTGATATATTTATACATAGTTATTAGATCTCCCCTCAGTCGTCTTTTTTCTAAAGTGAATAACCCTAATTTTGAAAATCTCTCAGGGTACTGTAGTTGCCCATTCCAGTTATTACTTTAGTTGCCCTCCTCTGAACCCTCTCCAGCTCTGCTATGTCTGCCCAGATCTGTACACAGTACTCCATGTGTGGTCTGACTAGTGATGTGTAAAGTGGTAGGACTATGTTCTCATCACCGGCGTCTATGCACATTTTAATGAAACCCATTATCTTATTGGCCTTAGCAGTAGCCGCCTGACACTGGTTTTTGCAGCTTCGTTTTCTGTTCACTAAAATTCCTAGATCCTTTTTCATGTCAGTGTTACCCAGTACTTTACCATTTAGTATGTACGGGTGACTTGCATTATTCCTTCCCATGTTCGAAACCTTACATTTGTCAGTGTTAAATCTCATCTGTCACTTCTCTGCCCAAGCATCCAATCAATCCAGATCTGTAACAGTATACAGTCCTCTGTATCATATATATATACAGTATACTGCCCTCTTCCGTGTTAATTACTTTACACAGTTTAGTGTCATCTGCAAAAATTGATATTTTACTGTGCAAGCCTTCTACACGATCATTAATAAATATATTGAAGAGAATAGGGCCCAATACTGACCCCTGAGGTACCCCACTAGTGACAGTGACCCCTCCAGTACTGACCCCTGAGGTACCCCGCTAGTGACAGTGACCCCTCCAGTACTGACCCCTGAGGTACCCCACTAGTGATGGTGACCCAATCTCTGTTTTCTGTCACTCAGCCAGTTACTTACCCACTTACAGACATTTTCTCGCAGTCCGAGCATCCTCATTTTATATACTAACCTTTTATGCGGTACAGTGTCAAATGCTTTGGAGAAGTCCAGATATACGACATCCATTGATCCGCCGCTGTCAAGTCTAGAACTTACCTCCTCATAGAAGCTGATTAAATTAGTCTGACATGACCGATCCCTCATGAAGCCATGCTGATATGGCGTTATTTGCTTATTTTCATTGAGGTCCTCTAAGATATCATCTCTTAGAAAACCTTCAAACAGTTTACCCACGACATATGTTAAACTTACAGGCCTATAGATTACAGGCTCTGTTTTTGGACCCTTTTTGAATATTGGCACCACATTTGCTATGCACCAATCCTACAATGAGGAATTATTACATAAAGTATACTTTGAATCTGGACAACTTTTCATTACACAGAGAATCACAATTATTTGCTGAAACCTAAAAACCTCATGAAAGCACTGCAGGCCAAGTACGAGCCTAGCCCTACCTGAACAGTTCAGCTCGGTTACATCGTCTATTAACAAGCTACATTGTCATGACTTTGCTAACTTCAGCACCACTTGAGAAATTTTGTGCGGTCCCCGATCACAATCAGATCATATCTGGTT